>OX940975.1:82742228-83342228 GCA_954871275.1 Leptopterna dolabrata | reverse complement strand
CATACTATGTAAGAAACCGTGAAACTTTCAATTTGTCTGATTTATTTCTTCTTCATCTCAAAATGAGTGTATTACGAGTATCTGGCTCAATGATGTCTGTAAGGTTTGTTAAAGATCACAGAACCAATTTTGTTCTAAAGTTCCGGCGTGGAGATTGCCACACAATACTTCCATGTTCTTCCTAACATTGTGAATACAAGTTTGGCGGAAGGGTCCGCCCGTTTCGGTCAAAATCCGTAAACTTGCGTAGAAATCTCACTTTCTGACCACACTAACGTCATTTAGCCTAGACAGGCCACAACATACAGTCATTGAGACCAGATGGGTCTCCTAGACACTGTTGGACCCATTGACATGTTTTTTTGCTGTAATTTAGCCAAATCGATTGCGATCGTGTTCAAAATCAATAGGAATGATCTACACATCCGAGCGGACATTTTGGTACCAACCGCACCAATTTTGGTCCATTTTTGCGGCAGTTATCGTTGAAAATCGAAAAATTAGAAACCCCTCATAAATCCCTCGTGGTATTATAATAATGACTATGAGCAGGCTATTCAGTGAAATTTGCCCGACCGACACCAAATGTTCTCTTTGAGGAGTTTCTGCTAGGAAACTATCATAATGATTATGGGCAGGCTATTCAGTGAATAATTTGTAAAATTCAAAATAATTCGCCGTTTTCAATCATACTCTGTTCCAGCGTTCAATAAATAAAGCATGCTTTGACATTCATGCGTGGTTTGATATTCATTTCACATTAATCATTATGAATGATACCTAAGTGTCTGTACCTAAGGCAGCTGCGTTTTTTTCTAAACCTAGAATGCTCATTCTCATTTCAAATTGAAGAGGTTAACGAGCTGACGAAACCCCAAGGAGAAAATCGGAAAAATACCGAATTTTGAGGAAGTTATGACCATTTGAAATTCAAACGTACTTACACATACCTACATTACGTATGGAGCGACATCAAGTGGAAAACCGCGTAGAAACTCGTTTTGATCACTTCTGAACGAGATTCCATGGTTTTCTGGAACATCTATTTTTGACGGTATCACCGTACTTCCTTTCCCATATAATAGGAACATGGAAGTAAAAAATATTATTGTGAGTGTACGCTGCCTGCTAACTCCAACCAAGGCTTTTTGGTCTCAGCCGAATCGTTGGATCACATTCTGTGTTCATAGTTATTATTATTATTATTTCAGGAATATCTCGGGTTTATATTGGCAATGAACGATGTGGTCAAGGGCCATTCGTGCAAAGAGAAATTTCCCCATTCGCCCAACGTGGAAGCTATGCTGACCATTCTTAATCGCATGAGTGACTGGATTGACGAAATCCCACCGATTCAACAGCCCCAGCGGTTTGGCAACAAAGCCTTCAGAGCGTGGCTTGATCGACTGACAAAGGTCTGTTTACTTTCTGATGTATTGAAACACTGATTAATTGTAGGGTTTGAGAGCGATGGAGATTCTGACCGTTGTGCGTTTCAAAGCGCACGACTTTAGATGCCCGATTGTTCCCCGTAGAGTAGGCTATCACCAACTTCTTGGGGTTTTGACATTTTCATGTCTTAGCTCCGGCACATGAACTGAAAATTGCTCACGAAAAATCGTTACGAAGAAACTTTTCTGATGATTTTCGCTTACAACCGAATCGTTGCTGCGGTACTTTATCTTCGCCATTTTGCATGGTACAAAAATCGTCCACCACTCGTTGGAAAGCTCTTGATTTATCTGACTCATCACCACATCTCACGCTGCCAATTTCCTTCTCTATACATCCCTGAGAAGCACTGGTTACGAGCTTCATGTGATGCAAAAACTTGTTTGGGGGGCGTTTCTAAAAGGAACATGACGGCAGATTATGGTTTGTGGAACTACTATCAGAAGTAGTAACCAAGGAACCTCATACATAGTTACATTTAGCTGAATTCACTTCACTTTCGTATTTTTGAGTGGTACGCGTGCGTGCGATGGATTTTCCATTTTCCCCTAGACACTGCACTTTCCTCTTTACTTTCTATATTATAGGATATTTCCACAATTGGGAGACAAATTCTCCAACGGCGTGAATAAACGCATGACTGTAACCATGCGACTGAATCTCACCAGCGCCATAAGCCTATTGGAGCTGTATAAGTAATTTACCGATGCCATTCGTAGACAAGAAAATGGTCTCCCGCCGATGCATACACGTATGCAGCTACAGTATGATACTGGAATACTGTCAGCTGGAAACACATTTCTTTCTTATATGGTTTCCGTTTTTACCATAAACTCTGTCTTAGAGAAGGAATGAAACATTCTTTGTGTACATAAAACGTGGGCAGGGTTTGAGACACACCTCTACCAGCCATGATCTGCGAAGTTGGAGGTCGCATAACCTATTTTACCATTTACAGCAACGATTTAACGTTATTTTAGTCGGTTCCAAACGCTTTTCAAAAACGCTGCAAATTATTACACAAAGATGTACTATTTTCCTGTATGGGGCCCCATCTGCGTTGATGGGCAGTTGTCCTGTTAGCTAGGAGCAAGAATTTTTGACAGCTGCCACCTCGGTCCCTTTCCCCCTGATGACAGGTGATAGCTAAATCCTCCGGACCCCAATGACAACTGTACTTGCTATTTGTAAGAAAGTGGGTGATAAAGTAAGCATCAGAATTCATGGTTCACGATTATGTATTTCTGGTTACATAGGTGGGGCATAGTAAAAATAAGTAAAAATAAAAATTAGTGTTTTAGTGATCATTAATATTTTAGGAATAATCTCGTAGAAACTAAAGTTGTCATGCTTGACGTGGAATAATTCTGTTGGTTCATTATTTTCAGTACCTAATGAACCTTTGGAATCCCCCCCCCCCCCCCCCCTCAAAATTTTATGGCTTACGTTTCAAGGTATGTAGAATCCGAAAATGTAACAAACACATTTCTGTCCGTACGCCGTTCGCACTTTTCTTGGTTACCATGAACCAGAATTAATGAAATATGGTTTGTAGCTCCCGTTTGGGGGTCTAGTTGGTCCTTGAAGCTCTGCGTTACTGTCAGTCATCTCTAAGGGGTGAAAAATAGGGGTTGAAATATTCATAACGCCGTAGCTCGAAAACATTCAATAGAAGGGTATAGTTTTTTTTACGTTTTCAAACTGATCTTGAACTGAAGCTTTTTTCGAGTCCACTCGGAGCATTGTATGACCAGCCATTCTTTTGCGCCGAAAAGCTTTGTCAGCATGATTGTGAATCAAACTGTATGAATCCGGCCCAGATATCATTGGGAGCACCTGATTATAATCACGGATGGCTGTATGAAGTCGAGTTGGTTGTTCCGCGATATTTCTTTTGAAAAATGGTGGATCTTTTCGTTTCTGTTGATAGGTACGTTTGCAACTTGAACAAGCGTTATGCTTCATGAATAACAATAAATAATTAATTAGGTATTGAATTATTGAATCCCGCGCATTTTTATGAAATGTAATTCCCGGGCCGGCTCCAGTACTCGATTTAGAGCTTTCCTGGGGGGAGGTCGAGGGTTGGTACCGACCACAGAAAACAGTGATCTACGCACAAGGGGCATCTATACAGGTAAATAATTTACCGTTGTGTAATAATTCGCAGCGTTTTTGTTCGTAGTCGAAGAACAGGACTGCTGCACATGACCAGCATTGATAGACTTAATTTTCGATTTGATTAATAGACATTACGCAAAATAGAAATCATCTTTGTTCAAGTGGCAGTTGTCATTACCCCGCTAGCTATCAGTTGTCACCGCATTCCTTTCACTTCGACCCGTTAGCTATCAGTTGGCCTTCGCCCGCCGTCTCCTGTGGTCAATACCCATACTGTCCCTATTGTCAAATTCTGAATCCCCCAACTTTTCTAAATGTCAGCGCACGTTTTCTAAATGTCAAGACAACCGATTTTGATCCACTGGTTTTTATTTAATCAAATATTCATTCCTGTACTTTTTTGTAACTGATTGTTGAAGTGCAATATATGTTTACAGGAAGGGCCTACAATCCTAGTTGAGCTCATGCCTGCCAAGTTTCATGGTGGCCTTGGGGAAGCTCAGGTTGGTATAAAGGAGTTCCTTAGTCATTCATGCCTCAGTTGTCTAGAATTTCACGATTTAAGGTCGATTCATACATATCCGTGACGTGACGACCATGAGTGATTTGAGTGAATTCACAATTGCCTGTGTACAATTAGCAAATTGGTATATCAGTTACATCTAATTGTGGTTTATATATTCAATATCCAGATTATACAGACGGATCAGGTGACTGGATATAATATAGGTACATAACCAAACGCATACACTTTTATAGACCTCCTATTTTGTATCTGTACGATTACAGTTCATTCTCGCCCTTAATAAATTCGCAGTTACCCTGCACCACATAATAATGGCTGATTACTGACCACCACCACCACAGTAATAACGCTTTTACAGCAAGATTATCCAAGTTTAAATTCATTAGACATGTTAAACGAGACATACATACAATGAGATGGCTTCCTGTATTTCAAGAAAGTCCTACCGCAGCAGTGAGCACTGAGGCACTGACACTGAAAGAGATGTGCTGAGTGAATGTCAGTGAAAAATTCATCACAGATGCCACTGGCATGGAAAGTACTGGTGCCGTCCCATCACAGATATGTGTGAGTCGACCTTTACCCGGTCCCATATCTGTTTTATTAGAGAGTTTTCGCAAAAGTTTGGCCACTAGGTCTCCGGGCTAACAATCTAAGGGGAAAAAACCGGATGCCGGAAAAAACGATCTAAGCTGATTTGATGGGTGACGCTAACGTTAACGTTGAACTATTCTCATCATACTCTCATCACTTGAAGATTTCAGTTTAAAAAGCCGTTTTTAGTTTTCATCTTCGCTAGTACAATTATACAGTTATTCATAGACTAACTAGCCAGGTACAATTAATTAAGATTTTCCAGTCTTAAATGATCACAGAAACATTTCCTATTACTGTTTTCAAATGGAAAATAATGTAGGGTTACCCATAAACACGAGACAAATTAGCCAAAAAACTAAAGGTTTGGCTAATTAAAGTTATTTGGCAAAAATTAGTGGCCGATAGGTAGACATTATTAGCCAAAAAACTGTAGGGTTGTCAATAGACATACAGAGATTAGCCAGGTACAATTTATTGACATTTTCCAGTCTTCAAGGATCACAGAAATATTTCATAATACTGTTTTCAAAAAAATATAGATATGTAGGGTTTTTATACAGCAGAAAAACCGAAAATCGAGAGAAAAAAGACGTACACTATCAGCTACACATACACAACACAAACAAATAATCACAAATGCCATGGAAGAAGGCAATCCATGCGATGAGGTTTCCTTGGTGGAAGGTTAGTACGGGAATCTGTCCATACGACCTAGTGCTAGGTCGTTTACGTAGACTGGTGACATCCAACGTTGACGAGCTAAGTTAGGTCGTTCCCACCCAAACGTGTGCATGCGCAGTTCGCACTTTCCTTCATACGTTGGCCTTAGCTCGTCAATGGGCTAGTAGCCAAACCTTTGCGAAAACTCTCTATTGAGTTCACTATTGACTTTCGGTCTCTCGTTGTTGAAGATTGTGGTTGTTCATTTCAATAAAATCTTTCTCTGTTCCCGACACAACAATAAGGGAACGCACATATTAAATATTTTATTTTATTAAATTAGAAAGTAGACACTGAGATGAGATGCTATCTATTTCTCATTTGGATGAGACATGAGTTAATAGTTAATTTTCAATTCAGTGAGGAAGTTTGCCGTCATTGCTGGGTTTCTGTGCACACAGCTTGTTTTATATCATCCACGACGCGGAGGTTAGCATATCCATGTTGGCCCAGCCAGAGTACATCCATGATGGGGATAAGGGTACGACCGACAGCATCACAGTCACCAGTCCGGGAGTTTGCTGCACATTATGTAGTTCCCACTCAGTGTTTGATAAAGTTTTGGCACAATCGTTCTCTGCTTAAAAACGTTCTGTTTCGTCTCGTATAATTCGACGAATCTTTAATTTATTGGAGTTGCCATCCAATATGAACAAGGAAATGGATAGTGGATTTTGTGGGAGTGGAGTGAACAAAAGATCTGAGGAGATAACTACACATCGTCATCGTTTCTGTTGGGCATCAAAACTAGAGCCAGCAGGTTGAGTGTAGCAAAGTAGGGTGTCGGCTGGAGCATGGATACCTACTGCTGCCCGAGAATTTGTGGAAGTTTGAATTTGTGATAGTTTATATTATTGTCTTTAGGCTGGTCAGTCAGTCCAAAATTAAGGTTATTTGAAACCTGAATTGCCGTTAAATTGTGCGGCCCTGTGAGTAACTACAGTGTAACATCCTCAGCATGTTAACTAAAGTTGTCGGCACCTCCCATATGTAAGGTTGTATGTAGAAAATGGTATGATCTAATTGTCTTTCCCCATGAGGTAGAGAATTTATCATTTTGCTTAACGTTGTACCCGCATTGCATCGGATAGGTTCTTTTGTAAGACCCCAATTTATCAACAGGGATCCTTACACGAGTTCCCGAAGGGCAACAAGAAAAATAAAAGAAGTCAAGGGGAAAATTTCATAAAACGAGAAGCGATCGAAGGAACTGGGCTTTCTCTTCTGGACTCGTCTTCTTTTATTTTTCTTGTCCTTCTGTAATGTACTTATTTATTTATTTATTTTATTTTTTTGCATAAAAGTAGATTCTGTTCCGAGAATTTTGACACCAACCGCAGTGTCCTACAATAAGTAGTTCTTTTTTTAAAATGATTTTTCAATGTTTCCACCAGTTCTGACGTCATTGCACCCCCTCCCATTGATGACGTCAGAATTGGCTGGAACTTTGAAAAATCATAGGAAACGCTGCAAATCCCTGCACAACGGTTTATTACTTTGTACAGAATACCCTTCTGTTACAGATCACAGCTCTCTGTATAGATAACCCGTCTATATAATATAATATGTGCTATTCTATACATATTATGTAGATCGCAGATCCTCTGTAGGTTAGTACCTAACCCCTGACCTACCTAAATCACGAGTTAAATGTTGCTAAAATAATTCTGTCGATGACAAACAGTAACTAAAATGGCAAAAAGAAACGCAAATAATGAAGTTTTGAAGGAAAATTGTTGATGTGGAGTAAAATAGATGCCCCTTCTGCTTAGATCACTGTTTTCTGTGGTCAGTACCTACCCTCGTGGTCATGTGTAATGAACCGTTGTGTAATAACTTGTCCATCAATAATACTTCAACGGTTGGTCAAGTTGCAAAAGTACCGATCTACAAAATCCCACCCCTTCTTGGTAGATGAACCATAGCGTAATAATTTACCCTCCTGTAATAATTTACCGTTGTGTAATAATTTACCGTTATGTGATAATTTACCGTTGTGTAATAATTTGCCGTTGTGTAATAACTTACCATTGTGTAGTAATTTACCCATCAATAATACTTCAACGTTTGTTCAAGTTTCAGAAGCACCTACCAACAAAATCCAGTAGTAGGTACATCACTTATCAAATGAAATAATATCGCAGAACAACCAACTCGACTTCATACAGCCGTCCTTGATTATAATCAGGTGCTCCCTAGTAATGATATCCGGGCCGGATTTATACCGTTTGATTCACGATCGTGTTGACGAAGCTTTTTGGTGCACACGAACGAACGGCTGGACGTACAATGCTCCGGGTGGTCTCAAAAAATTGTTTAGCTCAAGACAAATTTAATAACGTAAAAAAACCATACGCTTCTATCGATAGTTTTCAAGATACGGCGTTCTGAAAATTTCAACCCCTATTTTGAACCCCTTAGAGATGATTGACAGTAACGTCGAGCTTCGAGGACCAACTAGACCCCGAACGGAACCTATAACCCGAATTTCATCAATTTTGTTTCATGGTAGCTAAGAAAAGTGGCCAGTACGGCGTACGGCGGACAGACAGAAATATTTTTATTGCATTTTCGGATTCTACATACCTTGAAACGTAAACCATCAAGTTTTGAGGGGGGGGGGGGGGTAGTATTTTTTTTCATTCTCGATTCCAATGGTTCATTATTGGAGATAATAAACCAAAATAACTACTTATTTTAGGACAGTGCGTTTGGTGCCAACTTTATCAGAATAGAATCAAGTTTCATTAAAAAATAATATAAACAGTTTTTGTGGCCCATGGGCATACCCAATTCGTGTAAGGATCCCTGTTGCCAAATTGGGATCTTACACTTTCAACCCTGAGTATGTTCAAATACAATCATTCATGTACGCCTGAAGGAATCCAGAAACACGCAGTGTCATGTGTAATATACTATTTCCAGGCTTATCTATTGGAAGGGTTCGGCAACTGTACTCGGATAGACTATGGCACCGGACATGAGATGGCATTTATCATGTTCCTGTGCTGTCTCTTCAAGATCGGCGTTTTCACTAAAGAGGATCAGCTGCCTGTAGTTTTGACAATATTCACCAAGTAAATATGACATTTTTCATGTTATTGAAGTATTTTTAAAACACTGCAAATTGCAAGAAAACTGTTTATTATTCCCTATGCAGAATACAATAGAATATTTTTATCCAGAATAATTACATTTACAAGGTTGGTAATACAACATAGAGAAAGTAGAGTCTCCTCGTATCGCATATTGCTAGACCTCGGCTTTGCCCGTGTCGTCGAGCTTTGTGCTGCTAAATATCTTCTGGTTCTCCTGGTGTTATGATTATCCCTACGTTATAAAATCATAACTTATAAACCAACACATTTTCTTAATACAAGTTTACGCAGTTTTGGGTATTTTGGCCCCTTGGGGCCCCCATAATTTGCTACGTAGTTTTTGGTGCCACCATGGTGCCAAGGAACTGCTCCACGCTAGCACCAGTGATGCCGTCAGAAATGTGTTTGAGCCTCAATAATTTGCTGCACATATAGTTGTGATGCCAGGGAAGGGTACCACGCTGGCACCAGTGGTGCCATCTGTCAGAAAAATGTGTGTTCGATATCGTTTTTCTTGTTTTCCAGCACGTTGTATCTAACTTTCAAAGGTCTATCCATCATCCTTAGAGCGATTGATAAATATGTTGACATAGAACGCTGCAAAAATAGCTATTATTGAGGGTGGCACGTAGGCAGACTTGGAGCTTATTTTCAAAATTGCATGAGGCACCTGGTCAATGGACCCACTAGTAATTAAGAATAGTGCCGCGTACTGCCGGCAGACAGGCAGAAATAGTGTATTCCACAATTTCGTAATTGTGGAAGGTGTGGCGTTAAAAATTGTTTCCTGACTCAATTTCAAAGCAAAAAACGCTGCAAATCCCTGCAAAACGGTTTATTATTTTGTACAGAATACCCTTCTGTTACAGATCACACCTCTCTGTATAGATACCCCGTCTAAATAATATGTACTAGTCTATACATATTATATAGATCGCAGACCCTCCGTAGGTTAGTACCTAACCCCGTACTCGTTACTAGCTACCTACTTAAATCACGAGTTAAATGTTGCTAAAATAATTTTGTCGATGACAAACAGTAACTAAAATGGCAAAAAGAAACGCAAATAATGAAGTTTTGAAGGAAAATTGTTGATGTGGAGTGAAATAGATGCCCCTTCTGCGTAGATCACTGTTTTCTGTGGTCAATACCTACCCTCTTGTCAAGTATAATGAACCGTTGTCTAATAACTTGCCCATCAATAATACTTCAACGGTTGGTCAAGTTGCAAAAGTACCGATCAACAAAATCCCTTGTAGATGAACTGTTGTGTAATAATTTACCGTTGTGTAATAATTTACCGTTATGTAATAATTTACCGTTGTTTAATAATTTGTCGTTGTGTAATAATTTACCATTGTGTAATAATAATTTACGCATCAATAATACTTCAACATTTGTTCAAGTTTCACTACCTATCAACAAACTCCAAAAGAGCCATCAATCATTTTTCAAATGAAATACCTAATTTCACAGAACAACCAACTCGACTTCATACTCCGTGAATATAATCAGGTGCTTCCTAGCATTGATTTTATCTCAGGCCAATTCCCGATTGTTAGCGCGTCCCTGGTGACGAGATTTGGGCTAAATGTATACAATTTCATTCACCCTGGTGTCGAAAATGCTTGTCGGTGCAAACTTCGGGGCCTTACTCTGATCGAACGTCTGGACGTACGATGCTCCGGGTGGTATTAAAAAACTCGTAAGTTCGAGAACTATTTAAAACCGTAACAAGAGTCACGTAAAAAAAAGGTATAGGCGTTCTGAAAATGTCAACCCCTATTTTGAACCCCTTAGAGATGACTGACGGAAACTATAACCCGAATTTCATCAATTTTGTTTCTTGGTAACTAAGAAAAGTGGTCAGTACGGCGTAAGGCGGACAGACAGAAATATTTTTATTGCATTTTCGGATTCTACATACCTTGAACAGTAAACCATCAAATTTTGAGGGGGGGTTAGAATTGTTTGTTCATGTTCGATTCCAATGGTTCATTATTGAAAATAATAAACCAAAACTACAGAATAAAAATAGAAATAGTCTATTTCCACGTAAACTAACAAACTGTAGACCGGTTTCGGTTGTTACACCACCATCAGTACACGATAGAATGAAACTACTGGAACTTGAGCTCCTATTTATACAACTCGAGTGAATGGTAGTGCAATCATACAAGGAAGTGAAAGGGAGGTGGAATTTTTATTCTGTAGTTTTTTTGCTATGGATTTCCACTACTCCGCCGCAAGTGATTCAAGTTACAATTTCAAAGGTTCATTATTGGAAATAATAAACCAAAACTCCGAAAAAGTGTACTAGAATTGTTATATTGTAATGGTAATCGTAACACAATACACCTGGCTTCTAAAAGGTTTGATTTGGTTCAGGTATTTGGACGTTGCACGGAAACTGCAGACAGTGTACAAAATGGAGCCAGCTGGTTCTCGCGGAGTCTGGGCGTTGGACGACTTCCAGTTCATCCCTTTCCTGTGGGGAAGCGCACAGCTTATCGGTGAGTTCATCAAAGTGTGATGTTATTTGTCGTGGTTTCCTCCCAGAACTACTCCCTGTAAACTTAAGATCTCGCCAATAAACACAGAAGTGGGGACGGAAGACGCAGGAGAACCGAGGAACTTAGTGGGGATCCCCACCATCCTCCACCAGCTGGAAGATGGAGGGAGATAGCCCTTAGGGAACCAAACCAGGCAAACACATCCTAAAAGATCCTGGGCATGGTGACATCCTCTGTGTTGGAACCAAACTGGGCATAACCTACCCTAGCACCTCTAGTAGTGAATGTACGCAAACTATGCATTCACTACATTATTGATTGTGATAATGCTGATTATTCCGCAGTGGTGTAGAGGTCATTATTATGGAAGGAGAAGGTTCAACGGAGTTGGACGTCTTTTATTAATTTCATATTACCTGTAACATTTAGTGCTTGTTAAATTTACATTCAGCTTTGTTTGTGAAGTCAAAACCGTACATGTTCTATTTCCGATACACCCCCCCCCCCTCCGCATTCAACAATCCTGATAACACTGATAACAACAAATCAGATTATAGATAGAATTCTTGAACCCATCTTAGGATATCTACACTGAATTGATTATTTATCGTACATTTAAATTGCCTTTACAAACATGGAAGCTGTGTGCCATTAAACTTGGCGGAAGTTAGTGAAGTTTCATTTCAGTTTGATTTTCAGTATTGTCTGTGACGGTGTATGGGAATCCCGTCCATTTTGGAACCGGGCTCTTCCCGATCTTTTGGTTTATGATTCTGTGAATAATAGACCTATGTATTCGCTCAGCAAAAAATTTGTTTAACACCCCTTCAAAATTTTTTCTTTTCCATTTCAAGGTGCGTAGATTCCAAAAATGCAATGTCCGTATTACGTGTACCGGCTTCATTTTAGGTCTAAAAAAGTCGTTCTTTCGCACACATGCCCCATTTGGGGACGAGAAGACCGAATATGAAGTCGATTTTGACCAAAGAGTGGAAAATTGGTTCTACCAAATGTTCAGCTCCCAAAATTGATTTTTTATGCGTCAAAAATCTGGGAAATCGTCTGAAATCACCATCAATTTGTATAATAATACTAGAAAAAGTGTTAGCACGTGGATCAAGACGATTAATTGGCACTATCAATAATCAAAGATAATTTTGGGGGAAAAAAAGGAGCCTACCTAATTCTTGTTAGGGGCAAAAATTGGTGGAAAACATCAGAAATAGCTATTTCAATTATTTTACACGAAAGAAACAATAAATGAACAGCCAAAATTTCTGTAGGTATGTCTGGTAGAATAATAAACCCATGTGACAAGGACTTTGCAGTGTTTTGACACGCGGCTGAAAGGGCGGTCGATTCGCGGAAACGAGTCGTCAACTCTTGGTGGCACTGCATTATGAACAAACCAGTGTCTCCGGGGGCAGCTGTCACACTGCCTCCCTACCTTTCTAGAGAGTGGAGAGGGGGAAACTACGCTGTATGGGCGGCGTAGTTAAACCCCTCATCCATTGCATGGTAGCAGAGCGTGGTTGGTGGGTACGTGCTGGATTTTATCCTCGGTACCCCCTCCACTTTATATTTTGAGAGCTTTTCCAGAAGGAATAGCTCTGAGGTTTTCCAGAAGGAATAGCTCTGAGGTTTTCCAGAAGGAATCCTCTTTTTAATTAATAACGCTTTGTTTATGAATATACACTTCGGCCATTCAATTTTCTTTTTCGTCATCAAGTCAAACTATTATTCTTAAGGCGCTCAATGCCACCCAATTGTATTTTTTGTCTCTTTTTCCAGTTGTTCCATCTTATGATGGGGGTTGGTCACCCAGAGGTTGTTCAGATGAACTTTCCTGAACCAGAACCTCTGACAACGACTTTTCTCCTTCTATTTGTGTTCAAGTCCGCCAAGTGGTACTTATTAGGAGCTAAGTTCTCCACCAGTAACAATTCTCAGTAGTACCATTACAATGGAAGCTATCAGCTTTGGAGTTTTTCAGATGAACCTTCCTGAATCAGAACTCCATACTACTTTCAGTCCCGTCGTGTCGCTATTAGCTTCACGTACTTCTTCTTCAAAGAAGTATGTTTTTAAGAGGAGGAGTGTGACGGTATGTGGGAATCCCGTCCATTTTGGATCCGGGCTTTTCCCGATCTTCTTGACACGCGGCTGAAAGGGCGGTCGATTCGCGGAAACGAATCGTCAACTCCTGGAGGCACTGCGTTATAATCAAACCAGTGTCTCCGGGGGCAGCTGTCACACTGCCTCCCCACCTTTCTAGAGGATGGAGAGGGGGAAACTACGCTACATGGGCGGCGTAGTTAAACCCCTCATCCATTGCATGTCTTTCTTGGCTGATGGATGTAATGTATATCTGCAAGAGTCAATTTGTTCATCCTACCAAGTTCTTCTCAAGTTATATTTTGTATCTCCTTACTGTTGCCAACGTACATTTTCCTGTTCAGGCCACCCACACATCAGGCCAAGCACTTTCCTCAAAAACGACGTCGTCAGTGGTTTCTACAATCACTTCATGTTCCTGGCTTGCATCAAGTACATAAATGAAGTGAGTTTCGTCTCATTAAGTGTCAGAATATTTATTCAAATACCAGCCCTGTCATCAAACATGTACCTAATTATTCGAAGCCAATACAACTAAATTTATGAAGTCAGCAGCAAATTTCAACTAAAATTTATAAAAACCTAGGGCTACAATATGAGGCTGTGTGTGGCCTTTTTAGTTAAAATTTGGCGCAGACTTCGTAAATTTTGTTGTATTGGTTTTGAATAAATTACGTAGGCACATACATTCGTTCAGCATACAAATTATTCTTCACTTTCTAACTTTTTACAGCTTTTTTTGAAGTCGTTTTTGTTAACATTTTTTAATTTTAGCTTTTTTTTAGTAGGTATGATCAATAGATTATTGAATTTAAAAAGTTTTAGTTTCGAAAAAGTTTTTGTGAGTTCTTTTATACTTCTTAGTGCGCTTTTCGAAGTAGGTTTGTTCAGATAATTATTTTTAAAGTACTGCACTTTTCTATGCCAGCACCAAATAGTGACCCATCACTAGCTTAGTAATATAATATCTCATGATATCATGTACTGATTGGTACCATCATTACTGGGGCATCCGCAGTCTTTGGCAGGCAGGCGGCTGTTTTCTCTCGTCAAATCGTGCATTATCTGTCAAAGCACTAGAAATCAATGAGTATATAACTGGCCTGATACAGGCCCAGTACTACTTATTTATATAAAATTCTATGTATACGACCCATTATGATAAAATATTAGACATCGTACACAAAATGCTTGCGTACAAGTCCGCAACACAGTGATACATTTTCAGAGTTGTATCACAAGCTTTATCTTGACAGTAGGTAGGTAAGTAAGAATCATTCTCGCTTGTTCTTTCTTCATCATCAGGAAAGAAATTGTAACGCTGTTTGGTGTGATTTCTTAATTTTGCGCTCTTTCACACAAAAACGTTTTCAAACCATTAGACTCAGTTATTTAATAAACGGAGTTTATTTAAGTTAGTAAACACAGTTTTACGTAGGTTTAGTAAACACAGTTTACTTCAGAATTATTATGATTCACTATGATTACTTAGTGGCCGAATCCATCGTACACTACGTAATCGCAATTTACAAAGGAACCTGTTCAGTTTAGGGATAATTTACGGAATCATTTACGGGTTGCGAGGTTACCACGATCTGGGTTACACAGTGGTGCAAGGTTACCACATTCGGTACTAGTAAACAATACCTATGTTGCTGACTACCTTGTTTACCCACCTTTTGGTTTATTATTTTCAATAATGAACCATTGGAATCGAGCATGAAAAAAAAAATTCTTACCCCCCCTCAAAATTTGATGGTTTACGTTTCAAGGTATGTAGAATCCAAAACTGCAATAAAAATATTTCTGTCTGTCCGCCGTACGCCGTACGGGCCACTTTTCTTAGTTACCATGAAAAAAAATTGATGAAATTCGGGTTATAGGTTCCGTTCGGCGTCTAGTTGGTCCTCCAAGCTCGACGTTAGTGTCAGTCATCTCTAAGGGGTTCAAAATAGGGGTTGAAATTTTCAAAACGCCTATACCATTTTTTTACGTGAATATTTTTACGGTTTTAAATAGTTCTTGAACTTGCGAGTTTTTTAAGACCATCCGGAGCATCGTACGTCCAGCCGTTCGTTCACAGTAAGGCCCCGAAGTTTGCACCGACAGGCATTTTCGACTCCAGTTTGAATGAAATTGTATACAATTCAAACCAAATGTCGTAACCAGAGACGCGCCCACAATAGGAAATTTGGTGGAGATAAAATCATTGCTAGGGATCACCTGATTATATTGGCGGAGTATGAAGTCGAGTTGGTTGTTCTGTCATATTATTTCATTTGAAAAATGACGGCTCTTTTTGAGTTTGTTGGTA
Source organism: Leptopterna dolabrata (assembly GCA_954871275.1). Lineage (NCBI taxonomy): Eukaryota > Metazoa > Arthropoda > Insecta > Hemiptera > Miridae > Leptopterna > Leptopterna dolabrata. The sequence goes on along the minus strand of OX940975.1, from coordinate 83,326,772 downwards.
GGTAGTGAAACTTGAACAAATGTTGAAGTATTTTTGATGGGTAAATATTATTACTCAACGGTAAATTATTACACAACGGACCATTATACCATCTACGTAGAAGGGGCTGGAGTTTGTTGGTAGGTACGTTTGCAACTTTTTTCACTCCTCATCAACAATTTCTTTTCAGAACTTCATTATGTGTGTTTCTTTTGTTAGGTACTGTTTGTCATCGGCAGAATTATTTTAGCAATATTTAACTCGTGATTTAGGTAGGTACCTAGTAACGAGTACGGGGTTAGGTACTAACCTACGGAGGGTCTGCGATCTACATAATATGTATAGAATAGTACATATCATATTATATAGACGGGTTATCTATACATAGAGATGTGATCTGTAACAGAAGGGTATTCTATACAAAATAATAAACCGTTGTACAGGGATTTGCAGCGTTTTTTTCATCATGCTCAGCTCAGCTACCGCGCAAGGTACAGGGGTACGGTTAACGAGAAAATATTCGATAAAATCACACGATTCCAACGAGTGGTGAACGATTTTTGTACGATGAAAAATGGCAAACATGATGTTCCGTAGAAACGAATCGGTTGTAAGCGAAAATCATCAGAAATGGTGCGTAAGGCGTTTCCCTGTCAGTTTTTGGTCACGCTTTTCGAGTTTGTTTGCCAAAGTAAAGGCATGAAAATGTCAAAACTGGGATGACACAACTGGGGAAGGATCCTCTTTCATTTGAAAAAAGATTCATCTAAATCGGTCCAGTGGTTTCGGAATAATCGCTGGACATACATTAAAAAGAAAAGTAAAAAATAAATAGCGAACATAGAAACAGGTCGAATAGAGAACCTCCTCTTTTTTGAAGTGCCTATCAATGAAATCCAAATTACCATCCTTCAAGTGCCAGACGCTAAAGTTTCAGGAAGTAAGGTGGACAGACAAAAATTGTTTAAATTCCATTTTAGGGTCCAAATGTTGATGGGTGGGTGGGTGAGGAGGGGCGAAATTATTAATTATTATTATCATTATATTTTTTTCCCCATAATCGATACTGAAGATTCATTATTGAAAATAATAAACAAAAAATGAGGAAGGTGATTGGTTGTAGGGTTTTAGCAAAACCCTAAAATTGCCAATCCAACTGATTTATCTTTATGTTTCAGAATAAAGTAGGACCATTCGCTGAGCATTCGAATCAGCTTTGGAACATTAGTGCTGTTCCAACGTGGGACAAAGTAAACTCCGGACTCATCAAGATGTATAAAGGAGAGGTCAGGTCGCTTTTTGTTGTTTGTCGCCATTTTTTTTAATTTTTTTATTAACGAGCTATATTGTGAATAAGAGAAATACGAATTATAGGTTAATAACCGTTTCTTTGCAGGTTCTATGCAAATTCCCCGTGGTTCAGCACATACTGTTTGGCTCAATTCTTCCGATCACTCCTGCTCCACCGTCCCAGTCAGAGCGTGTGTATGCCGGCCTCGTGCGAGATGGACTTCAGCCCGTCAACAAACCCAAGCCTGTGAGTAGTGGGTTTCCCTTACTTCGAAAGATATTAGGTAAATCGGTTTTTATAGGTTGTTGTGGTTTTGAATGAAATGGGCAAACGAAAAATGGGCTAGCAGTCACTGTACAGTTCACTGAGAGAATGTGATTGCTCAATGTTTATAAGAAAAGTGGACTGTAATTTGAGTTGAAAGAACTGACTACATTTATGAAAGAGAATATGAAGTACCCACTCTATCCATTTCAGTATGGAAAATTACAATTGTAGTGATACAGGAGAAAACTCCATTTATGAAGTACCAGGCTGCTGAGGAAAAGAGTGTAACGGGATAGTAGTAAACTAAGGATTGTGTGGGTCACCTGTGTGCTCGAGACTGCCACAGCAGCCCTATAAAAGCACCCAGTAAGGTATTTGCTGACGAAGCAAGCGAAGTATACAGTGCAAAGTACGTCGGTGGATACAGATCTTGCTGAACGTCGGAGCAGATTATATATTATATATACGAGGCTTGTCCCAAAAGTAAGGTCTCCAAGCTCCTAGCGGCCATGGGAAATGTTTTGTTCTTCTAAGTTGGTACCACTGCTGTGACCGTTAGTTCTCCTCTTTCAGAGAAAATTGAAACCAGCCGGATTGGGCGATTATTGCCTTCGTGACACGCGGACAAGATGAGCGCCTCAACATCGTTCGCGTCGCGTAGTGTGAGCTTCGTGTATAATCGGTTTTCTTCACTCGCGTGGGGAGACACTGGCGACCATCTATCGACACTTGTGTGACGGATCGACCGGTATGTCAGTTAAAAATGTGAGAAATGGTGTACAGAATTATCAGATGGGAGGACGAATATTCATGATGAAGCCAGAAGCGGGAGGCCATCTGTTTCTGACGATCTCCAGGAACAAGTTGAGTCTGCAGTTCGTAAAGGTCGACGAGTGACCGTTCGAGAACTTGAAGAAATTTTGCAGATACTCACATCCTCGCTTCACAGAATCGTATATGATCTGGGGTACCAAAAATATAGTGCGAGATGGGTGCCAAAGATGCTTACAGAGGATCACAAACACCAACGCATTGAAATGTCCCGCGAGATTTTGGAGCCGTACGATGAAGGAGCGGTATTTTTGGACTCAATAGTGACAGGTGATGAAACATGGGTCTATCACCTTACACCTGAGTCGAAACAACAGTCACTGGAGTGGAGGCATTCATTTTCCCCCCCAAAAAAAGGAAGTTTAGAGTGACGCGATCTGCCAGAAAAATTATAGCAACTGTGTTTTGGGACAGGAAAGGGGTCTGTTTCATCGAGTTTGTGCCAACTGTGACCACCATAAATGCAGCCTCGTATTGTGAGACCCTTAAAAACTTGTGTAAAGCCATCAGAAACCGAAGATGCTGACCAAAGGTCAATTTTGCATGATAACGCTCGACCTCACCTGGCCCGTGACACAAAAGTGCTTTTGGATCAGTTCGGTTGGGACATTCTCCCCCACCCCTCCTACAGCCCAGACCTTGCCCCATTGGTCTATCACTTGTTCACCAACCTAAAGAGACATTTGGGTGGGAAAAGGTTGGATTCCGACGAAGAGGTGAAGAATGCAGTGAAGAAATACTTGGGAAAATAGGTGGACGGAAGGTTCTATGACGCTGGTATACAAAAACTTCCATATCGAGTCAAAAAGTGCCTCGATGTGAACGGCGATTATTTCGAAAAATAGTAGATATATGCTGAATACAGTCATGTAAAAAATGTTTTAATAAAGCTTTTTTTCGATTTTTTCTAATTATGGAGACCCTACTTTTGGGACAAGCCTGGTATAATATATATCGAGCTTGACATCCTGCATATTATGCAGGATTTCAAGCTCGATAACAGGACTCCACGAGTTTCACCCAACTCAGCCTATTGACCACCGTTTGGATTGCACAGAGGTGAGGTTTCAGTGAAAGTGAAATACCGAATACCCAAGTCAACAAACTGTTTATTAGCGTGTTCGGCACAAATTGGTGAAAATATAACTTCGTTCAAGGGAATACAAATAAAGAGAAGAAAATTAATTTAAGGAGGTCCTTGCTAATTTGCCTATCAAAATGCCTAATTTAAATTATACCTAATAAGATAAAAGTTTATACAAAAAACTTTTCTGAGTACCACTTGCCTGGACTCATACAATTAAAGAAATGAACAGTCTGACCGTTTCGACGTTTTCGGGCGAGCCTCGCGCGTGTGTCCGCTGTTACACCAGAAGATCTTTCCACCAGGTCGATGGAATCCTTGTGATAGCGATGCTACTGAGCTGGATGCGACGCTGAATAAATCGGCGCTGCTTAAACGCCCAGAAGACCAGTAATGGAGTAAGAAGGCGTTCCATGAGCATGGGTGATAAAGCATAGCAAGGGCTTTCTCAACTCGTTGTACTTAAACGTCGAAATGGATGTTGGGTGACCACGTCCAGAGTAGATGTATAGTACTTGTTGTTGGGATGCTGATGACCCGTACAAGCGATGTGGGTATCCAATTGGAGGGATGCTGATGACCCAAATTGAATAGTTACTTGGAAATGAATCGAGGCGAGATTCAAGAGAGACTGGTTTGAGACTGAAACGTGGTTGCATGACGTCACAGTACGGGAGAGGGGCACATGGTGAACAGCAAGTCTTGTAGCATCGTGTACGCAGCGATAGACATCGTAGATGTACATTGGTGAAGCTTGTTGGACACTTGTAGTCACTTCTGGGCACATCACAGTAATAACAGAAGACAGTAAACAAACTGTTGGGTGCTAGCACCCACAATAAATCCCAGAAAATTTACCTGTTCATCAAGCTCGTTTTATTGAGGAGGAAGCCGTTGGCAACACACACCTCTTAACCACATCCCGGAATCACCCCCTGGAGTGTTCCCCCAGCAGCTACATGGGTAATACTTGGACATTTCACCTCCTATCATGGTGGTCACCCATCCGAGTGCTAACCACACTGGAGACAACTTCTGTGATTTCACCGGAACCGGTTTATTCGACCTGATAAGGTCGTTGGGCCCCATACTCTAGTCCCATATATATATCAGCATACTTGTGCGTAAAATACTCTTCTCAGATTTTCTTGACAGCCTGAGCCAACTCCGAAGAATTATGAAGTATTTGAGCACTGAGCAGGAGCGTTGGGCCCACAAGGCCACTGCCCCGGCACCTGAAAGCACTATAAGAGTAAAAAAGACCAGCCATTGTTCAGTTGGCATCTGAATTTCCCTCCGATACACTGGACCTACCCAGCATTTTTCACAAGTTCAACAGCCACACGCCAGATTTCTCTGGCTATGGATATCCAATATTCTATTAGAGCATCCATGGTGGTTCCTTAATGTTAGCTCCATAGACCAAGCATGTTATCGGAATAAAGCAATGTCCTTCAGTCGAAATCGAAACCTAGGCTCCTGAAACTGGAAAGTAGGTTCTGGGTCCTGGGACCTAGTGTCACCATGGCACCCGAGAAAAGTGGCTCATCTGCACATGCTCAGTGGAGTAAAAATGTTGTTTGCCACGCCTACTTTGGGCCCGGCCCCTTAATCTGATTTCAACCCCAAAATCGTTCATTTCACAATCGATTCGATCCCTTCGATTCAATTAGTCATTTCGATACGAGATGCTTCTTCTTCTGATTTGTTTTTTGTTGTCTCTGAATCAAATTTCCGATATCTACAGATGACAACTAAGCTGAGAACTTCCACTCCACTCCACTGAATCACATTCACTTTCTGTCTGTCCGTTTTCAATTTTTTTTTTTTTTTTTGCGTCAAATTATGCGCGTTTTGCGTTCGGTCCGGTTCCAGTGGCAGATTTGTATTTGTGGTACCTATGTGCGTTTTGTCCTGTTTGCTGTCAATAGCTTCTCCATTCAAGTAGGTACCGGCCGGCGGGTCATTGTTGTGTTGTGTTTTGGTTTACTATATTTTTGTAACACATGAGTTCGGTGGCTAATTTGCAGTAGAAATTGTGAACGTTTTCTTAGGACGACAGAGTGTTGATCAAAAGAGATAAGCTTTGCTGAATATCACTGCTATCAATAAATAAGGGAAGGGTGTTGTTGCCTTGGGTTATTTTGTAGACATATCTGTTGGTTTTGTGTTCTGGTCTGGTGCCCCACCGTTTTCAGACCCCACGCACCACTACTGGCACTGAGAACCTTCACCTCGAAAGCTTCGCTCCGCCTCCTTGGGCCAATAGCCTATCAGATGTCAATAGACCTGATACGTCATTTTTGCCGCATTTTTACTCACTCTAATTTGAAAAATGCAGTTTTTTAAACGGTCTTCAAACTCCTATTTTTCCAAAAGTTCCGATTAAAAAAATAAAAATAAAAAACTTGTCAAAATTTCCCTATTAAATTGGTGAAAGATTCCGAAGATTTACTTCAAGGTATTCTTAATTTTAATTCCCACATTTTTTGTGTGACGTTCTTGTAGTCGTGTATTTGATTAAAACTTGCGTTTCCATCATGTTTCAGTGCATGCAACCGCCACCACCTCCTCCTCCTCAGGCCCAACCTGCCGAGCGCACAGGATCGCTGACTTCTTCATTAGGCGATGAAGCCCTCACTGAGAAATTCCAAAATGTTCCTGATCCCGAGCCAGCTGATAATCCTGATTCGCCCAATTTGTAGTTCGGGCAGTAGCTTTCTCATCTGTCAACTAGCTAATGTGAGGAGGACCGTTCAACCTGTAAGATTTCAATCGAACGCCTATTTATCTGAAAACTGTGTGAATAACTGTTAAGGACGTATATAATTTTGACTGCATTTATCTTGTTGATTTATCTACCCGATCATTATTCCAACCTCGATCGTTAAATCAGCGTGGATTATCTAGCAGCTCACTGCGCTTGGTTGATCAATTGGTTAGCAGAAATCCGTACCTAGGTAGGATGATTTTGGTTTATTATTCCGTGAATAATACACCTATGTATTCGCTCAGCAAACAGTTTTTATAACACCCCCTCAAAATTTTTTCGTTTGTTTCAAGGTGCGTAGATTCCAAAAATGTAATGTCCGTCCGCCGTATCACGTATATCTACTTCATTTTAGGATCTACTTCATTCAAAAATTCGTTCTTTGGCAAACGGGCTCCAATTGGGCCCTAGTTGTGACCCGAAACTTTGCAGCCCGATCGGAATACACCCAGGGGTGTTATGGGTGAAAAATGGCTATACAAATAGGTCCTTTTTGTGTTTTATTAAAATGAGCTTTTGAGGTATTGTTTTCCATGTTTTTAGGACGAGGAGACCGAACATGAAGTCAGTTTTGACCAAAGAGTGGAAAATTGAGGTTCTAACGAAGTTTCAGCCTTTAATACGTTAAATTTTGGTATAAAACACAGTGTGGGCCCCCATGTGGGAACAAATTTGGTCCTAGTTGTGCTCCGAAGCTCAGCAGCCCGATCGGAATGCACCCCGGCGTGTTATGGGGAAAAATGGGTGTAAAAAGAGGGATTTTTAAGGTTTTAGTGATCATGAGCGTCTGATGTTTGGTTTTCCGTGTTTTTTAGGGTGATAAGACCGAATATGATGTCGATTTTGGACAGAGTGGAAAATTGAGGTTGTAACGAATGTTCAGCTCCCAAAACTTGTACTCCGTTTTTTATGTAATTTTACGCAAAATTTTTTTTTTTGCATCTACGAGCGGATCACCCTGTATACATCATGCTTAATCGAATAGGTGCAATAAACGGTTCGCAATGAAATGAGTGCAATAGTAAAAATATAATAAAACGGATAGGTATGGAACTAAGGTAAAAGGAAATTAAGACAGAATAATTAGTCAGTTCCTACTGGGTGTTACATTTTTAAATGTTCTTATGTTTTTCAAATGATGAATAGAAGTATTGGAAATGTGATTGATTGTTATTGCTAATACGTTGAAGGCGGTCTAAGGGAGAGAAAAAAGCGTACGCATTATAATGGAAAGCTGTAGAAAATGTTGAATGATATCGGGTATTTAATTGGGGAACAAGAAAACTATTTGGGAGAAACGTTCGGGGGCATTTATCCGTCCGTTTACGATTTTAAACATAAATAGTCAAAACGTACTCTACGATCCTCAAGCGTGTCCAATGATAACTGAAGAATTATTAAGGAATTGTAATCGATGTGGTATTTTACGGATTTAAGATCACCACCCATTTTGTCTATTTTGTACGCTATGTCTGTGGGACAATTGATCTGTAATCAGGTTTCCTAAAAATGGACCTGAAGAACTAGTGGCATTCTGTGATGCCGATTTTGCCATTGATCAAGAAACTCGCAGGAGCACAACCGGCTTTGTGATTTTTTACTGTGGAGGACCTCCGACCTGGTGCACGTGGAAGCAATCAGTGGTCGCGACCTCATCGTGTGAAGCTGAGTACACATCAGCTGCTGATTGTTGCAGAAAACTAACTGATCTGATGGTGTGGTGGTTTAAGTGAGAGGCGAGATGAGGTGAGTGAATGAGAAGGGAGATGAAGGTATTGGACCTAACGCCTCTGGTTAACACCTTCAACCGAAGTCAGGGAGGTTTCCACCACTAAGACGCTAGGAGGATATGCCCAGTGGTTGTCACCATTCTGGGATCTTTTCGGGTAGTTGAGGACGTGCCCAGTGGTTACCACTCGTGGATAGTTTTACCTATCCGGTTAACACCAGTCTGGGATCTTTTAGATATAGGAGTGAGGAAGCGTGAGAGAGAAGGAGAAGGAGTCATAATAATAATAATAATAATAATAATAATAATAAAACTTTATTACGGATAAATCCAATTACAAATGCGTATGAAGTGATACACAAATAATAAAGTTGACGTTAAACAAATGTGAAGAATAAAAGGGAATCATATCAATACACAAAACAAATATAAGGTGAAATGGAAAATTGTTGCTGTTCTCAAGTTAGTGTATAAGGTTTGTACGTAGTCTGTCAACATCTTGAGCAAAGGTCCTCAAGGATGAATTGAAAAAAATCTAAGGATGGAAATTTATTGGCAGATGACATCAGACGGTGAGTTGGGTAATTTTTCCCATAGTTAGTTTTGTGATACGGAATAAAAAAATTCTGTTTTAATCGGGTGAATTTAGAAGGGACGTGGAAGTTGAGCTGTTCAGTAAGAGATGGAGAATCGATATAGAATTATTAATGATTTTGAATAGAAAAAATCAGTGCTGCAGCATGACTTAATGAGCGAATTTTCAAAGAAATATTCGAATTAATGGCTATGGTTTTGAATAAAGGAAAACTTCGGTCTAAAATTTGGTTTTCTATGTATATTCTCTTCGTATTTATTTTAATTTGTACGTTTTGTCCATCCTGATTCTACCGTTTGTTTATTACGTAATTGTACTAAGTGCTTATTTATTTGATCGCTGTGGGTAAATTCAAGGAGTTGTACTAATCGTTTGCCTCCCCCTTTTTTGCTTCGAACTCTCGTCTTCAATTAATACTTCTCACATTTTTCAATCTGACCACTCTAAGGGGGTGGGGGTAAGAGTTTAAAGATTATCCTAGTTTTGGGTAATTTTTGCGCACTTTAAATGCTCTAATTTAAGAACGGATTTAGATATCTAAAATCCGATTTCACTATCGTGTTCAGCGTGCAAAAACCTTTAAAATGAGGGGTCACTTGTTAGAAAATAACATTTTGGGGATTTTTGGGTAATTTTTGCGCACTTTAAATGCTCTAATTTGAGAACGGATCAAGATATCTAAAATCCGATTCCACCATCGTGTTCAGCGTGCAAAAACCTTTAAAATGAGGGGTCACTTGTTGGAAAATAACATTTTGGGGATTTTTGGGTAATTTTTGCGCACTTTAAATGCTCTAATTTGAGAACGGATCAAGATATCTAAAATCCGATTCCACCATCGTGTTCAGCGTGCAAAAACCTTTAAAATGAGGGGTCACTTGTTAGAAAATAACATTTTGGGGATTTTTAGGTAATTTTTGCGCACTTTAAATGCTCTAATTTGAGAACGGATCAAGATATCTAAAATCCGATTCCACCATCGTGTTCAGCGTGCAAAAACCTTTAAAATGAGGGGTCACTTGTTGGAAAATAACATTTTGGGGATTTTTGGGTAATTTTTGCGCACTTTAAATGCGCCAAAACCCTCCTTAGAGTAGGCCAATTTCGCCCATCTTCGAACTTAGCCTTTCGATTGCCAAGATAGATTTTTTGTGCAAATTTGAGCTGTTTATCTCAATTCTATCGAGAGTTATCGTCTGGAGTGACACATATATAAATAAATATATATATATATACATATAAAAAAGTGTTAAATTTCAGGAATCGTTTTAGAATGGTCTGAAACGGATTTCTATGAAGAAAATTTCCAAAAATTTATATTATTTAAATTTCGAAGCCATTGCAATAGCTTCATTTTCTTTGAAAATTCGCTAAAATTAAATCAGATCTAACTCTTCTACACTCTGGCAGGCTTAAATGGAGACGAGCTGCCAAGACATCGTAATCTAATGATTCATAATTACCACCGAGTTTAACATTTACTAGACGAAGGAACTTTTTTGTATTTTTTCGAGGCGCGATATCAGTGTTAAATGGTAGGGATTCCGATTTGTGAGCAATATTCCAATGATGGGCGGACCAGTGAACAATATAAAATTTTGAGGGCCGTCACACTAAGATGCTTTGAATTTCTAGATATGAAGCCTAGAGTTTTGAAGCCAGATTTTATAATTTTTTCTATGTGGTCTTTGAAGCTAAGGTTGCTAAGGTCATCGACTGGGTTTGAGCGTAGAATGAAGTAACAGGCGAGTTTTTATAGTACTTGGTCTACTCTCCCCCCGTCCGCCAATGTCAGTTGAAGGATGGTGGGAGATCCCTCACGGCCCTTACGAGCTACCTGCACCTAGTTACGTCCACTAGTGATGGGCTAAAGCGTTATTTTCTGATAACGCGTTATTCACTAATAGTTATCGGTCAGTACCGGTTCCAATAACCGGTTATTCTGATAACTGGTTACCAGTTTAGGGATGGGGTAGATGGTAGAGAGACAAACATGAATGGTCACATGAGAGGGATGACGATAAGTTCGGCGTATGATACCTACCTATTGCTTCATTTTGTGAATCTGTCACTTACACTAATGGGGCTTACATAAAAATGCTGACCATAAATGTAATAGAAATAAATTGTTGATAGAGGAATAAAAATATTAGAATTTCCTAATCTCAAAAAAAAAAAAAATCCGTCTGTCCTCCCTGGGATCCCATAAAATTGAGTTTAGAAGGTCGGTAACTATGGTAGGTACCTATCTACAGTTTAATGTGATAAGTAGATAAAATCTTGACTAATTATTGGCAATACGTTTTTGAACTTCCTACATCACAAAAACTGGAATTCGAAACATCATGGGACTATAGTTTTTAACCCTTCAGCATATTTAACGTTATTACTCGATAACTTGAACTGAGGGAATGAGGAATAACCCTTAGTTTTTTGAAGGGCACTAAGCTGAAGGATACCATCCTAAAATAGGTAGGTAACCTGTTACGTACGGAGTGAAGGGAAAGAGTGATCGCTATAGCTTACAGTACACACGTCAAAGGGAAGCAAAAGGTCCTAAGCTGATGGATAACTGTCAGGAAGTTGGTAACCGGTTGCGAGGTAAAGCGTTATCAGCGGCAGGTAGTTAATCAATACCATCCCAACATCAAAGGGTGCGACAGCAAGACAGTTACCACCTTGCAAGGAGAAGCGAAGCAGTTATTCCAATAACGTAGGTTTTCTCGTAACCGGTTATCGCAACAACCGGTTCTTGGTCGATAACCGGTTATTCTAAGCAGTTCCGTTATTCAACTCCCATCACTAACGTCCACCACTTCATTCCTTTGGTTTATTTTGTGAGATCTTAATAATATGCATGGAGTGATGTTCTGGGAGGATATCACGACAACTGGAAAATCGATTCCGGCTAAAATAGTGATTGATAACCAAAGTGCTTTGGACCTAATTAAAAATGGACTGGTAAATGGGTGTAGCAAACATATTCACGCGCGTTGCCATTTTGTCAAAGAACAATACAACAAAGGACTCATCTCACTCAAATATTGCCCCACTTCAGAACAAATTGCTGATGTGTTCACAAAATCTCTGAATGTTGCTAAATTCCAGAAATGTAAAGAAAAATATTTTAGTCTTTAGTCTTTAGTCTTTACTGATAGGTGTACAGAGGACCTGGGTCCCACCTAGCATACACATTGGCAAAATTAATCGGTAATTGGCCTACAAGATTAGTAGTAAAAATTTGTATTATTGAGAGAAAGTTAAATCGAAAAGGAGAGCAGGAAAATTAAGAAGAAAAATGAAGAAAAGGTTAGAGGAATGAAGAAAAAATGAAGAAAAGGTTAGAGGAATGAAGAAAAAATGGAGAAGAAAAATGAAGAAAAGGTTAGGGGAATGAAGAAAAAATGAAGAAGAGAAGGGTAGAGGAATGAAGAAGAGAAAGAGAGAAAAAAGAAGAAGAAAGATAATATGAATGGCTGCTACACCCCCGTAAAATGGGCCATACACCGCCTCCTGAACGACGAACAGGTGGGTGACTCCTTTACAGCCCTGAGGAGGGCATTCCAAAGCCGTACACCACTCACCCCAGATGGAAGCCTCCAAAGACGAGGAGTGTTGTGGCATCAAGAGACCCAAGGATCTAACTGATCTAGTTTGGGCAAACATACCCTTGAGATACTCAGGATGAGCCCCCTTAAATATATTTGAAAATAAAACACAGTAGATTTACTTTCATCAAACCACTGATGCCACAGCCAATCAAAGAGTTATAGTAGGGACTTACGTGCTCCCTTCTCCAGGCATTGCAGATAAATCTGACACAGGAGTTGAATGCCACTGTCAGGTGCCTCATGACATCTGCTCTCAATCCTGTGCTAAAAATTACATCAGAGCAAGTAAAATATGGCAGGATAAGTGTCGGAACGAGGTATTTTTTAATCTCACTGCTCATAAAATTCTTGAGTGGTTTCATTAAATATAAGGCGTAATAAACTCTGCTGCAAATCGTAGCCACATGTTTTTGCCACGACAAATGAAAATCAAACACCACACCAAGGTTTCTAACATGATCCCGAAAAGTAATAGCCTCACCATCAATTATGAGAGATGGGAGTCCAGCCAAGTCAAAATTCCCCCCAGAGAACAAAATGGCCTGGCTCTTCCCAGGGTTCAACAACATACCATTACTGTAAGCCCACTGGTTAATATTATTTAGGTCGGTGTTGAGACTATCAATTTATTGCATGAGCAACTTGGTTATAGGAACATTGGATATACAATTGCAAATCATCAGCAAAGAGAATGTATCTAGATGGACCAATGCACTTAGGGAGGTCGTTAATGAATAAAGAAAACAGCACAGGCCCAAGAATTGATCCCTGTGGCACACCATACCTGAGAGGAAGCCCATCTGACATTACAGAACCAACCCTGACAGCCTGGGTTCTATTTGATAAAAATGATTTAAGAAGTGAGCAGGAAGTGCTACCAGATTTATAATAGGTTCGTAGTTTATGAATATTGCTTGCTTTCAAAGCAGGAAAGATCTTGAAAATCTGTTGAGACTATAAAATGTTTGGTATATTTTTATAGATAGGTGTTGGTACAATGTAGCGTTGAATAACAGGTGAATTCTGAAGTTCGGCGGGAAAATAATTTTATTTATTTTATTTGAGGAAAACAAATTACAATGTATGTAAGGCCAAAAGCCTTTTATGTATACATGGTAGTTAGAAGCATCATAATTTTAAACCATTGTACGGAGAATTATAAGTAGAATTATAAGAATGAGCATTACAAAATGAGAATACAAACGATTTTGAATAATAAAAGAGTATTTTAGTAAGTAGAATCAAGTACAATAAAGCGAGAAAGGAAGGATTAATGTGAAGGAAGGAAGAAATGAACATGAAAGTAAAAACTGAAAAAGAAATGAAGAGAGGAAGGAAGAAATGAACATGAAAAGAAGAATAAAAAGTTCAAGAAATATGGGAATACTTACAAGGGTCATACAAATTGTGATGAGTTAAGAAACTCTCTCACTCCGCTCTCAAAGGTAGCAATCGACGCAGCAGCTCTAGTATTCAGGGGCAAATCCGACCACAACCTCGCACCCACCACCCTGAGTGATCCAGCCATTGCCTTGCAGGTGTGCTGCAAAGACTGAAACCCACACGCCCTTGCTGATGAGGTCTTAGGAAATAAGTTCAATATGTACTGAGGATACTTATTAGATTTAACCTTGTACATAAATAATAAAGTTTGAAGTTTAAAATAATCCAGAAATGGTAAGCCTGTAATTATTTTTTTGAATGTGCTGATACATGTGAGCGAGGTTTCAAGTTTTTAATGAATCTTATTGCAGAGTTGTAGAGGACCTGAGGACTATGGAGAGATTTGGAATCAAGACTATTGGCAAAAATTACGTTACAGTACGTGAACAAAGGTAAACTAAGCGATTTGACTAGAAGCAGTCTGGTATTCTCAGGGATGAAATAGCGTACACGATTCATGGTATGCAATGAGTAGGGAGAACGGGGAGACAATGGACAGAGGGAGACAATGGACAGTCCTGTAATTCGTGGTTGCGTCCGCCTCGATATTGCTGTCGACACATTAACACGAAGTCTCAACCACCACAATGAAGTAGAAGCAGAAGCAACAGCCAGTGATAAGCTATCAGAAGAGGGAAAAATGATATTAGTTTTTGAGTGCTGGTGATGAATGTTTGGCGTCTGTTTGTGTAAGGGTTGCTGAGGTAAGTTTGAAAGTTTTTTCAGAAGTAAAGCATGTAATGTACTTAGACGGCATATTAGAACATATTCTGAGAGATTTTTTTGCCTGTTTGTCAAGTGAGCTGACATGATTTGTGATTTTCGGAAATCTTATCCTGAGGGAGAGAATGGACAGTTTGTCCATTGTCTCCCTCATGTGTCCACTCTCTCCCCCATGTTCCTCAATGCTCATTTCAATATGAAAAAATAGCTACTTTCTTCTAAAATTCGCTAACAAAACCTTCTAATTTTCAGGGAAAATGCCAAGGATTTATAAAAGGAAAACTGAGCGAGAATTTCACGGAGACTCCATGAAAAAAGCAGTCAAGTACGTTCTCGATGGTAAGCTCTCCCTGAGAAAAAGTGCGAGCTTCCACCATGTCACCAAGTCTCGACTTGCGATTTATGTGAACAAGGCAAAGGAAAGCGGCATTGAGAGTGTAAGTTTTTCTCCAAACTTCAGACGCAGCATGGTGTTCATTCCCGAAATGGAAGCAGAATTGGAAAATTATATAGTTAAAAGCAGCAAGATGTTCTATGGACTTGGTCCAGCAGCTGTTAGGAAACTGGCATATGAGTTCGCCATTGTCAATGGTGTTGAAGTGCCACCAGGGTGGCAACCCAACGACAATGGTGAGTTGAATGAGCCTGTCGTGGGAATGGCCTCACGGGACTGGTTCACAGGGTTCATGAGTCGACACCCAAGATTGTCAATTAGGACCCCCGAAGCAACCAGCCTTGCTCGCATGACCAGCTTTAATCGGAGCACTGTTAACACGTTCTTTGACAAACTCGATCAAGTATTGAAAAGGTACAAATTTGAGCCACATCAGATATTCAACTTGGACGAGACAGGTGTCACCACTGTACCTCGAGTTCCAAAAGTGGTAGCTGAAAAAGGTCAGCGACAAGTTGGCTTGAAAGTGACACGTGAACGGGGAGATCTTGTGACGCAAGTAGGCATTATTTCAGCTGTAGGTGCCGCTCTTCCACCAGTTTTTGTTTACCCTCGGCACAGATTCGACAAAACCAAAATGAAAGTCGACGTGCCAGGTCCATTGCTCCTTGTCCATCCCTCAGGTTGGATGACTGCGGACAATTTCGTGAAGGTTTTGGAGCACCTCCAAAAGTTCAGTCACTGCTCGAATGACGCCAAAATCCTCCTACTAATGGATAATCATGAATCACATCTTTCCATCCAGGCGTTGGATTACTGCAAGCAGAACGGCATTGTAGTCCACACATTCCCTCCACACACAACAAACAAGCTGCAACCCCTTGATGTTTGTGTCTTTCGCCCATTCAAAATGTTCGTCAGCTCTGCAATTGATGGGTGGATGACAAACAACCCTGGAGACACCATCTCAATTTACCATCTGCCTGGGATTTGTATAAAAGCTTGGGATCGAGCTGCGACCCCATCGACAGTGAAGAGTGGATTCAAATCAACTGGAATTGTCCCATTTGACCGGGACGTCTTCCCCGAAGAGGCCTTCCTTGGGGCCTACGTAACTGATCGTCCAGATCCTGGTGTAGCTCAGCAACTCGATGATGGGAAGCAAGCTGATGTTTCAGAACCCACCACAGCTGCCACTGAAAATGAACCCACCAGTGGCCAAAATGAACAAGAAGCACCGTCATGTTCTCATTGGCCTACACCTTCTACCACAAGCGTGGCCGCGAAACCTGCTATTGTTTCACCCGAAGATATTCAACCCTACCCCAGAGCAGGTCCACGAAAAGACACTAACAGAGGGCGTAAAAAAGGAAAATGCATGATTGCAACAGACACTCCAGAGAAGGTGGAGCTGGAGGAGAGGGCTCGAAAGAAGAAACCTGCCATGAAGAAGGTCGCCAAACAACTTTTCTCTGGGAAGAAAACGGTCGCCAAGAAGCAAAAGATTCCCACTATTGATATCGACTCTTCGGAGAGTGAAAGTGTGATCAGCAATATGGAGGATTCCTCTGGAGGCGAGATCGACCCTAATTCGTCAATTAAAGATGATGACTTATCTGCGATTCTCGCTGGTGCTTTTTGCATAGTGAAAGTTTGTGGAAAAACAGCAGCAAGCGGGAGGAACTACGTGGCTGAGATAATCGAACCAGCGTACGGAGGATACATAGTCCATTTCTTCAAAAGATTTCCACAAACGTACAGGTTTTTCAGAGCAGACGAAGAGCCAGCATTTGTTCCATATGAGGACGTGATTGTTAAACTTCCCCCAGCCACAAAAGAAACCCGAGAGAGGTTCAAACATATGATTTTTTTTAACGCTGATTTGTCAAGTTACTCTCCACTATTTTAGTTTAAGCGTTTTATTTTTGCACAAGGCATTCCTTCAATTTTTAAGTGAATTCTCATATAGAAAGTATTTTTCCTAGTCAATTTTTGAGACTGGATGTAATTTTGAGACTGACCTGTGATGTTTATGACTAACCTGTGATGTGAGCTGTCGTTACCACTAACACTTAGGCCATACACTAAGACTTAGGGTGAAATTTTAATTTCATTGTGGTCAATAAAGTGATATTAGTACATTTTATGAGGTGTCCAATGTCTCCCTACCTCATGTCCATTGTCTCCCACACTGCGGGAGACACTGGACATGAAAATACTTTTAGAAAAAGGCAATTTTTGAGTAGAAAGTTCTTTTTAAAAATCGTGTTGGGGTATTTTCAGGCAGCCAATATTCTAGTGCATCAGGCAAACACAAAACCGCATTTTTCCAAGCCAAGGGAAACCAAGAATTTGAATTTTAGCAAAAACTGTCCACTGTCTCCCCATATCTTGCGACATATCATTGAAGTGTGATCCTCCCATGACAGGGAGCTGTTCAGTAGAGCTCCTAAGTTCTTCACACAATCCAAGTAAGGAAGGTACACTCCATTCAGGGATACCTTGGGAAGAGTAGTTGTGTCTTATGTGTTGTGTGTTGTGTGTGTTATTCTTGGAAATAACAATTGATTGTGTCTTAGTAGGATTGAGCATGAGACCATTCAGATTAGACCACTCGGCAATCCGTAACAAATCCTGATTGAGTTTCTCAACCGTAGAACACATGCTCTCAATGTCTACCTTGCTGCGAATGTACAACTGAACATCATCATCAATTAAGGAGTGGTGTTGGAGGAAGTAATTATTTTCAAATTTGACCCCGCACTGGCGCACTCAACAGGAAGGCTGTGTAATCTTACCTGCTCGAGCAATATGACGAATTGTTGACCTTCGGTGTAGTAAAATAAAACTAGACGTTTCTAGAAGTTTAAGCTTTATTACTCATTTATAACCCGAATTGCAACACCAAGACAACAATGAAGAATGAAGATTGTTGTGGGCTGGGAGCGAACACAACTCTGCAGTGATGTTATTTCTCCGGATGGCCGCCAGGTCGCAGAGGAACCTGTTCCAGCAGCTGCCCTTCCAAGTTGCTCGAAAATGAGAGAACGAGAACCAGTGGCGTAGCCAGGATTGTTGAATTGGGGGTAGGGGAGGGGGGTTATCGAAAACAGGGGGAAAAAAATAAAAATTCCTGTCTTGTAGCATGGCAATAAGAGCGAACTTTCAAAGAAATATTCCTGATATTGTGTAAAAAGATGATACAGCGAGAAACCATACCACTTTTCCTAAAAATTAGATAATTTGTCGTGATTTTAGCCATTTTGACCCTAATAAAGTCAAATTTGACCCCACTGCTTTTGAGAAAAGAACCAGGAACTTTGCTCAAATGTGCTGCAGAAGTTGGCTTAATTTTGCAGCAACCAGGAACTTCGGCGTGAAAGATGGGTGCGACTCCCTGTCCACGGTAGTTTTATAACGAAGATCTTCAAATTCCAACTGTAGGTACATTTCGAAAGAACTTGTATTCCTGCTGATTTAGAGCTATGAAAGCCAATCAAAGAAAATTTTCTGATTATGATCGGTGAACTTATTCTGATTTGAATACGGTAAATTACACCATTCAAGTTGCTTAGGTGAATATAAATTTGATCCAAAGTTGCGCTCGATACCTACAGAGAAACCGTTTGGAGCAGATGGTGTTAAGTGTATTTAAACGCAAGTAGGCAGCGTGAGCACCTACCTACGTAGTCGCTAACTAGGTACCTACTTACCTGTTATACTGCCGTCAAAAGGAAGAACGCCTCATCTCAAAATTGTCCGAAAATGGGGTTTTTACGTATCCCACCTAAGTTTGACATGCTCTTTCGACTGGTGAAGCCAAAAATAGAAAATCCAAATCGGAAGACATCGAAAATTTCACCCGAAAACCTGGAAAATTGTGGTGTTAAAAGGAGAAACGACTCAAGTACTTACGGCACCATAAATCATTTATCCTAATCTTAGATTCTGAGGATTCGTCGGTGAAAATCGAGATGAGGCGTTTCACCTTGAAATCACTGGCTTCATTTCGGGGTAATTTATCGTCAGATGAGCGAAGTGTTCGTCCTTTGACTATTGTAGCAGCTGAGCCCACATGAGGCGTTCCTCGCGTGGTATTCAACTTATAAGAAGATATAAGTAAATAATCAAACAACAAACAATCTTTTTGTCGTCTCATGCCAGAAAGCAGGAGAAGTTTTTGGGAATCGCTTCCAGTTGACGAATAAGAAGCAAAAGATTTAGTAGGGAAGAAAATGATTGAAAAATGTAAAAAAAATAAAATAACTTGCATTTCTACTATTAAACATATAGTATAAACAAACATAATTAATTAACTAGT
Organism: Leptopterna dolabrata; assembly: GCA_954871275.1. NCBI lineage: Eukaryota > Metazoa > Arthropoda > Insecta > Hemiptera > Miridae > Leptopterna > Leptopterna dolabrata. The sequence continues at coordinate 83,307,734 of OX940975.1, read as the reverse complement.
ATCTATTTAATAAATTTTGTTACAGTTTTTTCCCATATTTTGTTTGTAGTTATTTTGTTTTTTTTTCCTGGAGCTGTGATCTATTTGAAGAAAATATAAATATAATTATATTTGAAAGGAATTTAGAGAAAAAAAGAATATTTGAAAGCTTCAGTGATATTTATAATTTTACAGAAAGCTCCAAAACCACATGTTTTATTTTGCATAAAGCTGAATGCATATTTTAGGGTTAGTTGCATATTTTAAAGGTAAGTGGGGGTGGGGGTTCGGATTTTCGGCAAAAAATGTAAAATATAAAATTGAACAAAACAAAATGGGGGAAATATAGGTAGTCGAAAAAAAAAAATCAAATATTTCTCCTTTCCTCTTATTTATTACAAATCTCTCTCTTCATTTCCTCCTCTTTATTTATCTTGCCTCAAGGCGTTTCTCCTTGGACTCCCATGTCAAAACCTAAATAAAACGCCTTATAAGCAGAATCGATTAGAAATATCGATTATTTTGGCTACAATTTGGTATCAATATAATCACTAAACATCAATTTATCGTGGTGAAGAAATTTCATTTTTATGACCAACTGGAGAGGAGTTAGGACGAGGGTAACTGAGCAAAACTTCGAAGTGCTCTCCTGAAAAATTTGATATTTAAGAGATGAGGCGTTCTTCTTTTTTACGGCAGTAAATTGCCTACCTACTTTAATCTAGAAGTTGCTGTATAATATAAATACGGTAGGTACCTATCTAGTCAACATGCCGTTTATAAAGAGTAATAAATCAATTTTTAATGCCCTTATTCGGAAAAATGAAACCCCAGCAAAACACCTGAAATAAGCTGGAAATAAATATTTATGCACCTCTGGTGTCAGAAAAACACATGCGACTGATGGAAGGTTAAGAAAAACAGGTACCTACACACATATTGGGTTGACTCGGAGATCGGCAACACTTACCAAAAATACGTATACCTAAAACTAAATAAATGTAAAAGCGACGCTGTAAGCCAGCGGGGCGGTAGTAGCAGGGCGGTTAGAAAAACGAAATGAAATCTCTTCTCTATGAAGCTGACGTCACGAACTAAGTTGCAACACTTTCTATGGAAGTTTTGAGCTACGCTTTCTGAAAATTCAACCACTATTTTTCTAGCAGGTAGGTACCTACAAGGAGTTACCTACTCACTTCTCGCCTACCAATGAACGTCTCGAGAATTCGAAAAGATTGAAGGCCCCTGCTGACATGAATTCAATAAAACTTGATCATAATATTATGATTTTACATGGGAATAGACACCTGTTCCATCACCGCCTCCGGATCACCAGGCTTTCCGAATCCTCTCGAGTAAAGAAGGAGGGGGAAAAAAAACTTCTTAGTTTCCCCTCATCCCGGATCGATGGCTTTTCCTCCAGTGCATTATTATGCAGGCCACGAGCCTCACCGCCCCCCCCCCTCCACTACATACCGTCGTTATCCCTTCCACAACACAATCCGACCTCTTAGCCCCGGACCTCAGTTTCATCCCTTTCTCACAAATTAACACCCGTCTTTGTTTAAATCTCAGACTACAAACTCCTCTGGGGAAACAAACCTTTTCTTTGTCAATCAGTCTCCGTCACCCTCCTTTAATTCGTTTCCTCTTTTATTCCGAAGGCCTCCAGAGCTTGAGGTCCTTTCAAACTGAGGAACCCTCTCTGTCTTCCCGCGAGTTTCTTTCTCTTCAATTTACATATTTTAGTTTTATCATGTTCCCAGGTTATTACGATGAAATACATTAGGAAGGCGAGATTCTACTTGCCCATATTATACAGATCTTCCCAGTCGAAATATTATTATAGGCTACCCAAAACCAATTTATTCCAACACAAAATTTAAGTTTGTCACCTTTGAAATATTTACCTGGGAAAAATATTTTGTTCTTCGTTTTAGCGAATTTTCGAAGAAAAGGAAGAGCTATTGTTCTCGGTCAAAAATTTTTAAAACTCAAATTTCCGAAAGATTTTTATACCAAAATCCGTTTCAGACCATCCTGAATTCACTGCCGAAAGACACCAAAAATTATATATATATGTATATATTTATATTATGTATGTGTCATTCCAGACGATAACTCTCGATAGAATTGAGATAAAAAGTTCAAATTTGCACGAAAAATCTGTCTTGGCAATCGACAGGCTAAGTTCGTAGATGGGCAGAATCGGGTCACTCTAAGGGGGAGTTTTGGGGAGTTTGGGGGGGGGGGGGGGGAATTACCCATAAATTCCCAAAATGAAACAGTCTGACAAGTGACACCTAATTTTAAAGGTTTTTGTACACTGAACACGATGGTGAAATCAGAATTGCGATATCTCATTCCGTTCTCAAACTGGAGCACTTTGAAGATGAAGGAACGTGGTTATTTCTTGAGATAAAACAGTTTTACATAAAATCAGTTATTTCTTCGAAAATTCGCTCTTATAGCCATGCTGCATGACTGTGGTTTTTTTATTACCTGCTTAAAGATCTTTAATTCAACTGTTTTTGGTTCATTACCTACTGAAAATTATAAACCAAAATTGCTAGTATCTTTTGCATCCATTTTTTCGTCCTTTGAATAAAACATTTCCAAGTCGGATTCCATGATTAATATGGGAGAATAGCAGAAAAATTGGGAATAAAACACTACAGGTACATACTACGCAACACAAATTTTCTAAAGACAACTGCAACTGAGGACTAATAATTTACATAGCACCATTCATTCCTCAGGAGTATAAGTAATCTTTTTTGTTTGTTCTTTGTTTTAAAAAACTGTAATTTAATGTAACAGTCCACCGTCACCATGCAGTGGCGTAGCCAGGATTGTTGAATGGGTGGGTGGGGGGGGGGGGGTCGGAAATAGAAAAAAAAATTCCTGTCATGTAGCATGGCTATAAGAGCGAAATTTCAAAGAAATATTCCTGATATTGTGTAAAAAGATGATATAGCCAGAAACCATACCACTTTTCTTAAAATTATATAATTTTTCGTGATTTTAGCCATTTTTACCGATGTTTGACCCTATTAAAGTCAAATTTGACCCACTTGCTTTTGAGAAAAAAAGCTTCATCATCGAGGTAGTCCGTCCGTCGTGATTAATCATCCCACACAATGTCAGGTGAATTAACATTGATTTTACCATTAATTCCAATTTTTCACCAACAAAAGTCAAATTCTGACCCCTATTCTGTGTGAAAAACAACTGAAATGGTATTTTTCTGTCTTAACTCACCGTTCCATACCACTTCCAGTGATTTTATAGCAACTGTTCGCAATTTTAGCCGTTTTTACCGACTTTTGACCCCTAAAAACTCCAATCTGAAAATTGCTCATCTTCGAACTCATCCTTTCGTTTGGCAATACAAACGTTTTGGAGAAATCTGGAATTTTTACCATCTACCTACCCAAGGACAGATATCATCTGGAGTGGCACATAAATATACATAATATATGAATTTTTGTTAAAATCTAGGGATGAACTGAGGGTGCTCTGAAACGGATTTGCCTATAAAAATATTTAAAAAATTCATTTTCTGAAAATGTTACCCATTGCAATAGCTTTATTTTCTTTGAAAATTCGCTAATAAGGTCTGACATTACAAAGAAAGCTGAATTTAAATTAAATTTAACAAAGCACTAATTGTTACAGATAACGTTAGGTAAGATAAACTGAAGAAATACAACATTTATTTGGCAACAATGTTCGCGAATTTTCAAGGAAAATGAAGGTATTGCAATGGGTCTAAAATTTTCAGAACGTGTTTTTGAAATTTAACAAAAATGTATACTATATATTTATTTTTTTGTCACTCCAGACGATATCTGACCTTGGTTACGTGATAAAAATTCCAAATTTTGCCAAAATGTTCTTATTGCCAAACAAAAGGATGTGCAATTTTCAAAAATTTGAAGGGGGTCATATTTGAGGTTTTAGCGGTCAAAAATTGGTAAAAACTGAAGTGGCATAAAATCACTATAAAATCACTGAAAGTGGCATGGAAGGGTGAGTGAAGACAGAAAAATACCATTTCAGTTGCTTTTCACACAGAATAGGGGTCTAATTAGGATTTTTGGTGGTCAACAATTGGTATTAAGGGCTAAAATCAGTATTATTCACCTGAAGTGTGGGACGGTGACGGACCATTGCGATAAGCATTTTTGTTAGAAAGAGCGGGTCAAATTTTTGGGACAGATCGTTCGTAATCAAATAAGCGCAATATTATTGAACTGTTTAATCATGTTTGATTTACCGTTTAACCTGTTGCTGTTGTATAATATATGTTTGTTACTTTCGTTATTGTTATTATTCTCAAGATCTAATTTTAATTTGTGATGAACTTTTTGAGCCAATGGGGGGGGGGGGGGGGTGCACATATGTGCACCCTTTTGCCTTTTGTGCACTGATTTTTTAAATAAATAAATAAATGAACATGAAGTCACCTACAAATCCGCAAGAATTTATAATGGCTACCCGCTACCCAGAGTTTCACTGAGCAGTTGAGAGCTAGTTTGGGATCCTGGTTCCAGTTACATATACCTAGTCAGAAATTTGACTGAGGATGAATAAACAGCACCTAGTCATAGTAGCACCAGCCATAGTTTATAGTATATTCGGGCTTTGCAAGTGATTGATAAACCAGCCTTCAAAAATGAAACACTGGAATCGAGCACGTAAAAATCCCCTCCTTCCCACTACCCCTTCATCATTTTTTGTGCGTTTCAAGGAACGTGCAGTTCGAATATAGAATTTAAAAAAGGGTGTGATTTATCGGCCCGGCAAAATAGAGGTTACTCCCTACATAAAAGGCGGGCATAACAGCTTTTAATTCAAACACACGTCCAAAAAATACTTCGCACATCAAAAAACGCTGCAAATCCCTGTACAACGGTTTATTAATTTGTACAGATCACAGCTCTCTGTATAGATAACCCGTGCATATAATATGTACTATTATATACATATTATGTAGATCGCAGACCCTCCGTAGGTTAGTACTTAACCCCGTACTCGTTACTAGGTACCTACCTAAATCACGAGTTAAATGTTGCTAAAATAATTGTGTCTATGAAAAACAGTAACTGAAATGGCAAAAAGAAACGCAAATAATAATGAAGTTGTGAAGGAAAATTGTTGTGGAGTGAAAAAACGCTGCAAAGTCCTTGTCACATGGGTTTATTATTCTACTGGACATACCTACAGAAATGCTGGCTGTTCATTAATTGTTTCTTTCATATAAAATAATTGAAATAGCTATTTCTGGTGGTTTCCACCAATTTTGGCTCCCAAAACACGAATGAGGTACGGTTTTTTTTTTGTTTTTTTAAATAAATTATTTCTGATTATTGATAGTACCATTTAATCGTCTTGATCCACCTTCACAATTTTTCCAGTGTTATTCTACAAATTGATGGCGATTTCATACGATTTCCCAGGTTTTTCACTCATAAAAAATCAATTTTGGGAGCTGAACATTTGGTAGAACTCAATTTTCCACTCTTTGGCCAAAATCGACTTCATATTCGGTTTTCTCGTCCCCAAAAACATGGAAAACGATATCTCAGAAGCTCATGTTACCAACATGTTGCTAAACACGCAAAAAGTACCTATTTTTACACACATTTTCACTCATAACACCCCTGGGTATATTCCGATCGGGCTGAAAAGTTTCGGGACACAACTAGGGCCCAAATGGAGCATGTGTGCGAAAGAACGAATTTTTTAGACCGAAAATGAAGCCTGTAGACGTGATACGGCGGACGGCGGACGGCGTACGGACATTGCATTTTTGGAATCTACGCACCTTGAAACGGAAAAGAAAAAATTTTGAGGGGGTGTTATAAAAATTTTTTGCTGAGCGAATACATAGGTGTATTATTCACAGAATAATAAACCAAAAGTTGCAAACGTACCTACCAACAAACTCCAGCCCCATCTACGTAGATGGTATAATGAACCGTTGTATAATAACTTACCGTTGTGTAATAATTTACCGTTGTGTAATAATTTACCCATCAATAATACTTCAACGTTTGTTCAAGTTTCACTACCTATCAAAAAACTCCAAAAGAGCCGTCATTTTTCAAATGAAATAATATCACAGAACAACCAACTCGACTTCATACTCCGCCAATATAATCAGGTGATCCCTAGCAATGATTTTATCTCGGGCCAATTCCCAATTGTTAGCGCGTCCCTGGTGACGAGATTTGGGCTAAATGTATACAATTTCATTCGCCCTGCTGTCGAAAACGCCTGTCGGTGCAAACTTCTGGGCCTTACTGTGAACGAACGGCTGGACGTACGATGCTGCAGGTGGTCTTAAAAAACTCGCAAGTTCAAGAACTATTTAACCGTAAAAATATTCACGTAAAAAAAAGGTATAGTCGTTCTGGAAATTTCAACCCCTATTTTGAACCCCTTAGAGATGACTGACATTAACTCCGAGCTTCGAGGACCAACTAGACCCCGACCGGAACCTATAACCCGAATTTCATCAATTTTTTTCCATGCTTTTTTTTCCATGCTCGATTCCAATGGTTCATTATTGAAAATAATAAACCAAAAATAAATAAACTGAATGTGAATAATCAAAGAAATAAATAATAACATATTAATATAGCTACACGAAAACTGCTAGGTACCTACTAAAGGAGTCATGATGCTTGCTCGGCGCACAAGGTTTACCCCTCCTTCAAGACCGATCGGTCTTGAGGGTTTTGCCTAGGGCCGCGCCTACGTATTCGTTCCCAAGCCTGCTTGCTGCCTTCCGTACGAACCAACAAGAATTCACGAGAGACATTAGGTATGTTCACAGTGACCATCTGACGGTTATCTGACCGTTTGGCCGTTCGCACTGATTCTCGGACGGCATTTCGGACTTTACAGTAGCCATGACAGGCTGTTCGCAGTGTTTTCCTGACGATACAACGCCAGTTTTCTTTTCTGTCATATACAGAAGGGACGACGGACGAGAAACTGACCGTGCACTGCCTTTTCAAACCCTTCTCAAACGCTTATCAAGACGGTATTGGATCATTTGCGGTTTCTTACGGTTGTCTAGGAGTCAGATAAACGTCAGAGAAAGCCATAGCGAACAAAGCTAGTTGGTACCTCCTCGAAAGTCCTCAGCTGAACGGATGCGATTATGGTTTGATAACTGAATGCCCACCAATACGTCCCGCACAAATGAGAATAACGTTCATCAGAATGTTAGTGTTTTAATTAATAGTATTCAACTGAAGTTTATGCCTAATGAAAATCCATATCCGGGCAGATTTTCAGTTTTCAAGACTGAAAGCAATACACATTTACCTACCAACGATTTGATTTGAAAAAAAAAAAGGATTCGATAAATTAGGAAAAGATTAGCAAATAATCCAGGCCCGAAATTTGACGAGACCAAAAGGTTGCGTCACGTTCGACTGGGACTCGTAGGGCTTCAATGAGGTCGCGAAAATAAACAACCGAAAACATGAGTTGGCTCCTGGTTCAATATTGAAGACGAAAAATGAATTAATACTGGTTAATCAATATGCGGTTCGCTTAATACTATAAAGTACTAAAATTTATTAATTTACAGCCAGACAGAAAATGTAATAACTTCATATGAAATCACAATTAAGATGTGCTACGTATGTATTATGCTGTAAAACCTGACTGCTATTCTGTAAATCATGAGAGTACCACGAAAATTCTCGAGTTCGTTCAAACAGTGATTATGTACGCTGAATACTGTTGTTATATGCTTTGTGATATGATGTTGTTGTGGATGATGTTGAGAGAAAAATTGAAAATTATACATTGTACCAAGAAAACCCCTTTTGGTTTATTATTATGTGAATAATACAATAATGTACTCGCTCAGCAAAAAATTTTTGTAACACCCCCTCAAAATTTATTCTTTTCCGTTTCAAGGTGCGTAGATTCAGAAAAAGCAATGTCCGTCCGCCGGACGCCGTATCACGTGTACCGGCTTCATTTTCGGTCTAAAAAATTCTTTCTTTCGCACACATGCTCCATTTGGGCCCTAGTTGTGTCCCAAAACTTTGCAGCCCGATCGTAAGGGTGTTATGAGTGAAAAACGCTGCAAAGTCCTTGTCACATGGGTTTATTATTCTATTGGACACACCTACAGAGATGTTGGCTGTTTATTTATCGTTTCTTTCATATAAAATAATTGAGATAGCTATTTCTGGTGGTTTCCATCAATTTTGGCCCCCAAAACACGAATAAGAATTCATTTATTTCATAAGGCTTTATTTTATTTTATTTTATTTATTTTTATTTTTCATTTTTTTAAATAAATTATCTCTGATCATTGATGGTGCCATTTAATCGTCTTGATCCACCTGTTGTCACTTTTTCCATTGTTATTCTACAAATTGATGGTGATTTCAGACGATTTCCCAAGTTTTTGACTCATAAAAAATCAATTTCGGGAGCTTAACATCTAGTAGAACCTCAATTTTCTATTCTTTGGTCAAAATCGACTTCATATTCGGTCTTCTCGTCCCCAAAAACATGAAAAACGATACCTTAAAAGCTCATGTTACCAACATGTTGCTAAAACGCAAAAAGTACCTATTTTTAAACACATTTTCACTCATAACACCCCTGGGTATATTCCGATCGGGCTGAAAAGTTTCGGGACACAACTAGGGCCCAAATGGAGCATGTGTGCGAAAGAACGATTTTTTTAGACCGAAAATGAAGCCTGTACACGTGATACGGCGGACGGCGGACGGACATTGCATTTTTGGAATCTACGCACCTTGAAACGGAAAAGAAAAAATTTTGAGGGGGTGTTATAAAAATTTTTTGCTGAGCGAATACATAGGTGTATTATTCACAGAATAATAAACCAAAAGGGAATCGCACGGCTAATTTGGGAGACGCCCGTCTAATAAGGTGATTCAACGTTCAAATTTGTTATTGCCCTTCCAGAAATTGATTATAACGGCAGAAGAAGGATTCCCACAGTAGAAATGCCCAACTCCACATCAAATAGCTGTGCAAAACCCCTTTTGGTTTATTATTCTGGGAATAATACACCTATGTATTCGCTCAGCAAAAAATTTTTATAACACCCCCTCAAACTTTTTTCTTTTCCGTTTCAGGGTGCGTAGATTCCAAAAATGCAATGTCCGTACGCCGTCCGCCGTCCGCCGTATCACGTCTACAGGCTTCATTTTCGGTCTAAAAAATTCGTTCTTTCGCACACATGCTCCATTTGGGCCCTAGTTGTGTCCCGAAACTTTTCAGCCCGATCGGGATATACCCAGGAGTGTTATGAGTGAAAATGTGTATAAAAATATGTACTTTTTACTGCCCTGAAGTTAGCCGCATATTCAAAATCGAAAACTTTAAACGTTTGCCACCGCTCGCCAGGTTAAAATTTTTGAATTCTGACAACGGGAATGAATTCGGCTACTAAAAATCTCAAAAGCACCATTTTTAGAATTTCGAAATTTTGATCCAAAAATTTAAAATTTCGCGCACCATTAAACGTTTGCCCCGACCTTATCAGTAGCATATTTGATGTTCTGGTTTCAAATTGTGAAAGGTCTTACTCTCCTCTAAAAAGTACCTCTTTTAGATTTTTGAAATTTGACCCGGAAATATTCATAATCATGCCCTGAAGTTAGCTACAAATTTGAGAAGTTTAAACGTTTGCCACTGCTCGTCAGGTTGAAATTTTCCAATTCTGACAACGGGAATGAATTCGGCCACAAAAATGCTAAAAAGTACCAATTTTAGAATTTCAAAATTTTGTTCCAAAAATTTAAAATTTCGCGCACCATTAAACGTTTGCCCCGACCTTATCAGTAGCATATTTGATGTTCTGGTTTCAAATTGTGAAAGGTCTTACTCTCCTCTAAAAAGTACCTCTTTTAGATTTTTGAAATTTGACCCGGAAATATTCATAATCATGCCCTGAAGTTAGCTACAAATTTGAGAAGTTTAAACGTTTGCCACTGCTCGTCAGGTTGAAATTTTCCAATTCTGACAACGGGAATGAATTCGGCCACAAAAATGCTAAAAAGTACCAATTTTAGAATTTCAAAATTTTGTTCCAAAAATTTAAAATTTCGCGCACCTTTAAACGTTTGCCCCGACCTTATCAGTAGCATATTTGATGTTCTGGTTTCAAATTGTGAAAGGTCTTACTCTCCTCTAAAAAGTACCTCTTTTAGATTTTTGAAATTTGACCCAGAAATAGTCAGCTACTACAAATGAGGCAAACATGATACACGGAAAACGGCCATCTTTAGACTTTAAACGTTTGCCCCGACCTTATCAGTAGCATATTTGATGTTCTGGTTTCAAATTCTGAAAGTTCATACTCTCCTCTCAAAAGTACCTCTTTTAGATTTTTGAAATTCGACCTAGAAATAGTCAGCTGCAACAACTGAGGCAAACATGATACACGGAAAACGGCCATCTTTAGACTTTAAACGTTTGCCCCGCCCTTATCAATAGCATATTTGATGTTCTGGTTTCAAATTCTGAAAGTTCATACTCTCCTCTCAATAGTACCTCTTTTAGATTTTTGAAATTCGACCTAGAAATAGTCAGCTGCAACAACTGAGGCAAACATGATACACGGAAAACGGCCATCTTCAGGCTTTAAACGTTTGCCCCGCCCTTATCAATAGCATATTTGATGTTCTGGTTTCAAATTCTGAAAGTTCATACTCTCCTCTCAAAAGTACCTCTTTTAGATTTTCGAAATTTGACCCAGAAATAGTCAGCTACTACAACCAAGGCAAATGGAAGCATGGAATAGATGACGATGCATGGATAGTCGAATATGGAGGGGCATTGATGGAGCAAGGAGGAAGAAGGCAGAGCAGTCAGATAAAGGATAAGAGACATTTGGTCATTCCTTGTGTCATTATCATGAAGGTGGTAACATGAACATCCAGTACTGTAGTCTGGAAGTCAGATAAGGATAGGAGTTCTTGTATTCTTTGAGTATAAGGAATTGAACTGTTTCCTGTGACATGACTGAAAACATGATTCAAAAATGTTGAGTTTTACAAGGAAATAAAATAAGAACTCTGTGAAAATTGGATTTAGGTATGTAATCTAACTCACAACGAGACACACGGAAAACGATTAAAACAAGAAGAAAAATGGCGGCAAAACAACTGAACAGAATGACCAACTCCACGACAGAGAAATTCTTCCACATGGATGCTACAAAGTTGCAAGTAATTGCCAGATGGATAACCATCTCAATAAAAAATATTGTACAAACTGGCCATAGATATTGAGGAAATGAACTATAACTACCCATGGTCGTGGGTCTTTCATTCAAAATGCATGGGGAAGGCAGCCAGGATGGGATTCCCCGGATTGCAGCGCTGCCTGCCGGGAGCAGCTGTAGACGGATTTGGTTCCCCGCGATTTCGTTCTGTAATTTCTACTAGAGTGCGGCATCCTGTTAATTCTTGTATCCATACTCCTCTCACACCATCCGAAGAACAGACTGTGGAATTTTTTTTGTGTTCAAAATGCAGGTCCTAAGACCAACCAGAAGTACTGATGTGCGTAGTAGTACTGACGAAACATTTTCGCAAATAAAGTACAAGAAAAGCCGGTTCAAACGTTCCAATGTCAGCAAGAGACCTCTGTTGGCTTCCTCTACAACTAACAGCAGCTATCCTTGTTTTGCCGAACTTAGAAATTTTCGTCATTAAAGAGAGTTTCTGATACCTGTTTGAGTGCTGTTGACAAGTTGGTACCTATGTCTTATTTCTGCAAATAACCTCAAACTTTGTGTTTTAACATCTTACAGCACAAATAGCTACCATTGGATTTAGTCCTTGGATTCACTACTCTCCAACTGATTTCCACTAATAAGGATGCCCATGTTACAAAATTATAACTCAACAATTTCTGAAAATGCTAGTAGGATACCCCATGAGCAATGAAAATCCATATTATCATCATTGTACTTACAAATACCATGTTAGAAAAAACATATTGATACATGCTATACTTTGGATGAGGGGCGTGATTGAATAAAACTGCATACATTTGATTTTTATATTTTTTATTTGTCTCATTGCGCCTTTCCTGAAAATAAAATAAAAAAGCTCTTGTTATAAATACATCAAACTACTTACAAATTAAAACAGAATGGAAAAAAGACGAGTTCATACGAGAAACTATCTACTCTACAAGCAGGTACCTTGGGTGAGGGCTGCGGCAATCTGAAAAACACAATTAAGAGACTATAAGTATTTCTTCGAGTTGAAACAACAACTTTCTTCACATTAGGTTGCATACATTTATTTTTGTTCACTTCATGTGCTAAATTTGATGTATTTATCTACCTAATGAAAAGTGAAATGTTTATCATACCATCTCCCTCTGCGTCTTCCACCTCGACTCCTCCAAGAGGGAGGTACCCACGGTACCTCCCTCACCGTGTACCCCCCACCACTGTGAAAAGTGGTTATTCTTATGGCTGCAACAAACAATCACAACAGTTAACTGTTGGTAAACATTGTAACAAATAATACAAGTTCTGGTCATTGCTAGAGCTAAGTTACAGACAATAAGTCATTGGAAGACAAATAATGGTATACTCACTAGGTACGTTGTCGAACATGTCGTGGTGGACGTCGGCGCCGACGTCCTGCGGGTGGTGGAGTTGTCTCTTCCGCCACTGGAGGTGGCCCAGCTTCCTCCTGATGCGCTGGTCTTGGTGGCTGGGCCACCTCCAGACGTGGTGGCTGGTCCACCTCTTGTTCTTCTAGTGGCAGGTCCACCTCCCATTCTCCTGGTTGCTGCTCCACTTCCTGATCTCCTGGTGGCTGGTCTGCCATGACTGTAAAATGTAATTTGTATGTTGCAAGACATAACTGAAATTGTAGGTGTCAAAGATAGGGGAGATGGGATGTGTTGCGCTGGCGAAAAGTGAATTTCACAGTAGAAAAGTGAACTTGAATCACTACCACAGCCAATGAAAAACCCCTAGAATAGGCGCATGCATGTCTCCAGACACTGTTTTCTTCTTCGTATACAAAACACCTTTTGTGTGAGATAACTCGAATTTACATCATAGGAAGTCAAGAAAAACCTACATTGTTCCGTACGTACCTACTTTGAAATATGTATCAATATCTTTTCCGCATGCAATCAAACAGGTATATTTCAGGGGAATCCAATCAACAATAATTTTCACGAATTTCGGTAGGTGAGGATCTTATTTTTATCTAGATCGACAGGGATTTTTAAGCTCGGAACATCAACTGTAGTATCTCTTAACTATACCATAACATAGGCATGCTATCAGGTTCCCCAGGACTTCGATTACTTTCGTGATTACTTTTAATTGATCAACTTTGATTGATTATCTATAATCTTCAACTCTGATAATAATAAGTAATTGAATAAGATGCAGCAACTCTGGCATGGAATACAACATGTGCTTGTGATTGAAAAACGAGGGATTTAGTTTTTCCTCAAACTCAAAAACACGATGTTGCCCAATGGCGCCGTATCGGATTATTTCTCTAATATTACCTTGTTTTTCCTGTGCTTGAAGCTCTTTCACTTGATGTTCTCCACAGAAGTGAGGTAGAGGCTAGGTGAACCTTCCTTCTGGATAGCAGGCCCTCCAGAGTTGCCAACCTGTTGAATGTTCTTCGGATGGTGTGAGAGGAGTATGGATACAAGAATTAACAGGATGCCGCACTCTAGTAGAAATTACAGAACGAAATCGCGGGGAACCAAATCCGTCTACAGCTGCTCCCGGCAGGCAGCGCTGCAATCCGGGGAATCCCATCCTGGCTGCCTTCCCCATGCATTTTGAATGAAAGACCCACGACCATGGGTAGTTATAGTTCATTTCCTCAATATCTATGGCCAGTTTGTACAATATTTTTTATTGAGATGGTTATCCATCTGGCAATTACTTGCAACTTTGTAGCATCCATGTGGAAGAATTTCTCTGTCGTGGAGTTGGTCATTCTGTTCAGTTGTTTTGCCGCCATTTTTCTTCTTGTTTTAATCGTTTTCCGTGTGTCTCGTTGTGAGTTAGATTACATACCTAAATCCAATTTTCACAGAGTTCTTATTTTATTTCCTTGTAAAACTCAACATTTTTTAATCATGTTTTCAGTCATGTCACAGGAAACAGTTCAATTCCTTATACTCAAAGAATACAAGAACTCCTATCCTTATCTGACTTCCAGACTACAGTACTGGATGTTCATGTTACCACCTTCATGATAATGACACAAGGAATGACAAAATGTCTCTTATCCTTTATCTGACTGCTCTGCCTTCTTCCTCCTTGCTCCATCAATGCCCCTCCATATTCGACTATCCATGCATCTTCATCTATTCCATGCTTCCATTTGCCTTGGTTGTAGTAGCTGACTATTTCTGGGTCAAATTTCCAAAATCTAAAAGAGGTACTTTTGAGAGGAGAGTATGAACTTTCAGAATTTGAAACCAGAACATCAAATATGCTATTGATAAGGGCGGGGCAAACGTTTAAAGCCTGAAGATGGCCGTTTTCCGTGTATCATGTTTGCCTCTGTTGTTGCAGCTGACTATTTCTAGGTCGAATTTCAAAAATCTAAAAGAGGTACTTTTGAGAGGAGAGTATGAACTTTCAGAATTTGAAACCAGAACATCAAATATGCTATTGATAAGGGCGGGGCAAACGTTTAAAGTCTAAAGATGGCCGTTTTCCGTGTATCATGTTTGCCTCAGTTGTTGCAGCTGACTATTTCTAGGTCGAATTTCAAAAATCTAAAAGAGGTACTTTTGAGAGGAGAGTATGAACTTTCAGAATTTGAAACCAGAACATCAAATATGCTATTGATAAGGGCGGGGCAAACGTTTAAAGTCTAAAGATGGCCGTTTTCCGTGTATCATGTTTGCCTCAGTTGTTGCAGCTGACTATTTCTAGGTCGAATTTCAAAAATCTAAAAGAGGTACTTTTGAGAGGAGAGTATGAACTTTCAGAATTTGAAACCAGAACATCAAATATGCTATTGATAAGGGCGGGGCAAACGTTTAAAGCCTGAAGATGGCCATTTTCCGTGTATCATGTTTGCCTCAGTTGTTGCAGCTGACTATTTCTAGGTCGAATTTCAAAAATCTAAAAGAGGTACTTTTGAGAGGAGAGTATGAACTTTCAGAATTTGAAACCAGAACATCAAATATGCTATTGATAAGGGCGGGGCAAACGTTTAAAGCCTGAAGATGGCCGTTTTCCGTGTATCATGTTTGCCTCTGTTGTTGCAGCTGACTATTTCTAGGTCGAATTTCAAAAATCTAAAAGAGGTACTTTTGAGAGGAGAGTATGAACTTTCAGAATTTGAAACCAGAACATCAAATATGCTATTGATAAGGGCGGGGCAAACGTTTAAAGCCTGAAGATGGCCGTTTTCCGTGTATCATGTTTGCCTCAGTTGTTGCAGCTGACTATTTCTAGGTCGAATTTCAAAAATCTAAAAGAGGTACTTTTGAGAGGAGAGTATGAGCTTTCAGAATTTGAAACCAGAACATCAAATATGCTATTGATAAGGGCGGGGCAAACGTTTAAAGTCTAAAGATGGCCGTTTTCCGTGTATCATGTTTGCCTCAGTTGTTGCAGCTGACTATTTCTAGGTCGAATTTCAAAAATCTAAAAGAGGTACTTTTGAGAGGAGAGTATGAACTTTCAGAATTTGAAACCAGAACATCAAATATGCTATTGATAAGGGCGGGGCAAACGTTTAAAGTCTAAAGATGGCCGTTTTCCGTGTATCATGTTTGCCTCAGTTGTTGCAGCTGACTATTTCTAGGTCGAATTTCAAAAATCTAAAAGAGGTACTTTTGAAAGGAGAGTATGAACTTTCAGAATTTGAAACCAGAACATCAAATATGCTATTGATAAGGGCGGGGCAAACGTTTAATGCCTGAAGATGGCCGTTTTCCGTGTATCATGTTTGCCTCAGTTGTTGCAGCTGACTATTTCTAGGTCGAATTTCAAAAATCTAAAAGAGGTACTTTTGAGAGGAGAGTATGATCTTTCAGAATTTGAAACCAGAACATCAGATATGCTACTGATAAGGTCGGGGCAAACGTTTAAAGTCTAAAGATGGCCGTTTTCCGTGTATCATGTTTGCCTCATTTGTAGTAGCTGACTATTTCTGGGTCAAATTTCAAAAATCTAAAAGAGGTACTTTTTAGAGGAGAGTAAGAACTTTCACAATTTGAAACCAGAACATCAAATATGCTACTGATAAGGTCGGGGCAAACGTTTAAAGGTGCGCAAAATTTTAAATTTTTGGAACAAAATTTTGAAATTCTAAAATTGGTAATTTTTAGCATTTTTGTGGCCGTATTCATTCCCGTTGTCAGAATTGGAAAATTTCAACCTGACGAGCAGTGGCAAACGTTTAAACTTCTCAAATTTGTAGCTAACTTCAGGGCATGATTATGAATATTTCCGGGTCAAATTTCAAAAATCTAAAAGAGGTACTTTTTAGAGGAGAGTAAGACCTTTCACAATTTGAAACCAGAACATCAAATATGCTACTGATAAGGTCGGGGCAAACGTTTAAAGGTGCGCGAAATTTTAAATTTTTGGAACAAAATTTTGAAATTCTAAAATTGGTACTTTTTAGCATTTTTGTGGCCGAATTCATTCCCGTTGTCAGAATTGGATAATTTCAACCTGACGAGCAGTGGCAAACGTTTAAACTTCTCAAATTTGTAGCTAACTTCAGGGCATGATTATGAATATTTCCGGGTCAAATTTCAAAAATCTAAAAGAGGTACTTTTTAGAGGAGAGTAAGACCTTTCACAATTTGAAACCAGAACATCAAATATGCTACTGATAAGGTCGGGGCAAACGTTTAAAGGTGCGCGAAATTTTAAATTTTTGGATCAAAATTTCGAAATTCTAAAAATGGTACTTTTGAGATTTTTAGTAGCCGAATTCATTCCCGTTGTCAGAATTCAAAAATTTTAACCTGGCGAGCGGTGGCAAACGTTTAAAGTTTTCGATTTTGAATATGCGGCTAACTTCAGGGCAGTTACTTTTTACGTTTTAGCAACATATTGGTAACATGAGCTTCTGAGATATCGTTTTCCATGTTTTTGGGGACGAGAAAACCGAATATGAAGTCGATTTTGGCCAAAAAGTGGAAAATTGAGTTCTACCAAATGTTCAGCTCCCAAAATTGATTTTTTATGAGTGAAAAACCTGGGAAATCGTATGAAATCACCATCATTTTGTTGTATAATAACACTGGAAGAAGTGTCAAAACGTGGATCAAGACGATTAAATGGCACTAGCAATGATCAAAGATAGTTATTAGAAGGGGGGGAAAAAAGTACCTAATTTGTGTTTTAGGGGCCAAAATTAACGGAAACCATCAGAAATAGCTATTTCGATTAGTACGCATAAAAGAAACAATAAATGAACAGCCAACGTTTCTGTAGGTATGTCCAATAGAATAATAAACCCATGTGACAAGGACTTTGCAGCGTTTTTTGCTGTGCCAACCCCTTTTCTGATGTGTGATTGAATAGTACGCTGGTAGTGATCACCTATTTAGCCGTGATTGGAGTCAATATTGACGTTTACTTTATGCTGGGAGTTTCACTTTTTCTGAAGTGAAGATAATCTTTTTAGATGGAGATTCGCAGAAGGGAAAATACCTTTTTTTGCCGTGCAGTTAAATATATCCCTTTAAAAAAATCTGTCTGTCCGCCGCACGCTGCACATTGGCTTCTCAATGTTGACTCAATGAAATCTGGTAGGTATGTATTTATGACCTGTGTCGTGGCACACGCAAACGTAACATTTACCACTCTCATGTGACTTATAGATTTAACCAATAAACAAGGATAAATAAGAGCTGTGCGACGCCTCAGTCGAAGCCCAGAAGGGTTCCCTTCCATCGAACTCCCAACGACTCTCAATGGCCGTTAACAGGTGAGGGACGAGGTGGAGGCAACTTTATAAACCGCCCGGCTCGCCCAGCTCTTCATTCGTCCGACCTCGCTCCTACCTACAAGTTCTCTCTCATTCTCACCTTATGCCTTCTCTCTCGGTCCTACCCTTACGCCTCCCTTCGCATCTGCTGTGGTGGTAACCGCGGGATGCTTCCTCATCTAACACTCGCTGTGGTGATAACCATGGGGTGTTAGCATCCACATCCTTAAGCATCTGCTGTAGTGGTAACCGTGGGACGCTCCTTCCTCTAGCACTCGCTGTGGTGATAGTCCCCGGCTAGAATCTTTCTCCCTTGGCATCTGGTGTGGTGATAACCACGGGACGCCTGTTCGTCTAACGCCTGCTGTGGTGATAACCGTTATAAGCGTTACCGTTCCGAAAAGACTCCTACCTAGTAGTTGTTCTGTTGTTCTTCAACCTCTGTTTCTGCACAAGTTTAGCTTTTCGCGCAAAAATACCTTGGTAGTACAAGAACCTCGAGTACTTATTTTGAATAAATAGTAGAAACAAAATCTTTTTCTTTTTTCTTTTTTAATGATCAAGTTTCCTTTCTTTTTCTTTTTTAATGATCAAGATGATTTTATTAATCTTGTTTTTTTTTCAAAGTTTCAAACCTTTTCAAAAGTTTCACACTTTTTCAAGGATAACAGATGACGCTAGGAACGGTATAAAAAAAACAAAAATTGTGCCAAAATGTCAATAATATCAAAAGAAAGTTCGCAGGTCAACATTTTTGGAGCATTCTTAGGGGTCAAATGTCAAAGTTTAAGGGTAAAAAATCGCTAGGAAATTAGTTTTTAGAGGTTTTAGGTGAAAATCACCATGAAAATCACCATCCCAAGTATAGGAACATAATATATGGAATATTCGGAATCAGGGCAAAATTTCCTGTAAGAATTTCAATCATAGAAAATTTCCATAGTTCAAAAATAGCTAAAAATTATTGGCTAAAATAGTTCTCCAACGAATTTGGCTTCACCTCATTTTTGTCCATCCTAATCGTCAAATGGACCTCATATTTCGATCCAGCACGAAAAAAAAAAAAAAAAAAAATACACTGCCAAGGTGATGGCACAGGAGCTTCCTCGTCACAATCAGAGTGACCCATTATAAAATAGAACAGACTCGGAAGCAAAATAACATAACATAACATTACATTACATAACATTACATTACATTACATTACATAACATTACATAACATTACATAACATTACATAACATTACATAACATTACATAACATTACATTACATTACATGAAATATACATATTACATAACATTACGTCCATAATACATTACGTCCATTATACATAATTGCGAAAGTTATGCGTGTTTGAAGAATTTCACGTTAGCGCATGCGCAGGGCGAACCACTGGCTCTATCATGTTGAAATTTATATGGGACCTCAATGGGCCCTACCCGCTTAATCCCTGAGAATTGCATTGAAATTGGGTGAAATCTTTGGTTACTACGGCTGTAACAAGGAAATTGAATCTATTTCACGCCAGCGCATGCGCAGAGCGCACCGAGGGTCCGATCATGCTAAAATTCATACTGGAACTCACTAGGCCTTGTCCAAACAACCTTTGAAAATTTGAGCGAAATTGAATCAAAATTGTGAAAGTTATGCGTGTTTGTTGAATTTAACGTTAGCGCATGCGCAGGGCGTACCGCTGGATCAATCATGTTGAAATTTGTATGGGACCTCAAGGGGCCTTATCCGCACCATCCCTCAAAATTTGAGCTGAATCAATTCAAAATCGTGGAAGTTATGGCTGTAACAAGGAAATGCGGACAGACTCACAGACTCACAGACCCACAGACCGACAGACACGGAACCAAATTTGTTCAGTAGGCTTTGAAACGCAAAATGCAAGTGGAAATGTTGATTTCTGATGACAAAAATTTTTTGGCTCACGAAAGTGAACACAAGGCTTCCGCTGCTTCGCAGACTCGGAAGCAAAATATATATAAAGAGATACCTGCAAAGACTCAAACAATGGGCAAATGCAGTTTATATTATTTTTTAAAAGACAGTAGATTCCATCCTGAGAATTTTGAGACCAACCGCTCGCTCCTACGATAAGTAGTTCTTTTTCTATGATTTTTCAAGGTTTCCAAAGGTTCCTACGCCATTTCACCCCCCTCTCGCCTGTGCGGGACCCCCCTGCCCACTGTGACATAGGAACCTCTGGAAAATGTGAAAAATCATAGAAAAAGAACTACTTATCGTAGGAGCGTGCGGTTGGTCTCAAAATTCTCAGGGTGGAATCTTCTTCTTCTGGAATCTGCTTTCATTTAAAAAATAAAATAAATACGTGCAAGTTTCCACCAAAATGTGGGGGGGGGGGGGGGGTACCAACTGTGCGACGGTCCTCCACATCAACCTGGTCCCCCACAACTGTCCTCCTCCACTCGTCTCTGTCCAGCGCAGCAGCACGCCACCTCCAGACACCGAGACCCCTCAGGTCGGCCTCCACATAATCTTCTGCGCGGCCTGCATCTCCTTCAACTCTTCAACTCTTTACTGTAACACAGTGGTAGGGTTAAAAAAAACCCGTAATAATACTGTACAAAGTAATAACATATGTAGTGTTAAAATGGCAGAATCGTAGGAGACAAATTGCTCCTTTTGGTTTATTATTTTCAATAATGAACCATTGGAATCGAGCATGAAAAAAAAAATTCTTACCCCCCCTCAAAATTTGATGGTTTACGTTTCAAGGTATGTAGAATCCAAAACTGCAATAAAAATATTTCTGTCTGTCCGCCGTACGCCGTACGCCGTACGGGCCACTTTGCTTAGTTACCATGAAAAAAAATTGATGAAATTCGGGTTATGGGTCCCGTTCGGGGTCTAGTTGGTCCTCGAAGCTCGACGTTACTGTCAGTCATCTCTAAGGGGTTCAAAATAGGGGTTGAAATTTCCAGAAAGCCTATACCTTTGTTTTACGTGAATTTTTTCACGGTTTTAAATAATTCTTGAACTTGCGAGTTGTTTAAGACCATCCGGAGCATCGTACGTCCAGCCGTTCGTTCACAGTAAGGCCCCGAAGTTTGCACCGACAGGCATTTTCGACTCCAGTGTGAATGAAATTGTATACTCTTGTCACCAGGGACGCGCTGGATTCAGTCAATCAATCAATTTATTCAATCAATTGATCGATCAATCAATCAAAATTTTCAATTGAAATTGGAATAGTTTGTAAATTATTGGATTACTTTATTGTTTGCAATTGGGGAATCATAGGCTTGTTTGTGTGTCTGTTGTTTTCAATTGTTTTGTGTGGAAAGGAATAATAAGTAAACTTCAAGAAAAGACAGTACCTAGTTTAAAGAAAAAAAAGAAACAAAATAAAATATAAGAGGACACAGAAAGAAGAATTAGGAAGAGGGAGTATAGAAAAGGCTACCTATTCAAGAATCGGAGTACAGCGTCACTAAAGGAACCTAACGAGCGCACGCCACGGGTCGCAGACGGCAAGGAATCTCACGTCCTCGTAGGGATGTATGATACTTCGAAATGTATCGATACATATCGTATCGATATTTCTAAAAAGTATCGAAAAGATCAGGCCGATACTTTCAGAAAGTATCGATACATTCAAGTATCGATACTTTTTACAAACTCAAAATTAGAAAAGTTCCGGCCTCATGGATTGTGTTGTTTTGCGCCTTCCCCTTCCAGTGTTCCAGTTCCACCATAGAATAATTCTATGCCTGACATAAGTGCACAGTATCAGTTGAGTTGTTTCACGTTTCCAGTCCTACTAGATGCCGGACAGTATCAGTTGAATGAGTGATCATCTCCATTTTTATGTCGAGGTTGTTGACAAATCGTGGGACTTCAGGCATAGTAACGATCAGGCTTTGTAGTCTTCTGTGAAACTTGGAAGTAAGAAAAGATCCTTGAAAAAAGTAACGGTGTCGATACCGCGAAAAAAGAAAAAGTATCCCGATACATTGTAAAAAAAAAGTATCAAAAAGTATCGATACTTTTTCTTAAAAGTATCGATATTTTGAAGTATCGATACTTTTTATACATCCCTACGTCCTCGCCCCAAGGACCTTCATCGAGTTAATGTAGTACTTATTTGTGGTAAAAGTTTGCTTGAGAGTAAGCGACCGCGTGCTAAGACCTCTCTGGAAGAAGTTATACAAGTATACAAGAATGGAATACTTTTCATGATGGATCAATTTGAACATACTGAACTTTGAAATAGGTTAGAAGGCAACAACTTAAAATTGTATTCCTATGTCCTGAGATATGACCCCTTGGTTTAAAGTTAAATGCATACCGGGACGACAGTTGAAAGCTACCTCCAGTTTTCTTTTGTTAGCAGCATTGATGGAGTTTAAATACAACATAGAACCGTGATTAAAGAGCGGAATTACCAGAGCCTTAGCCAATTAAATTTTTAAAGTGTCAGGAGTTTAAATGGAGAGGCGCCACAGGGAGTAAAGCGCTCCATAAACCTTCCTACAGGTGGCAGCGACTTGGCTTGACCAGTTCATATGGCGATCGAAAATGACCCGTAAATTTCTGACTGTTATACTAAAAGGTAGTGGGACAGTTGTCTAGAAAAATATTAGGAATAACAGTGGAGTCCAAGTCAGAAGCAGAAAATATGATTGTCTGAGTTTTCCTTCTGCTGCCACCCGGCTTCCCATAAAGAAGTCTTCGTGGAACTCTGCCTGGCTCCATCCGTTCCTTCTTGATGATTACGTTCATTACACAGCTCTTGTAGCTCCTCGTTTGTATAAGGGATGTCCGATACTTCAAAAGTATCGATATAAGAAATGTCTTCGCGACACGGATGTTTGTTTTTAAAAAGAGTTTATTTCGATTAACACTTTGAAATATACTTGTTTTTAACAGTAACGGAACTACTGGTAGAACAAACGGCTGCAACACTCGAAGGCAAAAGACGAACTAACTAGCTCGGCGCTCGAGGCTTGCTTTTATAACCTCGTATTACTGCGTCAGCAGTCCCAGGTCTGAGAGGAGACGTAATTTATATATATCGTATCGATACATCTAAAATTATCAAAAAGTATCGATACGATACTTTCAAAAAGTATCGATATTTTGAAGTATCGATACTTTTCGATACTTTTTCAAAAATGGGTGGAAATGTCGTTTTTGTTCTCTCTCCGTCAGCGTGACAATGAATTAATATCACATCCCACGTTTTTACTTCATCTACATTGGTATAAGATAAAATACCATCAACAGCCTATCGAAGAATAATTATTCCAGGATAATATAAAATGAACGAAACAATAAATCACTAATTTTTTTACTCGAAACTTTTTTTGGCACTTCTTTTTCAAAATTAATGACATTATTTCGTTAATTCGGCACAATCACATCAGAAAACAAGAAAGAAAAAAGAAAATTCAATCAAAAAACTATTGAGTTACGTAGGTTGGTTGGGTTAACATTTTGTTGGCCCTTCCTACTAGATGGAGGACAGCTGATTCTCACTGAGAGCTGGAGGTGGTGGTACATAAACTTTCTTCAATTCGCTGAAGTGGTTGGTCTCCCAGCAATCTAGTTAGAGGTACTGTCAACAGTACCTACACGTCGTAGGTGTTGAAATTGATAACATGAGAGGGATAAAAAAAGTATCGGCTCCGATACTGGGAAAAAAGTATCGATACTACGATATATATCAGGGGGAAAAAGTATCGATATGTATCGATACTTTTTTCTAAAAGTATCGATACTTTTGGGACATCCCTAGTTTGTACGTCCCCTCCATCACAGTTCCTCGGCATTGAAGACCGGTTAAATATCCGCCTTGGGATTTTCCGTTCCCAAACCCGGCGCCCTTCTTCCCGTTCTTTTGCGAGGACCGATGATTCCGACCTTTATGTAACGAAAGGAGGATTATGGTCACAGAAAGTGAGGAAATCGTCGTGGAAGAATTTGCAGCGTTTTCCTATGGAGGCTCGTTGTGATATCGATAGACGTCGACGGGGACGCAAAACCCGTAAGACCGAGCGGTCATGAAGGCCTTGAGCGCCTTGTGTTCAGCCGGAGCCATCGTGTAATAATATTAATGAAATAAAATGTAATAACATTACATTTTATTGATGCATAACTACACAAGGGTTTCCAACTTGCACATCAATTAGGGAGAAAATGCGCTAATAAGCTTACAATATGCTGACTAGAATAGCAGCTCAGATCTTATTAAAACATGCAGCATGGCTATAAGAGCGAATTTTCGAAGTTTTCGGCATCTTCCTCCTCCGCCTAAAATTTTCTGAAAATTAATTTTCGGCCAATGTTTTCCCAACTTGATACCATACAAAATTAAAACAGGAGTAGTTTTACGCAAAGTAAAATTTGGGGTGGAAGGAGGGGGAGGGGGAAATCAAAAATGTTTTGGGTACGTAACAAATTTTTTGTTCCATTTTTTGCCGAGTAACACCTCGGTTTGTAGATTTTCCAACGCTGAACACGATCGTGAAGTCAGAATTGCGATATCCCATTCCGTTATCAGATTAGAGCAGACGAACCAGGAAGAACATCTCAAGAAATAACCACGTTCCTTCATCTTCAAAGTGCTCCAGTTTGAGAATGGAATGAGATATCGCAATTCTGATTTCACCATCGTGTTCAGCGTACAAAAAACTTTAAAATGAGGTGTCACTTGTCAGACTTTTTCATTTTGGGAATTTATGGGTAATTTCCCCCCCCTAAAACTCCCCAAAACTCCCCCTTAGGGTGACCCGATTCTGCCCATCTTCGAACTTAGCCTGTCGATTGCCAAGACAGATTTTTCGTGCAAATTTGAACTTTTTATCTCAATTCTTTCGAGAGTTATCGTCTGGAATGACACATACATATATAAATATATAAATATATAAATATATATATAAATATATAAATATATAAATATATATATAAATATATAAATATATATATATATACATATAATTTTTGGTGTCTTTCGGCAGGGAATTCAGGATGGTCTGAAACGGATTTTGGTATAAAAATCTTTCGGAAATTCGAGTTTTAAAAATTTTGGACCGAGAACAATAGCTTCCTTTTCTTCGAAAATTCGCTAAAAATAAGATATTAAGGAAACAATCCCCCCCCCCCCCCCCTTTCACATCAAACCAGGGCGGGATCCCTTTGCCTAGTGTGACGTCGCTCGTTGCCGAAATTTTGGAACCTCATTGAAAACGCTGCAAATCCCTGCACAACTGTGTATTATTTTGTACAGAATACCCTCCTGTTACAGATCACAGCTCTCTGTACAGATAACCCGTCTATATAATATAATATGTACTATTCTATACATATTATGCGAATCTCAGACCCTCCGTAGGTTAGTACCTAACCCCGTACTCGTTACTGGGTACCTACCTAAATCACGAGTTGAATGTTGCTAAAATAATTCTGTCGATGACAAACAGTAAAATTAAACGGCAAAAAGAAACGCACATAATGAAGTTCTGAAAAGAAATTGTTGATGAGGAGTGAAAAAAGTTGCAAAAGTACCTACCAACAAACTCCAGACCCTTCTACGTAGACGGTATAACGAACCGTTGTGTAACAACTTACCCATCAATAATACTTCAACGTTTGTTCAAGTTTCACTACCTATCAACAAACTCCAAAAGAGCCATCCATTTTTCAAATGAAATAATATAAGAGAACAACAAACTCGGCTTCATACTCCGTGAATATAATCAGGTGCTCCCTAGCAATGATGATCTCGGGCCTATTCCCGATTGTTAGCGCGTCCCTAGTGATGATATTTGAGCTGAATGTATACAATTTCATTCACCATCCTGTTGAAAATGCCTGTCGGTGCAAACTTCTGGGCCTTACTGTGAACGAACGGCTGGTCACACAATGCTCCGGGTGGTCTTAAAAAACTCCCAAGTTCGAGAACTATTTAAGCCCGTAAAAAAATTCGAGAAAACGGCGTCCTGGAGACTTCAACCCCTATTTTTCACCCCCTTAGGGATGACTGACATAAACGCAGAGCTTCGAGGACCAACTAGACCCCAAATGGGACCTATAAACCGAATTTCGTCAATTTTTGGTTTATTATTTTCAATAATGAACCATTGGAATCGAGCATGAAAAAAAAATTCTTACCCCCCCTCAAAATTTGATGGTTTACGTTTCAAGGTATGTAGAATCCAAAACTGCAATAAAAATATTTCTGTCTGTCCGCCGTACGCCGTACGCCGTACGCCGTACGCCGTACGCCGTACGCCGTACGCCGTACGGGCCACTTTTCTTAGTTACCATGAAAAAAAATTGATGAAATTCGGGTTATAGGTTCCGTTCGGCGTCTAGTTGGTCCTCGAAGCTCGACGTTACTGTGAGTCATCTCTAAGGGGTTCAAAATAGGGGTTGAAATTTTCAAAACGCCTATACCATTTTTTTACGTAAATATTTTTAAGGTTTTAAATAGTTCTTGAACTTGCGAGTTTTTTAAGACCATCCGGAGCATCGTACGTCCAGCCGTTCGTTCACAGTAAGGCCCCGAAGTTTGCACCCACAGGCATTTTCGACTCCAGTGTGAATGAAATTGTATACAAATCAAACCAAATCTCGTAACCAGAGACGCGCCCACAATAGGAATTTGTGAATACGGCCAATCATTGGTAGGGATCACCTGATTATATTGGCGGAGTATGAAGTCGAGTTGGTTGTTCTGTGATATTATTTAATTTGAAAAATGATGGCTCTATTGGAGTTTGTTGGTAGGTAGTGAAACTTGAACAAACGTTGAAGTATTATTGATGGGTAAATTATTACTACGGTAAATCATTACTCAACGGTAAATTATTACACAACGGTTCATTATACCATCTACGTAGAAGGGGCTGGAGTTTGTTGGTAGGTACTTTTGCAACTTTTTTCACTCCTCATCAACAATTTCTTTTCAGAACTTCATTATGTGTGTTTCTTTTTGTTAGGTACTGTTTGTCATCGGCAGAATTATTTTAGCAACATTTAACTCGTGATTTAGGTAGGTACCTAGTAACGAGTACGGGGTTAGGTACTAACCTACGGAGGGTCTGCGATCTACATAATATGTGTAGAATAGTACATATCATACTATATAGACGGGTTATCTATACATAGAGCTGTGATCTGTAACAGAAGGGTATTCTATACAAAATAATAAACCGTTGTGCAGGGATTTGCAGCGTTTTTTGGTTTATTATTTTCAATAATGAACCATTGGAATCGAGCATGAAAAAAAAAATTCTTACCCCCCCTCAAAATTTGATGGTTTACGTTTCAAGGTATGTAGAATCCAAAACTGCAATAAAAATATTTCTGTCTGTCCGCCGTACGCCGTACGCCGTACGCCGTACGGGCCACTTTGCTTAGTTACCATGAATAAAAATTGATGAAATTCGGGTTATAGGTTCCGTTCGGGGTCTAGTTGGTCCTCGAAGCTCGACGTTACTGTCAGTCATCTCTAAGGGGTTCAAAATAGGGGCTGAAATTTTCAGAAAGCCTATACCTTTGTTTTACGTGAATTTTTTTACGGTTTTAAATAGTTCTCGAACTTGGGAGTTTTTTAAGACCATCCGCAGCACCGTACGTCGAGCCGTTCGTTCACAGTAAGGCCCCGAAGTTTTCACCGACAGGCATTTTCGACACCAGGGTGAATGAAATTGTATACACTCTCGTCACCAGGGACGCGCTAGATTCAATCAATCAATCAATTTATTCAATCAATTGAACAATCAATCAATCAATTTTTCAATTGCAATTGGAATTCACTTAGAATTGTAAATATTGGTATACTGAATTGAACTTTAATTTGAATTGGAATTTTTTCGAATTGCCTAATTGGCATTGTGTTTTCAATTGCAATTGGAATTCACTTAGATTTTCAATTGCAATTGGCCACTGCTCACCAATCTACCTAACATCCCCATCTAAATTCCCGACACATTAATCCTATAAACATACACTCCACATTCGCCAAAATTGGCAAAATTATGTTAATAAAAATAAATTTAATATTGAAATTGCAATTGGACCACTACTCACCACTCTACCTAACATCCCCATCTAAATTCCCGACACATTAATCATATAAACATAACTCCACATTCGCCAAAATTGGCAAAGTTTTTTCAATTGCAATAGGAGTTCACTTAGAATTGTCAATATTGGTATAATGAATTGGACTTTAATTTGAATTGGAATTTTTTTCGAATTGCCTAATTATTGGCATTGTGCGCTCGTCACCAGGGAAGCGCTCGATTCCATCAATCAATCAATTTATTCAATCGATTTCGAATTGGAATTCATTAATTGAATTGGAATTCATTAATTGGATTGGAATTAATTAATTTGAATTCAAATTAATTTGGAATTCAAATTAATTTGAATTGGAATTCATTTCGAATTGTCTAATTGGTATGGTGCGCATTGGCATGGTCCGAAATGGTTCTGCAATTCTATTGGCCAACGCTGTCTGCGATTCACATAGCATGTATAGACTAGTACATATTATTATATTATACAGACGGGTTATCTATACAGAGAGCTGTGATCTGTAACAGAAGGGTATTCTATACAAAATAATAAACCGTTGTGCAGGGATTTGCAGCGTTTTTTTCATGGTAACTAAGAAAAGTGGCCAGTACGGCGTACGGCGGACAGACAGAAATATTTTTATTGCAGTTTTGGATTCTACATACCTTGAACAGTAAACCATCAAATTTTGAGGGGGGGGGGGGGGGTAAGCATTTTGGTTTATTATTTTCAATAATGAACCATTGGAATCGAGCATGAAAAAAAAATTCTTACCCCCCCTCAAAATTTGATGGTTTACGTTTCAAGGTATGTAGAATCCAAAACTGCAATAAAAATATTTCTGTCTGTCCGCCGTACGCCGTACGGGCCACTTTTCTTAGTTACCATGAAAAAAAATTGATGAAATTCGGGTTATAGGTTCCGTTCGGCGTCTAGTTGGTCCTCGAAGCTCGACGTTACTGTGAGTCATCTCTAAGGGGTTCAAAATAGGGGTTGAAATTTTCAAAACGCCTATACTATTTTTCTACGTAAATATTTTTACGGTTTTAAATAGTTCTTGAACTTGCGAGTTTTTTAAGACCATCCGGAGCATCGTACGTCCAGCCGTTCGTTCACAGTAAGGCCCCGAAGTTTGCACCGACAGGCATTTTCGACTCCAGTGTGAATGAAATTGTATACAATTCAAACCAAATCTCGTAACCAGAGACGCACCCACAATAGGAAATTTGGCGGAGATAAAATCATTGGTAGGGATCACCTGATTATATTGGCGGAGTATGAAGTCGAGTTGGTTGTTCTGTCATATTATTTAATTTGAAAAATGATGTGCGTTTCTTTTTGTTAGGTACTGTTTGCGATCGACAGAATTATTTTAACCACATTTACCTCGTGATTTAGGTAGGTACCTAGTAACGAGTACGGGGTTAGGTACTAACCTACGGAGGGTGTGCGATGCGGCTGGATTTTATTGATAGGTACTTTTGCAACTTGAACAACCGATGAAGTATTATTGATGGGTAAATTATTACACAATGGCAAATTATTTTACAATGGCAAATTATTACACAACGGTAAATTATTACACCACGGTAAATTATTACACAACGGTAAATTATTACACCACGGTAAATTATTACACAACGGCTAATCTACCAAGAAGGGGCTAGATTTTGTTGATAGGTACTTTTGCAACTTGAACAACCGTTGAAGTATTATTGATGGGCAAATTATTACACAACGATTCATTATTCTATCTCCGTAGAAGTGGAACCTATACAGGTAAATTATTACACAACGGTTTAGGGAGGTACCTAGTAACGAGTACGGGGTTAGGTACTAACCTACGGAGGTCCGCGATCTACATAATATGTGTAGAATGGTACGTATATGTTACATAGAAGGGTTATCTATACGGAGACCTGTGATCTGTAACAGAAGGGTATTCTGTACAAAATAATAAACCGTTGTGCGGGGATTTGCAGCGTTTTTGGTTCATTACGAGTATTTCCAATAATGAACCAGTGGAATCGACCATGAAACAATTTTTTTTAACCCCCCCCCCCCTCAAAATTTCATGGCTTACATTTCAAGGGACGTAGAATACGAATATCGAATATTTCCGCCCGAAGTACACGAAATTGATAGGTCTCGTTTGGGCTCTAGTTGGTCCTCGAAGCTCGGCGTTACTGTCAATCAATTCTAAGGTGCGACAAATGGGGGTAGAAATATCCTTAGTATCCCTGTCTCGGAAAGATTCATTTTGAGGTGTTTTTTTTTGCATTTTTAAATAGTTTGATTTTTTTTCTGAATTTTTGAGACCATCCGGAGCATTCTGCGATGTTGCCATAAAATTTGCCCTAAAGAGCAGGGTATATGCAGGCAACAAGGTGACTTGAGAGCGCACATCAGATATCTCTCGGCCAGGTTGGCACTGTAGCGCAGCGGCTTCTGGAGATCGAAACCCAACCCGGTACTGAATATTTTTCACTCCACATCAACAATTTCCTTTCAGAACTCCATTTGTGTTTTTTTTTGCCATTTTAGCTACTGTTCGTTTTTTATAGAAATTTTAGCAACATGTGATTTAGGTAGGTACATAGTAACGATAACGGAGGTTAGATTACCAAGCTGCGAGCTACATAATTATACAGAAGGGTTATCTATACAGAGAAGTGTGATCTATAAGAGAAAATAGTCTGCCAAAGACTGTGAATGCCCCAGTAATATCAGTAAATGACAGCATGAAGTATATTACTAAAAATATCGCACTAAAAAACAGAGACAAATTTAACAAACAATAAAACCGACTTCAAAGCTATACAAAACTAATAAGTAGCAGGGAATAATTTTTATACGAACAACAAAATTTTTGAAGCCGGCGCCAAATTTTATATAAAAACCTCCACACAGCCTTCATTATCGTATCCCTTGGTTACATTTCAGTTGAAAGTTAGCGCCGAATGGCGATCATTGGTTTATCAGGTTCAATAAAAAACCCTTGGAATCGAGCATCGAAAAAACCTCAAAATTTGATGGTTTCCGTTTCAAGGTATGTAGAATCCTAAAATGGAATTTAAAAAAACCACAGTCATGCAGCATGGCTATAAGAGCGAATTTTCGAAGTTTTCGGCATCTTCCTCCTCCGCCTAAAATTTTCTGAAAATTAATTTTCGGCCAATGTTTTCCCAACTTGATACCATACAAAATTAAAACAGGAGTAGTTTTACGCAAAGTAAAATTTGGGGTGGAAGGAGGGGGAGGGGGAAATCAAAAATGTTTTGAATACCAGAAGAGTAGGTATTGGGTACGTAACAAATTTTTTGTTCCATTTTTTGCCGAGTAACACCTCGGTTTGTAGATTTTCCAACGCTGAACACGATGGTGAAGTCAGAATTGCGATATCCCATTCCGTTATCAGATTAGAGCAGACGAACCAGGAAGAACATCTCAAGAAATAACCACGTTCCTTCATCTTCAAAGTGCTCCAGTTTGAGAATGGAATGAGATATCGCAATTCTGATTTCACCATCGTGTTCAGCGTACAAAAACCTTTAAAATGAGGTGTCACTTGTCAGACTTTTTCATTTTGGGAATTTATGGGTAATTTTCCCCCCCTAAAACTCCCCAAAACTCCCCCTTAGGGTGACCCGATTCTGCCCATCTTCGAACTTAGCCTGTCGATTGCCAAGACAGATTTTTCGTGCAAATTTGAACTTTTTATCTCAATTCTTTCGAGAGTTATCGTCTGGAATGACACATACATATATAAATATATAAATATATAAATATATATATAAATATATAAATATATAAATATATATATATATATACATATAATTTTTGGTGTCTTTCGGCAGGGAATTCAGGATGGTCTGAAACGGATTTTGGTATAAAAATCTTTCGGAAATTCGAGTTTTAAAAATTTTGGACCGAGAACAATAGCTTCCTTTTCTTCGAAAATTCGCTAAAACCGCTGAAATTATTGCACAATGGTTTATTATTTACCTGTATATAGCATTTACAAAGTTATTCAAACCCTTTACAAAATATTTTAAACCCTTTACAAAATAATTTCAACCTTTTACAACTTTATTTAAACCCTTTACAAAATCATTTAAACCTTTTACAAATTGATTACAACCATTTATGAAATTATTTAAACACTTAACAAATTTATTTAAACCTCCGTAGTTAATCGCGTTCATTAGAACGAAAACGTCTGTGGGTTACTCGCGTAAGACAAAGTAGGTAGTAGGTAATGGTCACGAGAAGGGGATTGAGTTCTACGTACGAGTTGGTTCGTGGTATCCCTTCTGAATTTTGAGACCAATCTCCACAGTAACTTCTCCCAAGTACCTTATGTCAGTGAGCTTATAATCTTCCTGATTACAGCCTCCATATTCTCCTATGCTGAATCCTGTGGAACAGGCGTTCTCAAAAACAAAGACGGAAGCAGGAGAGTTTTTAATTTTCCAAGGTGAGCACCAGCTTCCAGAAGTTATTCAGCAAAGTTTGCTCTCAATCACACCTCAAGATTGTGCTAATAAAGTATGTGATGGACATGATTTTATTATTGCCCAACGCAGCAGCAGGCCATCCACTCCATTAGTCCGTAAGAACTACTTTCATATTAAAGCACATTCGTCAAATGTTCAGACTTCAGCAGTTAAATTTTCTTTATTGCTTATTGCAAATACCACTGTATTTATTGAATGAGTTTAAATAAATTTGTGAAATATTTGAAAAATTGTGTAGAAGGTTTAAATAGTTACGTAAAAGATTTAAATAATTATGTAAAGGGTTGCAATAATTTTGTAAAAGGTTTAAATAGTAAAAGGGTGTTTTGTCAAGGGTTTAATAAATTTGTAAATGCTATATATGCCCTGTCTGTAAATCACTGTTTTCTGTGGTCAATACCTACCTTCGAGCTCCCCCCAAGAAAGCGCTAAATAGAGTAATGAAGCCGGCCCGGGAATTAGAGCTCCATAAAAATGCGCGGGATTCAATAATTCAATGATTAACTATTTGTTGTTATTCATGGATCATAACGTTTGCTCAAGATGCAAAAGTACCTATCAACAAAATCCAGAAGAGGGGGGGAGGGGGGGTATTATTTCATTCTTCAAATGAAATAATATTACAGAACAACTTACTCGACCTCACACAGCCATCCGCGATTATAATCACGTGTTCCCTAGCGATGATATCTTGGCTGGATGTAACGTTTCATTCATGATCGTGTTGACGAAGCTTTTCGGTGGAAACGAATGGCTGGACGTACAATGCCCCGGGTGGTCTCTACAAATTCTTTAATTCGGGTTCAATTTCAGAGCGTTAAAAAAACTATACCCTTCTGTCGAAAGTTTTCGAGCTACGGTGTTCTGAAAATGTCAACCCCTACTTTTCACCCCTTAGAGATTACTGACAGTGACACCGAGCTTCGCGGACCAGCTGGACCCCAAATGTGACCTACAAACCAAATTTCATTAATTTTGGTTCATGGTAGGTAGCTAAAGAAAGTGTGAAGTAATAATGAACCTTTGGAATCGAGCATCAAAAAAATAAAAAATAATAATTAACCCCTCCCCCCCTTTACCGTTGCAAAATTTGATGGTTTCCGTTTCAAGGTAGGTATTTAGGATGCAAATGCATGCATGTAGGTATGTATGCGAAAATGCAACAACAACATTTCTATCTGTCCGCCGTACATAGCACTTTTCATAGTTACCCTGAACCAAAATGAATGAAATTTGGTTTGTAGGTCCCGTTTGGGGTCTAGTTGGTCCGCGAAGCTCGGCGTTACTGTCCAAAGGGGTGAAAAATAAGGGGTTGACATTTTCAGAAAGCCGTAGCTCGAAAACTTTCAATAGAAGGGTATGGTTTTTCATAACATTTTTAAATTGACCTTGAACTAAAGAATTGTTTGTTACCACCCGGAGCATTTGTACGACCAGCCGTTCGTTTGCACCGAAAATCTTCAACATTATCGTGAATGAAACGGTATAAATCCGGCCCAGATATCGCTAGGGAGCACCTGATTATAATCACGGATGGCTGTGTGAAGTTGAGCTGGTTGTTCTGTGGTATTATTTCATTTGAAAAATAATGAATGTTTTGGATTTTGTTGATAGGTACTTTTGGAACTTCAGCAAAAAAATGTTATCCTTTACGAATTCATACAGATTCAATTCGGTTTCTTACATAACGTTTTATTACACAACGGTTTATTATGTTCCTTATACTTCATGAATAACAACAATTAATTAATGATTGAATAATTGCATTCCGCGCATTTTTATGAAAATTTAATTACCGGGCCCCCAGGAAAATTTAATTTTCTTGGGGGGAGCTCGAGGGTACTGACCACAGAAAACAGTGATTACGCAGAAGGGGCATCTATAAAGGTAAATAATAAACAGTTGTGTGATAATTCGCAGCGTTTTTAATTCTATTTTCGGATTCTACGTACTTTGAAACGGAAACCATAAAATTTTGAGGGGCGGTTAAACTTTTGTTTTCATGCTCGATTCCAAAGGCTCTTTATTGAAAATAATAAACCAAAATTATTCTTTACGTTTTAGTCGTTTTATGCAGCTTTTTGAAGTCACTTTTTTTTGGTTGTTAAATTTTGGTTTATTATTCTGTGAATAATACACCTAT
The DNA here is from genome assembly GCA_954871275.1 of Leptopterna dolabrata. Taxonomy (NCBI): domain Eukaryota; kingdom Metazoa; phylum Arthropoda; class Insecta; order Hemiptera; family Miridae; genus Leptopterna; species Leptopterna dolabrata. Next base: position 83,273,053 of record OX940975.1, on the reverse strand, counting down.
GTATTCGCTCAGCAAAAAATTTTTATATCACCCCCTCAAAATTTTTTCTTTTCCGTTTCAAGGTGCGTAGATTCCAAAAATGCAATGTCCGTCCGCCGTCCGCCGTACGCCGTCCGCCGTACGCCGTCCGCCGTACGCCGTATCACGTGTACAGGCTTCATTTTCGGTCTAAAAAAGTCGTTCTTTCGCACACATGCTCCATTTGGGCCCTACTTGTGTCCCGAAACTTTTCAGCCCGATCGGAATATACCCAGGGGTGTTATGAGTGAAAATGTGTATAAAAATAGGTACTTTTTGCGTTTTAACAACATGTTAGTAACATGAGCTTTTGAGGTATCTTTTTCCATGTTTTTGAGGACGAGAAGACCGAATATGAAGTCGATTTTGACCAAAGACGCGGAAATTGAGGTTTTACCAAAGGTTCAGCTCCCAAAATTGGTTTTTTATGAGTCAAAAACCTGGAAAACTGTCTGAAATCACCATCAATTTGTACAATAACATTGGAAAAAGTGTAAACAGGTGAATCAAGACCATTAAATGCCACTACCAATGATCAAAGATGAACTTAAAAAAAAAACGTACCTATTTCATGTTTTGGGGGCCAAAATTGGTGGAAATCATCAGAAATAGCTATTTCAATCATTCCACATGAAAGAAACAATACATTTAACAGCCAACAAAAATCTCTAGAACTCCAATAGAATAATAAACCCATGTGACAAGGACTTTGCAGCGTTTTTTTTCATGTGATTATGATTTTTGATTCGATGATTTTTGTAGAATCAGTTTGAGGCTCATCAAGACCGTTTTCGGTTCATCGCTGTGTTCTATTCCAGATGGAAGCCGTTGCAGGGAAATGAATAAGCGGAGTGGTAATGACGGGGGGGTTTAGATAATTAACTGCTGCTCCTGGTGGTGTGGTGCAGGACGACGACGGAGTCTGTTGGTGTTTGCGGGGTTGTTTGGAGGGGGTGAAGGGGTATTTTGTGGGTGTTACTGGGGGGGTCCGATGGGCTTTAAAGAGGCTTCGTCGGAAGAGGGTCGAAGATGGTAAGACTCAGCAACCCCCTGACACGGTAATATACACCGTAATATCCTTCCTGCTGGTTTGTGGAGAGGGGATGGCTCACAAGGCGGGAAAGGGACGGAGGAGACAACAGCCGGTTAAGGGTTAACAGGCGAAGACGGTGGCACCGGAGCGCTGCGGGCGGAGGCGGGAAGGAACCAAATTGTTTTATGAACCGCCGAACGTGCGACCCACCACCGACCAACACATTATTGCCCAGGAATTCCAGGCCTCGAAACGCCCGGAAGAATCACAAAAGCTTTATTGCAAAAACCCGCAACATCTTTCACTTTTCCTCTGAAAAATGAATTATTAGCCGACTCGTTTCTTATATTTTTCTATAAGAAAGGATTTTTCCTTTCCGTAATTACGCCTAAGAGAAGAGCGATATTTTTTACTCTCTTTGGATCCGTTTAATACCCCATTTGGCCGGTCGTGAGGTTTTTCCCACCATTTGTTACTTTCTCCTCGAACCATCCCCATTCTTCCTGATAAAACTTGTCAGATATAGATTACAAGTTATGATTCACTGGAGTTCAATACTAGTGGGTCCGCTGACCAGGTGCCTCACGCAATTTTGAAAATAGGCTCAATTCTGCCTATGTACATACATACCGTTTTATGATCAACCGCTGTAAATGATTGAGCTTTGACAGTTATTCCATTCGATTCAGCGAGCTGGAAAACATGAAAAGCTACCATACAAACATTTTTCTGACATACGGCACCACTGGTGCCAGCGAGGTGCCGTTCTCAGGCACCATGGTGGCACCAAAAACTTTACAGGGAATTCTGGAGGCCTAATAGTCCTGTCAAATTAGACCTCCAGGGGGCCGTAGGTTACAACAAATGTGGGAAAGCAGGAGATTATTTCTTTCAGTTACTCTGGTAGGCCTCTAATAAAAGTAAATTTTGCACCCTCCTAGATGCCCGCTTATGACAGGGCGTCCGAAAAACCACGAAATCGTTTGCCTTTTTCAAGTTTTTGTGCCAAAACAAAACTGAAGGTGCTTCCTGACGATAAACATTACTCCGTTCGAAATTGAGTAATAATTCTGCGTCAAATGAGCTTCCCAAACGTTAATTTTGGTCATGCGGAATGGTCGCAAACCATGGTCAAAAATTGGAAATTTTCTCAAACTTTGTGAAGAAATGACAATTACTGACTTTCGTCGTCTGTGACGTCCAAACGCCTACTCCAAGCTAGGCGGGGATTCGCCCGCATTTTCAGAAAAACTGAAATAACACTGAAACACTTCAATGGTCATCGAACAGGGTTCAAGGTACCTATATTTTTTCTATATCACAATTCAGGAAAACAAAGGTGGGGCTCTAGTGCCGTACCAAATACGAGCCTATTAGGTAAAAAAATCACAGGTAAATCTAGGTAATACTTCACAAAGCCTATTAGGTAAGATAAAATACTTGGAAGTAGGAGTATAAAAAGAGGCAGGAATAAGTTTTAAAAATTGATGGTTAACGTTTACTTTAGGGTTTCAAATAAAATTTAAAGTCACGTGAGAAGGACTGGTCAACCCGGGTTGACCAGAAGGCGTTCCAACCGAACCTTAACCAGTTGGAACCACGGGTCGAACCCTAATCAAGAAGGCAGTGGACCGCGGTTCGACCACTCTTTTCGGCTGGAACGAACCTACCATTTCCGAGTGGCTACGGTTACAGTGGATGCAAGTTCTGACGGGTTTGTCCGAAACGCTCGTCAGATCAAGGTACGGTTACACTGTGCGCGATTTCAGGCCGTCAGTTTATGCCTCCCATCAGATATGGACGACGACAGTGATGATTTCTATTTTCTTGAAAGTCCGTGTTTAAAATTATAGTTTATTGATGGTGGGGAAATATAATGGTAACCACTTATTTGCCACAAGAGACGATAAGGGAGAGTTCCAAATGTTATTTCAAGATGTATTGGACAACCCGCAAAATATAGAAGGAAGAATCCCAAAGCAATCCATTTTCGTGATTTGAATTCGGCAAAAACAAAAACTAGCTGTAAATTAAAGGGGAAAAAAAATTTACGAAAGTTGGACTGTCAGACCTAACATCGGAAAGGTGGCCAATGACTCCCCCCCCACCCCCGACACTCTATCAGACAACTAATTTGTCAACTGTGGACGTCAGAACTCACGGAAAAAACGATGCAAATTATTACACAAAGGTTTATTATTAACCTGTATAGATGCCCCTTCTACGTAGATCACTGTTTTCTGTGGTCAGTACCCTCGAGCTCCCACCAGGAAAGCCCTTAATCGAGTACTGGAGCCGGCCCCAGAATTAAAGTTTCCTTCAAATGCGTGGGATTCAATAATAAAATAATTAATTATTTGTATTTATTCATGAATCATAAGGCAAATAATAAACCGTTGTGTAATAATTTACCTGTATAGAGGTGCCCCTTCTATGCGTAGATAGTATAATGAACCATTGTGTAATAACTTATAGTTGTGTAATAATTTGCCCATTAATAATACTTCAACGGTTGTTCAAGTTGCAAAAGTACCTATCAACAAAATCCAGCCACTTCTAGGTAGGTAGATGGTACAATGAACCGTTGTGTAATAAATTTACCGTTGTCTAATAATTTACCGTTGTGTAATAATTTACCATTGTGTAATAATTTACCCATCAATAATACTTCAACGTTTGATCAAGCTGCAAAAGTACCTATCAACAAAATCCAAAAGAGCCATCACTTATCAAATGAAATAATATCTCAGTACAACCAACTCGACTTCATACAGCCATCCTTGATTATAATCAGGTGCTCCCTAGTGATGATATCTGGGCCGGATTTATACCGTTTGAGTCACGATCGTGTTGAAGCTTTTCGGTGCAAACGAACGGCTGATCGTACAATGCTCCGGGTGGTCTCAAAAAATTCTTTAGTTCAAGATCAGTTTAAAAACTAAAAAAAACTATACCCTTCTATTGATAGTTTTCGAACTAAGGCGTTCTGAAAATTTCAGCCCCTATTTTGACAACAGCTAGTTAGCTAGTCAGAGTTTTAACGAGAGAAAACAACGCCACCACTACAATAACGTGAAAATCCTGTAAAAGTGAAGCAGGGTTCAAGCTAGGTTCTCATGGAGACGCAATTCCGGACGGCAGTCCGGCAAGGCTATGCGTTCTAAAATTCTATTGGCCAACGCAAAATGGACTATTGCAACGCAGTGCCTTGGATACTATATCAAAATCTCCAGATATTTTCCGCTGTCGGATCAGTTGCCGGATCTGCGCGGAGGTTACTGCGCACACTTGTAGCAACGAAGCAGGAGAGCGGTGGTATCCAAGGTGTCAGGCGCATGCGCGAGGATTCGGGGGGTCTTAGTTCAGCCTTTGGCCACTAATTTCCGCGTAGCGGGAGCTGTATGCTGGCAACCACCCCCCACCCTGAGTGTCCCTTCTGTCCCTTCTGTGATTGCCTACCGGAATTGCGTCTCCATGTGAACCTAGCTAGAGGCTTACTAACCATCAGACGAGCTTAACATTTTTAAAGAATAAAGCTAGGTTCACATGGAGGCGCAATTCCGGAAGGTAGTCCGGCACGGCTGCGCTTTCTGCAATGCTACTGGCCAACGCAAAATGGATTATTACAACGCAATGTCTTGTATACTATATCAAAATCTCCAGATATTTCCCGCTGTCGGATCCGTTGCCGTATCTGTGCAGAGGATACTGTGCGGACCTCTCCTGTTTGGTTATTCAGCCATATTGAAATTCGACATTATGTGGTTGATTTTGCGGTTTCGAGTTCGAGCAATTGTTTGTTTTTTGCAATTGCATTTTGTTATGACTCCGCTGCCATGTGAACGCCTCTGCGGCAAAAATTCCGGCAAATGCGTTGCCGTGCCGGATTGCCGTCCGGAATTGCGTCTCCATGTGAACCTAGCTTTACAGTATCCATCCGGAGCCGTCTGGAAATACGGATAGGGGAAGCTAATGAAAAGCAGTGGAAGGGATGGAGGGGAATCGCAGAAGTTGGGAAGGCGAGAGGCATAATCGTCTCCCATCGACCTACAAACAACGATAAACCCGGTTTTTAAATCCAAAGCACAGCTCGAATTTATAGAATTTCTGTTTCTCAATCGAGACCAAAACAACTGTCCACGCTACACCTAGTTTTAGCTCACTGTTGACACGTACCTACCTGCACTATGGTTGCCATCTCCGTTCCTATAATCCATCCCACGATGCTCACATCCCCAAGCCCAGGAATAACCTAGTGATCAACCTAGGAGATCACTTTATCAGCAGAGCCCGGCAAATGCCATATTGCCATGGCGCAGCAAAACACGTAGGTACCAGAGGTAGTCTTATTCTGGAAAGTTAAATTACATAGTACTTACCTACCTCATATTTTTCACTCCCCGTAATTTCAAGGCACAAATAGTTGGGATTGTTAACGTAAAACTTGTGAATCATCCCAAAACCAACAACTGGTATGTTCTAGCTTGTCGCAGGTTCGAACTCTTTTTTCCCGGACGTTTACCTTCTTCTTCTTTTCGTGGAAGTCATTTTTGAGAAACGCGCTTGACAAAAATGTCAAAGACGGGGGCGAAATGAACCTTAAAGGAATCGGATCAACAAAATAAAATCGCGAACAAGCTGGGCATTACCAACAAAACTCAGAGGAATGGGCCGAAAGCAGTGTTGCCAGTAACAGATGCCCCCTTTACCGTACAAAGCTGGCTGAAATTACCGTACATTACCGTACGCCCAGATTTTCACCAACTAAATTTATGTACCTACCTACCTATGAATCTATTGCCATTTATGCATTTTTCACTACTACATTTTTTTTGTTTATTCAACTTCACTCTGTAATTGGAAATGTATTCAGTCCATCAAGATTATTATAATTATTTATTCAAATGCCATGTGAGTGTTGAAAAAGCTTGGCTACCCAAGCAATCGTGCCAAGGTCTTGGAACTGCCTATTGCTCGAACCAGACTGGCTATAATTTTGTTTAATCGTTCGGGGAATATTCATAAATCAAGTGTGTAACCATAAAAACTTGTAATAAAATGTAGAACATGAACGATGTAAGAGCAACAGCCAATAATTTTATGGGAATCATCCCTTGCACAAGTAACTAGCAATACCACAAAACTAGGGTAGGTAACAGTTTTTATCACGACACAAAATTGGAAAAATGAGATCCTTAAAACACATGCATGCTTATTTCAGTCAGATTGTGGACAGTTAGTTAAACACTGGGGTAACCAAAAGTAATTTGGTCCGGTCCTCTCCCTTGCTTTGCAGGATAAAGGCTGCATGTTGATGTTGTATGGTGTGTGTGTGAGATTCTTCATTTAGCTGCCTTCGGCTTTCAGGCCATGCGAGGCATAGGTAGACTTCGTTGTCTTCTTGGTATATAATAATTGCTTGCTGCAGTTTTTCGTTGTATGGAATTTAGTTGTTACAAAAACTAATTATTAAAAAAAACTTACTGTTCCTAATTTACCGTACGTTTCACGAATTTACCGTACCACACCCTAAATTACCGTATTACCGTACGTACGGTACCGTACATCCTGCATCTACCAAATTACCGTACGCCCCCACAATTACCGTACGTACTGGCAACACTGGCCGAAAGCCGAATGGGATCGCTGACGTTACTCTAACCATTCATTGAACTGTAAAGCAACGTTAGGCTAGACGAAATGAGAGTTGAGTGATGAGAATCTTATGGATACTATACTATCTTAGGTAAGCGCCCTAGATGTGGAGGACCGCCCGCGCTTTTTTCAAATATGTACTCTTTTATTTCGTGTTTCCTACCACATGTTAGACTACCACTGGGCAGAAAATTGTTAGGTGGGGGGTTTTCGAGGCTGCTGAATCCGAATTTGAGGTCGAAAATGCGAAATCCCGACCCACCGGAATACCCCATTCCCTGCTGGCGTGTTAAGTACCTACTACAAATATCCCCTACAAGTACTACTTACTACAAAATAATAAGTAGGTACACTTACCATTTTTTTTGGTGTGCCTTTCCTGTCACACTTCCTTTTACAGTTTAGACTACTACGGCACAACACTAGTATAGTTGTAACTTTTACAGTATCTTGCCAAAAACAATGTTCTGCTAGGATTTATTGTTTCCCCAAATATAGTAAGTACATTCACTACGTGGGCGCTTAAGTTGGTTTCTCTCACTCATTACCTTTATTTTATTCTCTCGTTCATCACTACTCAGTAGGGAAGCTTCATATTCATCCATGATGGATGTGTATTGAGAATTATCTTTTTCCTAGGACGAGAAGACTGTATCAACCGACTGAGTTTGAGCTTGTGATCACCCAGCTTGGTGAAGAGGAGAGAGCTGCATAAACAACTGGGGTTAAATTTCATGAACCATCCTTTTATTTTTCAGATGAGAGCGAAGAAGAGAAGGAAGAAATAATCATGAATCATTGTTGCAGTGACAGTGAGCAGTCTGATGACGATTTCTCTGACAGTGATGAACGTGAGTCCATGGAACTTGGTATTTACTTAGGCCAAGAAAAAAAAAACAGTGACACTTTCTGGCTAATCTCAACAACAACAGTTCCGGCATCTAAAACAAACAGGGAAAACATCATTAGAACACTGCCTGGCTCAGTTCGAGTTGGCAGAGATGCCTCTACAGAAAATGGTTCTTTTCTAAAAATGTTTTCCCTTCAAATGATTGATTCAGTTGTTAGGAATATGAACATACGTATAGGACAAAAATCCGCTATTCCAGAAAAAGGGATTGTAAGGCAACACCCCCTTACAATCCCGCACAAAAGTTATGGCTCTAACTGGAGAAGTTATTGTTTTACTTTCAGTAAATAAAAGCTGTAAGGCCGATGCTTAGGAGGGCATGGAAAACGAATGGCACTGGAATGATGGTTTGTGGAGCTGCATTCGGAATAAACAGATTTCGGTTTTTGCTTCAAGCATTTCGATTCAACGACTTCACCACCAGATAAACTAGCTCCTATCAGGGATATTTATACAGAACTGAATACAAATTTCCAAGGCGTTATTGTTTGTCAGAGTTCTTTACCGTCGATGAGATGATGCAGCCATTTCGAGGTCGTTGTGGCTATATTGTACACATGCCTGACAAGCCTGCAAATTACGGCATCAAATTATACGCATTATGTGACGCTAAAACCTATGGTACGTACAATTTCGAAATATACTGTGGTAAGCAGCCAGCTAGAACATTCGATAACTCCAGTAAAAGTATGGATGTGGTCAAAAGATTGGTGGAGCCCATAAAACGTTCTAACCGAAATCTGACTATAGATAAATATTATTCAAGTTATGAGCTAGCCATGTACTTGTTGGAGAACGGTATCACATTTCTGGGAACCATGACTAAAAAGTAAGGCCGATATCCCTCGAGAATTTCTTCCAAACAAATTTCGAGAGGTCGGTAGCTCAATACTCGGATTTCAGGATGTCTGCACGCTTGTATCTTACGTCCCAAAACGAAGTGTTTCATATACTTCTTTCCACAGTGCATCACAAGAGATAGACGAAGAAACTGGAAAACCATATAATATGCTTGCATAATTTACTAAGAGGGGCGTCGACTCAGTTGACCAAAACTGTGCTAACCTTACCACTGCTAGAAGAACACGGAGATGGCCTGCGTCCATGGTCTTTCGATTTTTGTACATGACGATTTTTGTACATGATTTTCTGGAGTCAACGCACATGTAATTTATGTGGTTAATCATATGGACAATGTGAATCATCGAAAAATAAGGATGGACGTCATAGATACGGATGGACGTCATAGATACGGATGGACGTCATAGATACGGATGGACGTCATTCGGATTCAGCCTTTCAGAAGAACACCTTCAAGAACAGGGCGAAAATTGAAAACCTTCCTGTGGACGTAAAAGCTTTTCTCTCTTCCAACTATACAGAATCAACGCTGCCAGAGCCAGAAAATATGCTTCCTCGCCGAAGTGCCTTGTTTTTTGTGTGGAAAACACAAAAACAACAAAATTAACAAAAAGTGAGCTGAATGTATAAGACTCATGTGCAAAATAAGATAAGAAGATGTGCAATAAGATGCCAGGAATGTAAAGAAAGGTTGACAGAAGTAGAAGAAGAGTTGCTACTGATTTATTATAATTATTATATTGAATATAAAACGGCTAATAACCCCCTCAGATCAAATTGTTGTTTATTGATTATGACGTTACTTTGATTTGTTCCTTTGTTCATTGAAACTGAAAGGCTGTGTCAAATTAAATTTTTGTTTATTGATAATAATGTTCCTTAATTTTTTGAAATTGAAAGGCTGTTCATATTTCATAATATTTGTATTCTCTTTTTATTCTATTTAATTTAATATTTGTATTCTATTTAACATAATGTTTAACATAATATTCAACATTCTTCTATTAACTTTATAATAGGTATTTAAATAGGTATGTAGTAATTTCATATTTGTAATAATAACATAATTTGTAATATTTTGTAATAATTTAACATATTTGTATTCTATTTACCATAATATTTGTATTCTATTTCTGTTCTATTTATTGTTGCTTATTGATAATGATGTTCCTCCGTTTATTGAAATTGAAAGGCTGTTCATATTTCATAATAGTTGTATTCTATTTGTATTCTATTCAACATTCTTCCAATTACTAAAACTAAAATTATAGTAGGTATTTAATAATTAATAATTAATTAATTAATAATAGTTATTTAACATGCCCATTTGTAATAATTTATTTTTAATAATTTCAGATTTGTAATAATAAAATAATCTGTAATAATTTCTAATAATTTAACATATTTGTATTCTATTTAACATTAATATTAACATTCTTCTATTTAATATAATATTTGTATTCTATTTAACAAAATATTTGTATTCAATTTTGATTCTATTTATTATTGTTTACTGATAATGCTGTTCCTTCGTTTACTGAAATTGAAATGCTGTTCATATTTCATAATATTGCTTTCTATTTGTGTATTCTATTTGTATTGTGTATACTATTTGGTATTCTATTGGTGTACTATTTGTGTACTCATATTTCATAATATTGTGTATAATATATGGAAAAAATTATTTCCGCGCATGTTTTAATTGAAAAAGGAATAGGTACCTATTGGTTTGTACATTGATGAACGCAAATTTCATGAAGAACTCCAAAAATGGTATTAGTTGAAATATGTTGGTTCCTGAAATTATTTTTGTGTAATACTCGTTTTTACGTTTTGATTAACAGGTACTGAAATAAAAATTATTGAAATACAAATTATTGATATAAAAATTATTATTGTGTTGAAGCGTATCCATTATTTGTGATCATTTTACAACCAATCTAGAACATAGTCAAAAAAACAGATGACACATTAAAGTGCGGGGATTTACCTGCAAGCGTGTTTTAACGTCGCTACCCACCTAGCATGCACCTAAGGGCTAACTGAAAGAACTTGTAGAAGGAAAGTGGTAGAGCACCAATCGCTGATTTCAAAAAGCATACAAATTCAAATTTTAATTGAATTCACTCAAGGAAATGCCGATTTTATTTTATTTTTTAAAATTAAGTATCCCGTCCCCAAAATGGTTCGACTGCCAGTCTCAACTCCGATTTCCAACATTTACTGTAACCTCCGGTCCCCTATTTGACTGCAATATAAGGAGTACACTGTCAACACTTCAAGTCAAAATAACCAAAATTGCTGCTTGTAGCGCGGTACCTACTTACGAATGGTACATTATTTATATAGGTATATTTATTTAGGTAGTTAGTCACCCCCAGATGTCACTTAGGTACGTTTGGCAATAAGTTCGGCCGAGTACGTGGTGTTGCAAGTATTCTGCCGTAATTTAGTAAAACCACTCATCTCAAAATGTAAAAAAAGCGGGGTTTTCACGTTTTCACCATATTTTCGACCTGCTGTTTCCACCGGTGAGGTCAAAATTAAAAACGCTGCAAAGTCCTTGTCACATGGGTTTATTATTCTATTGGACCTACCTACAGAAGTTGGCTGTTCATTTATTGTTTCTTTCACGTGAAATAAATCGAATAGCCATTTCTGATGGTTTCCACCAATTTTGGCCCCTCAAACACAAATTAGGTGCGCTCCTTTTTTTTCCAAATTATCTTTGATCATTGGTAGTGCCATTTAATCGTCTTGATCCACATGTTGAAACTTTTTTTAGTGTTATTATACAAACTGATTGTGATTCAGACGATTCCCCAGGTTTTTGACTAACGAAAAATCAATTTTGGGAACTGAACATTTGGTAGAACCTCAATTTTCCACTCTTTGGTCAAAATCGACTTCATGTTCGGTCTTCTCGTCCCAAAAACATGGAAAACGATACCTCAAAAGCTCATATTACTAACATGTTGCAAAAACGCTGCAAAGTCCTTGTCACATGGGGTTTATTATTCTACAGAAATGTTGGCTGTACGTTTATTGTTTGTTTCATGTGAAATAATTGAAATAGCTATTTCTGATGGTTTCCACCAATTTTGGCCCCCAAAACACAAATTAGGTAGGTACGATCTTTTTTTTTTTTTTCAAATTATCTTTGATCATTGGTAGTGCCATTTAATCGTCTTGATCCACGTGTTGACACTTTTTCTAGTATTATTCTACAAATTGATGGTGATTTCCCAGATTTTTGACTCATAAAAAATCAATTTTGGGAGCTGAACATCTGGTACAACCTCAATTTTCCACTCCTTGGCCAAAATCGACTTCATATTCTATCCTTTCGTCCCCAAAAACATGGAAAACGATACCTCAAAAGCTCATGTTACCAACATGTTGCTAAAACGCAAAAAGTACCTATTTTTACACACATTTTCACTCATAACACCCCTGGGTATAATCGGATCGGGCTGAAAAGTTTTGGGACACAACTAGGGCCCAAATGGAGCATGTGTGCGAAAGAACGACTTTTTTAGACCGAAAATGAAGCCGGTACACGTGATACGGCGGACGGACTTTGCATTTTTGGAATCTACGCACCTTGAAACGTGAAAGAAAAAATTTTGAATAATGTTTTGCTGAGCGATTACATAGGTGTATTATTCACAGAATAATAAACCAAAATATACTATTCTATTCTGTACGACGCGAAAAATGAAATTCTTTAGAGTTCACGTCTGCAAACGGGTTTAGAGCTGTTGTTAGTAGGCTACACAAGGTGGAAGTAAGAAACATTTATAATGTTGGTAGAGACTAACTGCTTTCTTCAATCCACTTCTGTTAGTTTTAGGGTCCGGATTGCGCGCGCTTTGAAAACTACTCCGTCAATTTCACAAAGCATTGAGGTGGTTACAAGATCAAAGCCGAAAACATTTCTTTGACGGGGCCTTGAGAGAAATGGGGGTAGGGAAGAAGTACACAGGCCCAGCTCTTCGCATTGCTTATATTTTATAAGGCAGGCTTTTGTAGTCACTGTGAGGAGGAAGAGGTTTCCACGGGAGAAACAATGGAACAGAACCGCCGACGCCGGGCTTGACCGAGTTCGGATCCGGAATCGTCGCTAGGCCGCTCCAAAAACACCGTGGAGCGGCTCCTTGTGATCCAAGTTGCTCGACACGCTTCAGCTGAGCGACAAAACAATAACTTGGGATGACCTATAATTATTTCAAAAGCGGCTTAGAGGGGTCTCACAAACAGAGGCTTACGAGGATTGGGAGGCCTCATGAATTCTGGAGAGACTTGAGACCGATTCATACGTTTCGGACGGCTTCAAGGTTGGTAGCTGGAAACTTCTGCTTGTTAACACATTCCCATTCAAAACTCACCGAAGGAGGTTGGCGAGGGGTTGCGCTTCGGAGGAAACAATTATTCATGACCCCCGTGATTGTGAAGGGACGGGACCCCAGCAGAAAGGCTTTGAGTGCACGCCTTTGAAAGGAACTTCTCATCAGGTAACAAATGAGCGAATTCCGCAGGTGTGTAGTGTGGTTGCATTTTTAAGTATCCGCCTATAACACCTACGCGAGGCGAAATGAATTAAGGTATGTTATAATTGAGGAGCTTAAGTCACAAAGGTTATGAGCGCCAAAAAAATGAAAAAAATGAGCTTTTTATCGCATTTTGTGGTAAACACCAACGCCAAAATACTAAGAAAGGTGACAGGTGAGAAAGGTAATTATGTACTAATAGGTATTAATACGTACTAATATGTTTTAACAGGACCTAATTACTTACATAAATAGGTACTAATTACTTAAATCAATAGAAGAAGAAGAAGAAGAAGAAGAAGAAACAATGTTTATTCGTGATAAATCACACCAACAACTATTCAGACAATCAACATTATAGGACTGGGCTTTTTGAGCCAACTGTCCGAGTAGAGGGATATCAGTTTTTTGTTTGTTTTTTTTAAAGTAGGTACGGCATACTTATGACTATCACTTTCAAGACGACATACAACACTGTGAGTGCAACAGATAGAAAATGTACCTAATATAACAAAGTTTAGTAAATTATTAGAATTAATGCCAAAGTTCGACCGTAACATATTATGCGCCACCATAGTAATATAACATTCAGTAAGATATTATAATTATTTTTTGCATGCAGAGGCTTTTCATAATAAACATAATTATAATTTACACTAATTCTTTATCATTTTCATAATTCTTCATAATTTACAATTTTCAATAATAATAAACAGGCGAGTATGGTTTTGGTATTACAATACTCAGACACCAACAGGAGCGAGGATGATTTTAATATGTGGTTGCAACCGATTTTGCCAAGGCGTTTGACAGACTCTCCCATCCACACCTCCTGTCTCTCTTGGAATCGCTGGGCGTCCACGGCTCCCTCTTGCGCTGGTTTGGATCCTACCTGTCCGGTCGTGAGCTCATCGTTCGCGTGAAGGGCACCCTCTCCTCTCCTTTCCCCGCTGTCTCTGGGATCCCACAGGGAAGCCATATTGGGCCTTTGTGCTTTCTACTGCTGATCAATAGTGTCGTGGGCTGTGTGGCAGCGGACGATGTGCGCGTCCTGCTCTTTGCGGATGATCTGAAGCTCCTACGTCATTGCGGGTCTCCATCAGATTGTGAAATCTTGCAGGCGGCGATTGCTCGTTTGGAGGATTGGTGTGACTTGAATCGCCTCCATCTGAACCCCTCGAAGTGTTCGGTCGTGACATATCATCGCGTGGTGCACCCGGTCGCGTTTGATTACACTTTGTGCGGCACTCCACTGCAAAGAATGAGTCAGGTGGTCGATCTTGGTGTTCTCTGTGATCGGAGCCTGTCCTTTTCTAGCCATATTGAGCGACTCGCTAGCAGGGCGATGCGGGCTTTGGGCTTCGTCAAGAGGAATACGAGGGAATTCACAAACGTAGACGCCATCGTTTGTCTCTACAAGGCTCTCGTGATGCCCATTTTGGAGTACGCTTCCACAGTTTGGTCCCCCTCGTATACGGTCCACAAGTACCGGCTGGAACGGGTTCATAGGAACTTTTTGCGCTACGTGGCCTACAAGATGGGAATCCCCTCTGACGATATCAACTACGCCTCTCTTCTGAGAAGATGCAAACTCGAGACTTTGGAAAAGCGACGTTGCACATCTGACTTGGTGTTGCTCTTCAAAATTTTGAACAACCAAATCGATTGTCCCCCATTACTCTCCAAAATCCAGCTCGCCGCCTCTCGCACCAGCACACGTTCTTCGGTCCTCTTCGCCGTCCCTTTTTCCCTGACCAACTACGACAGAAATCGACCGCTCCATCGACTAGTCCGCACAGCAAACCTCTTTCTTTCTTCAAATCCTCAGTTCGACTTCTTCCATTCCCCCCTTTCTACTCTAAAGACTTTGCTTTCTTCTTCCTCTCTCTCTTTTCAATAGTTTCAACCTTTCTGTATTTTTTTCCCTCCTCTGTTTTCCCTTGTACTGTTTCTCTTCTATTGTAACGTAGACCTCTTCACCCCTCTGCTAGAATGACATTAATATGCAAAATGTAATTGGGCTTGCCCGTATAAATAAATAAATAAATAAATAAATAAATATGTAAATAGTTTTGTGTAACATTTTCAATAATTGTATTCGTTACTATAATAATATGCACCAAACAGTGTTAGTAATTGAAATTAGCGACGAGAAATTTTCTATAATTTAATGCCTCTCTGGCAAAGTTATACAAATTTATCCAATTTGACCCGTTAAGGATTTCAATCATTTCTTGAGGTTCTATGAAATGTTTGCCAAAGTGCCTTTCTCTAAACTCCGAGAGTATTGGACAGGCACAGATGAAGTGATAACTAGTTTCCGGCTGCCCCAAATTGCACATAGAGCACCGTGCTTCCCCTGTGCTCCTGTTCCACACCCTGCAGTTTAATCCCATTTGTTCGCATCGAATCCTAGCAATCAATCGGTACACGCGTTGGTGATTATTTCGAATGTAGTTAACACCTGTCAGTTGGAGTGCGGCGTACATCTGGTAATGACTTGATTCTGTCGCCAATTTTAGAAACTTTTCTGTCTCATTTTTTTCGATGGCGACTTTCAGTTCCTTTGCCAACCTTTCCCATTCTGGCACGGAGGCCTCCGACAAGTTCACAGAGTCAATCCCATATTTTACAGTTAGGTCAGCCCATGCTTTACACCAAAAGGTTTGTTGCTTAATAGTTTCGGTGGCCACCCGGCAGGGCAGGCGCTCCGGTTGCATTTTTAATACTCTGATTACATATTCAGCATGTAGACCAAAGTAGGTCGTGA
Organism: Leptopterna dolabrata; assembly: GCA_954871275.1. Classification (NCBI taxonomy): domain Eukaryota; kingdom Metazoa; phylum Arthropoda; class Insecta; order Hemiptera; family Miridae; genus Leptopterna; species Leptopterna dolabrata. The sequence continues at coordinate 83,257,256 of OX940975.1, read as the reverse complement.
AAAGTGTGCCAACCCCGGTTTCTAAGTGAATCATATACGTCGGGGTGCTCATGGGAAGATGCAACGAGCTCTTGATAAAATATTTAAGCACCTTTTCTGCTTCCTCCACACGCCGGAAACCCCATACCTGAGCGGCATAGCCCAATACCATCTTAGCAGTAGCATTGAAGACCATGAGTTTACTGTCAAACGGTATGTCCCTTATTAAAATACTCCTCCTGGTGCTGCTAAGCCCGAATAGTGCGGCGCGCCGCTTTTGCTCGAAGTGTTCAGCAAGATTCAGGCTCGGGGTCAACCATACTCCCAAATATTTGTAGGACTTGACGACTTCTATAGGTTCACCATGTAGAGTCCACCATTCATTCCTCGCTTTTATTCCGCCTCCTCTTTTGAAAATCATAATTTTGGATTTTTCCAGATTTATCAGGAGATTTCTTTCTAGGCTAAATTTTTCAACCACCTTAATCATATTTCTAAGGGACTGGGGGTTATCGGCCAGCAACACTAAGTCATCGGCATACATTAAGACTTTGACCTCTAGATTACCAAAACCGACCCCGCCACCCAAGAGCCCCTCAAGCTCATCTATATATAGCGAAAAGCACAATGGTGAAATCAAAGAACCCTGTCGCACACCCACACCACAACTAAACGACTGCGATACACCCTCCGCGGTCCAGACCACCGCCTCCGCCCCCTCATAAAGATGCGATAGGTTCTCCACAAACTTCCTTGAAACTCCCAGCTCATACAGGCGATAAAACAGCCTTTGATTCACCAATCTTCGAATGCAGAGCTATAGTCAATGAAAAATGCATATACTTTACTACCTTTTTTCGCAATTTTAGCACTCACTATGCTCATGAGGGTGAATATATTGTCAAGTGTGGAGTATGATTTCCGAAAGCCCGCTTGCGACTCGCTCAAAATGTTGTTGACATTGACCCATTCCGTCAATCTGTCCAGTAAGACCCCTTCGTACAATTTCATGACGGCATCCAGAAAACTAATTCCTCTAAAACTATTGACTAAATCAATAGGTATATACTAAGTAGGTACATACCTATTTATTAGTTGTTCGAATCTTACATCCAAGATTCGAATGTCAACTTTAGTAGTTGACAATTACATTATTCAAGATCCAAACGATTGTGTAGTTCCACCACAAAACCGACTTCGTCTCTGTCTATAGTCGAATCAAAGCATTAACATCCGAGAATCACTGTTTAAACTGCCTCGTTTGTCTTCCATAATTTGTTCACCTTGAAAAACTCAAATCGGTTCAACCGTAAGCAATGTAATTGAGGGAGGATTAGGGAGAGAAACCCGTCTTTTCTTTTCTGAGGAGGCGCCAAGCTGAAATATTATTTCTAACCCATTATAACCCGTCTCGTTCAATATCTCTCTTTCCCTCCTTTTATGAAAGTTTGAAGACCATCCGGAGGAAAAAGGGCAACTTTTCTCTTTTTTATTTTTATTATTTTTTTTAATTAGACTTTTCTTAGGTTGTTGGTTGTTTGTGTTGGTGGCCTCTTCCTCTTGCTATAGCAGTTTTTTGTGGGCCACTCTTTCGGTCTTTACCTTTTAGCAGTGGGCGGGAAGAGGAGGTTTTGGAGTGCACAAAAACACACAAAAACCCATTCCTTCTCCCCTAAGACTGAATAACTTTTAATGCAATGATGACGCCGCATTCCACTCGGCGTTTCAAAAACTCCACGGTCAATCTGCAAAGGTTCGTGGCAGTCATAGCTCGTCACAACTTGAGGGCTCATCTTATCGTTATCAGCCACCTTGATAATAATTAATATTACTTATCGTGAAGTCTTTGGGAAAGTGAAACCTCTATTATCTTTCATACCACCGACAACAATACTAGGAAAAACGCAACTGTAAAATGTAACTCTGTTCTAGGGTGACAAATTCGGATGCTAACTATCCAACCTAAGTTCCATGAGAAAGTTACGTGTTCATGTAACTCCCGACATATTTTGAAGTGACGTTAACGTAATACTTTGTCAATGATATATAATTTGCCTGTCAAGTTAACGTCTTTATTCTCATACTAGCTCGTAACATAATTATTCAGTAATAGTAATAGTCGTGGTTCCTCCCAGACCCACAACCATTGTATTCGCCAACTTTAGATCTCGCAAATAAACACGCAGAAGTGGGGACGAAAGACGCAGGAGGTAGAGGCCCAGCCTGATTCCCCACCATCCCCTACAAACTAGGGGATGGTGGGGAATCAGGCTGGGCCTCTACCTCGTGCGTCTTTCGTCCCCACTTCTGCGTGTTTATTTGCGAGATCTAAAGTTGGCGAATACAATGGTTGTGGGTCTGGGAGGTGGTGTGAATTTTCTGAATCCCGAGGGAACGGAGGAGATCGGAGAAGTGGGCGGACTCGAACTGCCTCCATTGATCGACCGTGACGGTCCGCGGACAACCGTAGCGGGCGATCCAGTTGGTGAGGAACGCCGTTGCGACGGCGTCCGCGGAGATATGGGCGAGTGGAATACACTCAACCCAGTTCGTCGCACGGTCGATCATCGTGAGGCAGTATTTTTTCCCTTCGGAGGGGGGAAGGGGGCCGATCAGATCGAGGTGAACGTGTTCCCACGGGAGAGAGTCTTCTATGTGGTGAGGGGGAACGTGGGGGTGAGGCGTGTTTCCTTGCTCAATCTGGGGGGACCTATGTCGTGGTTCCTCCCAGACCCACAACCATTGTATTCGCCAACTTTAGATCTCGCAAATAAACACGCAGAAGTGGGGACGAAAGACGCACGAGGTAGAGGCCCAGCCTGATTCCCCACCATCCCCTACAAACTAGGGGATGGAGGGAGACAGCCACTGGGGTCTATAAAACCCCGGCGCCTGCCTCTTTTTCCTCATTCTACGCTTCCTCTAGCCGCTGGCTACTCTCTCTCTCTCCTTACCTCATCTCTCTCTCCTCTCCTAAAAGATGCTGTGTGCGGTGGTGGTACGCCCATAACCCCCAGCCAAACCAACCTAAAAGATCCCAGGCGTGAGGTGGTGATTCGATCATAACCCCCCAGGGCATATCCAAAAAGATCCTAGTGATGGTGGTGGTCAGCCCATAACCTCCTAGGCAACACTCCACAAAAGAAGCTGTGTTGAGGTGGTGATTCGCTCATAACCCCCAGCCAAACCAACCCAAAAAGATCCCAGGCGTGAGGTGGTGATTCGCTCATAACCCCCCTGGGCATATCCTCACACCGCTCGTGTTGAAATACGCCAATTTAAATTCATCACAGTAATTATTCCATTTTGATGGTTTTCTATGGGTTTTGAACAATTTCTTGAAGAGTAATCGTGCTCTTTTTCTGTACAACCACACGCACGGCATGGTGAGACCTTGGGTCCATTGTATAATTTTACATACCCGCAATACTTGTTAATTATAAGGCACTCACTTACCGTGCTCATCGCTTTCGGATGGCAATGCTCAAGATGAATAGGTACGCGAACCAAATGAAGTTCAAGCTTCCAAATATACCTAAAGAGAACGCAAAATAAAGAGAACGCAAATGGCGGAAAACGTTCCCGAGGCCAGCTCCTCCTGTCTTTCTATAAAATTCGAGGTGACGCGATAGGGTAGCCATGGAGATCGAATTTGGTTATCCGCGAAGAAGTTTGCTTATCAAGTTACGTAGCACGTAGCACGCATCTTTCCAGTGGTGCTGGACAACGCAAGTCTTGTAAACGCTAAAACTTACGTCTCGAACGTAACACTTGTGTTTACGTTCTCTCTCCCAATCGTCAATTTTTGGTTGCGACAACTCTCTATTATCGTGAAGTCTTCTCGATTATAGGGAAAGTGACCGCCTATTATCTTTCATACTAACGACCTTTCCACCGACAATAAAACTCGGAAAAATCCAAGCGAAAATATGCCCAAGCGCAAATTTAGAGTTTTATATGAGATTTTGACAAAATTCTTATGCAACCATTTTGAGGCCCAACCCACACTTGGCACCATTTAAATATCCCCCTTACGGTAAAGATATTAGATCTTTGATATGTCTAATGGTATTTATACTTATACAGTCTATATTATTCTTCTGCCACTCTGTCAGACGCTAATATCTTTACCTCCCTGTCACTCTATAGGTATCTCTTCATCTCTCTATTCCTGTAACTCTGTACATATTCGTATCTATTTATCGATATTTCCTTTACTATTTGGATGCAGCTTCGAAACTGCTCGGTACCTAACGTCCCAGCGCCACCCATAGTACATAAAATAGTAATCGTCATCATCTAAATTTCAGTCTTGAGTTCGGGGAGAGACGGCTGTGATACCATAAGATGTGGAGACAAATAAATGAGAGATTTCCAACAAGTGGTGAACGACTTTCTAACGAGTTACACTAGCTACAGATTGGCTGCACCTACGTGTAAACTATTGGAAAAAAGCTGCTAGTTGTTACAGAACGCCACATTTTCCTGTATAGATGCCCCTTCTGCGTAGATCCCCGGTTTCTGTGGTCAGTACGTACCCTCGTGCTTCCCCCCATGAACCTCCCACTCAGGAATTTTCAGAAATTCTGATGTTCGCTGAACATAAGTAGGATCCTCGACATATTCCCAAATGTTCATCAAATTTGAATGATTCATTTGGCCGTAAACAAAAAACTTGCACTTACCAACAAATAGGTTAAAAAAAAGGTAAAAATTATACAACGGTTCGTTATTTTCCTCTATACTCTATCTTCCACTTCGACCATTATTTCGGGTAGTTATGGGTGTTGCAAGGAAATATGTTCCTCGATGTCTGAAACGGAAAATGGTATTGGAAATTTTCATTTTGGAGGACATGAACTTTTTTTTACTCAATCACGAATCCAAGGCTTCCCTACCATCGGTAGGGAGGAAGCCAAAAAACCGTCGTGGGATTTCCAAGCCTCGGACCAGCGACCTGACGCAATGTCATGTAATACACGTCCTCAGCGGCTTTCTGCGTTTTTCGGGTAGGTAGAACCCCCTCGGCAGTTTTCGGCGGAGTGGGGACTCGCCATGCTCTCTTCGGAGTTGGGTGGCAGGGGTGGGGTAGAGGTAGAACTGTGCAGGCGACGGGGAGGGGAGGGGAGTTCCCCTGGACTGGACTGGACGTTTTGCAGCCTGGTTTACTCCCGTACAAACATGCTCCATGTTAAAAGCCATTTTGCCACACAAAAATTTGGAAGGGCAACGAAATGAAAATAATGGTACCATAAGCAAAAAAATGTATTTTATTCATTTACGAGATTCCAATTCACAGCTTATTCTTGAAAAATTAGGTAGGGTAAATTTCCCAGAAAGGGCGAATCTCAACTTAGGACTTTTAGAAAATACTGAACGTGAAAAAACAAAAACAAAAAAATCGAGAGGAAAATTGCCGAAGGCAACGACTTCATTTTTATATTATTATACATTATAATATCACGACAAGATTACATGTAATAAACCTTTAATGAATCTTTAAATGAATTTTATTCATTTACGAGATTACGGTTCACAGCTATTCTTGAGAAATTACGAATGGAACTTTAGACTACTGTAATAACTATCACAGAATATTATTATAAATTATTATAGCATGACAATATCACAAGTAATCAACCTATCACGACTGTTTTGCCCAGCAATTCTTTATGCATTGACTTCGAATCATGCTATAATCTTAATACTAAACAATGATTCTTAAAACCGGGGTTACTTTTAACACAAGGGGTTACTTTGAACAGACAAGCTGTAGAATCGAAAATCCTCGGCGTGGGCTTAGTTTTCAAGCTAGCGACCTTTGTTTGGTACTGATCTTTCAAGGATTACTGTAGAATGCGCAGCGATTGCGAAAAGTTATCAAGTTGGCTAACCTGGGCCGCTGGCGCCTTTTTGTCGGACTCATGTGATAACAGCATTTTTGACAACAGTGCCCAAACCTCCTCTGCCACGGAGTTCATGTGAGAGAAAACGTTTCAGGTGAGTTATTTATTTGTTACCAATCTATTTGCCTACATTTTTTTGTTTGTTTCATGTCTCTAACTCATTTTGTTGATTTTATATCGCTACTAAAGTAAAAAACGGGAACTTTGAGGGGTTACTTTGAACAACTAATTGGCCGTTTTGTTGACACTGGAGGACGATGGGGCTACTTTGAACAACGCGTTTACGCCTGTTTTTTGTTCATTAGGGGCAAGCAAACATGCCACGAACTTATATTCGCAAGTTGGGAGCTCGGACCTACCGAAATTATTCACAACAAACCCTGGCCAAGGCAGTAAAAAAGTGCTTAGCTGGAAAATCAACGATCAGGGCTGCTTCTGATGAGTGAGTTTTCCGTTCTGTTTACATAGGTAGTACCTACCTAGTAGAGCACAATAAATTGACTCCATTGTTGCTCCTAGTTACAAAAATATTTATCTCGATTTTCTTGTTGTAGATTCCACATTCCGACTGGAACGATTTGTATGCATATGAAGGTGGCGAAGGCAAACGCAGCAGCTGCGGTTGAATCACCGCTGGAACCAGCTCAACCTGTGAACCTCTCGGTAGTAGCGAAATCGCCAGGACATCCGACTGTATTTTCAGCTGAAGAAGAAGAAATTCTGTGTGCGCACATAGTGGCAGTTGGCGTACGGCTTCCCATGTTCCTCGAGAGATTTAAAGGTGATCGTGAAATCTTATCTTGACAGAATGGGCCGAATCGTTGATGTTTTCTCAGACAATATGCCAGGGATTGACTGGGTGAAGCTCTTTCTCAAGAGGTATCCTGATATTACGCCTAGAAGTGCTAGAAATATTTCGCTCACCCGCGCGGCCGTAAACAAGGTGACAGTGCAAGATTACTTTGATCATCTGAGGCGTGAGTTAGAGGGGGTCCCCGCATGTAACATTTACAACTATGATGAGACAAACTTTGTTGATGACCCCGGTACCAAAAAGGATGTTCTTTTCAAGAGAGGTACCAAGTACCCTGAAATCGTTCGCAATGCCACAAAGGCATGCACAACAGTTATGATGTGCGGGAATGGTGTTGGGGTCCTGTTACCGCCTTACATTATCTACAAAGCGGAGAACGTATACAACACCTGGACTGAGGGAGGGCCTCCGGGCACCAGGTACCACCGAAGTAAGAGTGGGTGGATCGACACCTACATTTTCTCGGACTGGTTTGAACACCACTTGTTGCCATTCGTTCGCAGACAACCTGGCAAAAAAGTGCTGCTGGGGGACAACTTGTCCTCACATTTCAACGTCGACGTGATCAGAAAATGCCAGGAAAATGACATCACGTTCGTCGCCCTCGCCCCAAACGCCACGCATCTACTGCAACCACTAGATGTGGCATTCTTTCGTCCTCTGAAGGGTGAATGGCGAAAAGTTTTGGATGAGTGGAAAGACAGCCCGTCTGGCCGAAGATGTGCAACTGTCCCGAAAGACACATTTCCTGGCCTGCTGAAACAAACATTGGATGCGCTAGCAGATAGAAGCTCGGAAAATCTGAAATCTGGTTTCCGCAAATGTGGCATCAGCCCTTTCAACCCAAATGCGGTTTTGGACAGGCTGTGCGAATCAGTTTTGGATCGCGAAACAGCCTACAAGGAACACCTGAACAGCGCGTTCATGGAGCATCTGAACACCGTTCGAACTGAAGCTGTGTCCAAAAAACCACGCAAAAAGAAGCTCTCACTTATTCCAGGCAAAGGAATAACGGCGGATGACCTCGCTGGTGCTCATGGAGAACCTCCCGCAAAGATGAGGAAAACTGATCGACCGAAAAAGGGGAAACCAGTGACTACAATGCGTGTCAGAAGTTCCTCTGAGTCCTCAGCATCGAGCTTGAGCGTTTCATACGCTGGAAGTGATCAAAGTCCTATGCATTTTTCATCGTCCGACGATGAAGGCGACCCTCTTCCGATTGACCAACCCCGTCCGCAGCCATTAGCAATTACTTCGCCATCTCCTGCTGCTACCAAAGAAGAGTAACCTATTGCTGTTGGCGATTATGTTGCCGTGACCTACAATGGACGTCAGTATCCAGGAAAAGTTGTTGCAAAAGACGGTGAGTTTGAGGTAACCTGCATGACGAGAAGAGGGAAATGTTGGACCTGGCCAAACGTCGAGGATAAGCTTTGGTATGAACAAGTGAAGAGTATTCCAGCACCAAAGCTTATTGATGACCAAAAGAAGTTGTTTTCTGTTGATTTGAAGAAATGAACATTTGTGCTGTGATCTTCCTAGTGGTAGGGTTAACTGATTGTTACCCTAGTTTTTATTCTAGTTTGCCGAACCAAAGTTCCTGAATTCCAAGACGATCTTCTTTTTTTTAAATTCGATTTTCAATTTTGTCAAGTTGGACATTTCGTGGTGCATATTCGTCCATTTGTATTCTCGGTTCATTTTCGTTCATTTCTGGTCTCAACTTTAGACCCTCTCGCATTCACGAGTCCTATATTTCAAGAAAACTATTTTTAAGAAACGTTCTATGATTTAAAGAAAGAGGAAACTGCGATTGAATAGGCTGACCGAATATTTTCATTGATATTTTCATTAAAGATTCTCTTACATTGTTATTTTTGTGTTTATTTTCACATTCCTGAGTGAACTTGGTGATGAAAAAACTAAATTTGCAATTTTAGGTGCATTTTGAATTGAAAAAAAAATCCAAGGGTTTACGCGTCAAAACTTGAAGAAAAACCTATCTGTAAAGCGAAGATATTTTTTTTAAAAACTCGAACTTGCATATTCTAGGGGTTTCTTTGAACCGGGCACCGAAAACTGGCGTTTTACACGGTGAAATCACTCGTGTTCTTAAGGGGCTATTTCTGAACAAAAAAAAAATATGCCTCCACCCTCCCCTATTGAAGATAATGGAGTCGTTCAAACGGGAAATTGAAGCTGAGATCTTAAGCTATCGAATGGTTCAAAAAAATTCAGAATAACTGCAAAAATGAGTGCGCTGCGATGAAATTTACGCAAAACTTGTTCAAAGTAACCCCCGTTTACGTATACTATTTTATACAATTTACGCACGGACGCATAGAAATTTGTTTATTGATTTTCGGAGTCTACGTACCTTGAAACGGAAACCATCAAATTTGAGGGGGCGTTAAAATTTTCTTTTGTCATGCTCGATTCTAAAGGAATAAGTTGAAAAATAACCAAAATTGAATATAGTTCGATGTAGTGAAAATAGCCAAAATTATTGTAAATAACCAGAATATCACGCTAATATCACAGAGTTACCAATAATATAATATCTAGTGACTCGGAACAATATTATATTAATGTTGTAGGGTCTTCTTTTCCAATGCTGGTTAATGGGAGTTTGAAGGACGACTGAGATCCAGGTGTTTTTGAAACCGTTATTTATTGAGGAACACAAGCTTTCAACTGCCCTCAGTTGTTCCTGATAGGAAAACTTTCTTAATTCTGGTACACCAGAAGATCACTGTCTGAGGGCAGTTGAAAGCTTGTGTTTTTCTCAATGGTTTCAAAAACACCTGGCTCTCAATCATCCTTCAAACTCCCATTAACAGCGTTATATTATTAATTATATAATTAGGTACCTACTGATAATAAAGTGATAAGGATACGCGATACGCGCCGATCGCGGAGGGCGGGAACGACGGATGGATGAAAGGATGGATCCGAACTTCCACGCGGAAACGGCCGAATCTATAATAATATATGTATATCCATCCGCCAAAAGTAGAGGTTGACGTCACCATAAGTAGTTCCCAGTGTTGGCAGCAAGGTGAGCATCACTGCTGTCAACCATTCAAATATTTGTCCCGTAGATGACTCCAGCGCTCCTCGCAGTAACTTGTTCCTCATCAACGCCATCAGCTGCTTCCATTTGAATTTTTCGCGAGCCTAACCGTCAGTGAGCCGACATACAGGCTGGACATGTATACATACGACGTGCGTATAGGCTGGATACGATAGTAGTTACTTGATGTACCGATTACCTACTCGATGGGATGACATGCAGTTGGAAGGTTAAGAAGAATAGGATATTATGTACCTGGCATGTGAATTCTGAACTGATTGGAGGGATGTAGGGAGATGAGAAATTCTTGTAAAGGTCGGATATTATTGAGCAACAAGGTAATGTGAATAGTTCAACCCGGACTGCATCCAACAGTCTTAAGCTAGGTTCACATGGAGACGCAATTCCGGAAGGCAATCCGGCACGGCAACGCGTTTGCCAGAATTTTTGCAGCAGAGGCGATCAGATGGCAGCGGAATCATAATAAAACGCTAACGCAAAAAACAAACAATTGCTCGAGCACGACACCACAAAATCAACCACAAATGTCGAATTTCAATATGGCTGAACAACCAAACAGGAGAGGTCCGCACAGTATCCTCTGCACAGATACGGCAACGGATCCGACAGCGGGAAATATCTGGAGATTTTGATATAGTATACAAGACATTGCGTTGTAATAATCCATTTTGCGTTGGCCAGTAGCATTGCAGAAAGCGCAGCCGTGCCGGACTACCTTCCGGAATTGCGCCTCCATGTGAACCTAGCTTTATTCTTTAAAAATGTTAAGCTCGTCTGATGGCTAGTAAGCCTCTAGCTAGGTTCACATGGAGACGCAATTCCGGTAGGCAATCCGGCACGGCAACGCATTTGCTGGAATTTTTTCCGCAGAGGCATTCACAGGGAAGCGGAATCATAATAAAACGCTAGGTAACGCAAAAAACAAACAATTGCTCGAGCACGACACCACAAAATCAACCACAAATGTCGAATTTCAATATGGCTGAACAACCACACAGGAGAGGTCTGCGCAGTATCCTCTGCACAGATACGGCAACGGATCCGACAGCGGGAAATATCTGGAGATTTTGATATAGTATACAAGACATTGCGTTGTAATAATCCATTTTGCGTTGGCCAATAGCATTGCAGAAAGCGCAGCCGTGCCGGACTACCTTCCGGAATCGCGCCTCCATGTGAACCTAGCTTTATTCTTTAAAAATGTTAAGCTCGTCTGATGGTTAGTAAGCCTCTAGCTAGGTTCACATGGAGACGCAATTCCGGTAGGCAATCCGGCGCGGCAACCCATTTGCTGGAATTTTTTCCGCAGAGGCATTCACAGGGCAGCGGAATCATAATAAAACGCTAGGTAACGCAAAAAACAAACAATTGCTCGAGCACGACACCACAAAATCAACCACAAATGTCGAATTTCAATATGGCTGAACAACCAAACAGGAGAGGTCCGCACAGTATCCTCTGCACAGATACGGCAACGGATCCGACAGCGGGAAATATCTGGAGATTTTGATATAGTATACAAGACATTGCGTTGTAATAATCCATTTTGCGTTGGCCAATAGCATTGCAGAAAGCGCAGCCGTGCCGGACTACCTTCCGGAATCGCGCCTCCATGTGAACCTAGCTTTATTCTTTAAAAATGTTAAGCTCGTCTGATGGTTAGTAAGCCTCTAGCTAGGTTCACATGGAGACGCAATTCCGGTAGGCAATCCGGCGCGGCAACGCATTTGCTGGAATTTTTTCCGCAGAGGCATTCACAGGGCAGCGGAATCATAATAAAACGCTAGGTAACGCAAAAAACAAACAATTGCTCGAGCACGACACCACAAAATCAACCACAAATGTCGAATTTCAATATGGCTGAACAACCAAACAGGAGAGGTCCGCACAGTATCCTCTGCACAGATACGGCAACGGATCCGACAGCGGGAAATATCTGGAGATTTTGATATAGTATACAAGACATTGCGTTGTAATAATCCATTTTGCGTTGGCCAGTAGCATTGCAGAAAGCGCAGCCGTGCCGGACTACCTTCCGGAATCGCGCCTCCATGTGAACCTAGCTTTATTCTTTAAAAATGTTAAGCTCGTCTGATGGTTAGTAAGCCTCTAGCTAGGTTCACATGGAGACGCAATTCCGGTAGGCAATCCGGCGCGGCAACGCATTTGCTGGAATTTTTTCCGCAGAGGCATTCACAGGGCAGCGGAATCATAATAAAACGCTAGGTAACGCAAAAAACAAACAATTGCTCGAGCACGACACCACAAAATCAACCACAAATGTCGAATTTCAATATGGCTGAACAACCACACAGGAGAGGTCTGCGCAGTATCCTCTGCGCAGATACGGCAACGGATCCGACAGCGGGAAATATCTGGAGATTTTGATATAGTATACAAGACATTGCGTTGTAATAATCCATTTTGCGTTGGCCAGTAGCATTGCAGAAAGCGCAGCCGTGCCGGACTACCGTCCGGAATTGCGTCTCCATGTGAACCTAGCTTTATTCTTTAAAAATGTTAAGCTCGTCTGATGGTTAGTAAGCCTCTAGCTAGGTTCACATGGAGACGCAATTCCGGTAGGCAATCCGGCGCGGCAACGCATTTGCTGGAATTTTTTCCGCAGAGGCATTCACAGGGCAGCGGAATCATAATAAAACGCTAGGTAACGCAAAAAACAAACAATTGCTCGAGCACGACACCACAAAATCAACCACAAATGTCGAATTTCAATATGGCTGAACAACCACAAGGAGAGGTCTGCGCAGTATCCTCTGCGCAGATACGGCAACGGATCCGACAGCGGGAAATATCTGGAGATTTTGATATAGTATACAAGACATTGCGTTGTAATAATCCATTTTGCGTTGGCCAATAGCATTGCAGAAAGCGTAGCCGTGCCGGACTACCGTCCGGAATTGCGTCTCCATGTGAACCTAGCTTTATTCTTTAAAAATGTTAAGCTCTTCTGATGGTTAGTAAGCCTCTAGCTAGGTTCACATGGAGACGCAATTCCGGAGGGCAATCCGGCACGGCAACGCGTTTGCCAGAATTTTTGCAGCAGAGGCGATCACATGGCAGCGGAATCATAATAAAACGCTAACGCAAAAAACAAACAATTGCTCGAGCACGACACCACAAAATCAACCACAAATGTCGAATTTCAATATGGCCGAACAACCAAACAGGAGAGGTCCGCACAGTATCCTCTGCACAGATACGGCAACGGATCCGACAGCGGGAAATATCTGGAGATTTTGATATAGTATACAAGACATTGCGTTGTAATAATCCATTTTGCGTTGGCCAATAGCATTGCAGAAAGTGTAGCCGTGCCGGACTACCGTCCGGAATCGCGTCTCCATGTGAACCTAGCTTTATTCTTTAAAAATGTTAAGCTCGTCTGATGGTTAGTAAGCCTCTAGCTAGGTTCACATGGAGACGCAATTCCGGCAGGCAATCCGGCACGGCAAAGCATTTGCTGGAATTTTTGCCGCAGAGGCATTCACAGGGCAGCGGAATCATAACAAAACGCAATCGCAAAAAACAAACAATTGCTCGAACTCGAAACTGCAAAATCAACCACAAATGTCGAATTTCAATAGGGATATATTTAACTGCACGGCAAAAAAAGGTATTTTCCCTTCTGCGAATCTCCATCTAAAAAGATCATCTTCACTTCAGAAAAAGTAAAACTCCCAGCATAAAGTAAACGTCAATATTGACTCCAATCACGGCTAAATAGGTGATCAATACCAGCGTATTATTCAATCAAACATCAGAAAAGGGGTTGGCACAGCAAAAAAGGGGTTTGCACAGCGAAAAAGGGGTTTTGCACAGCTATTTCAAGTTGAAGGAGCGCGCGTTACCTCAGTGTTGCCAGGGAATCCTTCTTCTGCCGTTATAATCAATTTCTGGAAGGGCAATAACAAATTTGAACGTTGAATCACCTTATTAGACGGGCTTCTCCCAAATTAGCCGTGCGACTCCCAAATTAGCCGTGCGATTCCCTTTTTTGATGTGTGAAGTATTTTTTGGACGTGTGTTTGAATTAAAAGCTGTTATGCCCGCCTTTTATGTAGGGAGTAACCTCTATTTTGCCGGGCCGATAAATCACACCCATTTCAATATGGCTGAACAACCAAACAGGAGAGGTGTGCGCAGTAACCTCTGCGCAGATACGGCAGATCTGGAGATTTTGATATAGTATCCAAGGCACTGCGTTGTAATAATCCATTTTGTGTTGGCCAATAGAACGCGTAGCCGTGCCGAAATTGCGTCTATGTGAACCTAGCTTCTCACAACATTTTTTTTCTCCTCCTTGGACTGACTGTTGGATATTGACCTAATACGGCTAATCTTGGGAGGCGAGCCATGCCGTGAAATCCTTAATAAACCCTAGGATCGTAGGAAATATCCCTCCCTCCCAGGAGGTAAGAATTTATTCATTGGCAGTTCCTTTTCACGCAGTGGGGAAAAAGAGGGCCGGGAGCCTATAAACCGGTTCCATTTGAAAGCTGAGGAGACGTAAAATAGAAGATTCCATCACGTAGGCGATGGATGAGGAGTCGTTATTCTCTCTGCTGAATCACTTTCAGATAGATTTATATGTGTGCCCCCCTCTTCCCCAATGGGGACAGCAGCTTTCTGTTTCTAGAGCCCTCCTACCAGATAGATTATACCAAACCTCATTACTGGCGAGGAATCCGCCATCACTCCTGTCTGAGGCTGTAAACAAGCGTTTCTTGAAGAATTCTGTCTTTTACTTATTCAAGGGAGGTTATCTTTGACGGATGTTTTTAGCCCTTCAGGAAAAGAATCAAAAATTAGTTTCATCCGAGACCCAATCGGATCGCGTTCATTTTGTAGCTGCTTCGCCCAGCGAGAGCTATGTTAATAAAATCGTAACTAATTGAGTCATAAACCTGTTCAATTCCATTATCTCAGTTAAAGGATCTCAAGAAGGTGCAATGTGAGGGGTGTCCCATGATTAAAAAGGGCTAGAAAAGGGTGGAAAGAAGAAGTGATGACATCATACAGAAAGGCCCTAACCTGGCAACCGCCAGAGTATAATCTCAGCCCCCTTCTTCGCCTGACATGAGCTTTTGATTTATTATGTTCAATAATGACCCTCTGGGATTGAGCGTGAAAAAAAAAAAAAATTAACCCCGCCCTCTCATAATTTGATGGTTTCAGTTTCAAGGTACGCAGAATCCGAAAATGGACTAAAACATTTCTGTCCGTCCGCCGTACGCCGTGCTTCGCACTTTCTTAGTCACCATGAACCAAAATTAATGAAATTTGGTTTGTAGGTCCCCTTTTATCTAGTTGGTCCGCTCGGGTTTACTGTCAGTCATCTCTAAGGGGTGAAAAATACGGGTTGAAATTTTCAAAACGCCATAGATAGAAAACTTTCAATAGAAGCGTGTGGTTTTTTTTTACGTTTTTTAAATTGTTCTTGAACTAAAGAATTTTTTGAGACCACCCCGAGCGTTGTAAGTCCAGCCGTTCGTTGGCACCGAAATGCTTCGTCAACATGATCGTGAATGAAACGGTATAAATCCGGCCCAGATTATATCATTGCTAGGGAGCACTGCATGAAGTCGAGCTGGTTGTTCCGTGATATTATTTCATTTTAAAAATGATGGTTCTTTTGGATATTGTTAATACATTTGGTCGTTTTGCAACTTGAAAAAACGTTATGCTACATGAATAACAAAAAATAATTAATGATTGAAGTATTTAACCCCGCGCATTGGTATGAAACTGTTATTCCCGGGCCGGCTCCAGTGCTCGATTTAGGGCTTTCCTGGGGGGAGCACGGGGGTACTGGCCACAGAAAACAGTGATATACGCAGAAGGGGCATATATGCGGTAAATATAAGGTAAATTATTACAAAATGGTTTATTACACAATGGTTTCTTACACAACGGTTTATTATTTACCTTATGCTTCATGAATAACAAGAAATAATTAATTATTGAATTCTGCTCATTTCCATGAAACTGTAATTCACGTCGGCTCCAGTACTCGATTTATGGCTTTCCTGGGGGTATTGACCACAGAAAACAGTGATCTACGCAAAAGGGGCATCTATACGGTAAATATAAGGTAAATTATTACAAAACGGTTTATTACACAATGTTTTCTTACACAACGGTTTATTACACAACGGTTAATTACACAACGGTTTATTATTTACCTTATGCTTCATGAACAACAACAAATAATTAATTACTGAATTCCGCGCGTTTTCATGAAACTGTAATTCACGTGCCGGCTCCAGTATTAGATTTATGGCTTTCCTGGGGGTATTGACCACAGAAAACAGTGATATACGCAGAAGGGTCTATACAGGTAAATAATAAACCATTTTTTAATAATTTGCAACTTTTTTTAATTACTATAGTATTAGGTACTATATTTCGTGCTAAGAACTGCAATAGTTGGTTTCAGGAGCGCAAGTTGACAACAGTCCCCGATTTGCATGTTTATTTTCCGTTTCAAACCATTTGAACACAGTTGGCATAGATATTCGATATCGAATTCGGAATTTGAAATCGGTTCACATAAAGGTACCTAGTTCTTCTTCTAATATCGCTTATTGTAAAAAGCCATATTTATGCATTACAAGGTTGGCAAATTCTATTAAAGGTGCCTAGTTGCAACTAGGCAACATTGAAACTACGGAGTTGGAGTAGCGGATAACCGAATTTCACGTGTATTACTACATCAATCAGTTAAACCATTTTTCTCACTGCAGAAAATAGTAAAGAATCAAAATTTTGTTGATTGATCACTTATGATATCAAATAAGATTGGAACACAAGGTGTAAGTATATCCGGAGGCAGACCTTGTAACGCCGGTAGGCTTTTACAGAAAATAAATAATTTCATTTCATTTCATATCCGAAGGCAGCACGGAATATCGTGCTAGAAGAGCATGTGAAGAGCTGTATTTTCTTCAACAACAGTGTGCGTCAACAACAGGGGTATCGGTCCTGATGGGGTTCCTCCGGCTCTTCTGCAGTACTGTAGTGCTTCACTCGTTCGGCCTCTGACTGGGCTCTTCAATAGGTCGCCTGCAACAGGATGTTTCCCAGTGAGATGGAAGGAGTCTACATCACACCAATCCATAAATCAGGCAGTAGATCGTTGGCGAATAATTACAGAGGTATCTGCACCATCTCATCAATCCCCAAAATGTTGGAGAAATTGGTCGTCGAGTTGTTGATCCCCCTTTTCTCCAGTCATATTGCACCCGTCAGCATGGATTCATGAGGGGCCGATCCACGGTCACCAGTTTGATCGAATTCACTGACTTTGTGATGTCGAATTTCGAGGAGGACTTGCAGGTTGATGTGTTGTCAGTGGATTTTGCCAAGGCCTTCGATCGAGTTTCCCATAAGCACATCATTGCATTGATATCATTGGTTGAAGTGCACGGTGCCATCTCGACTGGAACACTAGCTGCTTGGACTGCAGACGGCTCAGAGTCAAGCTGAAGAGTGTGCTGTCTTTGCCATTCCATGCTTCCTCAGGTGTTCCGCAGGGTTCCCACATAGGCCCTCTCCTATTCCACTTGCTAATCAACATTACGAGTGCCCTGCTTTCAAAAGATGGACTACGGGTGCTTATGATTACGGATCACCTGAAAATGTATGGTACGATATCGTCGTCGACGGACTGCCTCCGGCTTCAGTGTGGTCTCGACGGTCTTCTGGGCTGGTGTCGGCAGAGCCACCTGTCTCTCAATCCTGCAAAGTGTACGGTCACATCCTAAACAAGATCCCGGGAGTGTATCGATCATTCATATATGATTGGGAGGTGCACCTCTCGCTAGGCTGGAGCTGACACTGGACTTGGGTGTGCTCCTGGACTGGAGGCTCTCGTTTAACCACCATGTGCATGTTGTGGCAGCAAGGGCATTAAGAATGTTGGGTTTACTGAAGAGGTGCACTCGCGACTTTACCTCTGTCGAGGCTATAGTACTACTATATAAATCTTTGGTCCGCCCGATCATGGAATACTCTAGCTCAGTATTATCTTCGTTCCATGGGGTTAGGTGCGCAAGGACAGGCTGGAGGGGGTCCAACGTGAACTCCTTCGTTACGTCGCCTTTAAGTTGGGGATACCGGCCGACTGTGTGGATTACGTGCAGCTGTCGGCGGATTATGGCCTCCCTAGTCTGGAGGACCGTAAACTGCTGGCAGATGTGGCGTTCTACCACAAGCTGGCGAATGACATGCTGGACTGCCCTGCTCTGCTTGCCAGGATTAATTTCAACGTGCCGGGCTACATTACCCGCCATACACCACTGTTCCACGTCCCCATTGCTGCCCACAACTACATGCTCCAGCGCCCCTACTGGATGCCACGTGTAGTCAATGCCTTCCTCCAGAATTCGTCATTCGACTTCTTTGCCGATCCATCTTCTTCCCTCAGGCGCCATTTTTCAGCTCACCAATGCCAGTGAAGTTTGGTCGACTTTATCTTAAAATTTAATTATTGACATTTTATGTCTTTACTATGGCACATAACTCAAAAAGTGTGACGTTACGGTGTGACGAAGAAAGCGTTATGAAAAATTTCTAATGATTTTCACGTACAACCGATTCGTTGCTACGGAACTTTAACTTCGCCAGTTATCATCGTACAAAAATCTTTCACCACTCGTTGGATAGCTCTCGATTTACCTAACCATATTACGTTAACCACTGCGGAGTGCGTGGCCGACAAGCTGCGGTATGAGCGTGATTGTTTAAATAATTATTGTTTACACACAGGTGATCATTCTCAATAATTTATATTGTGAACACGATTGAAAGCTTTATATAAGTAAAGACATAATTTTAAGACCAAACAACCGATAAACGAATTATCTCTTGGAGATGTTCGAGTCTTGGAGATGAAGCTCGGACTGTGTTTATGTTTAACAACATTTTTAAACAACAAAAATAAAGTACGAGGTACGTGGTACGTGGTGTGGGTGCGGGAGGGGGCGCAAAGACATAAAATGTCCCTCGTGGTTGCGTACTTGTACGAAAGCTGTTATGATTTACAATTTCTAATGGTTTCCACCAATTTTGGCCCCCAAAACACAAATTAGGTAGGTAAGTACGCTCCTTTTATTATTCATTTATTTTTTCCTGAGTTTACAACTCTTTTGTCAACTCTTGTAAATTGGCTTAGCCGTACTATAAAAAAAAAATAAACAAAAAAAAATAAAATAAAATGTGAAGTGATGTCGATCAGATAGAATTGTAATTGGTTTCATTGTACGGCATGCCCTACAGGCAATTTTAGGCTAAGAAGAAACATTAGTTTAGCTACATTAGGGTTTGCCTAGTGTCTCAATTTTATTTTATTTATTTTCCAAATTGTCTATCTTTCATGTCCAAAGGCAAGTCAAATGTTTTATTTCTCTTTCTTTTGGTCTCGGCTACATCAAGTAAGTTCTATTAACATGAAATTCTCTAGAGGCGATTCACCCAGGATTAATTAATTAGTCACTATTATGTAGAATTACCTCCTCAAGAAATTCGAATGGGCAATACTGACGATTTTACTGGACGTTGGTTGAGACGAGTTGACGAAATATGAGGTCTCAACTGTAATCCGGTCAGTGAGGTGAAGTGGTACTAGATTTAAAGAGGAACTGCGGGGAATCAAGAAGGCATTTATAACAGAGGGCGTTATTGTGTAGCCGGCTCGCAAAAGGAACAAAAGAGCGACCCTCAGCCTGGCCCCAGAACAAAGAGCATTATAACAGGTGGAGTGAGGACTCTGATTGGGTGATATTCTCCTCGGCGGGCGGTCATTTGCACCGAGGGAGTGGGCGCGCTTCTCTAGGAGCAGAGACCCGTGTCTAATGACGTCATCAGGGTCCGTTGCTCGGGAGACTTTATGTAAACTGTCGCGGAGCGGAATTAAATGAAAATCCGCGGTTGATGATGAAGGAGGAAATACTAGGGGTGGACTGTGTGGGATAAAGGAAATGATAATGACGTCTTTGAGTAGAATGAAAAAAGAAAAAACCACAGTCATGCAGCATGGCTATAAGAGCGAATTTTCGAAGTTTTCGGCATCTTCCTCCTCCGCCTAAAATTTTCTGAAAATTAATTTTCGGCCAATGTTTTTCCAACTTGATACAAAATTAAAGCAGGAGTAGTTTTACGCAAAGTAAAATTTGGG
This sequence comes from Leptopterna dolabrata, assembly GCA_954871275.1. Taxonomy (NCBI): domain Eukaryota; kingdom Metazoa; phylum Arthropoda; class Insecta; order Hemiptera; family Miridae; genus Leptopterna; species Leptopterna dolabrata. The sequence goes on along the minus strand of OX940975.1, from coordinate 83,237,268 downwards.
CGGAAGGAGGGGGAGGGGGAAATCAAAAATGTTTTGAATACCAGAAGAGTAGGTATTGGGTACGTAACAAATTTTTTGTTCCATTTTTTGCCGAGTAACACCTCGGTTTGTAGATTTTCCAACGCTGAACACGATGGTGAAGTCAGAATTGCGATATCCCATTCCGTTATCAGATTAGAGCAGACGAACCAGGAAGAACATCTCAAGAAATAACCACGTTCCTTCATCTTCAAAGTGCTCCAGTTTGAGAATGGAATAAGATATCGCAATTCTGATTTCACCATCGTGTTCAGCGTACAAAAACCTTTAAAATGAGGTGTCACTTGCCAGACTTTTTCATTTTGGGAATTTATGGGTAATTTCCCCCCCCCCTAAAACTCCCCAAAACTCCCCCTTAGGGTGACCCGATTCTGCCCATCTTCGAACTTAGCCTGTCGATTGCCAAGACAGATTTTTCGTGCAAATTTGAACTTTTTATCTCAATTCTCTCGAGAGTTATCGTCTGGAATGACACATACATATATAAATATATATATAAATATATAAATATATATATACATACATATAATTTTTGGTGTCTTTCGGCAGGGAATTCAGGATAGTCTGAAACGGATTTTGGTATAAAAATCTTTCGGAAATTCGAGTTTTAAAAATTTTGGACCGAGAACAATAGCTTCCTTTTGTTCGAAAATTCGCTAAAAGAGATGGGGACAACAAAAAGTTAATAGATTTAAGGAACATTTTATAGAAAATGGCTTCAGGGGGCTGTTTAGAGAAAACACATCGACACAGAGTTCAGTTATTTTGTTAGTTACAATCGATGATTTTGGTACTTACCCTGAAACCCAAATATGGTTGAGCTCGACCCCATCGAGATAAGAGTACTTACTTACCACTACTCTTATCTCGATGCTCGGCCCTCGAGATAATTCAGGTAATGTCATCTACCAATGATGTTGCCTAACGCCCTTTCTGGTTTTTGTAACGTGTACGCCCTGACGAAGGCAATATCTCAGCCGAAAGCTCGGCGGAGAAGGTGGAGAAAACTGTTCGACCACTTTCCTGACAACATATTTCGAAAAGCCCTGTGTGGATACTCCTTCTGGGTGGATCACTGTTTTATGTGGTCAATACCTACCCTCGTGATTCCCCTACGAAAGCGTTCGGCAATTAAAGTTACATAAAAATTCATTTTTCCACCGCCCTCATCTCCTGTGCGCCATCCCGGCCACATGACTTCCTTCCCTAACCCAGCCATTTTTGTTATTTAGGTTATTATTCTGTGAATAATACACCTATGTAATCGCTCAGCAAAAACATTTTATAACACCCCCCTCAAAATTTTTTCTTTTACGTTTCAAGGTGCGTAGATTCCAAAAATGCAATGTCCGTCCGCCGTACGCCGTCCGCCGTACGCCGTCCACCGTCCGCCGTATCACGTGTACAGGCTTCATTTTAGATCTAAAAAAGTCGTTCTTTCGCACACATGCTCCATTAGGGCCCTAGTTGTGTCCCGAAACTTTTCAGCCCGATCGGAATATACCCAGGGGTGTTATGAGTGAAAATGTGTGTAAAAATAGGTACTTTTTGCGTTTTAGCAACATGTTAGTAAAATGAGCTTTTGAGGTATCGTTTTCCATGTTTTTGGGGACGAGAATATCGAATATGAAGTCGATTTTGACCAAAGACGCGGAAATTGAGGTTTTACCATTGGTTCAGCTCCCAAAATTGGTTTTTTTTTAGTCAAAAACCTGGAAAACTGTCTGAAATCACCATCAATGTGTATACTAACATTATAAAAAGTGTAAACAGCTGAATCAAGACCATTAAATCGCACTACCAATGATCAAAGATGATCTGGGGGGGGGAAAAAAAGTGTACCTATTTCATGTTTTGGGGGCCAAAATTGGTGGAAATCATCAGGAATAGCTAATTCAATCATTCCACATGAAAGAAACAATAAATTTAACTGCCAACAAGAATCTCTAGAACTCCAATAGAATAATAAACCCATGTGACAAGGACTTTGCAGCGTTTTTTTCATCATGCTCAGCTAAGCTACCGCGCCAGGTACGGGGGTACGGTTCCATCGAGTGGTGAACGGTTTTTGTACGATGAAAAATGGCAAACGTGAAGTTCCGTAGAAACGAATCGGTTGTAAGCGAAAATCATCAGAATATCAACTGTAACGCTTGTTTACCGGTATCGCATAACGGTTTCGTATAACGCTTTTCGGGTCCATGTGCCAAAGTAAAGACATAAAATGTCAAAATATGTGTTTTCGAGGGATTTTTGAGGTTTTAGTGAACATGAGCTTGTGATGTAACGTTTCTCATGTTTTTTAGGGCGAGAAGACCGAATATGAAGCTAATTTTGACCAAAGAGTGAAGAATTGAGGTTGTAACAATGGTTAAGCACCCGAAATTCATTTTTTATGAGTCAAAAACCTGGGAAATTGTCTGAAATCACCATAAATTTGTATAATAACACTAGAAGTAGTATTAGCAGGAGAATCAATACAATTAAATGGCACTATCAATATTCAAAGATCATCTGTAAAAAAAAGAAGTTTTTGGGGGCCAAAATTGTTGGAAACCATCTAAAATAACTATTTCAATTACTGCACTCGAAAGAAACAATAAATGAACAGCCAACATTTCTGCAGGTTTGTCCAGTAGAATAATAAACCCATGTGACAAGGACTTTGCAGCGTTTTTGAAATTCTGATGGCTGGTGAACACACATATTCTCTAAATTTCCACAAATTCGGATGATTCGTTTGGTCGTGAGCAACAAACTTGTACTCATCAACAAACAGGTAAAAAGCACCTGCCAAAAAAATCCAAAATAACGAATTAATAAGATCACGAAACAACAAACTCAAATATTCATAAAATCATTTGTGATTATTATCCGCTGTTTCTTATCAGTGGTATCTGGGCTGGAGTTATGTATGCCTTATCATTCACACTCATGTTGACAAAGCTTGTCGGTACAAACTTCAGGGCCTTACAGTAAACGAACAGCTGGTGTGGGTATCGAAAATCCCAAAGTTCGGAATCAACTAATACATCATACTCTTCTACAGAAAATTATGACGTTTTTGAGCTACGGTTTTTTGAAAACGTCAACCCCCCCCCCCCCCTATTTGTCCCTCTTGGAGATGATAGACAGTAACCCAGGCAGTAACCCAGGACAGTTGACAAGTAGGTAACCCAGTCCTGGGTCAAACAAGGGGGCGATGAGATTCGAACGGGCGACATTTGCCGCCATTCCGATCCCAGACATAAAGTGACAGAACAGTTGTAGCTCTCCCCTCAGCTCACACCTTATTAGAAAATCTGCCCTTATGAAATGATAGTACTTGTTGATTTCACCAAAACTGATTGACCAATGCCACTGTTATCCATGTAGCAAGGAGTTTTATACTCAGACCAACTAACACGGAAAAAATTTTGCCCAGAATGCACACTATTTTTGTTACTACCTAAATTTGATTTCCTTCTTCACCTCTAACACGAAGGTGGGAGTAATTAATACAGCTTCTCCATTGCCTGGCAGGGAGAAAATTATTAATTTTATGGGAAAATAAAATATATTAACTGTGGTGAAGCGTGGTTTGAGATAGGTTTGGGAATATAACTTAAATCACTTGCGGCGGAGTAGTGGAAATCCATAGCGAAAAACTACGGGATAAAAATAGAAATAGTCTATTTCCACGTCAAACTAACAAACTTTAGACCGGTTTCAGCTGTTACACCATCATCAGTACACGATAGAATACCTGTAGTTTTTAGGTTTGGGAAGTTGAAGTTGAGAAGGTGAGGTTGAATGAGGAGGTGAGAGAGGAGTGCGAGAGCGTATCCGCGCGGTTTTCGCCTCCTTGGATGCGTCTCTAGGATAGGAAAATATTAGTCCGGTTTCCACCACGTTGGATATTGGGATAGGAAAATATGTGCACCGTTTTCATCGCCTTGGATATTTGAAAGAGAGGAAGGGATAATATTCGTCCGGGTTTCACCATGTTGAATATCTGGGAAAAATACTCGTCCGGTTTTCACCACATTGAGAACGTAGAGTTGAGGAGAAGGGTGAGCTGGTGATCTGAAGGTGAGGTTGGAAAGAGAGGAAGGGAGGATATCCGTACGGATTTCACCACGTTGGTTATAGGAAAAACACTTGTCCGGTTTTCACCACGTTGAGAATGTAAGGTTTAGGAGAAGGGTGAGTTGATGGAGAGGAGGTAAGTTAAGAGAAAGAAGTCTCTGGTTCGAGAGAAGTCGGATGAATGTCGAGCTGGGCAAGCCAGGCGCCTTATAAAGGCGCCTCTACCCTCCATCGGCCCACCAATGGCCGTTCGGAGCCACTAGGAGCCATTGGAGGGAGAGCTACCTGGCCTGTCCCTTGCACCATGCAGCTCGACTTCTCCGTGTCTTTATTGGTAACAATCTTACTTGTTTATAGGAATGGTATATTGTAAGGGTACCATGACATTATCATATTTATGTATATAACTTAAATCACTTGCAGCGGAGTAGTGGAAATCCATAGCAACAAACTACAGGATAAAAATAGAATAGTCTATTTCCATGTAAACTAACAAACTGTAGACCGGTTTCGGTTGTTACACCACCATCAGTACACAATAGAATTCTGTTGTTCTGTTGTATTTTTATCCTGTAGTTTAAAAAAAAATATATTTATGTATGTACGTAAAGGCCAATAGTTCTGACCTTAGCTTCGCTTCATAAACAGATACCATGCAGTACGCGACTACCTCTATCAATTCAGTTCTCTACCTACCTCAATCCCCTACCTACCTACCTAACACAAGACTCCTTTTTAAAAATTGTTTAAATTCATAACTTTACCTACCTACATAGAGAAATAATAATTTTCAAATGGTGAATAATATATATTGCCTAACTTTAGGACAGGCCCGAGCTGTTGGGCATCGCCCTGCTACATTGGGAACGTACCTTTTTAATAAATAACTGTAAATATGTAGGTACTGTCAACCATACGGTGAACGAAAAACAAACGTACCAAATAAATATAATTCATCAATGTACAGCTATGCAAAAACGCTGCAAGTCCTTGTTGTCACATGGGTTTATTATGCTATTGGACATATCATACAGAAATGTTGGCTGTTCATTTGGAAGACCTGTTTCGATTGTTTAAACCATCTTCAGTTCCATGCGTGGGATTCGGAAGTTTTCCTTTCGTATCCCCCGCATGGAACTGAAGACGGTTTAAAAAACCGAAAATTGTCTTCCATAATGAACAGTTATCAGCAGAAGAGTAGTTCATCATCTTTCCTCCCTCACCTCATTAAGAGACTTCCGCACAATCGGCTCACCATCAATTCAATTGACCTAATTATGTGGTCAATAAGTGTTAATTTCCGTTATTGAACAGAATTTGGCCAAAAAAAGGAGAATTATTGTAACCCACGAAAGCTGCCCATTATGAATCTAGGTGCACCTTTGAATCTCTTTCGTCAGGGAGGTAACAAGAACCCTCAAACAATGAAAATAAAACAACAAAAAATCAAACAATCAACCCAACAGTCGACAGATATCAAACTAACAATAAGTGGTTTCAAACCATTTTTCTCGATATTAGTCTACCCCCGTCGGAAAACGCATTTGAATTGTGACAAATTCAGCGGAAAAATGAGGGTTTTGCATAATTCATCATTTTCAACCGGTTAGCCCAAGGAAACTGAGAAAAACAAATAATAATAGAAGTCTTATAACAGCACCAACTGGCTGACTCCTTCACCCCTGCTCCAACTTCTCTACTTCCACATAATATAAAAACTTTGCGCTGGGGTTCTTAACTTTTCAAAGTTACTTCTTTATTGCCCAAGTCATCAGCCGATTCGCTTTGACGTTTAGTTCCACCCTCATTAAAATATGCTTAGCGACTTAATACTTTCTGAGGAGGCAGTTTCTCCGTTGAGAACGTCTGAGAAAACGCTGCAAATTATTACACAACGGTTCATTATTTTCCATATAACGCCTTCTGCGTAGGTCAATGCCAACTCTCGTGCTCCCCAAAGGAAAGCCCTAAATCGAGTAAATTGCCACCAATAATCCAAGTGATTCATAGAAGACCATCTAGAAGGTAGACCCCAACTACTCACCGAATTTTAGCAAAACAGGGCCATTTATTCATGAGAAATTGATTACCTTGATTAAGCGTTTGCGCATAAGCAGTGGCGATACCAGTGATCCGATCGTTCAGAAATTCATAGGGGACCATCAAGGAGCTACACCCCAACAGTCAGGGAATTTGAGCAAAATATAAAAATTGGCACGAACAGATAGGAGATCCAGTACTTATTCTGGGTTATCGAAGTGTGGAGAAAACCTATCCACCACGCTTAATAATATTAACTTGAACTGTTTGTATGTCTGCGTCAGATATTGTAGTCGATTTTTGAACCACTTCCCATTATCCAATTTTGCTGAAATTTTGTATATTCATCTATCTTCGATGACAATACCTACACGAATCAGTCATAAAAACATAAATTAATTAATTAACTAATTAATAAATTACGCTTTAATTTTTAATCACTCAAAATGCCAATATTCCAAGGTAGCATAAAACTGGTTACCTACAAGATTTTCTGAAAACTAAAAGGAGTAAAATTAAAATAAATAGAGAAAACTTAAAAAAAACCATGTTTATATTTAAATGCACTAAAAAGGATAAAATAATCTTCTTCCTGGTTCCCCAAAAAATACAGGTATCAGCAAAAAATGAAACAAGTTGATATGAAATTAAATCAAATTAGGATACTAGTGACTATGAATATATCAGCTTGTTCTAATTTTTGCTGATACTTGTTGTCTTTTCTGGAGAACCAGGAAAAACATTATTTTCTCCTTTTTATTGCATTTAAATCAGCGTGGTTTGAGAAAAATGTATTATTTTTATTTATTTTAATAATGTAATTATATTATCAACCTACGAGTATACGAACTAAATCATTCGCAAAGAAATCGTGGAAACCCATTTTAAAGAAAAGCGGAGTTATTGATAGTCTATTTCCACTAATACACGATAAAACGCGAAAAACACTGTTATACCGGTTTCGGTGATCAAACCATCGTCAGTAATAGACAATAACACGATGGTTATTGACGGTTATTGATGGTTATGGACGATGGTTTGATCACCGAAACAGGTATAACAGTGTTTTTCGCGTTTTTTCGTGTATTAGTGGAAATAGACTATTTTTTCAATAACTCCGTTTTTCTTTTTTATCAACTTAGCTTGAGAATTGTACGACATGCTTTGAAACTGGAGCCTTCTCCAAGAGAGCCGTTCGACGTCAAGTTTCACTCTCCAATCATCGAAAAAGCTCTAAAGAAATCATCAAATACGTTGAATCACAGAAAAAGGTCATGTTCCTACCTGCAAAAAGAGAAAAAGAAAAGAAAAACCCATTTGATTCTATGGGGCCACGCGGAGAAGACGGTTTGGAAATTACAAACCGAAAACTCCTTTCCCACCTTGGATGTAATTTATTGTGTGTGCTTAGGGATCTCTGATAACACTGTAATTACTGGTAAAGGCTTGGAGGAGGTGGTGGGGGGAGGGGAGGGGGACCTTTCACAGTGTTTTCGTTTGTTTTTTGCTATCCCCATTTTCACTTTTTTCGCAATGCCGTCAATAAGGGGGTTTGTTGTCGTGAGGATAAGTAAACTGCGCAAGGGTGTTAATCAAAGGCAACGAAGATATGGTGCAGTAGATTACTAAGCTTCTTTTTTGATTAAGGGGCGATGAGGGGGGGGGGGGGGATAAACGCTGCAAATTAGTACACAACGGCTAATTATTTTCCTGTGTAGATGCCCCTTCTGCCCCACCACCCGCCCCACACAATCCCTTCTAAATCAATCCCTTCTTCAATTCTATTGATCACAGATTGAAAACTGAACTCCTCTTGTCATATCCCGAAAGTTGAAATGAAAGTTCCCGTCATGGAGCATGAACATTATAAGCGAATATTAGAAGTAAGGTCGAGGCGACACACGCGGCTAAGGCAGGTTAGCGTAGGAGACAGGATGAGATTGAAGATGGACAATATGAAAAAATAAAATCTTTCTGTCAAATTCGAGTTTTTCGGGGTCAAAAATCGATTAAAACAAAAACGGCTTTGTACATTACTTGATGTTTCGTTTTCCAAATAATCAAAAGCGTAATTATCACGTTTTGGACCCCGGCTTCGGAATTTCTGGTTTCAACAAGTCGGTCCTCATTCTTCAGTCTCTACAGTTATGTATGTAGGTACTTGTCGTGAGTCCCTCCCGGGATCACTCCTCTAGTAAACTTAAGTTCTCACCAACATTCAACCACGAAAGTTAGATTCCGATAATAAACGAAACGAGTGGGGAGACAAGCCACAGGACCCAGGGTACACAACCTGGAGCCCCACCATCAACCCCCAACAGGGGGTTGGAGGGAGAGGCCTCCAAGTCCTATAAAACCCCGGATCCTGCAGCTTTAGCTTCATTCGACACTTCCTCTAACCAGCTCTCTCTTCTCTCCTCTACCTTGCTCTCTCCTCCTCTAAAAGATCCTAGACGTCGGTGGTGGTCAGCCCATAACCGCCTAGGCAAACCTCCTCTAAAAAGATTCCAGATGTCGGTGGTGATTCGCTCATAACCGCCTGGGCAATTTCCCTCACACCACCGTGATGCCAATTTTAAATTCATCACAGTACTTTTTTGGTTAATTATTTTCAATACATTGGAATCGAGCAAGAAAAAAAAAATCTAACCCCCCTGTCGTGAGTCCCTCCCGGGAACACTCCTATCATATTAAGTTCTCACCAATATCCAAACGCCAAACTAAAGCTCCGTGAATAAAGATATGAGTGGGGATAGGCGACAGAACCCAGGGTTACTCAACCTGGGGCCCCACTACCAGCTCCCAGCAAGGAGCTGGAGGGAGAGGCCCCCAAGTACTATATAACCCCGGATCCTGGCGCTCAAGCTTCATTCGACACTTCCTCTAACCAGCTCTCTCTTCTCTCTCTTACCTTACCTCCCAGATGATCGGTTGAATACAGCCGCCTGGGAATTTCACCTCCTCTCTCCTCTCTCCTCCTTCCCCCCTTGTCTAGATGATCGGTTGAATACAGCCGCCTAGACAAGGGACCTCTCCTTTCCTCTCCTTCACCTAGATGAACGGTTGACTACAGCCGCCTAGGTGAAATTCCCTCATCCACCTCTCTCTCCTCCAAAGTCGTAGATGTTCGGTTGATTACAGCCGCCTGCGACTTTTCCTCACCTTCCTTCCACACCACCTCTCTCTCCTCCAAAAGTCGTAGATGTTCGGTTGACTACAGCCGCCTGCGACTTTTCCTCCTTTTCTCTCCTTTACCTAAATTCACTCACTCACCTTCCTTCCACGCCACCGTGATGAGAATTTTAAATTCATCACAGTGGTGAACCCGACGTTCACTCAACCTTCTTCCTTCCCACCTTCCCACCTCATGTGTCGCCCCAGTCAAGTAGTTCGGTGTCCCCAATTTTAAATTCAAAATTTTAACCAGTCAGTTTAAATTCACAATTCTTGGCCCAACCCTCAACACTCACCTCTCAACTCAACGCACCACCGCTCCCGCCGATTGCGAATTTCGAAATTCAAAACCACGTCAAATTTTTGAATTTTAGTTACAGAAATGGACCCGAACTCACCGACGCCGCCGCTCCTGCGACCAGCCACACTGCAGCCGCCCGCCGCTGCGACATCCGACGCATTGGCCGACAACCCTTTCTCCACGCTCTCCCCGCCGACCTCTGCGACGTCGGACACCGCCGCCGCCGCCGCCGCCGCTACGGCCGCAGCCGCCGCCGACGTCATGACGGCGTCCGCTGCGTTCCCTCTGTCGCTGCCCCCCTTCTACACGCACGACCCGGCGCTGTGGTTTTTCCAAGTAGACGCAGCATTTTCGGCCGCCAACATCCGCAGCCAGAAAACCCGGTACTCCCGGATCATTTCGCTTCTGCCCTACGAGATCCTGCTGCAGACCTCGGATATCTCCCCCGACGCCGCCGCTGCGTACGACGACCTCCGCAGCCGCCTCATCAACGCCTACCAGCCGTCGAAGATCGCCCGAGTCGCCGCCCTCTCCCAACCTCAACACCTCGGCGACCAGAAGCCCTCCCACCTCTACCGACGGCTGCGACACCAGCTGCAGGGTATTATGACCGCCGACATCGCCCGCACGTTCTGGTTACGTGCCCTTCCCCACCCCGTCCAGATGGCCCTAGCCAGCCATCTCGACGGCCCCGACGAACCCCTCCTACGGCTCGCAGACACTCTACACGACTTGGCCGCTGCGGCCACCGTCGGTGAGGTGCGCACACCGCGCCACCCCCCGCCGTTCCGGGACCGCACACAATCCCGGGACCGCGGCCGCGCACCCTCCCTCAACGAACGTCGAGCCCCGTCGGCGGATCGCCGACGCGACTCGTCCGCCGACCGCCACAGCCGGCGCTCACCCGAGCGCCGCAACGCATCCCCTCCCCGCCAACGCAGAGGACGGTCCCCAGCAGCATCCAAACCGGCCCGCCCCACCACAACCAACTACCTCCCTGCGGACCCCCCCCACCGTTGTTTCTATCATGTAAACTTCGGTGGGGAGGCCCGCAAGTGCCAACCCCCCTGCTCCTTCGCCCCTAAGCAGGGAAACGCAGCCGCCCGCCGGTAAATCCGGCGGGCCCCCCTCCTCGCCGACACGGGGGGGACCATGCACATACCCCCCCCGCCCGCATTCACACAACCACCACCACCAAGCCTCGCTACCCCTCCTACGCCGCCGCCACGGCTGCCAACCTTCCGGCCGCGCCTGCAGCGCCGCCGAGAAATCCACCCCACCACAAACGAAACAACCCCTCCACGCCCGCCACCAGGGCAACCAACACTCCGGCCGCCACTCACGCCGCCGCATCCGCTTCCCCACCACGAAACGTCACCTCCCCGCCCGCCAACAGGGCAGACACCCTCCCGGCCGCCACTCACGCCGCCGCACCCGTTCCCCCACCACGGAACGTAACCTCCCCGCCCGCCAACAGGGCAGACACCCTCCCGGCCGCCACTCACGCCGCCGCACCCGTTCCCCCACCACGGAACGTAACCTCCCCGCCCGCCTCCAGGGCACAACCCCCTCCAGCCACCACCCAACCCGGGAGGAAACCGAAACCTACCCCTCCCAAACCGGCCAAACCTCCCAACAACCCACCCCGCGTCTCCTTCGCGGAGGACCTGCCACCACCATCACACATCCCTACCTCCACCATCAAACAGAACGCCCTACCGACCCACCAGCGACTTTTCCTGCGCTGCGGGAAAACTAATGTCCCTTTCCTGGTGGACACGGGGGCGGCGCTGTCCATCTTCCCTAACAACATCCTCCGTCGTCAGGCGCGCTGCTACCGGCAGCTTCTCTACGCCGCCAACGGTACCACCATCCCCTCGTACGGGACGTACCGCTCCTCAGTTCACATGAGCGGGCTCGCGTACGAGTGGGAGTTTACCGTGGCGGACGTGGAGAAGGCGATCCTGGGGGCCGATTTTCTAGCCTATTTCGGTCTCCAGGTCGACGTCCGAAACGCGCGCCTGATCGACCCCGCCACCAAAAAACCCATACCCGGCTTCATCCACGCAATCAACCACCCCCCCACACAGTTCGAACGCCTCCTCCTCAACTACCGTCCCCAGCGCCGCCCCTCTGCACACATCTCCACTGTCCAGCACCACATCGAGACCACAGGACCACCCATCACCGCCAAAGCCCGCCGCCTACACCCCCTGCAGTTGTCGAAGACCCGCCAACACTTCGACAAGCTCATCGCCGACGGTATCATACGCCCCTCAAAATCCCCTTGGGCTTCTCCACTCCACATCGTACAGAAGCCCAATGGGGATATCCGCCCCTGCGGGGACTACCGTCGGCTCAACTCAAAAACTACACCGGACCTCTATAATGTTCCCCACCTGCGTGACTTTTCGTCACATCTCCATGGCGCCACTATCTTTTCCACCCTTGATATTTCGCGAGCGTTCCACCACATCAACATCCACCCCCCCGACGTCCCGAAAACCGCTATAATTACCCCGTTCGGGTTATTCGAATATGTGAAGATGGGCTTCGGATTACGGAACGCCGCGCAAACTTGGCAGCGCTATATGGATAGTATCTTGCGAGGCTTGCCTTTCGTATTTTGTTTTCTCGACGATATACTGATCGCCTCCAAGACCCCCGAAGAACACCTCGGCCACCTACAGCAAGTCCTCAACATCTTCTCCACCGAAGGTCTCCTGGTCAACACAGACAAATGTGTCCTCGGCCAACCCTCCGTCCGCTGCCTCGGCCACCAAGTATCCTCGGACGGCATCACACCCCTCCCCGACAAGGTCCACGCAATTCTTGACTTCCCAGAACCCCGCACGGTCACCGAGCTCCGCCGCTTCCTGGGTATGTTAAATTTTTACCGTAGACACATAAAACACGCCGCCCAACATCAACAACCACTCATACACGCCATTCCCCAACCCTCCAAAAAAAATGATAACCGCCCCATCACCTGGACCCCCCAACTTTCCGCCGCGTTCAAAATTTGTAAACAGGACCTAGTAGACGCCGCTCTATTGGCCCACCCCGACCCTCACGCTCCCCTCTCCATCACTACCGATGCGTCCGATTGGGCCATCGGGGCAGTGCTCCAACAGCACACCGGCGCCACCCCCCAACCCATTGGCTTCTTTTCTAAAACCTTATCCCCCACCCAGAAAAACTATTCAACTTTCGACAGGGAACTCCTCGCCATCCACGAAGCCATAAAACACTTTCGTGACTTCGTGGAGGGCAGGCAGTTCTCTGTCATTACAGACCACAAGCCCCTGACCCACGCCCTCCTTCAAAATCGTAAGTCCGCCTCCCCGCGTCGCCTCCGGCAGCTCGAGTTTATCGGGCAGTTCACGTCCGATATTCGATATCTGCCGGGGGCCGACAACTGCGTGGCGGACGCACTGTCCCGACCCACCCCTACCCCGGCGCCGGTGGCGGAGTTGCTGCCCTTCCCCTCTCCTCAATCCATCAAATCCAAACAAAACCCCACCTCCGACCCTGCCCTTTCCAACCTCATTTCCGCATCCAAGTTGGAACAACTGCCTCCCCTCGACCTCTGGTGTGACGTAACGGCCGACTCACCGCGCCCTTACGTCCCACCGGAGTTGAGGAGGCAGTTGTTCCTCCACTATCATTCCCTCCATCATCCCGGCATTCGGGCGAGCCGGGACCTCATCAAGACGCGGTACTTCTGGCCCCATATGAATACAGATATTCGTAACTGGGTTCTCGGGTGCCAGAAGTGCCAGCGTTTCAAAGTCTCGGCCCACCCGCATGTACCTCCTCAACCAATCCCCGACTCCCTCCCGTGGGAGCATGTACATTTGGACTTAGTGGGCCCCCTTCCCCCATCCGAGGGGAAGAAATACTGCCTCACGATGATCGATCGTGCCACCAACTGGGTGGAGTGCATCCCCCTCTCCTCCATCACCGCGGACACCGTCGCAACGGCTTTCCTCTCTCAATGGGTCAGCCGTTACGGTTGTCCGCGAACAGTCACGGTCGATCAAGGGAGGCAGTTTGAATCGGCCCACTTCTCCGATTTACTACGCTCCCTCGGGATCCAAAAGATCCACACCACCCCGTACCATCCCCAATCCAACGGGAAAATAGAGCGGTGGCACTCGGTCCTGAAACAGGCCATTTCTACTTCAACAAATTCCCCTTCCTGGACTAAATCCCTTCCCTACATATTGCTCAGCCTTCGAACATCCGCCCGTCCTTCAGACCAAACTAGCCCCGCCCAAAACGCCTTCAAAGACCCGCTACGCTTACCGGCCGACATTTTCACCCCAAACCACACCCCGTCAATTAACAGGGAGCCTCTACACTCCACAACACCCACAAACGACACCACATATCCCAAACGTTTTTTCACCACCACACACATGTACCTGAAAGAGCCCGGCATCCATAAAACTTTCCAACCCCTGTATGCCGGGCCCTTTCAGGTCATCCGCACAACACACTCCACCGCTACCCTGTTAATTGACGGGAAGCCCCACACCGTGCCATTGGCACGGTGCAAACCAGCCCCAGTCCTCCCCGACCACTCTCACCACACCAATCCCACACCCAGCCCTACACCACCAACACCGCACATCGCCTCCATTTCACCCGCCGGACCCCAGCGTCGCCGCCTCTCTCCGCGACGCCCCGGGTACCGGCTCCCACCGGCTCTTCCCCTTCACCGCCACCCTGGCAGTGAAGGGACCCCTCTATCAGACTTCACTAACGTGAAGACTGTTAGAGGGGGTCGCCTCCCTCACTCACACAACTCACACACACACACACACACACACAAACACTCGCCACACCACACCCAGGAAACGGCGGACCCTCGCAACCGCCTACCACCATGTAACCAAATGTCTGTACATACTTCTGTATTTTCTGTGTATACTACTTCACCTTTTGTACATACTCACCCGCCATCTGTAAATAATCATCTGCCAGCTGTAAATATTCATGCATCCTCTGTACATACTCCATCTCATTGTAAATATTATTCATCCTCCTCATCTCGCCCTTGCCGATCACTTCCCTAAACGCTAAATGTTTAGGGATCCTGACCACCGCACTGTACATACCTCGCCATCTCATCCTACTTATACTACCTTATATTGTCTACTTACTTATATCCATGTTCTACTTACTTATCATCTACCTTATGTTCTGCCTTATGTTCTACCTTATGTTCTACTTCCTTATTATCTATCTTATGCTCTACCTTATGTTACTACTAGTTTTAAGGACCGCCTTCAGCTCAACCTCTGTTTGCATCGGCCCTCAGCCCCTGTCACCTTTTCTTCGCCTTCAGCACCACCATTTGTTTGCCGTAGCCCTCAGCTCCTGTCACCTTGCGCCTTCAGCACCACCTTTGTTTGCCGTAGCCCTCAGCTCCTGTCAACTTGCGCCTTCAGCTCCACAAATATTGGTTCAAACTGGGGGGACCTCTGTCGTGAGTCCCTCCCGGGAACACTCCTATCATATTAAGTTCTCACCAATATCCAAACGCCAAACTAAAGCTCCGTGAATAAAGATATGAGTGGGGATAGGCGACAGAACCCAGGGTTACTCAACCTGGGGCCCCACTACCAGCTCCCAGCAAGGAGCTGGAGGGAGAGGCCCCCAAGTACTATATAACCCCGGATCCTGGCGCTCAAGCTTCATTCGACACTTCCTCTAACCAGCTCTCTCTTCTCTCTCTTACCTTACCTCCCAGATGATCGGTTGAATACAGCCGCCTGGGAATTTCACCTCCTCTCTCCTCTCTCCTCCTTCCCCCCTTGTCTAGATGATCGGTTGAATACAGCCGCCTAGACAAGGGACCTCTCCTTTCCTCTCCTTCACCTAGATGAACGGTTGACTACAGCCGCCTAGGTGAAATTCCCTCATCCACCTCTCTCTCCTCCAAAGTCGTAGATGTTCGGTTGATTACAGCCGCCTGCGACTTTTCCTCACCTTCCTTCCACACCACCTCTCTCTCCTCCAAAAGTCGTAGATGTTCGGTTGACTACAGCCGCCTGCGACTTTTCCTCCTTTTCTCTCCTTTACCTAAATTCACTCACTCACCTTCCTTCCACGCCACCGTGATGAGAATTTTAAATTCATCACACCCCCCTCAAAATTTGATGGTTTACGTTTCAAGGTATGTAGAATCCGAAAATGCAATAAAAATATTTCTGTCAGTCCGCCGTATGCCGTACGGGCCACTTTTCTTAGTTACCATAAAAAAAATTGATGAAATTCGGGTTATAGGTTCCGTTCGGGGTCTAGTTGGTCCTCGAAGCTCGACGTTACTGTCAGTCATCTCTAAGGGGTTAACATTTTCAGAACGCCGTAGTTCGAAAACTTTCGAATGAAGGGTATGGTTTTTTTACGTTATTGAATTTGTCTTGAGCTAAACAATTTTTGGAGACCACCCGGAGCATGGTACGTCCAGCCGTTCGTGTGCACCAAAAAGCTTCGTCAACACGATCGTGAATCAAACGGTATAAATCCGGCCCGAATATCATCACTAGGGAGCACCTGATTATAATCAAGGATGGCTGTATGAACGTCTGTATGAATGGCTGTACAAGTGATGGACTATTGGATTTTGTTGGTAGGTACTTCTGAAACTTGAACTAACGTTGAAGTATTATTGATGGGTAAATTATTACACAGTGGTAAATTATTAAAAAACGGCAAATTATTACACAACGGTAAATTATTACACAGTCGTAAATTATTACAAAACGGTTCATCTACCAAGAATGGGCTGGATTTCGTTGATCGGTACTTTTGCAATTTGACCAACGTTGAAGTATTATTGATGGGCAAGTTATTACACAACGGTTCATTATACTTGACCACGAGGGTAGGCACTGACCACAGAAAACAGTGACCTACGCAGAAGGGGCATCTATTTCAGTCCACATCAACAATTTTCCTTCAGAACTTCATTATTTGCGTTTCTTTTTGCCATTTTAGTTACTGTTTGTCATCGACAGAATTATTTTAGCAACATTTAACTCGTGATTTAGGTAGGTACCTAGTAACGAGTACGGGGTTAGGTACTAACCTACGGAGGGTCTGCGATCTACATAATATGTATAGAATAGTACATTATTATATTATATGGACGGGTTATCTATACAGAGAGAGATCTGTATATAACAGAACGGTATTCTGTACAAAATAATAAACCGTTATGCGGGGATTTGCAGCGTTTTTCTTGTTTTATCTAGAATCCATAGATTACTTACCTAGATATCGCTTGCTATGTTTTTAACATAATTTTCATAAATTTTCCATTAGGTACACCTGAAGATGACTGTCTGAGGGCAGTCGAAAGCTTTTGTTTCAATTAACAACGTTCCCATTAACTAGAATAGTTGTGAAAAGACAACAACCCTACAACATTAATTTAATATTTTGCTTAGTTTTACTTATATATATTTTGGGTTGGTGTTTCCTTTTAGTTTGTTTGGATCACTCTCTGCTGTTATCTGAAACGGTTGACGGTACATGGGAAAATTAAATATTCGGCGTTTGTGAAAACATCGTTGAGGAGCTCAATAAAGCTTAGAGTTGACACAGAGAAGAGACGACCAATTGCAAAGAGAGAGAGGTTGACAGAGTGGTTCATCAATTAATCAGTGGGGACATAAGACGTTGGAATGGAGGACAGGATGTTCTTGGGAGAAGTGATTCTGATGCTAATCCTTCTCGCAGAGGCCGGTGAATCTGAAGCAATCAGCGGGTGCTCTCTAACCTTGTTCCTGTGCTTCCTTCACCTCCAATTTGAAATACTCTTCGTATTTCAATGTGAACGTATCGTCTCTTAACAACAGCTGCTTCCCAAGATTGATAGTTCCCAAAAGAATATTTGGTGTGAAGTAACGAGCATAATATAGCCCTTACTGTCGAGTGTTACTGAATAGATTTTTAGGGGTCAAAAGTCACTTAAAATTGCTAAATTCACCTAACAATAATATAAAACCACAAACAGTTTATAGAAAATTACAACACAAAATTACAATTACAAGACAAAAATGATTATTTCAATAGGTACTTATACAAAAATATTTCATCCAAAAAAGGGAGGATCAGTCAAGAGTGGAAATCAATATGGAAACATCAGGGCACCATTCTGCACCATACTCCAACTCGGTACTTCTCTTGATCGGTACTTTTGCAACTTGACCAACCGTTGAAGTATTATTGATGGGCAAGGTATTACACAACGGTTCATTATACTTGACCACGAGGGTAGGCACTGACCTCAGAAAACAGTGATCTACGCAGAAGGTGCCTCTATTTCACTCCAAATCAACAATTTTCCTTTAGAACTTCATTATTTGCGTTTGTTTTTGCCATTTTAGTCACTGTTTGTCATCGTCTGTATTATTTTAGCAACATTTAACTCGTGATTTAGGTAGGTACCTAGTAACGAGTAAGGGGTTAGGTACTAACCTACGGAGGGTCTGCGATTCACATAATATGTATGGAGTAGTACATATTATGTTATATAGACGCGTTATCTGTACAGAGAGCTGTGATCTGTAACAGAAGGGTATTCTGTACAAAATAATAAACCGTTGTGCAGGGATTTGCAGCGTTTTTTCTTACTTACCATGATTGAAAATGAAATGAAATATGGTTTGTGGGTCCCATTTGGGGTCTAGTTGGTCCGCGAAGCTGGGCGTTAAAACTGTCAGTCATCTCTACGGGGTGAAAAATAGTTATTGACATTTCTAGGGAGCCATTATTCCTATTTTTTAAACCTTTTTAAATTGATCTCGAACTTAAGAATTTTTTAAGACCACTCGGAGCGTTGCACGTCCTGCAGCCGTTCGTTCACAGTAAGTTTGTATCAAAAAACATCGTCAACATGACCGTGAATCAAGCGGTATACATCTACGAGGGTAGGTGTTGACCACAGAAAACAGTGATATACGCAATAGGGGCACCTACACAGGTAAAAAATATACAACGGTATTTCTTACACAACGGCTTATTATTTACCTTATGCTTCATGAATAACAACAAATAATTGAATAATTGAATCCCTCGGATTTGTATGAAACTGTAATTCCCGGGCTGGCTCCAGTACTCGTTTTAGGGCTTTCCGGGGGGGGGGGGGGGGTCTCGAGGGTAGGTACTGACCAAAGAAATCAGTGATCTACGCAAGACAGGTAACTAATACACAGTTAAATAATAAACCGGTTCGTAATAATTTGCAGGTTTTTTTTTCCTGGCCATTAGAAACGTTTCAACGTGCTTTTCCGCTCCGAAACTCTGACCGCAAGACATCTTGGAAGTCCAAAACCAATGTGTCGTGGATCCTCCCAGACCCACAACCACTATATTCGCAAACTTTAAGGTCTCGCAAATAAACACGCAGCAGTGGGGACGAAAGACGCAGGGGATGAAAGCCCAGCCTGATTCCCCACCATCCCCTACCAACTAGGGGATGGAGGGAGACGGCTACCGGGGTCTATAAAACCCCGGCGCCTGCCTCTTTTTCCTCATTCTACGGTATCCTCTAGTCGCTGGCTACTCTCTCTCCTCCTTACCTCATCTCTCTCTCCTCTCCTAAAAGATGCTGTGCATGGTGGTGGTCCGCCCATAACCAACAGCCAAATTCTCCTAAAAGATCCCAGGAAAGGGTGGTGATTCGCTCATAACCCGCCTGGGCATATCCTCACACCATCGTGATGAAATGCGCCAATTTAAATTCATCACACAATGGAATACTCCACAGTGGACCAGTTTGCTATTATATTATTTTCCGTTTTCTCATCAGAAGCAAAAATTCGTCCAGCCACCCGCTTGGAGCAGAGATAATCGCAGCATCTTCCGAAAAGAAATGGCACATTTTGAAGGGAACTTTGCCACAAGGAGATAAAGAACTTGCGAAAAAGAAAATAACCATCAGCTGCTTGACAGTCTGGAAAGGGACAAGTGACAGACTAACCTCCAAACGTCTTCAGCTAATAAGAGGTATAATAATTCTTCTCCCACGCCTTCCTCCCTCTCCGGTGGGGTAATTATTTTTGACAAACTGCTAATCCTTATTAGCTTTTCCCGCCCGACCGGGTCCGTTCTGTCGAAAAAAAAGAGAACAGATGGTGAAAATTCTTCCAGCGGTAGGCGGAAGGACCTCTCCTTCATCTTAGAGCAATAATCGCTCCCAGTTTTTCATTCCGGGTGGTCCCTCCGCCTAATATTCCGGATTGAAATCATTCACAGACGTTCTTACGAGTTGGCCGACTTGATAAATTCGTTTCAGGGGGAAATTGGAGGATGAAATGAACTGTTTCGCCTGAATCTACTGCTCTCTCCTACACCAGTGGAGTGCTATAATATTATGATGTGCTACACTACATAATAACTGTTGCTGATGGATGAATGTCGGCAGATTTCACAATATCTCTCTCTTCAAAAAATTCTAGTAGTACCGTTTATAGTACATATTATTTTCAATAATAAACCATTGGAATCGAGCATGAAAAAAAAAAAAAAAAAAATCTAACCCCCCTCAAAATTTGATGGTTTACGTTTCAAGGTACGTAGAATCCGAAAATGCAATAAAAAAATTTCTGTCTGTCCGCCGTACGCCGTACTGGCCACTTTTCTTAGTTACCGTGAAAAAAATTGATGAAATTCGGGTTATAGGTTCCGTTCGGGGTCTAGTTGGTCCTCGAAGCTCGGCGTTACTGTCAGTCATCTCTAAGGGGTTCAAAATAGGGGTTGACATTTTCAGAACGCCTATTCCTTTTCTTTACGTGAATCTTTTTACGGTTTAAATAGTTCTTGAACTTACGAGTGTTTTAGCCGTTCGTGCACAGTAAGGCCCCAAAGTTTGCACCGACAGGCATTTTCGACAGCAGGGTGAATGAAATTGTATACATTTAGCCCAAATCTCGTCACCAGGGACGCGCTAACAATCGGGAATTGGCCCGAGATAAAATCATTGCTAGGGATCACCTGATTATATTGGCGGAGTATGAAGTCGAGTTGGTTGTTCTGTGATATTATTTCATTTGAAAAATGATGGCTCTTTTGGATTTTGTTGATAGGTAGTGAAACTTGAACAAGCGTTGAAGTATTATTGATGGGTAAATTATTATTATGCAATGGCAAATCATTACTCAACGGTAAATTATTACACAGCGGTTCATTATACCATCTACGTAGAAGGGGCTGGAGTTTGTTGGCAGGTTCTTTTGCAACTTTTTTCACTCCTCATCAACAATTTCCCTTCAGAACTTCATTATTTGCGTTTCTTTTTGCCATTCTAGGTACTGTTTGTCTCCGGTAGAATTATTTTAGCAACATTTAACTCGTGATTTAGGTAGGTACCTAGTAACGAGTACGGGGTTAGGTACTAACCTACGGAGGGTCTGCGATCTACATAATATGTATAGAATAGTACATATAATTATTATATGAAGGGTTATCTATACAGAGAGCTGTGATCTGTAACAGAAGGGTATTCTGTACAAAATAATAAACCGTTGTGTAGGGATTTGCAGCGTTTTTCACTTGATGCAGTTTTCCAAAATTATTATATTATAAAGTGTGCATATAAAGTGTGTTTTCAAGTGACGTTTTCCACATTCAGTATATGTTCTCATACAACAGATGTTCTAGCTTGTACACCCAAACCCCCTTCCAAGCCCAGATGAAGTTGTATAAATAAAACGAATATATATGGCGTAGATGAAAGGGAAAATGAACTAACTAACCCTCAAAATCCCCCTCCACATACTTTATAATTATAAATAAATTATATTAAATAATTCCACAATTTTATGCTAGATACTTATCTAAACACATAGGTGTATAGATATTATCATATACATTTTTGTTGAAATCTAAGGCTGGATTCAGAATGGTCTGATACGGAGAGAAACGGAAAACTTTTCAAAAATTCATGCGCCTGCTAATAACTTGGATACATTGCAAAAACTTATTTTTCTTTGGAAATTCGCTTCAAGGTTCAAGGAATTGAAGTTTATGACTAAGTTCTACCCGTAAAAAAAACCAGTCATGCAGCATGACTTAATGAGCGAATTTTCAAAGAAATATTCGAATTAATGGCTATGGTTTTGAATAAAGGAAAACTTCGGTCTAAAATTTGGTTTTCTATGTATATTCTCTTCGTATTTATTTTAATTTGTACGTTTTGTCCATCCTGATTCTACCGTTTGTTATGAGTAGATTCCTTGTTCCTTCTGAATGGCCTTTCCTCTTGACTACGATTTCAGGCCTGGTATCTAAAACCAGTTCAAGATTTGCTCTACTAGGTAGGTAGATCCTTCCTTCTTCATTGATATTATTTTTATCATGTTAAGTACCTACCTACCTTTGAATATCAAATATTCGTATGATACTGATAATAAATTGATAAGATACCTACCTAACCTTCTTCCTCCTACTGTTAGTACCTAAATTGAATAATTTGAAATAGATTTTTTCTTTCGTCTTCCTTCTAGTAATACGTGGGCCGGTACTTGTCTATCTATGAAGGTATCATAACAATTATATGTCAAATGGGAAATTCAAGGAGTTGTACTAATCGTTTGCCTCCCCCTTTTTTGCTTCGAACTCTCGTCTTCAATTAATACTTCTCACATTTTTCAATCTGACCACTCTAAGGGGGTGGGGGGGGGGGGGGGGGGGGTAAGAGTTTAAAGATTATCCTAGTTTTGGGTAATTTTTGCGCACTTTAAATGCTCTAATTTAAGAACGGATTTAGATATCTAAAATCCGATTTCACCATCGTGTTCAGCGTGCAAAAACCTTTAAAATGAGGGGTCACTTGTTAGAAAATAACATTTTGGGGATATCTAAAATCCGATTCCACCATCGTGTTCAGCGTGCAAAAACCTTTAAAATGAGGGGTCACTTGTTGGAAAATAACATTTTGGGGATTTTTGGGTAATTTTTGCGCACTTTAAATGCGCCAAAACCCTCCTTAGAGTAGGCCAATTTCGCCCATCTTCGAACTTAGCCTTTCGATTGCCAAGATAGATTTTTTGTGCAAATTTGAGCTGTTTATCTCAATTCTATCGAGAGTTATCGTCTGGAGTGACACATATATAAATATATATATACATATAAAAAAATAATATATAAATAAAAAATAATATACATATATATATACATATATAAAAAAGTGTTAAATTTCAGGAATCGTTTTAGAATGGTCTGAAACGGATTTCTATGAAGAAAATTTCCAAAAATTTATATTATTTAAATTTCGAAGCCATTGGAATAGCTTCATTTTCTTTGAAAATTCGCTAAAACTCGCGAAATCGATAGGTATCGGGTTTCGAAATCTTCACTGTACTTCGGCATTAAAGAAATAACAAACTATTTTGGTTTATTATTTTCAATAATGCACCTCTGGAATTGAGCATTAATAAAAAGTTATCTCCCTTCAAAATTTGATGGTTTCCGTTTCAAGGTATGTAGAATTTGAAAATGGAATAGAAACGTCTGCCAAGTCGGGTAGACATCATAGCCTCCTCACCTATGTAATGTGGACGTATATATTTAGAACCTATTTATTATGAAATTGGACAGAATCGGCTATAAACATCCACTGCCCATTATCAAAATGGGATCAGTATGATTTCAATTTTCAATTCAATTTCAATTTTTAATTCAGCAAATACTTCATACAACAAACTATAATGATTTTTAGAGAGTTATATACATAATACAAGTTCTAAACTTACGTTGGTTAATGAGCCTAAGGTCAATGACCCGTCCAGGCTCGTCTCTTCCACCACTTATTACTGCGTATGTATGTACCAGCAATTTCATTGACAAAACACACCGTAAGTGTTTGGAGAATGAGTTACATTGATCAAGAACCAACGGTATTTACAGGTTATTCCTAAGTAGTTAGTAAATACAATTAATGCTACGAAGGCTGATTTGTATTTTTATCCAAATTTAAACTTATTTATAACAACACTTTCCTTATTTTCAAGCTCAAAATATTCTAGAACTAGTTTTTTAAATTTTCCTGTTGATGTTGAAGTCTTGGTTAGGAGCGGTAACTGTTCAAATAGGGCTGGAGCTAGCCATGGAAATTGTCGAGTGTACAAATCATTATGTGCTTGTGGTATCTGGAGGACATTGATCAAGCATCAATGTAGCGGTGATCAAGCATTAATGTATTATTATTCAAGCGAATCTTTCATTCAGAAAATAACACCAGTAAAAATATATCACTGTTCCTGCCCTCGTTGTGTTCGCGCATGCGCAGACGAATATTACGGTTTAAACGTGATGGAATTTATATGGGACTATCGGACACCTAGCCCCCACCTACTCACCAAATCTCAGCGCATTACGACAATTTCTAGGGTAGTAATGGGCTCTACTACGATTTCAAGTTTGCGCATGCGCAGTGGAAAGTTACTGTACTTTATCAATGACTTTAATATGGGGCTATCTGTGGCCTTACCCCAACCTACCCTCAAAATCACTCCACGACGATTTCTAGGGTAGTTGTGGGCTCTAGAAGGGTTTCACGTTGGCGCTTGCGCAGACAAAAGTCACATTACTTCTTCAATGAATTTCATATGAGACCATCTGTGGTCACACCCGCACCTACCCTCCGAATTTCAACTCATTAAGACCATTATTTCCCACCATTAATAGTATAGTTTTGCCCGGGACAAGGAATTGACCACAGACAGACAGAAACGGAGCAAATAATATAATGTTCTTCGATGTCTGAAACGTAAAATGCGAGTTGAAATTTCATTTTGGAGGACACATAAAATTACATAATTATTTTTTTCTACTCTTGCACGAATGTAATGCTTCCCTTCATTAGTGAGGTAGATAAAAATGTCTGTCCGTCCGCCGTACTTCGCACTTTCCTTAGTTGCCATTAACCAAAATTAATGAAATTTGGTTTGCAGGTTCCATTTGGGGTCAAGCTGGTCCGCGAAGCTCGGCGTAACTGTCAGTCTACTCTAAGGTGTGAACAATTTTGTAAAACAAAAAACAAAACCGACTTCAAAAACGCTACAAAGTTTTTGTCACTTGGGTTTATTATTCTATTGGACATACCTTCAGAAATGGCTGTTCATTTATTGTTTCTTTCACGTGCAATAATATTGAAATAGCTGTGGTTTCCACCAATTTTGGCGCCCAAAAACTCGTATTAGGCTCCTATTTTTGGCAAATCATCTTTGATAATTGGCAGTGTCATTTATGTGCCTTGATTCACCTGTCACTTCAAGTGTTATTATACAAATTTATGGTTAATTCAGTCTATCTCCTAGGTTTTTGATTAATAAAAAATGAATTTTGGGAGCTGAACCTCGCTAGAACCTGAATATTATAACATAATTTATATCATGCCAAAAGCGTTATCGATTGCAGTTTCAAATATTATAAAAGAGCACACTTTCAAGTCGATAAAAAACGATTTCCCTCCCATAATTTCCCAGTTGTGAGTCGTTTATTAGTTGTGAAAGCGGGGCCCCCTCTCAAAGTCTTCAGTTCTCCAAACTTTATTGAAATTTTAATATTTTCATATGAGATCCCGAAGCTTCTAAACTCACCTCCTCCCGCCTCACAAGAATTTCCCCTCACTCCGGGCCGCCGAACTTGTAATTGTTTCAAAAGTAGGAGAATTCTTTGAGAACTTGCGCTGGAGGCTGAGAGCGAAATTTTCCGGGGTTGGATGTACTTGTACCTACTTACGACGCCGAAGATGAATTTCCCGCCCAAGACTCTGTTTTCTGCCGGGGGTTCCAATCCGACCCTATCTGCCCTTAGTCTCCACAAACCTACTGTACTTCAGAAACGTCTGTATTATAACGAACACGCAGTAAAATCTTTCATTGCAAACGATGCTCAAAGATACTGAGGAGCCATTTTGGTTTATTATTCTGTGAATAATACACCTATGTATTCGCTCAGCAAAAAATGTTCATAACACCCCCTAAAATTTTTTTTTTACGTTTCAAGGTGCGTAGATTCCAAAAATGCAATGTTCGTCCGCCGTACGCCGTATCATGAACATCTACTTAATTTTCGGTCAAAAAATTCGTTCTTTCGCACACAGGCTCCATTTGGGCCCTAGTTGTGCCCCGAAACTGCAGCCCGATCGGAATATACCCAGGGGTGTTATGGGTGAAAAAAATGGGTGTAAAAATAGGGGTTTTTGGTGTTTTAGTAAAATAAGCTTTTGAGGTATCTTTTTCCTTGTTTTTTAAGGCTAGAAGACTGAATATGAAGTCGATTTTGACCAAAGAATGAAGAATTGTGGTTGTAACGAAAGTTCAGCTGGCAAAATTAATTGTTTATGAGTCAAAAACCTGGGTATTTGTCTGAAATCACCATCAAATTGTATAATAACACTAGAAAAAGTGTCAACAGGTGAAAATGAAATGGCAGAAACGAAAGAAGGAGCATAATTCGTGTTTTCGTGGGCCAAAATTGGTGGAAACAATAAAAAATAGCTGTTTCAATTATTGCACATGAAAGAAACAATAAAAGAACAGCCAGCATTTCTGTAGGTATGTCCAATAGAATAATAAACCCATGTGACAAGGACTTTGCAGCGTTTTTTTGTTGTTTGTTTGATGTAGAAGTATTGCGTTTATTTCTGAATATTTAAAATTACAGTATTCATATGTTTAATTACAACTAAACACTAAAACTCCCATTAAGTAAAACTTGTGCTGGGAGTTGGAGGCTCGATAAATTGAACAAATAAGTAATTGAAATTAGAACGTATAACTTCTTCCTCACTTACGTAAAATCTAGAGAAAAATAATATTGTTGAAAATAAATCCATAAAATCCTTATTTGAAAATCCCCATTCCACCACTCGATTTCCATACGCTCATCAAGTTACAAGGTATATTACACTACTGTCTCTCCTTTCCTAATACATGAGGCCTGTCCAGCGAATGGAGCGCACTACGAAAGTCTGTAAGGAATTACAATCATTCTCATTTTAAAAACGTCTGCCAAGTCGGGTGGGCAGTATAGCTTCTCACTTATTGTAATGTGGACGTGTAGAATCAGTTGGCAAAGCAATGATGCGTCAAAATGACTGAATAGCAATAAATAGAGTAGTAATAAATTGCCTAACATGCGTAATAGGATCAAACATTTCAGTATTTTTTCAACATTTCATGTTCGCGCAAGTGCAGACGAAAGTTACAATACGATTCCAATGAAATTCACGTGAAACTATCAAAGTACTATTCCTGATCGACCGGTTCAAGTTTGAATTCATTTCAACAATAGGTATGTAGGGTAGTTATGGGCGTTTCAAGTGTTTCATGTTTGCGCATGCGCAGACGAGTTACGGTACGATCTCAATGATTTTGATAAGGGACCATCCGCGGCCCAAGCCGTGTATACCCTCAAAATTTCAGCTCTCTAACTGCTTTTTGCGTAGTTAAAGCATTACAAGAAAATAGCCAACATTTCATGTTCGCGCATGCGCAGATGAAAGTTACAATACGATTCCAATGAAATTCATACGGAACTATCAAACTATTATTCCTGAACAACCATCCAAGTTTGAACTCATTTCAACATTTAGGGTAGTTATGGGCGTTTCAAATATTTCATGTTTGCGCATGCGCAGACGAAAGTTACGGGACTTTTTCAGCGATTTTGGTATGGGATCATGCGTGACCTAACCCGCACCTACCCTCCAACTTTCAGCCCAGTTTGACCATTATTTCGGGTAGTTATGGGCGTTACAAGGAATTACCACAGACAGCAGACAGGCAACCAAAAATGTTCCTCGATGTTTAAAACGCAAAATGGTAGTGGAAATTTACATTTTGGAGGACATACATTTTTTTTAACTCAATCACGTATTGAGGAATAAAACCGCTGCAGCGTGTTAAAAAACTGTTTACTATTTACCTGTATAGTTCTGCGAAGAGATCACTGTTTTCTGTTTCAGCAAAATTAATTCGTGAGAAATTGAGTACCTCGGATTCGCGTTTGCGCAGGCGCACTGTCCGTATTCATCATCCAATCGTTCTGTCGATAATATTCATAGGAGACCATCCAGAAGCTACACCCTAACCACCCAATATTACAGAGAAATCGCGCCATTGGTTCGTAAGAAATTGATTACCACGGATTTCACGTATGCGCATGGCAGTGGTCATACCGAAGATTCAGCGTTCCTTTTGGTTTATTATTTTCAATAATGAACCATTGGAATCGAGCATGAAAAAAAAAATTCTTACCCCCCCTCAAAATTTGATGGTTTACGTTTCAAGGTATGTAGAATCCAAAACTGCAATAAAAATATTTCTGTCTGTCCGCCGTACGCCGTACGCCGTACGCCGTACGCCGTACGCCGTACGGGCCACTTTTCTTAGTTACCATGAAAAAAAATTGATGAAATTCGGGTTATAGGTTCCGTTCGGCGTCTAGTTGGTCCTCGAAGCTCGACGTTACTGTGAGTCATCTCTAAGGGGTTCAAAATAGGGGTTGAAATTTTCAAAACGCCTATACCATTTTTTTACGTAAATATTTTTACGGTTTTAAATAGTTCTTGAACTTGCGAGTTTTTTAAGACCATCCGGAGCATCGTACGTCCAGCCGTTCGTTCACAGTAAGGCCCCGAAGTTTGCACCGACAGGCATTTTCGACTCCAGTGTGAATGAAATTGTATACAATCCAAACCAAATCTCGTAACCAGAGACGCGCCCACAATAGGAGTTTGTGAATACGGCCAATCATTGGTAGGGATCACCTGATTATATTGGCGGAGTATGAAGTCGAGTTGGTTGTTCTGTGATATTATTTAATTTTAAAAATGATGGCTCTATTGGAGTTTGTTGGTAGGTAGTGAAACTTGAACAAACGTTGAAGTATTATTGATGGGTAAATTATTACTACGGTAAATCATTACTCAACGGTAAATTATTACAGAACGGTAAATTATACCATCTACGTAGAAGGGGCTGGAGTTTGTTGGTAGGTACTTTTGCAACTTTTTTCACTCCTCATCAACAATTTCTTTTCAGAACTTCATTATGTGTGTTTCTTTTTGTTAGGTACTGTTTGTCATCGGCAGAATTATTTTAGCAACATTTAACTCGTGATTTAGGTAGGTACCTAGTAACGAGTACGGGGTTAGGTACTAACCTACGGAGGGTCTGCGATCTACATAATATGTGTAGAATAGTACATATCATACTATATAGACGGGTTATCTATACATAGAGATGTGATCTGTAACAGAAGGGTATTCTATACAAAATAATAAACCGTTGTGCAGGGATTTGCAGCGTTTTTTCATAGAGAACTATCTAGAACCTACACACCGAATTTGGGCGTAATCGGGCCATTTACTCGTGAGAAATTCCGATCAACGTTTGCCGCATCGCCGAACCGAACCGAACCAGATTTGTTCACGGTACGAAAGTAAGTACCTATCAACAAAATCTAAAATAACCATCTTACTTTAAATTAAATAATACCACGGAACAACCATATCGATTTCATAAAGCCATGCCAATGGTATCTGGGCTTGATATATATACCATTTCATTCATAATCATGTTGATGCTTTTCGGTTCAAATTTCAGGGCCTTACTTTAAACGAAAGAATGGACATACAACCCTCAAATGGCTGTTATTTATTATGTTGTATTCTTTCATATGCAATAATTGAAATAGCTATTTTTGATGGCTTTCACCAGTTCAGTCCCCAAAACACGAATTAGATTCCTATTTTTTTACACATTATTTTTAATAATTGAAAGCACCATTTAATTGTCTTGATTCACCTGTTCATACTACTTCTAGTGCAATTTATGGTGATTTCAGACAATATCCCAGGTTTTTGACTTGAAAAAAAAAAGAAGAGTTTTGGGACCTGAACCTTCGTTATAACCTCAATTCTTCACTCTGGTAAAAATCGGCTTCATATTCGGTCTTCTTGCCCTAAAAAAAAAAAAACATGGAAAACGATACCTCATTAGCTCATGTTCACTAAAACCTCAAAAAACCTCGAAAACCCTATTTTTACACCCATTTTTTCCACCACAACACCTCTGGATGTATGCAGATCGCGCTGCCGTGTTTCGGAGCACAGCTAGGACCCAAATGTGTTCGCAAAAGGGGACCCAAACTGTGTGCGGAAAAACGACGATTTTAGACCAATTTAACGTAGATCTAAGGCTGAAACTTCGTTAGAACCTACAGTTTCTACTCTTTGGTAAAATCGACTTCATATTCGGTCTTCTCGTCCTTAAGAAAAAAAAAAAAAAAAATCCTATTCTATTTTCGGGACACAGCTTGGGACCAAATGGAGCCTGTGTGCGAAAGAACGAGTATTTTAGACGAAAATAAAGTAGATACTCATAATATGGCATACGGCAGACGGACATTGCATTTTTGGAATCTACGCAACTTGAAACGTAAAAGAACGAAGAAGAAAGAAACGTAAAATTGTTGAGGGGTTATAAAAAAAATTTGCTGAGCGAATACATAGGTGTATTATTCACAGAATAATATAATATATTATTCATAAAAACCATGTCCTTCTGTTGAAATTTATCGAGCTACACGGCGTTCTGATAATTTCAAACCCTGTTATCCGCCCTAGAGAGTAACGCCAAGCTTCGCAGACCAGCTGGACCCCAAATGGAACATACAAACCAAATTATTAATTTTGTTTCATGGTAACTATGGAAAGTGGGAAGTACCGGCCACTTGTGATGTGCCACGGGTCCACCACTTTTTTTTGGTTCCTAGATTAATTGTTATGTACATAGTTGTTAGTATTGTTTGTATCTATGGAGTGTGAGTGGAATTTATTGAATGAATGATTGTATGATTGTTATTTGATTTCCCCCTTAGTGTTTTGTCCAGGTGGTCCTCGTCCGGCCTGTCTCGAGCGGCGGCCGCTCCTTGGCGCGTTGATTCGAGCTCTTGCTTGGATTCGATTGGCCGGGCTTCCGGTGGTTGCAGGAGCTTTCCTGTTACGACGGTTCTCTCCGTCGCCGGTCACCGGGCCCTGGAAGCCGCCATGGTGGGTGGGACCTGGGGCTGGCAGGGGTGGCGCCCCCCCCCCCCCCCGCCACCGGCACGTGGGACTTGAGCTGTCTTGCTCACAACTCCGATTTATACAATGAACGTAGTGCCTGATTAATTGATTTATTATTTTCTTTATATGTAACAACTATGACTATTATCAATGCAATTCTGTGACGGCAAATACAATCATTATTATTATTATTATTATTACGGCGCATGGCGGTGGGAGCCCAGAACTTTTGGTGCATTATTTTCAACAACGAACCTTTAGACTCGAGCACGAACATTTTTTTTAACCTCCTTCAAAATCTGATGGTTTGCACGTTGAATCAGAAAATGGAATAAGGGTTAGGTATTGGCTACAGAAAACAGTGATCTACGCAGAAGGGGCCTCTCTGTACAGGAAAGTTATAAAAAGCGGTGTGTTCCAGCGTTTCTTGATTCCATCTTCGGATTCTATGAACCTACCAGTTATTGTTTATTACTGACGATGGTTTCATCACCGAAACCGGTATAATATTGTGTTTTTCGCGTTTTTTCGTGTATTAGTGGAATAGGACTATTTTTCAATAACTCCCTTTTGGTTTATTATTCTGTGAATAATACACCTATGTATTCGCTCAGCAAAAAATTTTTATAACACCCCCTCAAAATTTTTTCTTTTCCGTTTCAAGGTGCGTAGATTCAAAAAATGCAATGTCCGTCCGCCGTACGCCGTCCGCCGTGAGCCGTATCACGTGTACCGGCCTCATTTTCGGTCTAAAAAATTCTTTCTTTCGCACATATGCTCCATTTGGGCCCTAGTTGTTCCCCGAAACTTTTCAGCCCGATCGGAATATACGCAGGGGTGTTATGGATGAAAATGTGTATAAAAATAGGTACCTACTTCTTGTGTTTTAGTAACATGTTAGTAAAATGAGTTTTTGAGGTATCGTTTTCCATGTTTTTGTGGACGAGAAGACCGAATATGAAGTCGATTTTGACCAAGGAGTGGAAAATTGAGGTTGTACCAGATGTTCAGCTCCCAAATTTGATTTTTTATGGGTCAAAACCTGCGAAATCGTCTGAAATCACATCAATTTGTAGAATAGCACTAGGAAAAGCTTCAACACGCGGATCAAGACGATTAAATGGCACTACCAATAATCAAAGATAATTTGAAAAAAAAGGAGCGTACCTAATTCAAGTTTTAGGGGCCAAAATTGGTGGAAACCACCAGAAATAGCTATTTCAATTATTTTACATGAAAGAAACAATAAATGAACAGCCAGCATTTCTGTAGGTATGTCCAGAAGAATAATAAACCCATGTGACGAGGACTTTGCAGCGTTTTCTTTTTCTATGCCCCTACGATCTACCTTGTAACGCAAACCACTAAATTTTGAAGGGGAGGAGAGATTAATTTTTTTTCTCATGCTCGATTCCGAATGTTCATTATGGAAAATAATACACCCAAATCAGTCCGAAAAATACCAGCGCTATTCAATAGATAATACAGAAAGGAATAAGTTTGTGTGGAACAGAAGCAATTTATTGATCCTTCAACTCTTGGAGTGATCCTACCTTATAGCATTTACTCTCGCATCTACTCTTTTCTGGTCATCCATTTGGAAATCAGTGCCTTTGAGATAAAGGTAGCTAATCAGGGAGCTAACAGTTGCTTCAGGCAAATGCATGGAGAATGTCCCTACCAAGAATCTTCACTGGTGGATAATATGTGGATAATGCGCTTCCGGCGAACTCGGCCTTCTGTGTGTACTAAGAAAGATAAAAGTGAAAAAATGCAAAGTCCTTGTCACATGGGTTGGACACTCTGTTGGACATACCTACAAAAATGTTGGCTGTTCATTTATTGTTTCTTTCATGTGAAATAATTGAAATAGCTATTTCTGATGTTTTCCAACAATTTTGACCCCTAAAACACGAATTAGGTACGCTCCTTTTTTTCTTTTTTTTTTTTTTTTCTTCAAGGTATCTTTGATCATTGATAGTGCCAATTAATCGTCTTGATCCACGTGTTAACACTTTTTCTAGTATCATTATACAAATTGATGGTGATTTCAGACGATTTCCCAGATTTTTGACTCATAAAAAATCAATTTTGGGAGCTGAACATTTGGTAGAACCTCAATTTTCCACTCTTTGGTCAAAATC
The DNA here is from genome assembly GCA_954871275.1 of Leptopterna dolabrata. NCBI lineage: Eukaryota > Metazoa > Arthropoda > Insecta > Hemiptera > Miridae > Leptopterna > Leptopterna dolabrata. The sequence goes on along the minus strand of OX940975.1, from coordinate 83,204,408 downwards.
GACTTCATATTCGGTCTTCTCGCCCCCAAAAATACGGAAAACGATAGGTACCTCAAAGGCTCATGTTAATAAAGCACAAAAAGTATCCATTTTTATATACATTTGTCACCCCTAACACCCTTGGGTGTATTCCGATCGGGCTGCGAAGTTTCGGGACACAACTAGGGCCGAAATGGAACATGTGTGCGAAAGAACAAATTTTTTAGACCGAAAATGAAGCCGGTACACGTGATACGGCGTACGGCGGACGGACATTGCATTTTTGGAATCTACGCACCTTGAAACGGAAAAGAAAAAATGTTGAGGGGGTGTTATAAAAATTTTTTGCTCAGCAAATACATAGGTGTATTAATAATAAACCAAAAAAAGGAGCGTACCTAATTCGTGTTTAGGGGCCAAAAATGGTGGAAACAACAGATTTAGCTATTTCAATTATTTCACATGAAATAAAAAACGCTGCAAAGTCCTTGTCACATGGGTTTATTATTCCATTGGAGTTCTAGAGATTTTTTTTGGCTGTTAAATGTATTGTTTCTTTCATGTGGAATGATTGAAATAGCTATTTCTGATGATTTCCACCAATTTTGGCCCCCAAAACATGAAATAGGTAGGTACGCTTTTTTTTTTAAGATCATCTTTGATCATTGGTAGTGGCATTTAATGGTCTTGATTCACCTGTTTACACTTTTTCCAATGTTATTGTACACATTTACGGTGATTTCAGACAGTTTTCCAGGTTTTTGACTCATAAAAAACCAATTTTGGGAGCTGAACCTTTGGTAAAACCTCAATTTCCGCCTCTTTGGTCAAAATCGACTTCATATTCGGTCTTCTCGTCCTCAAAAACATGGAAAAAGATACCTCAAAAGCTCATGTTACTAACATGTTGTTAAAACGCAAAAAGTACCTATTTTTATACACATTTTCACTCATAACACCCCTGGGTATATTCCGATCGGGCTGAAAAGTTTCGGGACACAACTAGGGCCCAAATGGAGCATGTGTGCGAAAGAACGACGTTTTTAGACCGAAAAAGAAGCCTGTACACGTGATACGGCGTACGGCGTTCGGGCGGACGGCGGAAGGGACATTGCATTTTTGGAATCTACGCACCTTGAAACGGAAAAGAAAAAATTTTGAGGGGTGTTATAAAAATTTTTTGCTGAGCGAATACATAGGTGGTTATTATTCACAGAATAATAAACCAAAATAACTGAACAGCCAGTATTTCTGTAGGTATGTCCAACAGAATAATAAACCCATGTGACAAGGATTTTGCAGCGTTTTTGGAATCTACGCACCTTGAAACGGAAAAGAAAAACTTTTGAGGGGGTGTTATGAAAATTGTTTGCTGAGGCGAATACATAGGTGTATTATTCACTGAATAATAAACCAAAATGTAACAGTATCCAGAAATCTCCTCTCAGTTCAAGTAGCAACTCCAAGGTCGTCGGAGAGCAAAACGTACGTACAGCTGATCAGCTGGACGTCTGCAGGTCTGCACAAAGGAGTCTAACGAGGTCGTAGGTTTGTGGCCGGAGAGCAAGCGACCGCAGTGAGGCCAGGAGTTATTTCTACGAGCGGCCTCCGGGGTCCAGCGGATCGATACGCTAACCTCTTTAATCTTTATGCAAAACGAAGCAGGGACGAGTTCTATTTGATGTTTTGGTCCCCTTCAAATATGACACGTCCTCACCGGGGGTTGTCTGCATGGTGAGCTTCATTCAGTCTGTTGATGATTTAGACCCCGCGGGCCAGCCAGTGTTTTAACCTCGATGTGCCGCTGTTGCGGGATGGAAGTGAGACAGGAGGTCGCCAATTGCCTGCTAGGATTGTGCTGAGCACACATCTCCTCAGCAGAACTTGTGAACAGTGTGCCACTGTTATTACTGTTTCATAAATATGCGGTGGGTTCAAGAATTATATCTGCAATTATTTGTTGTCATGCATGAAGCAGGATCACATTTTGCTCCACAAACGTGGTTTGTCAAGCAAATATGATCGACAAACGTGGGTTGTCAAGCAAATTTGATCGACAAACGTGGTTTGTCAAGCAAATTTGATCGACAAACGTGATTTGTCAAGCAATTTGATCGACAAACACGGTTTGTCAAGCAAATTTGATCGACAAACGTGGAATTTGATCGATAAGCGTGGGTTGTCAAGCAAATTTGATCGACAAACGCGGTTTGTCAAGCAAATTTGATCGACAAACGTGATTTGTCAAGCAAATTTGATCGACAAACGTGGTTTGTCGAGCAAATTTGATCGACAAACGTGTTTGTCAAGTAAATTTGATCGACAAACGTGGTTTGTCAAGAAATTTGATCGTGCTTCATGCATGACAACAAATAATTGTAGATATAACTCTTGAACCCATCGCATATTTATGAAACAGTAATAACCTGTTTCTCGGCCTGAAATCGTGTTTGCCAACTTGAGGTTTGACAGGCAAGTTTGATCGTATATGTGGGAGCATCAAATCGTCCAACCTTCAAACTTCCGTTCGGTAAGATGACCAATGGTACCTGTAGTGAATGTAAATTGGTCGAGGGGGGATGTGCCCGGTTTGGTTATGGGCGGACCACCACCATGCCCGGAATCTTTTTGGAGCGTTTGGTCCGGTTTGGTTATGGTCGAATCACCACCATGCCCGGAATCTTTTCGGGTTCGTTGCCTGGTTTGGTTATGGACGGACCACCACCATGCCCAGGATCTTCCATCCCCACTTCTAAGTTTATTTGGCGAGATCTTATTTCTACATTTGAAGTTGTGGTTCTGGGAGGATATCACGACAGTACCCAATGCCTGTGGCGAAATCACTGTTGAGTACTTCTTCATGTCTTCATAGCTTCTGCCTGCAGCTAGAAAACGCAGAGTTGCTGTCAAACGTTCATAGGGAGAAATAGAACTCCTCATGACTGTTTCTTCTTTTTCTATTTTCGGAGTGACCAGAGAGAGCAGATCTAAGTACGTTTCTTCGTCCATCCTCATGTAGTTCAGCCAGTCTTGGGGTGCACACCTCAGCTCATTCAGGAGATTTGCATGGCCGTATACACCTCTCTTCATGAGCCACTCTTTTGCCTAAATGGATCGCCGTTTTTTTCTTCGATATCTCTTGACGCTGTCTTTCCACTTCGTCAGCAAGTAGACGTAACAGAGCTTATTGAAATCCATTTTATTTAACCCCAAATGATCCAAAATTCCCAAAAATCAGATGACCCGGACTTCAATCGACCAATAATCAGAAACTGAAGCTTGTTGATATAATCTTGTATGAACGTGTGGGTGCCACGTCAAACGTCAAACGGAGTTTGACAAGCGAGTTTGACAAACCACGTTTGTCAAGCGTGTTTGATCGTGTGTGGGGGGTCTTTATATCTACAATTATTTGTTGTCATGCATGAAGCATAAAACATAATATGGTGTACGTAGTTTAAAATCCGTTTTGATGAAATTTGCGGGTTAGGCCCCAAGTGGTCCTCTGTAAAAATAACAAACCGATCGTATCATTCGTACAACGTCCACTGGTATGCTCAAACGCGGATCCAAAGTCCTCCATTTCTCGCGAACCAATGGGCCCGATTTGGCTCAAATTCGGTGGGGTTGGGTAAGGTCCCCTGAATCCGGTGGCTGAACTCGGCCAACCCATATCCTGCCCAGTTTTATCCGATCAAATTCAGGTGACAAACTCAGTTGGAACGAGCGGTCATAGTTAAAATCGCCTGAAAGAACGCCAGGTAAATTCAGCTCAGCTCCCCAAAATTAATAGATACCATGGAAAAAGGGTAATTCGATGAATATGAGAAAGTCAGGAATAGAGTTAGAGCAAATGTCTGAAAGTGAAAGCCGAAATTGCCCACCGAAAACGAAAAATGGTGACAATTGATCGGGGGATTTGCAAGACCTACGAAGAAATTGACGTTATAGTTGGTTGTGATATATAATAATATAACATGTACTACTCTATACTTACATATTATGTGAATCGCAGACCCTCCGTAGGTTATTACCTAATCCCGTACTCGTTACTAGGTACCTACCTAAATCGCGAGTTAAATGGTGGTAAAATAATTCTGTAGATGACAAACAGTAACTAAAATGGCAAAAAGAAACGCAAATAAGGAAGTTCTGAAGGGAAATTGTTGATGTGGAGTGAAAAAAGTTGCAAAAGTACCTACCAACAAACTCCAGCCCCTTCTACGTAGATGGTATAGTGAACCGTTGTGTAATAATTCACCGTTGTGTATTAATTTACCGTTGTGTAATAATTTACCATTGTGTAATAATTTATCCATCAATAATACTTCAACGTTTGTTCAAGTTTCACTACCTATAAACAAACTCCAAAAGAGCCATAATTTTTCAAATGAAATAATATCACAGAACAACCAACTCGACTTCATACTGCGTGATTATAATCAGGTGCTCCCTGGCAATGATTTTATCTCGGGCCAATTCCCGATTGTTAGCACGTCCCTGGTGATGATATTTGGGCTGAATGTATACAATTTCATTCATCCTGCTGTTGAAAATGCCTGTCGGTGCAAGTGTGGGCCTTACTGTGAACGAACGGCTGGACGTACAATGCTCCGGGTGGTCTTAAAAAACTCCCAAGTCCGAGAACTATTTAAAACCGTATAAAAATTCGAGAAAACGGCGTCCTGGAGATTTCAACCCCTATTTTTCACCCCCTTAGGGATGGCTGACATTAACGCCGAGCTTCGAGGACCAACTAGACCCCCAAATGGGACCTATAAACCGAATTTCGTCAATATTTTCGTTCATGGTAACTAAGAAAAGTTCTCAGTAGGCGGACGGACAGACATTTTTTAATTGCATTTTCGGATTCTACATACCTTGAAACGGAGACCATCAAATTTTGAGGGGGGGGTTAAACATTTTTTTCCATGCTCGATTCCAAAGGTTCACTATTGAAAACAATAAACCGAAAACGATTTTGAAATCTTTTGTCTTGTCAGGAGGGCATTGTTTCTGGCTCATTTGATGAAACGCAGAGGAAAGTGTATTTACTTTAGTGTGCTGATGACACCTGAAGAAAAAATGCCACCCTCCCCACTCCAAAATATCAGACGATTAAGCCGTTTTGTCGCTTATTAGATTTTTGCCAAACCAAAAAATGCTACAATCCAGTTATGCAAAATCCAACCAACCGCCAATTTATCACTTATTAGGTTATTGCATACCTGCGTCTGGCTGAAAACTGAAAAGCCAAAACGATTGAGCGTCATTTATTATCATCACGTCACCAAAAACCATAAAATAAAGAGATGTACGCAAATGTGTACATAAATATTAGGTGGCAGCAAAGTTCAAAGCCCACAGCTATAGCTGGAAAATAGATTTACAATAATTATTATTGTATATTAATCGCCATTTCTGATGTCGCTTGTTTGGCTATCGCATACAATTTCTTGTGATGTGGCGCATAGTATGAAATTTCGAAATTCAGACTTTTTAGGGAAAGTCGTTTAGTTTATACCGGAATAGTTCATTCAATCGAAATAGGACTTTTTGAAAATTTCGTCGCTAAACGCCATCCAATTTCGAAAATATTTTGTAATTTTGAATTATTAATTTCAATAATGAACCTTTAGAATCGAGCATTGAAAAAATAAAAAATAAAAAATAAATAAAATGTTAGCCCCTCAATGGTTTCCGTTTCCAGGTAAGTCCCTACGTTGTGATTCGTTGGACTTTATTCATTACTAGGTACCTAGTGAGAACTAAAAAATATAACTCTTATTAATGTCTGTAAGTATGCTGGAACTACGCTACAAACCTTTTCTTTTTATTGGAGAAGGTTTAACGTTCTATTTTCATGTATCAGTGTGATAATTTACAACAATTCAATTTAAAGTTGGTGTGCACAATGTCACCTCTACACCACAAGGTAGAAGTGGATAGACGAAGAAGAAGAATATGCCCAACAAGTTTCTCTAGTCCGCTCACATGAGTGCTTAAGATCGGGTTTTATACTTTTGAAATAATTTTTAATTTAATTTAATTCATTTAATTTAATTTACTCTATTGGTAGTATAGCCTGGGGCTAGAATAACCTATAACGTGTTCATTTTACAGCCAGAAGAGGGGCCTAAAACATAGCATTATAATTACCCGATGTTGTACCTAATTATTTATTATCCCAACCAACGCACAAGCACAAATGAAAACATCGGTTCCTACCATTTCGCCATCAAAATACGTAAGAAGAGGAACACAATTCCTCCCAGGTCCACCACCGCCTCCGAACCGAGTTCATTCAGCTTGAGAGGTCCTTAGAATCATCGCTGTGCAATCGAGTGATGAGGAATCTGAAGAACAGAGCAAAGGGGCAGAAGATGGAAGGAAACAATTTGGAAAAGAGCTGCGATTGTTGATAGGCCTCTCCGGCCCGGTTGTCCGTTCCCTTCATGTCAGGAACCGTCAAGTGCCGCTCAAATATTGATCTATCTCTCTTCACCTCGAGAGCTCCCGACCAGCCTCGTCCACCTATTATTCCGTACATCATCAAAAAATGAAGTGTTTGATTTTCATAGGTGGCTGAAAATGAAGACAAAAGGATGATAATAATAACTTTACTTTAAGCGATTAATATTCCAGACTTGTACAATGGGGTCAAAACATTGTGACAATAACCAATTATGTATTTAAACAAAATTGTATTTTGATGATTCGGGAAGTGCCTCGAGGAGAAAATACTGCCACACAACAGAGTGTTCTAATACCTGGTTTATAAATATGCTCCCTCACACTATACAGGGTGTCTACAGCTATTATAGGACAAACTCAGGGAATCGATTCTACAGCTAATTTGCAACAACGTTTGTCTCGTAACAATTTTTTTTAGACCATGGCAAACCCGAGTTTTTTTGCTTTTAATTTGTTTTCACGTTTTCGACTCTGCCTCATAAAAACTGCTATAACTCCCTTATTTATCAATGTAATCTCAAATCTGATGAGTCCGTTGGAAAGAACGTAAAATTTCCTATCTCTCTGATAATAAATTCGATTGTTTTAATTAGTCCTAATTGGTGGAAAAAATGGCCAAATTTCAAAATTTGAAGATTCCTTAAAAATCACCGTTTTTTTCTTTCGTTTTTGGCGCTATTAGTACGGAGGTTTTTCGGCGTGCACTCCTCGGGAAAAACTTGCCCAGAAGCTCAGCTTTCCAACGGAATAAGAAAAAAAATTCCGCAGTGAAATTTGGTGGAGAAAATGACGTTTGAGTCCTGAAAAACGTGGGTTTTTAGGTGAAAATCAGCGTTTTCCACCAAAAGCCGACTTGCTTCATGAAAATATTTTTTGGCATCTCATTTATTAAATTGATTCATTTAAAAAAATAACATCGCGAATAGGGATGGTTCTACTGTAGTTTCTCAAAATGTCCCCCTCCTTGCTGAACAAAAAGGCGGCATCTTTTGAGCACGCTCCTCGTGACGTCCCGTAGTTGGCGAGCATTTTGCAACACCCCGCCGCATTCCAGCACTCTGGAAAAATATAATGTATTAGTTTGAGTAATCTTTAGGTAGTAGCAGAGTCAGGTCATTGTATCCACAGAAATTTTGGTAACTACCGTTTTCTGTAATTTTATGAGCTGTTTTTTCATTATTTGGAATCTGCTTGCCTCCTGATGAGGGTTTCCCTGGTGTCCACAGCTTCTGCGCAGACTAAGGACTTCAGCGTATCCCATACTTGAAAGTCCACAGGGGTCAGAACAGGTCTCCTGGGTGGCCAGGGTACTGGCTCATAACGCCCGAATCATCCGTGATTGGATGAACGCCCATTTTCCCGGGCGGTGGATAAGTCAGTAAAAAAAACCAGTCATGCAGCATGACTTAATGAGCGAATTTTCAAAGAAATATTCGAATTAATGGCTATGGTTTTGAATAAAGGAAAACTGTAGGTAATTGAAAATCGGTAGGTAATTACCAATATTGTGATTTTTTCAAAAGAAGGTCAGTACCTATTGGTAGCTTTGGAACATAATTATTAGGTATATTCCTACTAGATGCCCCTGTTACTAATATTTTTTTATTACCTTGATTTCTAATTTATCCATGTGGTTATAATTTGTTATTAACTGCTACGAACTCTTTACACAATCATTTTGTACGTAGGTATTAATTTCATATAATTACCTACGTAATAATTATAAACTGTTATGAGTAGATTCCTTGTTCCTTCTGAATGGCCTTTCCTCTTGACTACGATTTCAGGCCTGGTATCTAAAACCAGTTCAAGATTTGCTCTACTAGGTAGGTAGATCCTTCCTTCTTCATTGATATTATTTTTATCATGTTAAGTACCTACCTACCTTTGAATATCAAATATTCGTATGATACTGATAATAAATTGATAAGATACCTACCTAACCTTCTTCCTCCTACTGTTAGTACCTAAATTGAATAATTTGAAATAGATTTTTTCTTTCGTCTTCCTTCTAGTAATACGTGGGCCGGTACTTGTCTATCTATGAAGGTATCATAACAATTATATGTCAAATGGGAAATTCAAGGAGTTGTACTAATCGTTTGCCTCCCCCTTTTTTGCTTCGAACTCTCGTCTTCAATTAATACTTCTCACATTTTTCAATCTGACCACTCTAAGGCGGTGGGGGGGGGGGGGGGGGGGGTAAGAGTTTAAAGATTATCCTAGTTTTGGGTAATTTTTGCGCACTTTAAATGCTCTAATTTAAGAACGGATTTAGATATCTAAAATCCGATTTCACCATCGTGTTCAGCGTGCAAAAACCTTTAAAATGAGGGGTCACTTGTTAGAAAATAACATTTTGGGGATTTTTGGGTAATTTTTGCGCACTTTAAATGCTCTAATTTGAGAACGGATCAAGATATCTAAAATCCGATTCCACCATCGTGTTCAGCGTGCAAAAACCTTTAAAATGAGGGGTCACTTGTTGGAAAATAACATTTTGGGGATTTTTGGGTAATTTTTGCGCACTTTAAATGCGCCAAAACCCTCCTTAGAGTAGGCCAATTTCGCCCATCTTCGAACTTAGCCTTTCGATTGCTAAGATAGATTTTTTGTGCAAATTTGAGCTGTTTATCTCAATTCTATCGAGAGTTATCGTCTGGAGTGACACACATATATATATATATACATATAAAAAAGTGTTAAATTTCAGGAATCGTTTTAGAATGGTCTGAAACGGATTTCTATGAAGAAAATTTCCAAAAATTTATATTATTTAAATTTCGAAGCCATTGCAATAGCTTCATTTTCTTTGAAAATTCGCTAAAAAGTTCTTAAAATTACAGTAAACGGTAGTTAGGTACCAAAATTTCTGTGGATACAATGTGACTCTGCTACTACCTAAACGATTACTCAAACTGATACATTCTATTTTTCCAGAGTGCTGGAATGCGGCGGGGTGTTGCAAAATGCTCGCCAACTACGGGACGTCACGAGGTGCGTGCTCAAAAGATGCCGCCTTTTTGTTCAGCAAGGAGGGGGACATTTTGAGAAACTACAGTAGAACCATCCCTATTCGCGATGTTATTTTTTAAACTGAATCAATTCAATAAATGAGATGCCAAAACATATTTTCATGAAGCAAGTCGGCTTTTGGTGGAAAACGCTGATTTTCACCTAAAACCCACGATTTTCAGGACTCAAACGTCATTTTCTCCACCACATTTCACTGTGAAATTTTTTTAAAATTCAGTTGGAAAGCTGAGCTTCTGGGCAAGTTTTTCCCGAGGAGTGCACCCCGAAAAACCTCCGTACTAATAGCGCCAAAAACGAAAGAAAAAACGGTGATTTTTAAGGAATCTTCAAATTTTGAAATTCGGCCATTTTTTTCACCAATCAGGACTAATTAAAACAATCGGATTTATTATCAGACATATAGGAAATTTTACGCTCTTTCCAACGGACTCGTCAGATTTGAGATTACATTGATAAATAAGGGAGTTATGGCAGTTTTTATGAGGTAGAGTCGAAAACGTGAAAAAAAATTAAAAGCAAAAAAACTCGGGTTTGCCATGGTCTAAAAAAAATTGTTATGAGACAAACGTTGTTGCAAATTAGCTGTAGAATCGATTCCCCGCGTTTGTCCTATAATAACTGTAGACACCCTGTATAGAAGAGGAGATCTGCTTTTGGCACAAACACGTTAGGAAAGTAAAAATTGCCCTTTTGCATAGACCAGGGACGCTCGCTATCGCCTGGATCTTAAAATTGAAGACATTCCCTCCCATCAATCCTCTCTGAAAAAATTCAGAATAGTGGGAGGAGTAGGTACGTGGGACATTGCAGAAAAAAAACCGCTGCAAATCCCTACACCTTATTATTATTTTGTACATAACCCTTCTGTTACAGATCACATCTCTATGTATAGATAACCCGTCTATATAATATGATATGTACTATTCTATACATATTATGTAGATCGCAGACCCTCCGTAAGTTAGTAACTAACCCCTTACTCGTTAAGCGGTACCTACCTAAACCACGTGTTAAGGCCGATCCACACATATTCGTGAGGTGACGGCACCGAAGCCTTCCGTCTTCAGTGGCATCCGTGATGAATTTTTCACTGTCATCCTCACAGGACCGCACCTTTCCGTGCCAGTGTCCTCCCGTGATCAGAGGTGTCTGCGAGATGGGCCTTCTTTTTCAGTTTGGATGTGGCCTTCAGTTTGTATGTTCTCGTGCATCATGAATTTCAGTACACGATATCTTACTGTGATAGCACTGCTTTCAGTCGAGGAAGAAGAGAAGAAAAGAAGACACTAGGTTCATCCATCAATGTTCATCTTGCGGCCGATTTCCTCCCACATTCTTCCCTTCCAATCCGCATTTAGGTACTTTGGGTCCTTCAAGTCGTAAAGGACCGACCTCTTCCGAACCAGCTCAATCAACAATTCGTCATCCATGACGCAGATAATAATGTCACAACACAATACAGATCCACAAGTTACATGTGCAGTGACCATACCAATGACTCCATCGTTCTGAAATCCATAGGGGACAATATGGGACTGACTCCCTGCACAGTTGAGCAAAATCAGGCCTCTGATTCGCGAAAAATGAATTAAGTACATCGGATTTTCAGTTTGTATGTTCTCGTGCATCATGAATTTCAGTACACGATATCTTACTGTGATAGCACTGCTTTCAGTCGAGGAAGAAGAGAAGAAAAGAAGACACTAGGTTCATCCATCAATGTTCATCTTGCGGCCGATTTCCTCCCACATTCTTCCCTTCCAATCCGCATTTAGGTACTTTGGGTCCTTCAAGTCGTAAAGGACCGACCTCTTCCGAACCAGCTCAATCAACAATTCGTCATCCATGACGCAGATAATAATGTCACAACACAATACAGATCCACAAGTTACATGTGCAGTGACCATACCAATGACTCCATCGTTCTGAAATCCATAGGGGACAATATGGGACTGACTCCCTGCACAGTTGAGCAAAATCAGGCCTCTGATTCGCGAAAAATGAATTAAGTACATCGGATTTCGAGTTTGTGCAAGCGCAGTAGCTGTACCAATGATTCGATCGTTCTGAAATTCGTAGGGAACCTATCTCAGAGCTACACACTAACAACCCATTAAATTGGAGCAAAATCGAGCCATTGATTTGTAAGAAATTAGTTAGTACCTCGGATTTCGTGTTTGCCCATGCACATTGACCATACTAGTGATTCGAGCTTGAAATTCATGGGGAAATCTAGGGCCTAACACGCTTGATTCCAGAAAATCTTAGCAAAATAGAATTTGAATTGAGAAAGTTACGCGTGTGGCAAGGATCTGTGGACACACAGACACCGAACCAAACTTGTTCAGAAAGCTCCATGACTCGGAAGCAAAATGATGTTCCCACCTTCAGGGTGCCCTTACTTCAACCTCCCAACGCGAAACGCCGTTTTCACGTCAGAGTAAAACTAAAAAACGCTGCAAAGTCCTTGTCACATGGGTTTATTATTCTATTGGACATATCTACAGAAATGTTGGCTGTTCATTTATTGTTTCTTTCATATAAAATAATTTAAATAGCTATTTCTGCTGGTTTCCACCAATTTTGGCCCCCAAAACACGAATTAGGTACGCTTCTTTTAGCGAATTTTCGAAGAAAAGGAAGCTATTGTTCTCGGTCCAAAATTTTTAAAACTCGAATTTCCGAAAGATTTTTATACCAAAATCCGTTTCAGACCATCCTGAATTCCCTGCCGAAAGACACCAAAAATTATATGTATATATATATATATATTTATATATATATTTATATATTTATATATATATTTATATATTTATATATTTATATGTGTCATTCCAGACGATAACTCTCGAAAGAATTGAGATAAAAAGTTCAAATTTGCACGAAAAATCTGTCTTGGCAATCGACAGGCTAAGTTCGAAGATGGGCAGAATCGGGTCACCCTAAGGGGGAGTTTTGGGGAGTTTTAGGGGGGGAAAATTACCCATAAATTCCCAAAATGAAAAAGTCTGACAAGTGACACCTCATTTTAAAGGTTTTTGTACGCTGAACACGATGGTGAAATCAGAATTGCGATATCTCATTCCATTCTCAAACTGGAGCACTTTGAAGATGAAGGAACGTGGTTATTTCTTGAGATGTTCTTCCTGGTTCGTCTGCTCTAATCTGATAACGGAATGGGATATCGCAATTCTGACTTCACCATCGTGTTCAGCGTTGGAAAATCTACAAACTGAGGTGTTACTCGGCAAAAAATGGAACAAAAAATTTGTTACGTACCCAATACCTACTCTTCTGGTATTCAAAACATTTTTGATTTCCACCTCCCCCTCCTTCCACCCCAAATTTTACTTTGCGTAAAACTACTCCTGTTTTAATTTTGTATGGTATCAAGTTGGGAAAACATTGGCCGAAAATTAATTTTCAGAAAATTTTAGGCGGAGGAGGAAGATGCCGAAAACTTCGAAAATTCGCTCCTATAGCCATGCTGCATGACTGTGGTTTTTTTTTTTTTTTTTCAAATTATCTTTGATCATTGATAGTACCATTTAATCGTCTTGATCCACCTCTTGATACTTTTTCTAGTGTTATTCTACAAATTGATGGTGATTTCAGACGATTTTCCAGGTTTTTGACTTATAAAAAATCAATTTTGGGAGCTGAACATCTGGTACAACCTCAATTTTCCACTCTTTGGTCAAAATCGACTTCATATTCGGTCTTCTCGTGCCCAAAAACATGAAAAACGATACCTCAAAAGCTCATTTTACCAACATGTTGCTAAAACGCAAAAAGTACCTATTTTTATACACATTTTCACTCATAACATCCCTGGGTACATTCCGATCCGCTGAAAAGTTTCGGGACACAACTAGGGCCCAAATGGAGCATGTGTGCGAAAGAGCGAATTTTTTAGACCAAAAATGAAGCCTGTACACGTGATACGGCGGACGGCGGACGGCGTACGGCGGACGGCGTACGGCGGACGGACATTGCATTTTTTGAATCTACGCACCTTGAAACGGAAAAGAAAAAATTTTGAGGGGGGGTTATAAAAATTTTTTGCTGAGCGAATATATAGGTGTATTATTCACAGAATAATAAACCAAAATATCGGCAGCGACGGATTTTTCTATTCCATCACGGAAGTAGAGATGTGTCGGTCATGAGTGACCTTGTCTCAAAGACCTTCTCTTTCAAGTGAACTGGTCCCAAATGACCTGCCGAGGGAATTTCGCAGTTCACCCGTTCGCCGTTCACTTAGGTTTCCCCCGAGTCTCGGGCCCCTTCCATCCCGCCAACCGGAGCAGGTAGCAGGTCACCAGGTCGCCGTTCCTTTTGACAGTTCACTTCGCCCTTATCTCACTCTTATCTCAATCGTCAATCCCACAGTCTACATTCTTTCCTATCCAGTGCAATAACTCATAAAGCAACTATCCTGTGATGTGTATTTCATTTGTAGTCCCCAAAAATATGTGATTTTTGTTATTTTCCTAATTTCGTTATTGAAAAATATACCTATTTTTTTCTTTTTGAGAAAATGGTCGTAGTACTTTTGTTGATTCTCCTACTTAACCTAATTAGATAAGCTTTAAAAAATATTTATATGAATACAATTTTGGTTTATTATTCTGTGAATAATACACCTATGTATTCGCTCAGCAAAAATTTTTTATAACACCCCCTCAAAATTTTTTCTTTTCCGTTTCAAGGTGCGTAGATTTCAAAAATGCCATGTCCGTCCGCCGTCCGCCGTATCACGTGTACAGGCTTCATTTTCGGTCTAAAAAAATCGTTCTTTCGCACACATGCTCCATTTGGGCCCTAGTTGTGTCCCGAAACTTTTCAGCCCGATCGGAATATATCCAGGGGAGTTATGAGTGAAAATGTGTATAAAAATAGGTACTTTTTGTGTTTTAGTAACATAGTAGAAAAATGAGCTTTTGAGGTATCGTTTTCCATGTTTTTGGGGACGATAAGACCGAATATGAAGTCGATTTTGACCAAGGAGTGGAAAATTGAGGTTGTACCAGATGTTCAGCTCCCAAAATTGATTTTTTATGAGTCAAAAACCTGCGAAATCGTCTGAAATCACCATCAATTTGTAGAATAACCCTAGAAAAATTGTCAACACGTGGATCAAGACGATTAAATGGTACAATCAATGTCAAAGGTAATTCGAAAAAAAAGGAGCGTAGTACCTACCTAATTCATGTTTTGGGGGCCAAAATTTGTGGAAACCACCAGAAATAGCTATTTCAATTATTTTACATGAAAGAAACAATAAATAAACAGCCAGGATTTCTGTAGACCAATAAAATAATAGAATAATAAACCCATGTGACAAGGACTTTGCAGCGTTTTTTTACTAAAGCTGCTCTTTAGATAATTCTATGAATTCAGCAGAAAAATGTTAATAAATGAGGCTAGAGTTGGCCCGTACTGAGAAATTCTTAGCAGGTCGCAGGTCCCGCTCGCACACTACCTGTGGACAAAGCGAACTGGTGCCCTTCACCAACTGAGAGGGAGATTGGGCTCGTACTGAGAAATTCCTAGCAGGTCGCAGGTCCTGCGCGTTCACTTCAAAGTGAACTGGTGAACTTCTTCCACTGAACTTGTCTTCGAACTGAGTGACTTGCTGGGAGTCAACTCACTCAGGTGAACTGGGTTTACACACCTCTACACGGAAGCCTGAAGGGCACTGTGAACGCCTGAGCCTCACTGCGTCGGTGCGTCTTTCCCCCTTTGTTTACGTAGACTTTCATCTTGCTGACATTTTTTTCCCACTGAAAGTCACTTTACAGTACTTCACGTCTCATCACCTCACGGATATGTGTGGATCGACCTTTAAACTCGTAGATTTAAACACTCATAAAATCCAACATGCCATACCAAAAACGCTGCGAAGTTCTTGTCACATGGGTTTATAATTCTCGACTGAATATGGCAGGATAGGGAACTCAGTTGAGACACACGCGAATGTATATTTGACGGTTTTAAACTCGAATAACATGTTGACAAGATTAAGTTGGCTATTTCTGACAAATGATTTTCGATCACTGAAGTCGTCATTGAACTGTCTGGATTCACCTGTTACTACTTCCTGCGTTATTATACAAATTTATCGTGGTTACACAGCCATTTCCACGCTGTTTTGACTTATAAATATTGAATTTTGAGAGTTAAAACTTCGTTAGAACCTCAATTCTTCAATCAGTGGTCAAAATTAACTTCATATTTGATCTCATCGCCCTAGAACACATGGAAAACAGTACCTCACAAGCCCAAGTTCACTAAAACCGCAAAAATACCTAGTTTTGCAGCAATTTTGGTTTATTATTTTCAATAATGAACCATTGGAATCGAGCATGAAAAAAAAATTCTTACCCCCCCTCAAAATTTGATGGTTTACGTTTCAAGGTATGTAGAATCCAAAACTGCAATAAAAATATTTCTGTCTGTCCGCCGTACGCCGTACGCCGTACGGGCCACTTTTCTTAGTTACCATGAAAAAAAATTGATGAAATTCGGGTTATAGGTTCCGTTCGGCGTCTAGTTGGTCCTCGAAGCTCGACGTTACTGTGATTCATCTCTAAGGGGTTCAAAATAGGGGTTGAAATTTTCAAAACGCCTATATCATTTTTTTTACGTAAATATTTTTACGGTTTTAAATAGTTCTTGAACTTGCGAATTTTTTAAGACCATCCGGAGCATCGTACATCCAGCCGTTCGTTCACAGTGGCCCCGAAGTTTGCACCGACAGGCATTTTCAACTCCAGTGTGAATGAAATTGTATACAATTCAAACCAAATCTCGTAACCAGAGACGCGCCCACAATAGGAATTTGTGAATACGGCCAATCATTGGTAGGGATCACCTGATTATATTGGCGGAGTATGAAGTCGAGTTGGTTGTTCTGTGATATTATTTCGCTTGAAAAATGATGGCTCTTTTGGAGTTTGTTGGTAGGTAGTGAAACTTGAACAAACGTTGAAGTATTATTGATGGGTAAATTATTACTACGGTAAATCATTACTCAACGGTAAATTATTACACAACGGTTCATTATACCATCTACGTAGAAGGGGCTGGAGTTTGTTGGTAGGTACTTTTGCAACTTTTTTCACTCCTCATCAACAATTTCTTTTCAGAACTTCATTATGTGTGTTTCTTTTTGTTAGGTACTGTTTGTCATCGGCAGAATTATTTTAGCAACATTTAACTCGTGATTTAGATAGGTACCTAGTAACGAGTACGGGGTTAGGTACTAACCTACGGAGGGTCTGCGATCTACATAATATGTATATAATAGAATAGTACATATCATATTATATAGAAGGGTTATCTATACATAGAGCTGTGATCTGTAACAGGAGGGTATTCTATACAAAATAATAAACCGTTGTGCAGGGATTTGCAGCGTTTTCGATTATAACACCCCTATGGGTGTTTTCCATTCTCGAGCGAAAGAACTATTCTTTTTAGACCGAAAATTGAGGTAGGTATCGATGCACGGTAGACGGCGGACGGATATTGCATTTTCGGAGTCTACGTACCTTGAAACGTAAAAGAAACATTTTTTAGGGGGGTGTTCAAAAAAAATTTCCGAACCGAATAGGTAGGTAAGTGTATTATTCAGAGAATAATATACTAAAAGAAAGAACAACAAATATTAGTTCAGAGTCCACCAAGGTCGTGGATTTGTTTCTAATATTGACAGGAAAATAATTTGTTGACTCCAAAATCGAAATTTCCACTCGCGTCTTAAATTTTACAGCTGTTTGAACAACCTTGGTTCGGTGTATCCGCGAATCCTTGCCACACGTATAACTTCCTCAATTCTAATAAGATTTTCCTGAAATTATCAGAGATTATGAGGGTTGGTCCCCAACGAATTTCAGAACCGATGTTGCTCAAATTTGTAGGGTAGTCGCCACTAGATGGTCCCCTATGAATTGTATTGCGAGCAGATGATTGCTATAGCCATTGCGCATGCACAAACGCGAAATCCGAGGCACCTACTCAATTTTTCGTTTACCTATGGCCGGATTCCATAGGTTCGTTGTGATTTCACGATACTACTACCTGGCCATAGAAATGCATTTAGCAGGAGTGGGCTCATTTCCATGATATCGATAGGAGGAATCTGTGCCGTTAAACTCGGATTTTGGTTTATTATTTTGAATAAAAAACCTTCGGAATCGACCATGAAAAAAAAAATGAAAATTTAACCCCCCCTAAAAATTTGATGGTTTCCGTTTCAAGGGACGTAGAATACGAGTATCGAATAAAAAATCCGTCCGTCCGCCTTACGCCGTCCGCGGCTTTTTCCTTACCTAGTTCCCATGAACCGAAATTCACGAAATTTAGTATATGGGTCCTGTTTGGGCTCTATTTGGTCCTCGAAGCTCGGCGTCACTGTCATTCAACTCTAAGGGGGGAAAATAGGGGTTGAAGTCATAGTATACATATCTCGGAAAATTGTATTTTGAGGTGTGGGTTTTCTCGCATTTTGAAATAGTGAAAATTAGAAAATTTTTGAGACCATCCGGAGCATTATACGATGTTGCCATAGGTACGGTTTCTTATACAATTTGCCGTAAAGAGCAGGGTGTATGCAGGCATCAAGCTGTGTTGAGAGTGCACATCACTGGGCCCCCGCTAGCTGGACGGTATAGGTCAGAGGTTCAACTAACGAATTGATACGCTGAAGTTCACGAGATCGAAACCTTACCGGAATTGAATATTTTGGTTTATTATTCTGTGAATAATACACCTATGTATTCGCTCAGCAAAAAATTTTTATAACACCCCCTCAAACTTTTTTCTTTTACGTTTCAAGGTGCATAGATTCCAAAAATGCAATGTCCGTCCGCCGTACGCCGTCCGCCGTATCACGTGTACAGTCTTCATTTTCGGTCTAAAAAAATCGTTCTTTCGCACACATGCTCCATTTGGGCCCTAGTTGTGTCCCGAAACTTTTCAGCCCGATCGGAATATACCCAGTGGTGTTATGAGTGAAAATGTGTGTAAAAATAGGTACTTTTAACGTTTTAGCAACATATTGGTAACATGAGCTTCTGAGATATCGTTTTCTATGTTTTTGGGGACGAGAAGACCGAATATGAAGTCGATATTGACCAAAGAGTGGAAAATTGAGTTCTACCAACTGTTCAGCTCCCAGAATTGATTTTTTATGAGTGAAAAACCTGAGAAATCGTCTGAAATCACCATCAGTTTGTATAATATCACTCGAAAAAGTGTCAAGACGTGGTTCAGGACGATTAAATGGCACTACCAATGATCAAAGATAGTTTTGTGTTTTGGGGGCCAAAATTAATGGAAACCATCAGAAGTAGCTATTTCGATTATTACGCATGAAAGAAACAATTAATGAACAGCCAACCTTTCTGTAGGTATGTCCAATAGAATAATAAACCCATGTGACAAGGACTTTGCAGCGTTTTCTTTTCCGTTTCAAGGTGCGTAGATTCAAAAAATGCAATGTCCGTCCGCCGTACGCCGTCCGCCGTATCACGTGTGCAGGCTTCATTTTTTGGTCTAAAAAATTCATTCTTTCTCACACATGCTCCATTTGGGCCCTAGTTGTGTCCCGAAACTTTTCAGCCCGATCGGAATATACCCAGGGGTGTTATGAGTGAATATGTGTGTAAAAATAGGTACTTTTTGCGTTTTAGCAACATGTTAGTAAAATGAGCATTTGAGGTATCGTTTTCCATGTTTTTGGGGACGAGAAGACCGAATATGAAGTCGATTTTGACCAAAGAGTGGAAAATTGAGGTTCTACCAGATGTTCAGCTCCCAAAATTGATTTTTTATCAGTCAAAAACCTGGAAAATCGTCTGAAATCACCATCAATTCGTAGAATAACACTAGAAAAAGTATCAAGAGGTGGATCAAGACGATTAAATGGTACAATCAATGATCAAAGATAATTTGAAAAAAAAGGAGCGTACCTACCTAATTCGTGTTTTGGGGGCCAATAGCTAGGTATTTAAATTATTTTATATGAAAGAAACAATAAATAGGTAAACAGCCAACGTTTCTGTAGGTATGTCCAATAGAATAATAAACCCATGTGACAAGGACTTTGCAGTGTTTTTTCACTCAGCATCAACAATTTCTATTTGCCATTTTAGCTACTGTTTGTCATCGACAGACTTATTTTACAGAACAAGTTTATTATTCTATGATAATCATATGCAGCATTCAAATAAACCTACACAAGATGAATATTTTTGTGAAAACTTCGGGTTGTTGATGCCGCACCCAGTGCAGCAAGCGCATGCTCGTGTGGCTCTCTTGGAAGCACCTTCTGGTAGTCGGAACAGTCAGTAGTAACACAATAATATCAGTAGCTACCTACTATTTTCCACTATACTTTCCTTTATAACCTCATTCCACAGTGACATGAATACCAGCACTCCACCTCTCAGGCGGAGGTGATGAGTTGAACTGTATCGCCTTCGCTCCTCCCCGCCCTTCTTTAACAGTCGAGAGCCTAATTCTATCAAATAAAGGGGAGAAGTTAGAATGTGTAGGATTCCTCGCTTCAAGGGTATAAGAAAGAAAGAAAAAAAAAAAAGGTTGGGTGAAGGGCGTAGGGAGGTTTAGGGACTATTTGAATGGTCCCGCGTTCCCGTGGAATCCCATTTGCTTAGCTTCTTCCCGCTTCTCCCTCCGTTGTCCCAACGACAAGCGGAGGAATCTCACTATTTTTATTGCCGGAGGACTCTCCCTTCGTTCCGCGTCCCCACCGCAATTCCACACAGCTTTCTCGCCCTTCTTCCTTCGCCCTTCCAGCTCGACCGTGACAACCTTCCTCGAGCTCGCATTACCCCCGTCCAACGTCTTCAAGACGGATGCCTCGAGTAATTCTATCAGAACTGTAACTCTTGACTCCTTGCGGTCCTCCGTTCGTGTTTCCTATCCTGTTTTTTTCTTTCCGTTCTTCTTCCCTCCCACAACGCCCTCAGCCTCCCTTCAGACTTCCGCTTAGATTACCCTCAAGTTGGCTCGACTAACCGCGTTGACTTTCCCCTATTTTTTTGTTCTGTTCTCACCCAGTACATTACGTTTCCTCCTGCGGATTCTAAAGGGCGGATGTTGCTCTGATGAAAATTCCTTGCCGTGGGAATCCACGAAATGACAGTGTTAGCGACACCGCTGCCTAATCTTCCATGCGATTTGAGTCGGCCTCTTCCAAAAATCCTCTCAGGATACTTCACATAATGAGGAGAGCATCTGGTACAGCAAAACGCTGCAAAGTCTTATTATTCTATCGGACATACCTACAGAAATGTTGGCTGTTCATTTATTGTTGCTTTCATGTGCAATAATTGAAACATCTATTTTTGATGGTGCAACACCCCTGGGTGTATTCCTACCAAGGTACCTACAAACGAAATCCAATAGTCCATCACTTATCAAATGAAATAATATCGCAGAACAACCAACTCGACTTCATACGGCCATCCTTGATTATAATCAGGTGCTCCCTAGTGATGATATCCGGGCTGGATTTATACCGTTTGATTCACGATCGTGTTGACGAAGCTTTTTGGTGCTCACGAACGGCTGGACGTACAATGCTCCGGGTGGTCTCAAAAAATTGTTTAGCTCAAGACATATTTAATAACGTAAAAAAACCATACCCTTCCATCGAAAGTTTTCGAGCTACGGCGTTCTGACAATTTCAACCTCTATTTTGAACCCCTTAGAGATGACTGACAGTAACGTCGGGCTTCGAGGACCAACTAGACCCCGAACGGTACCTATAACCCGAATTTCATCAATTTTTTTCATGGTAACTAAGAAAATTGCTCAGTACGGCGTACGGCGGACAGACAGAAATTGTTTTATTGCATTTTCGGATTCTACATACCTTGAAACGTAAACCACCAAAATTTGAGGTGGGGTTAGAATTTTTTTTCATGCTCGATTCCAAAGGTTCATTATTGAAAATAATAAACCAAAATAATGGATCTTTTGAATTTTGTTGATAGGTACTTTTGCAACTTGAACAAACGTTGAAGTATTATTGATGGGCAAATTATTACACAATGGAAAATTATTACACAACGGTCGATTATACTACCTACGTAGAAAGGGCACCTATACAGGTAAATTATTACGCAACGGTATATTATTTGCCTTATTATTCGAATAACTACAATTAATTAATGATAGGATTATTGAATCCCACCCATTTGTAGGAAACTTTAATTCTGGGGCCGGTTCCAGTACTCGATTTGGGGCTTCCCCGGGGGAGCTCGAGGGAACTGAACACAGAAAACAGTGAGCTACGCTGAAGGGGCATCTATACAGGTTGATAATAAGCCGCTGTGTAATAATTTGCAGCGTTTTTGTGTGGATACTGACTGGCTTAACCTTCCGTAGTAAGAAAGCCAAAAAAATAAGCAGGAATTTATCCAATAATTATCAAAGAAGCAGAAGGCATCCAGGGTAAAGCAGACCGCACACGATCAATATTATTGTCAATATCAGTATTATCAATACAGCTATCAATACTCGAGTCAAACCTTTTCAATACTGCCCCACCGCACACGATCAATAATACTGACAATAATTCAGTCAATAAATGTTCTCAGCTCCTTTTTCTGCCGCGAACGAGCAGGGTATGATAGCTGCGTGGAGTTTGGTTTACTATTCTGTGAATAATACACCTATGTATTCCGTCAGCAAAAAATTTTTATAACACCCCTTCACAAATTTTTTTTTTTCCGTTTCAAGGTGCGTAGATTCAAAAAATGCAATGTCCGTCCGCCGTCCGCCGTATCACGTGTACCGGCTTCATTTTCGGTCTAAAAAATTCGTTCTTTCGCACACATGCTCCATTTGGGCCCTAGTTGTGTCCCAAAACTTTTCAGCCCGATCGGAATATACCCAGGGGTGTTATGAGTGAAAATGTGGTTAAAAATAGGTACTTTTTGTGTTTTAGTAACATGAGCTTTTGAAGTATCTTTTTCCATGTTTTTGTGGACGATAAGACTGAATATGAAGTCGATTTTGACCAAAGAGTGGAAAATTGAGGTTCTACCAAAGAGTCAGCTGCCAAAATTGATTTTTTGTGAGGTAAAAATCTGGAAAATCGTCTGAAATCACCAACAATTTGTATAATAACACTAGAAAAAGTGTCAACATGTGGATCAAGACGATTAAATGGCACAAACAATGATCAATGATGATTTGAAAAAAAAAGAGCGTACCTAATTTGTGTTTTGGGGGCCAAAATTGGTGGAAACCATCAGAAATGGCTATTTCAATTATTTCATACAAGAAACAATAAATGAACAGCCAACATTTCTGTAGGTAGGTCCAATAGAATAATAAACCCATGTGACAAGGACTTTGCAAAGTTTTTTGGTTTTTTAGCGATTACTGGTTTTACCTGTAATGGACAACCGTAAAAAAGCACGCATTGCCGTAATTATGGCAATGGGAATGGCAAACCATCGAACAACAAGAAAACGCTGGATGAGGGAGTGGCTCAAGAAGAGAGAGAAGTACACTCATCTGGTTTAGTTAAAACAAATCAGCTCCACCGATGAAGATGACTACAAGAATTATTTCAGGATGGGCGAAGACAGTTTGTACAACGAAATGATACAAACACGAGAGATTGTATCTCTGCTGGCGAGAGATCGGCATTAATCGACTCTCCGATGTCCAGCTACCGGAAGGACTTGTGAAGATGTGAAGTTCTCAGTTATCATGACACCCAGATCCATTAGCGGAATCATCGTTGAAACTTGTGAAGCAAACCTTTCCAGGAAGGACAGCGCCGAAAACACCCACGAGGAAGGTGTGTACACTTCGTCGGTACCCGTCCCTGACCTCATCGATGACTTGATTTTTTTCATTTCTGTTCTGTAGTTCATCCGCAGACCTTTTTGGTTTATTATTTTCAATAATGAACCATTGGAATCGAGCATGAAAAAAAAAATTCTTACCCCCCCTCAAAATTTGATGGTTTACGTTTCAAGGTATGTAAAATCCAAAACTGCAATTAAAAAAACGCTGCAAATCCCTGCACAACGGTTTATTATTTTGTATAGAATACCCTTCCGTTACAGATCACAGCTCTCTGTATAGATAACCCGTCTATATAATATGATATGTACTATTCTATACATATTATGTAGATCGCAGACCCTCCGTAGGTTAGTACCTAACCCCGTACACGTTACTAAGTACCTACCTAAATCACGAGTTAAATGTTGCTAAAATAATTCTGCAGATGACAAACAGTACCTAACAAAAAGAAACACACATAATGAAGCTCTGAGAAGAAATTGTTGATGAGGAGTGAAAAAAGTTGCAAAAGTACCTACCAACAAACTCCAGCCCCTTCTACGTAGATGGTATAATGAACCGTTGTGTAATAATTTACCGTTGAGTAATGATTTACCGTAGTAATAATTTACCCATCAATAATACTTCAACGTTTGTTCAAGTTTCACTACCTACCAACAAACTCCAAAAGAGCCATCATTTTTCAAATTAAATAATATCACAGAACAACCAACTCGACTTTATACTCCGCGCATATAATCACGTGATCCCTACCAATGATTTTATCTCCGCCAAATTTCCTATTGTGGGCGCGTCTCTGGTTACGAGATTTGGTTTGAATTGTATACAATTTCATTCACACTGGAGTCGAAAATGCCTGTCGGTGCAAACTTCGGGGCCTTACTGTGAACGAACGGCTGGACGTACGACGCTCCGGATGGTCTTAAAAAACTCGCAAGTTCAAGAACTATTTAAAACCGTAAAAATATTCACGTAAAAAAATGGTATAGGCGTTTTGAAAATTTCAACCCCTATTTTGAACCCCTTAGAGATGACTCACAGTAATGTCGAGCTTCGAGGACCAACTAGACCCCGAACGGAACCTATAACCCGAATTTCATCAATTTTCTTTCATGGTAACTAAGAAAAGTGGCCCTTACGGCGTACGGCGTACGGCGGACAGACAGAAATATTTTTATTGCAGTTTTGGATTCTACATACCTTGAAACGTAAACCATCAAATTTTGAGGGGGGGTAAGAATTTTTTTTTTCATGCTCGATTCCAATGGTTCATTATTGAAAATAATAAACCAATATTTCTGTCTGTCCGCCGTACGCCGTACGGGCCACTTTGCTTAGTTACCATGATTAAAAATTGATGAAATTCGGGTTATAGGTTCCGTTCGCTGTCTAGTTGGTCCTCGAAGCTCGACGTTAATGTCAGTCATCTCTAAGGGGTTCAAAATAGGGGCTGAAATTTTCAGAAAGCCTATACCTTTGTTTTACGTTAATTTCTTTACGGTTTTAAATAGTTCTCGAACTTGGGAGTTGTTTAAGACCACCCGGAGCATCGTACGTCCAGCCGTTCATTAACAGTAAGGCCCCGAAGTTTTCGACAGGCATTTTCGACACCAGGGTGAATGAAATTGTATACACTCTCGTCACCAGGGACGCGCTCGATTCAATCAATCAATCAATCTATTCAATCAATCGAGCAATCAATCAATCAATTTTTTCAATTGCAATTGGAATTCACTTAGAATTGTAAATATTGGTATACTGAATTGGACTTTAATTTGAATTGGAATTTTTTTCGAATTGCCTAATTGGCATTGTGCGCTCGTCACCAGGGAAGCGCTCGATTCCATCAATCAATCAATTTATTCAATCGATTTCGAATTGGAATTCATTAATTTGAATTGGAATTCATTATTTTGAATTGGAATTCATTAATTTGAATTGGAATTCATTAATTTGAATTGGAATTCATTAATTGAATTGGAATTCATTAATTTGAATTCAAATTAATTTGGAATTCAAATTAATTTGACTTGGAATTCCATTCAATTAACGCAGTACTTAATTAACGCAGTTAACCCCGCGTAATTAACGCAGACGCCCCCTCCTACTCCTCCCAAGACTGGCCGACAGTTTCCCAAAACGCCGCCAATGCAAAACATGCCAAATATGACACAGCAGCCGAAGAGTTGAGGGGCTCTTTTACTCCACTAGTAGTATCATGCGAGGGAGCTCTCCACAAAGAATACTCCGCCTTCCTGAAGAGACTGGCACAGGTCCTGGCCGACAAATGGGCGAAGCCACTGTCTCAAGTGACACAGTGGGTACGGGTCAAAACCCAGATGTCGGTCATCCGAGCAGTATCGCTAAGGTTGAGAGGATCAAGGAGGAAAATACGATGCCTCGGATTGGAGGACGGTGCGATGATGCCCCTGATGGTACTACATGGATAAAGGTGACCGGTACATCACGTGCCATCGCTCCAGATTATATCAACAAGTTGAAACTCTTTCTGGAGACAAAGTTGATCGCGGACTCGATTCTGTTCAACGCGTCCGCCGAGTCTCTCGCGTTCCGATGATTTTAAATGGCCATGGAGGTTAATAAACCTAACGAAAATATAAACCTTTGTGTAATAAGAAGAAGAATTGAGCATGAACCCTTCCCTTTCGCTCACTCTCTCTCTCTCTCTCTCTTTCTCCTTCTCAAAATTTAATGGTTCCCGTTTCAAGGTACGTAGAATCCGAAAGCGGAATAAAAATTTGAATTGGAATTCATTTCGAATTGTCTAATTGGCATGGTGCGCATTGGCATGGTCCGAAATGGTTCTGCAATTCTATTGACCAACGCTGTCTGCGATTCACATAACATGAATAGACTAGTACATAATATACAGACGGGTTATCTATACAGAGAGCTGTGATCTGTAACAGAAGGGTATTCTATACAAAATAATAAACCGTTGTGCAGGGATTTGCAGCGTTTTTTTGTTTCGTCAATCAGAAACTTTATTGTGGTGGCCACTATCAAGTGCGCTAACAATACATTGAATACGCAAAGCACGTGGCACATGCAGTATTGCTCCTCACCCATTGGTGAGTTAATACAGAACTATGATAAAAATAACATTTGAAGTTAATAGCTAGAGATAAATAACCTTAAATTGGCAACAGTTAAAAAAGGAAAGATAATATAGTCATTTTCATGGAGCTGTGATTGTAACACGAAGGGTATAATAATTGCAGTCGCAGTTTTCGGGAAAATAATTTCCCTACAATATACAAACGAGCGTTGCTCATCCCTCTGTATAAGAAAGGTGATCCGGAGGATATGAATAATTATCGACCTATATCCCTTTTGTCTGTCATAGCTAAGATTATTGAAGATTAGTAAAAAATTATTTTGCTGAGTTCTTAGAAGAGCACAGTTTAATTAGTAGTAGACAGTTTGGTTTCCGTAAGGGTAGAAGTACTGACGATGCAATCGGTTACATGACAAGAAAGGTTTTGCCGGCAATGGACGATGGAAATAAAGTAATTTGCATATACCAGGATCTTGCTAAGGCTTTTGATACGGTTTCCCATGTGAAGCTGGTACAAGCTGTTGAGCACACTGGTATCAATCGGGGATTCGTTAAGTGGACGGCTAGTTACCTAGAAGACAGGTGTCAATACACAAAAGTTGGTGGGGTAGTTAGCGAGAAACAAACCTGCAGGTGTGGAATCCCGCAGGGTACGGTTTTAGGCCCCATCTATTTTATCGTTTTCATGGACCGATTACTGAGAATAAACACGGGTGGGGAAACGGTATCTTTTGCTGATGATACGGCTTACATAGTAGCAGGAACTAGTTGGGATCAAGCGGTTAAAAAAGCTGAAATCTGCCTTACTAGAACTCTCTTCTGCCTCAGGGAGATGGGTATGAAGATAAACCTATCAAAGACCAACTTTTTGGCGTTTGCATTCCGTGAAAATGAAACTCCCCAGATCATAAATATAAAATGCCATACTTCTCAGTGTGTGGACCAATGGCAGTGTGACTGCCCAGTAATTAATCAGGCGTCCTCAATTCGTTATTTAGGAATTGAGGTTGATCAACATTTAAAATGGGATAAGCATGTAAACAAACTGAACAATTCTATAAGGAAATTGATTTATGTATGCAGAGAGTTGAGGAGTTTTTTATCTAGGGATACATTGAAAACGTTTTATTTTGCAATGATTCAATCGTTGTTGATTTATGGGGCTTCGGGCTGGGGTGGATGCAATGCTACACGACTTGATACTATTTTTCTTACACAAAAATTGGTGATTAAGGTACTCCTCAGAAAAAAGAGGAGGTATTCAACCGAACTGCTTTTTAGGGATTTTGGGGTACTCACGTTCAGGGATCTCATAAACAAGGCCGCCATTATAAAGATTTATAGGGACCTCCGTGATGGAAATATAGAATTATTGGAGGAGGGTACAACGAGATCCAGAGGGCAATATTTGGTGGTGGCGCCATTCCGAAAAACCTCCCATGGCCAAATGGCGTATGACCACAGAGGTGCAAAACTTTTCAATGCTCTCCCGAGGGAACTGCGCGCCACGCAAGAGTGCGGGAAATTTAAGAGGGAGCTAAAAAAACACTTTGCTGCCCAACACACAACAAATTGAGACAGATATTTATGTTTTTGAGTTAATGATTAACCTTTGTAACAATTAATTAATTTCTTGATGGTCTATTTT
This sequence comes from Leptopterna dolabrata, assembly GCA_954871275.1. Taxonomy (NCBI): domain Eukaryota; kingdom Metazoa; phylum Arthropoda; class Insecta; order Hemiptera; family Miridae; genus Leptopterna; species Leptopterna dolabrata. The sequence continues at coordinate 83,176,335 of OX940975.1, read as the reverse complement.
TTGGCTCTGTGTCAATAAAGGTGTTTTTCCGTTACTTTTTTGTTTATCTGGAAATATTAAGGAAATATGTATAAATAGTAATAAGGTGTTTTGTTTATTTTTTATTACAATCATTTTGTTTGATGTAGAACTACTAAGCTAATATGTATTAATAGTAAGCATTTAGTATTTACTACTCCCTTCCACAGCACAAGTCTATGACTTAAAGTGGAGGGTTGCATTTTCATTGATTTGTAAAGTGCAATTGTACTCGTATGCTTATGAATTTTTCTAATAAATGCTTTTTTATTTAAAAAAAAAAATTATTCTATTGCCAAGCTGTTAGCTGGTCAGAAGATCGCTGTGCCACTTCCGTCAAGGCGGTCGGGATTCGCCCAGTATAGAGCCGACTAGAGGATTACAGTGTTGAGTCATACGATTGGCAAGGGCGCTGTATGATTGGCTCAAAACCTCGAGCGCATAGGGAATGTCCAAGTCCGTATGTAATGTTGCATTGCGCACGTACCAAGGGGCATCTGTGATTAAGCGTAGAACTCTATTCTGGAGGGTCTGGATTTTCTTAATTTGTGTTTCAGCTGCAGAGTTCCAGATTTTGCAAGCATATTGCCAGATGGGTCGTATGAGAGTGAGGTAGAGCAATCGCTTTATGTTGAACGGGACGGACTTGCTAGCCAAGAGGTATTTTATTTGGGAGATTCTTGAACGAATGCAGCTTGCAGGTTTTTAATTTGGGCGTTCCAGTTTAGTTATCCATCAGGGTAACGCCAAGGTATCGAACTGTCCCCTCTTTATTCACAGACTGGCCGTTAAATATTATGTCCGGTACAGATGTGAAGTCGATTTTGACCAAAGAGTGAAAAACTGCTCCCAAAATTGATTTTTTATTAGTCAAAAACGTGCGAAATAGTCTGAAATCACCATCAATTTGTAGAATAACAGGAAAACTGTCAACACGTGGATCAAGACGATTAAATGGCACTACCAATGATCAAGGATAATTCGAAAAAAAGAAAAAAGAAAAAAGGAGCGTACCTAATTCAAGTTTTGGGGGCCAAAATTGGTGGAAACCACCAGAAATAGCTATTTCAATATTATTTTACATAAAGCAACAATAAATGAACAGCCAGCATTTCTGTAGGTATTTCCAATAGAATAATAAACCCATGTGACAAGGACTTCACAGCGTTTTTTCTTCGTCGTCACTTTTGAAATATTAGCCATGACTAGAACGAAAATCACTCCTCAAAACGAAAAACAACCTGTTGCTCAGACCACCTTCACGGCGTGACGATTCGAGACGAACTGAGGGTTGATGAAAATATTGGCTTTCACCCGCACACCTTCAATAATATTTACAATATCCCCTCCACTTTCCGATATTGACGACCGAAGAACAGAAAATCCGGATATCGTCAATATTCTCTTCAATATCGGCCTACAATCCATTTTCGCGCCCGCACACGATCAATGTTATTGACAATACTTATGACTAGAGTTCGGATTTTTCATATTCTGCATATTATCAGGTTTTTGGTTTATTATTTTCAATAATGAACCATTGGAATCGAGCATGAAAAAAAAAATTCTTACCCCCCCTCAAAATTTGATGGTTTACGTTTCAAGGTATGTAGAATCCAAAACTGCAATAAAAATATTTCTGTCTGTCCGCCGTACGCCGTACGCCGTACGGGCCACTTTTCTTAGTTACCATGAAAAAAAATTGATGAAATTCGGGTTATAGGTTCCGTTCGGCGTCTAGTTGGTCCTCGAAGCTCGACGTTACTGTGAGTCATCTCTAAGGGGTTCAAAATAGGGGTTGAAATTTTCAAAACGCCTATTACGTAAATATTTTTACGGTTTTAAATAGTTCTTGAACTTGCGAGTTTTTTAAGACCATCCGGAGCATCGTACGTCCAGCCGTTCGTTCACAGTAAGGCCCCGAAGTTTGCACCGACAGGCATTTTCGACTCCAGTGTGAATGAAATTGTATACAATTCAAATTCAAACCAAATCTCGTAACCAGAGACGCGCCCACAATAGGAATTTGTGAATACGGCCAATCATTGGTAGGGATCACCTGATTATATTGGCGGAGTATGAAGTCGAGTTGGTTGTTCTGTGATATTATTTAATTTGAAAAATGATGGCTCTTTTGGAGTTTGTTGATAGGTAGTGAAACTTGAACAAACGTTGAAGTATTATTGATGGGTAAATTATTACTACGGTAAATCATTACTCAACGGTAAATTATTACACAACGGTTCATTATACCATCTACGTAGAAGGGGCTGGAGTTTGTTGGTAGGTACTTTTGCAACTTTTTTCACTCCTCATCAACAATTTCTTTTCAGAACTTCATTATGTTGTGTGTTTCTTTTTGTTAGGTACTGTTTGACATCGGCAGAATTATTTTAGCAACATTTAACTCGTGATTTAGGTAGGTACCTAGTAACGAGTACGGGGTTAGGTACTAACCTACGGAGGGTCTGCGATCTACATAATATGCATAGAATAGTACATATTATGTAGACGGGTTACCTATACATAGAGCTGTGATCTGTAACAGAAGGGTATTCTATACAAAATAATAAACCGTTGTGCAGGGATTTGCAGCGTTTTTCAAGAAAAAGTGTCATACTTATCCAAATTAATGTGTTTGGAGATGTTTTATTGAATTTAAAATTGCATATTCGTGCATATTTTGCTGGTTTTTTGCATATTATATGCATCTGCATATTTAACAGAGTTTTGCATATAAATGGCATATTTCTAAGAAATATCTGAGTACCTACACTGAAATTTCCGATTTCCGGTCATGTGAAAGGTCTTATACGTGCCTTTGTATGACTGCCCTTTCGATCTCTCCGGGATATCTCACTCCTGGAGAAATTGCCAAGTTAAAATTCCTTCCTGTTGTCAGCTGCGACGTTGAAAGATCCTTTTCCGCGCTGAAAATGACTCTGTCAGACCGACGGAGGAATTTCACAGTCGAAAACCTCGAAAAAGCGTTGATAGTCCACGGAAATTAATCTGTACGGAAATTAATATTGTACAGTTTTATTTGTGTCATTTTATAAAATGTAGATGAATGATTAAGAGTTTGGGGTTAAATTGCTCATTATCGTAATAGACTTCTCAATAAAAACTTGAAAACCGAAAAAATTGGACCAAAATTTCAACTTGCATATTATTTTGACTTTTTTGCATGTTTTTGCATATTTTGCTAACTTTTGTTGCATATTTCAGCTATTTTTGGTTTATTATTTTCAATAATGAACCATTGGAATCGAGCATGAAAAAAAAATTCTTAGCCACCCTCAAAATTTGATGGTTTACGTTTCAAGGTATGTAGAATCCAAAACTGCAATAAAAATATTTCTGTCTGTCCGCCGTACGCCGTACGGGCCACTTTTCTTAGTTACCATGAAACAAAATTGATGAAATTCGGGTTTAGGTTCCGTTCGGGGTCTAGTTGGTCCTCGAAGCTCGACGTTACTGTCAGTCATCTCTAAGGGGTTCAAAATAGGGGTTGAAATTTTCAGAACGCCGTAGCTCGAAAACTTCCGATAGAAGGGTATGGTTTTTTTACGTTATTAAATTTGTCTTGAGCTAAACAATTTTTTGAAACCACCCGGAGCATCGTACGTCCAGCCGTTCGTGAGCACCAAAAAGCTTCGTCAACACGATCGTGAATCAAACGGTATAAATCCGGCCGGGATATCATCACTAGGGAGCACCTGATTATAATCAAGGATGGCTGTATAAAGTCGAGTTGTTTGTTCTGCGATATTATTTCATTTGACAAGTGATGGACTATTGGATTTTGTTGGTGGGTACTTCCGAAACCTGAACAAACGTTGAAGTATTATTGATGGGTAAATTATTTCACACCGGCAAATTAGTACACAACGTTAAATTATTACACAACGGTTCATTATTCTATCTCCGTAGAAGGGGAACCTATAGGGTAATGGGGGGCAAAGGTTTGCACGGGGCAAAGGTTCGCAAAGAGGTCTTTTGGTAAAATGGGAAAACTAGGGTCTAAATCATTGAGGAAAGGATTCATTTTTTTATTGAAGGTAGGGGAGATACCCACCTACTACGCCAGGTACTTTTTGGGGTGATAAAATGTAATAGAGGCCCGTGAAAAATCCAAAACTCGAAACTGCAAACCTTTGCCCCCCATTACCCTACAGGTAAATTATTACACAACGGTTTAGGTAGGTGCCCAGTAACGAGTACGGGGTTAGGTACTAACCTTCGGAGGGTCTGCGATCTACATAACATGTGTAGAATAGTACTTATTATATTATATAGACGGGTTATCTAAACGGAGACCTGTGATCTGTAACAGAAGGGATCTGTACAAAATAAGGTGCTGGGATTTGCTGCGTTTTTTGCATATCGACCTGAACTGTACTTATGAATATTGACAATAACATTGTTGGCGTGGGGCACACAATAATATTGTGTGCGGAGATGTGGAGTGCAGATGGGTTCTTTTACTTAAGGGTGTTCAGGTCATTTCCTGCTACACCTCCCATTTCAAGTGATTGTTGGGGGGGGGGGGGGATTTTTTTCTTGGGGCTAATTGTTATTTTTAAAAAGTGAACCTTTAACATTTGGCAGGTGGACTTCTATTCCTGGGACTCGAATTCGAGGCCCTCGCCGTTTTGCCAGGCGTTGAGGCGAAGTTTTGTTTCTTTCCCAGAATATCACGTGAGCCCAGGCCCTGTTGCTCCATTCCAGTTAACCCCCCCCAAACCCACACGGGGTTCCAGAACATTCGTCCAACCTAATTGTCCGCTCCCCTCACCAAAACCAATGATTTCCAAGTACACAAACAGTGAAAGTGTTGGAAATACAACCTCGAAAACGTGGGTTTTTGGTTTATTATTCTGTGAATAATACACCTATGTATTCGCTCAGCAAAAAATTTTTATAACACCCCCTCAAACTTTTTTCTTTTACGTTTCAAGGTGCATAGATTCCAAAAATGCAATGTCCGTCCGCCGTACGCCGTCCGCCGTCCGCCGTACGCCGTCCGCCGTCCGCCGTCCGCCGTCCGCCGTCCGCCGTATCACGTGTACAGGCTTCATTTTCGGTCTAAAAAAATCGTTCTTTCGCACACATGCTCCATTTGGGCCCTAGTTGTGTCCCGAAACTTTTCAGCCCGATCGGAATATACCCAGGGGTGTTATGAGGGAAAATGTGTGTAAAAATAGGTACTTTTTACGTTTTAGCAACATATTGGTAACATGAGCTTCTGAGATCGTTTTCTATGTTTTTGGGGACGAGAAGACCGAATATGAAGTCGATTTTGACCAAAGAGTGGAAAATTGAGTTCTACCAAATGTTCAGCTCCCAGAATTGATTTTTTATGAGTGAAAAACCTGGGAAATCGTCTGAAATCACCATCAGTTTGTATAATAACACTGGAAAAAGTGTCAAGACGTGGTTCAGGACGATTAAATGGCACTACCAATGATCAAAGATAGTTAAAAAAAAAAGAAAAAAAGAGCGTACCTAATTTGTGTTTTGGGGGCCAAAATTAATGGAAACCATCAGAAGTAGCTATTTCGATTATTACGCATGAAAGAAACAATTAATGAACAGCCAACCTTTCTGTAGGTATGTCCAATAGAATAATAAACCCATGTGATAAGGACTTTGCAGCGTTTTTTCTCTTTCTTCTCATTTCCAGGTGAGGACTCAGTTGCCTTTGTGCTCTCTGGGTGGTGGGTTGTTCTTGCCGGTGTGTTCCCAGTGTGTTCCTCTACAATTACTATTTCAGAAACCCTTCAACCCGATGTTTTACGCCTATCAGAACGCATCTGCCGATCCACCGGGGAAGTGCAAAAGGGCAGTCATAGCGCGAGTGCATTGGTCGATCATTTTGGGTCTTCCGTTCTGTTAGCTGATTCCGTTCTTCAGTGTATTTCAAGCAGGAGGCAGCTGCGTTTTTTGGATCATTCAGGAGAAATAAGGTAGGTGTCTATTTACATGTGGGATTACTTACGGTCTCCCTAGACGAATTTAGGACAATGAACACCGAACAAATTTGCCAGAAAAACAATGCAACCTCTGCGCACAACCTGTACCTACTACCCGTACAGAGTACAGAGTTGCCGAATGCACTGCGTTGATGGATTTGCTCAGCTTTTCTTCCTTGCGAGGGTAATGTGGGTTTCACCCGCTTCTTGCCGTCCTTTTGCCAAACACTAACTGCTTCCTTCACAAAACCGTCTCAATATGTCTGACCACAAGCTTTTTGGGTACAAGTATGTTATAGCCCCGCCAATATCGATTGTATCGATTATCTCAAATACATCGATCCTTGTGGTATCGATGACGTGTATCAGACAAGAAGGTGGGTGGACAAGAAGTTTAGTTCCCATTCCGCTGCTCGCATTGTCAAGCGATCTGGATGCTCGCTAGCGCTCGCATCTCAAAAAAGATAAACAATCCCAGAAACTATCCCGTGAATGAGCAGGTTGTTTGGGACTTCTGAATAGATGGTACAAGTATGTTATAGTCACTCTTATTTTTTGGTGTCCTTACAATGGTCTTCCCGTATTCATTTTGAAAGTTGATATCGGCACCCGGGATGTAGGCATCGGGACGCCATATTGAGCCGTCATCGATACCACAAGGATCGATGTATTTGAGATAATCGATACAATCGATATTGGCGGGGCTATAACATACTTGTACCGCTTTTTGTTTATTATTTTCAATAATAAAGCTTTGGAATCGACCATTGAAAAAAAATTTAATCCCCCCCCCACCTCAAACTTTGATGGTTTACGTTTCGAAGGACGTTGAATGCGAATATCGAATAAAAAAAATTTCCTTCCGTCCGCCGTACGCCGGCGCCGTCCACGGCTTCTTCCTTAGTTCCCATGAACCAAAATTCACGAAATTTGGTACATGGGTCAAGTTTTGACTCTAGTTGGTCCTCGAAGCTCGGCGTTACTGTCACTAGACTCTAAGGGGTGAAAAATGGGGGTTGAAATGTCCGGAGTATCCCTATCTCGGAAAATTGTATTTTTAGGTGTGGGTTTTCCCGCATTTTTAAATAGTTAGATTTTTTCTTAATTTTTGAGACCATCCTGAGATGGTTTAAGATGTTGCCATGAAATTTGCTATACTATTTGCCGTAAAGAGTAGGGTTCATGCAGGCATAGAGCTGTGTTGAGAGCCCACATCACTGGTCTCCTGCTAGCTGGACTTTGTAGCGCAGTACCGTACTGATACGCTGAAGTTCACGAGATCGCAACCCTACCGGGGCCGAATATTTTTTCAATCCACTTCAACAGTTTCCCTTCAGAACTTCATTTTGTGTTTCTATTTGCCATTTTAGCCATTTGCCTGTTTTTCATCGAAAGAATTATTTTAGCAACATTTAACTCGTGATTTATGTAGGTAGGTACCTATAGTAACGATTATTTCAACAGCAGGGTGAGTGAATTGTATATATTTAGCCCAAATGTCATCACCAGGGACGCGCTAACAATCGGGAATTGGCCCGAGATGAAATCATTGCTACGTAGAAGGGGCTTGAGTTTGCTGGTAGGTACGTTTGCAACTTTTTTCACTCCACATCAACAATTTCACTTCAGAACTTAATTATTTGCGTTTATTTTTGCCATTTTAGGTACTGTTTGCCATCGACAGAATTATTTTAGCAACATTTAACTCGTGATTTAGGAAGGTGCCCAGTAACGAGTACGGGGTTAGGTACTAAACTTTCGGAGGTTCTGCGATCTACATAACATGTATAGAATAGTACGTATTATATTATATAGAAGGGTTATCTATACAGAGAGCTGTGATCTGAAACAGAAGGGTATTCTGTACAAAATAGTAAATCGTTGTGCAGGGATTTGCAGCGTTTTTCGTGTTTTTTTACGGTTTAGTTTGAATCGGTATCGTTCAAGAACTCAGAATAACTTATTATGCCTTCTATTTGAGTCCGTTTCTTTATAGGTACTCGTGGACTGATTGATGGAATCGCTATCTACAGAATATTTCGTTCACTATGAAAAGCTATAGGTAAGTATCCAATTCCAATTTCGGATTCTCGAAGATTGCATAAAGTGAAATAAGCGAAGGTGAGCTGCGCGTCTCAGAGCGCATCTCCGATAGGTGAGACCCAAGCGCAGGCCATCCAAGTGCCTTTTGATAGTCGACGGTTGACACTCGGAGTGCAAACGATATTACTTAGGTTATGTAGTCGTGTTACGGTCTCCCAATAGTGCCTATCTTGGCCCGCCAGGCCTTCCTTTCCCCCTTGGCCGGCCCCTTCAAGTTATAGCATTCAGAGGGTTTGAAACCGCCGCATCCCACCCCTACAGACTTCCTCAACCTTCAGAGCTCATTTTTATTACCCCCCCCCCCCCCCTCCCCTCACCACCAACGAGTCCAAACCCTAATCCGTACAACAGATACAGGACAGTAAGTCACTTCAGATAACCTTCCCCGATATTGCCTAATATCATAAAACCTCCGGATTTATTTTTGTGGATATATTATGAAAATCCGAGGATATCAGGATTCGAAGACCCTTTCCTCTGCCCTCCTTTTCAAAATATCTCCTTTCCCGTACCCCTTAACCGCATTCATTGCCATTTCAAAACTACGCTTGCGAAGATCAGTGAATTTTTATACCTGATGCTACGGCATAATATGAAAGTACGATATTTTCGAGGGAATCCGCGTGTTCCAAGTCGGTGGGCAGTGTAACTTCCTCTCATCGTTTCATGAATTCATAAGAGGTATCGAGAGAATTTTTGCTAGGAGTTTGACAAAGTGAATGGGGTACCTGTCCAATAGGGTACCTACCGGGACGCTCCGATGGTCCAATATGCTACCAATCACTCACGCTAACCAAATTGGTCCAAAACCACACCAGTTCCACTATATTAAACAACGGCACACCACTGTTACATCCCGTCCTTGTCGGTGTACGTAAAGAATTTGTTCGTTTTTCTCATCGTGTGGTATGTTTGGCATCCTTATTTTTGTACAGCGCAAATACGCTGTTTTAATTACATTCCCGTCACTATCACATTTCCGACTAGATTTAGAATACAACTTAAGTTCAGCCCCACATGGCACACCACTTTTAATTTTATCGCAGTTTTTTCTTTGGTCCGGCAACACTCCCTTTTCTTTCAAAAAACGCACGCATGTTTCATCGTCATAAATTATTTTTCTATACAAACTGGCTAAACTCATTTTAAAAAAACCGTGAATGTCAACCTCAAACTAACTGCAACTTATTAGGTAGTATCTGATTCGAGGTATCGATAGTTGACAGTGATATCGATACCACGTACAAGAAACTATGGAAGTGAAAAAACGCTGCCAATTGTTACACAACTGTTTATTATTTACCTGTATAGATGCCCCTCCTGCGTAGATCACTCACTGTCTTTTGTGGTCAGTACCCACCCTTGTGCCTCCCAGGAGAGCCCTAAATCGATTAGTGGAGCCGGCCGGGGAACCACAGTTCCATGAATATGCGGTGGGTTAAAGAATTCTATCATTAATTTTTTATTATTTGTTGTTATTCATGAAGCATAACAGTTGTTGAAGTACCTATCGACGAAATCCAAAATAACAATCATTCTTCAAGTGGAATAATATCACAGAACAACCAACTTGATTTTATATAGCCATGCGTGATCATAATCAGGTGTTCCCTAGCACTGACGCATGTGCTGGGTGTAAACCATTCATTCACGATCATGCTCACGAATCTTTTAGGCGGGAATTTCAGTGCCTTACTGAGACCGAAAGGCTGGACGTATAATGCTCCGGCTGGTCTCAAAAAATTCGCAAGTTCGAGATCAATTTAAAAACTTGAAGAAATTCGAGACAACGGCGGTACCCTGGAAATTTCAACCCCTATTTTTCACTCCTTAGAGATGCCTGACAGTAACGCTGAGCTTCGCGGACCAACTAGACCCCAAATTGGACCCAAAAACCAAATTTCAACAATTTTCGTTCATGGTGACTAAGGAAAAACGCTGCAAATCCCTGCACAACGGTTTATTATTTTGTATAGAATACCCTTCTGTTACAGATCACAGCTCTATGTATAGATAACCCGTCTATATAATATAATATGTACTATTCTATGCATATTATGTAGATCGCAGACCCTCCGTAGGTTAGTACCTAACCCCGTACTCATTACTAGGTACCTACCTAAATCACGAGTTAAATGTTGCTAAAATAATTCTGCCGATGACAAACAGTACCTAACAAAAAGAAACACACATAATGAAGTTCTGAAAAGAAATTGTTGATGAGGAGTGAAAAAAGTTGCAAAAGTACCTACCAAAAAACTCCAGCCCCTTCTACGTAGATGGTATAATGAACCGTTGTGTAATAATTTACCGTTGAGTAATGATTTACCGTAGTAATACCTAATTTACCCATCAATAATACTTCAACGTTTGTTCAAGTTTCACTACCTACCAACAAACTCCAAAAGAGCCATCATTTTTCAAATTAAATAATATCACAGAACAACCAACTCGACTTCATACTCCGCCAATATAATCAGGTGATCCCTACCAATGATTGGCCGTATTCACAAATTCCTATTGTGGGCGCGTCTCTGGTTACGAGATTTGGTTTGAATTGTATACAATTTCATTCACACTGGAGTCGAAAATGCCTGTCGGTGCAAACTTCGGGGCCTAACTGTGAACGAACGGCTGGACGTACGATGCTCCGGATGGTCTTAAAAAACTCGCAAGTTCAAGAACTATTTAAAACCGTAAAAATATTTACGTAAAAAAATGGCATAGGCGTTTTGAAAATTTCAACCCCTATTTTGAACCCCTTAGAGATGACTCACAGTAACGTCGAGCTTCGAGGACCAACTAGACGCCGAACAGAACCTATAACCCGAATTTCATCAATTTTTTTTCATGGTAACTAAGAAAAGTGGCCCGTACGGCGTACGGCGGACAGACAGAAATATTTTTATTGCAGTTTTGGATTCTACATACCTTGAAACGTAAACCATCAAATTTTGAGGGGGGGTAAGAATTTTTTTTTTCATGCTCGATTCCAATGGTTCATTATTGAAAATAATAAACCAAAACGAAGTACGGCGGGCGGTGTATAGACATTTTTCAGACATTTTTTCATCTCATGTACGGTTTCTACATACCTTGAAATGGAAACCATCAAATTTTTAGGGTGAGGGTTAAAGTTCTAGCTGAATTAATGTTTTGGACATCGTCAGTTGTTTCGCGTCACGGATACGTTGCTCTTATTGGTTATAGGACTCAGGTCCTAAAATCCCGTTTTTTAAAAATATTTTTGTTGTTGACAGAATCGAGCGTTTGACTCCTCGAGTCGAAGTATTTTTTGTAGAGCTTTCATTTCGGGTCGGAGGAAAAACCTCTGATTTTGGACCTATTTTGTGTTTTGGCACATGCAACTTTAATTCATCATATTATTCAGTGAGATTACTCAATATCCAGCGAGTTTCGATCAGTAGATAGAATAAGTTCCTTCTGGCGCAGGGGTCACCCTGCAAGACCTGTTATACTAAAACCGCACGACACCAAACCCGCAAAACTACGAATTTTTCGAAAAAATTTACACATTTCCGTAAATGTTGTTAACTTCAAAAATGTTCGAAAAAATTTACGAAAATATCGTTCGTTTTTCGAAAATTTTCAAAATTTACATTTTCTAAAAATTTACCCACGGAATTTTTGAAAAATTTACGAAATTTTCAAAACTTTTTGTCATTATCCTCGAAAATATTCAAAAAATTTACCGATTTCAGTAAAATGGCTTTCAGCGTAAAATAAGGAAGGCCTCGGCCACTTCCGAGGGGCCGACAAGCAGGGGCTAACAAGGGAGGACGAAATTTGATTAGCTCCGATTGCTCTAGGATTCCCCAGGATTACTTCCTAGGATACCCCCTCCCCCCCTTACTTACAACAATTTCGCTGTTTTAATTCATACCTGTTCAACAATTAACGTCGTCAGTAGTGGAGGAGGTAAACGGGAAATGAACGGAAACAGAAAGAGCAAGCAATTACGTCTATGCAAATGTAATAGGAGGGAAGGAGGGAGCGAGCTGAGCCCATGGATGGACCATTACTATCTGATAAAGCCTCCAGATTGCAGGACTGTACAACAGGGGATCTCACATATTCAGAATCCCCTTGAGCGCCCCCCTTATTAATGCCCCCGACCCCCCACCAACAACCACCATACAACTTCCATTTCTAACATATACTGATCTCCTTATCTCTCCCGTTCTTCTGCCAACGACAAAGGTCGAGATTTTTTTGTGTGTGTTCTTTTTGTTCTTTTTTATATTTTTTTTTTAAAAGCGAGTAAAAAATTCCATTCGTCCTCTTTTATGTATATTGTTCTGCGAAAGAGGTTGGTAGTGGTAGGAGGAAAAATCCAACGCATTTTCTTGAGCAGTCGGCAAAGAAACGGACAAATTTTCCGTGTGTGTGGTATAAAGCAATGATGGCGAGGACAGTGGATGAACGGTGAGGGGAGGGGAGGGGAGGTCAAACAAAAAGGGGATATTCAGAAAGGCCAATTACTTCCACATGTTAGTCATGTTTAGCATTTTACCTTTTTTTTTTTGCTTCGAATGGCCCTTCCTTTACAGAAGAGGAGATAAGGGGTTTTCAGCGATGAAAATATGAGGAGATCCGAACCGTCACACTTCTTTTTTTCCTCCCCCGAATGGAATAGCGTTTTCTGTCGTGTACGTGTTTGCTGAGAACCAATACTAATATTGTTTCAAATGTAAGGTGTGTGCTTTGTCAGAACGTGGAAAGAGAGAGAGAAATAGAGAAAAAATCATCCTGTTGAAATTAGACGTGGGCGCTGTTTCGCATCGATCAAACGAAAACGGCCGTTTTTGTTATACCACTTGTATCGCTGAACGGATGACAAACATTAACTAAATTGGCAAAAAAACGCAAATAATGACGTTCTGAAGGAAAACTGTTGAGGTGGAGTGAAATATATGCCCCTTCTGCGTAGATCACTGTTGTCTGTGGTCAATACCTACCCTCGTGGTCAAGTATAATGAACCGCTGTGTAATAACTTGCCCATCAATAATACTTCAACGGTTGGTCGAGTTGCAAAAGTACCGATCATCAAAATCCGGCCCCTTCTTGGTAGATGAAGCGTTGTGTAATAATTTGCCGTTGTGTAATAATTTACCGTTGTGAAATAATTTACCGTTATGTAATAATTTACCACTGTGTAATAATTTACCCATCAATAATACTTCAACGTTTCTTCAAGTTTCAGAAGTAACTACCAACAAAATCTAATAGTCCATCACTTATCAAATGAAATAATATCGCAGAACAACCAACTCGACTTCATACAGCCATCCTTGATTATAATCAGGTGCTCCCTAGTGATGATATTTGGGCCGCATGTATACCGTTTGATTCACGATCGTGTTGACGAAACTTTTTGGTGCACAAGAACGGCTGGAAGTACAATGCTCCGGGTGGTCTCAAAAAATTGTTTAGCTCAAGACAAATTTAATAACGTTAAAAAACCATACCCTTCTGACGAAAGTTTTCGAGCTACGGCGTTCTGAAAATTTCAACCCCTATTTCTAACCCCTTAGAGATGACTGACAGTAACGCTGAGCCTCGAGGACCAACTAGACCCCGAACGGAACCTATAACCCGAATTTCATCAATTTTTTTTCATGGTAACTAAGAAAAGTGGCCAGTACGGCGTACGGCGGACAGACAAAATTTTTTTGTCAAAAAATCAAATTTTGAGGGGGTTTAGCATTTTTTTTTCTTGCTCGATTCCAATGGTTCATTATTGAAAATAATAAACCAAAAATTAGTTTACTATCATGAATACATTTCATCAGGGTTTACTATCAGTTTACTATCATTTTCAGTCAGGGGCGTTGCGTCCATAAGGCCACTCGGGCCACTGCCCCGGCACCCGAAAACACTAGGCAGGCGCGGATCCAAGGGGGGGGGGGGTCACAGGGGTCATGACCCCCCCCAGAATCAGCCTGCATTTCAAAAAGCAGAGCTGAACGAATTGTTCACAAACCCGAAAACAAAAAAAACCAAACGAAAACGAACCCAGTTTTTGTTAAATCAAAAAAGAACTAGGTACTTATAAAAAATCTAAAAAGATTCGATCAAAAATGTCAAAATTAGTCGAATACAATCGTACACTTGGTCCTACCAATGTTACTTTATATACAATTTTATGTCAATAAATTTACCTTGGTGTATCCGTCAAATTACACCTTGTTTATTTGTTCTTATTTTTATTGATTATTATCTTGTTTTTGTTTCGTTCTCGTTTTCTTTCCTGCCAAATTCAGTAAAAACGATACTGAACTCACTGAGATCAACAATAGATTGTTGTGGTTTCAATGTTTTGATTTGCAAACTCTGAAGTTAGCTACGCTGCCATAAAATGCGCCAATTTGTTTGAAAACACATTAGGACACTTTTTTAGAAGAAAATTGAAAATAAATACATTTATCAGTTGAATAATTAATAGATATTGAAAAATATTTTTTACATAATATAAACAATGAATTTTATAAATAAATACAATTAATTTTGTAAGTAGACAAATTGGACGAGTTTAGGCATAAGGTTGAAAATTCGGTTTGTATTGTTCGTTTGGTTATTTTGTTATTTTTTGTTATTTTTTATATTGTTCTACCCTGTGACCCCCTCCGGAAAAAAACTCTGGATCCGCCCCTGACACTAGGAGTGAAAAAGACCAACCATTGTTCAGATGGCATCTGAATTTCCCTCCGCACACTGTACCTACCTAGCATTTATCACGAAGTTCAACAGTGACTCGCCAGATTTCTCTGGCTATGGATATTCAATATTCTAGTAGAACATCCATTGTGGTTCCCTGATGTTAGCTCCATAGACGAAGCATGTTATCGGAATAAAGTGAAAGCAATCGATCCCCTGCGATCGAAATCGAAACCTGGGCTCCTGAAACTGGATGGTAGATTCTGGGTCCTGGGACCTAGTGTCGCCATGGCAACCGAGAAAAGTGGCCATCCGTGCACGCTCAGTCAAGTAAAAATGTTGTTCGCCACGCCTACTTTGGGCTCCGGCCCCTTAACCTGATTTCAACCCCAAAATCGTTCATTTCACAATCGATTCGATCCCTTCGATTCAGTTTGTCATCTCGATTTTTTGTTGTTTTCTCTGAATCAAATGCCCGACATCTACAACAGATGACAACTAAGCTGAGAACTTCACTCCACTGAATCGCATTCGCTTTCTCTGCCTGCCAGTTTTCAATTTTTTTGGCGTCAAATGTTGCGCATTTTGCGTTCGATCCGGTTCCGATGACAGATTTTTATTTGTGGTGCCTATGTGCGTTTTGTCCTGTTTGCTGTTTGTGGATTGATCGGCGTCAACGCACAGATAACTCAATAGCTCAATAGCTTCTCCATTCAAGTAGGTACCAGCTGACGGGTCAGTGTTTTGTTGTATTTTAGTTTATTATATTTTTGTAACACATGAATTCGGTGGCTAATTTGCAGTAGAAATTGTCGTCGTTGTCGCACGAGGATAGATTGCAGATTAAAAGAGATGAGCTTTGCTGAATATCACTCTGTCAGTAAATAAGGGAAGGGTGTTGTTGACTTGGGGTATTCTGCAGACAAATCTGTTGGTTTTGTGTTCTGGTCTGGTGCCCCACCGTTTTCAGACCCCACGCACCGCTACTGTGTAACGTTTATCGGGAAATGAAAACTAGGAGTGAACGAAATCAAATGTCTTGAGTTTGGCAATTGGAACTTTTTTGCACTCGGCAAGACACTGAGTTCTCGACAGCCCGTTCCATCTCTTCTACCGCCATCTTGACTTCAAAGCGGACTACTTAGGACGGTCCTGCTCAACTCCACCTGGATCGCGCCTGGGATTTGGGATAAGTGACAAGATCCTTTGGTAGAATTACCCGCATCTTGTTCTGTTTACGTATGTCGTGATTCCCTCTCAGAAACCACTCCTGTAATATTACGAGAGATTTTACCAAATAAACACGGAGATCGTTGAGCTGATCAACAACAAGGGTTATCCCCAACCGACTCAAACGGTCGTAACGGCCGATTGTGGACTGGGGACGGGTGGAAAAGTCCCTATAAAAACTCGCCCTTCAGGCCCAGCTGAGCATTGGACAATCCGACCCCTGGCTACCGACTTCTCTCTCGACCTCTCTGGAACCTCTCTCCCCATATCCTAAAAGATGTCCTGCTGTTGGTGAAAACCGCAGGACACATACCGACTTCTCACCTAGTAGGTACCTGCTGTTGGTGAAAACCGCGGGGAGTTGGTTAAAAGACTCCAGAGGAGCACATCCTACCACATCCATTCTCTCAAGCTTCTCACTGCCATCTCTCTTCTGCTCCTATCCAAAATTTTGTGAATAACTCACGAGTTTCTGGTGACCCCTTCTCTTCAACCTACTGTCCTGAAAACCCGCCCTTCACGACAAGTGGTAAACACATATCCGTCCACCACAACTTACATATTTATGTAGTGATTAAAAAAATAAAATAAAATAAAAATAAATTAAAAAATAAAATGATAATAGGGTAGGAAATAATAGTACATTTTTATTGTTTGGAATATTCCTTACAAAAGTTGGGTAGACATAACACAGAGTTGAAACGTAGCAAGTAAATAAGCGATAATAATGTGAAACCAGTAATATAAGGTAGTTATTATAATAATGTATTTTGTGCAAATCCAGATTTGTATACAGGACACGCCAATAAATTTGATTTCACTGCAGAACGGATATCTATACAGGAAAATAATCAACCGTTGTGTAATAATTCGCAGCGTTTTGTTTGTTGGGCTCGGAAATGATAAAATACGATGAGATTTCATCAACCAACGAACTGATAATCTTGAAAATTAATTAAATTTAGTCTTGAAGATATCTTGAAGATTTGAACCAATTTATTTGATGATATGATTAAAGACACCACAACCACATCCCTTCGGGCAAGTTCAGTGGGTAGAAGGGAAAGGACAGGAACTGAATTGAACGAAATGAGAACCACAGGATGAGAATTGCAGGGAATATTAACTGCAGTTATCATAGGCGAGTAGGAGAGCTAATGTTAAAATATTTGTCAATCGATGTTATTTTCTACTCAGCCTTGAAAATAAATTTCACGAAAATTGCGAATGAACCGGTGAATCGTCCACAATAAGAATGAAACAGTAACCCTGACAGAGTAAGACATTCGAAGGAAGGAAGCTAATGCAAGCCCCAACAGTGTATACAAGTCTATCCATCATTGCTAACCCCCTCCCACCTACCTTCCTGGTGGTACATTAACATACAAATTATTTCTTGGCCGATTTGATAAGAAATGATTTATCGGGGGCTCCAACTCCGGGTCTGATTGGCGCCTTTGGGGTAGAAAGGCTGTTCCCAAATTGAGATTATCTATTACCATGATGAAAGCGAGCCGAGATTGCCGGTTCTGCACGGGTTTTCGGATAGCGGTCTCATTGATGTTGAGGTGGCCTCTTTCGAATGTGACTGATCATGATTACTCTCTTTCAGCACGCAGTGTTTCAGTGATTGATGAACTACATGCAGAGAAACCTTCCGTAAGAGGAGATGCGAGGTTCGATGTTGACAGTAATCCAATTTGTTAATACGTTGGTACCAATTATCTCAAAATAATATATAATTAAAAAACGGCTGGAGACATTTCTCCTTACTGGGAGAAATGCAGATCGAGGAAGCTGAGGAAGCTGTGGTTCAAATTTCAAGTCGATAGGTCTAACAGCAACAAAGTTATCTCTACAGGGCACTCGACTGATGTGACAAGCAACGTACTCCAAAATTTGTATGAGGCCATCCTAAGAAAGCTATGGTTCAAATTCGAAGACGATAGGTCGAACCGCAACAAAGTTATCTGTTCTGGGCAATCAGCTGATTTGACGACCACCTTCTTCTAAAATTCGTATGACACCATAATAAGGATTCCAAACGGAGCCTTCGTACGAAATTTGAACACTCAAGCACCACGGGAAGTGTTCCCGTTGCTGTGCCGAAAAAATGCAACGAGAAAAACGTTGCATTTTTTCGTCACACCGATTTTAGAATGAACCCCAGCCCTAAAGACATATCAATGTCAAAAATGTTTCAAAACATTACTATACAGGCTGCAAGCAGTTTTGGGAGGAAGCAACTTCATTTTTTGTTATTAAATACGTTACATGCGTAATTAGGAATTACACGTAATTTGCACATCGATATCAAATTGAATTACAACACAAGTAGGTACGCATTCGACTTGAAATTTTATTTCATTATTTTTTATTATTGTTGCAATTTCATAATTTTCGAAGGTGAAAGAAGAAAAACCATTAAAATAACAAGGTTCACAATGGTGAAATGTTACTGTTGAATTCAAATTACCTCCATTGTAATATTGAAACAAAAATAAATTGCAAAACTTATTCAATACCTATTAAGTGCATTTTGAAATAATTATATATATATATATATATATATATATATATATATATATAATATAGCTGATTCATGATACATGTATTGATGGTTCATCCATCGACGGTTTTTTATGACCTAGTGGGGAGTTTAAAGGTGATGTCGAGGGAAATTCATCATCGACTTTCATTTATCGACTTGGGTGTTTGCTACCAACTGTTTGCTAATTCAAATGTTCTCGTATCTTCAATCAATCAAAATGATTATTTTTAGTATCATGTAAATGATGTTACAATTACGGATTCGATAATTTATTTTAACAATAATGGTGTTGTGGTGAATGGGTAGGTGTGTTCCTCACTTGTCGTGAACGGCGGGTTTTCACGATATTAGATTAGAAAGAAAGTCGTGAGTTAGTCACGAATGGATAGGAGCAGGAGAGAGAGATGATGGATGTGGTAGGATGGGCTCCTATGGGATCTTTAGGCTAACTCCCCGCGGTTTTCACCAACAGCAGGAGTTAGTATGCTCCCCGTGGTTTTCACCAACAGCAGGAGATCTTGTAGGATGTGGGAGAGAGGACGAGAGAGACAGAGAGAGAGAGAGAGAGAGAGAGAGAGAGAGAGAGAGAGAGAGAGAGAGAGAGAGAGAGAGAGAGAGAGAGAGAGAGAGAGAGAGAGAGAGAGAGAGAGAGAGAGAAGTTGAAGTTGAAGTTGATTATTTTTATTGAAAAACGTGTACATAAATAGGGCCATACAGCCCTCTCTGCCATTAAGCACACGAAAAAATAAGTAAGCACTTCATTGTAAAAATAAAGTCAGGTTTTCTTAAAATGAGCACATTTTATCATTCTCGGAACGTTCCAACACAATATATGCATGAAAAAGATTTAACATAAATAGCGCGAAAACAATTTTGAGTGTAGATGCTCTTTAAATGTAGAAGTTGACATGGACAGATTAAAAAGTTCCATGTTCGCATTATGAAATTTAACTGCCTGGACCAAAAACGATCGCTCATAAAATGAGGTTTTATACGAGGGGACATCCAAATGACGAGAAGCTGTTCTCGTGTTCACCCCATGCACCGTGTCTCTCCTATGCATCTGTGATGCCAAATATTTGGGTGTACCAAATTTTAGTAATTTAAATACCATGCACCCCATGGAAAACTGAAACCGTTCTTCAATCTTCAGCCATTTTAATCTAATATAATATTTTGTGTCGTGTTCATCGGGTCTGGCATTAAAAACAAAACGTACAGCCGCATTCTGGACCCTCTGCAACTTCAGTTTCCCTTCCCCGATTATATCACAATAACTTAATATGGCGTAATCAATAATCGGGAAAAGGAGGGACTGAACCAACCTCGCTTTGATGAGCGAAGGAAAATTGGCGCAAACAGCTCTTAACTGATAAATTCCACCAAACACTTTTTGACACACTTTATTCACTTGACCGTCCCAGCTCAAAACTGAATCAATGTGAATGCCAAGACTTTTCACCTCAGATTCGATAGGAATGCTGTTACCACCGATTGCAATGCAGCCTGCATAGGAGTGATCTCGCACCTGAGCCATTCGCCCGGTGGAACCAATTATAATGGCAGAACACTTCGCAGAGTTTATGGCAAGGCCATGGGCGGCACACCAATGATCAAGTTGGGTCAGGTCACTATTTATCTTTTGAATCGTTTCATCTATATCAGCAACTGACGACTCGATGAAAATCTGCAAATCGTCTGCATACAAGTGGTAGCTCGAGAAAATTAACACATCAGAAATGCTATTTATGTAAAGGCTGAAAATCAAACTTGACAAAACTGAGCCCTGTGGGGTTCCCTTGACCACCTCCAACTTCTCAGACCTATTTCCTATGCCATCCTCAACACACTGCCACCTCCCGCCAAGATACGACTCAAACCACTTGGCAACTCCTTCACCGAAATTTAGAGAATTTAAAATTTTCAGAAAAATGTCATGGCGAACATTATCGTATGCGCGAGAAAAATCGATTTGCACCAAGACAGTTACTTTACCTTTGTCCATATTCTTACGAAATTCGTCGACTACCGAAATAAGAGCAGTTTCAGTTCCATGACCGGTTCTGTAGGCAGATTGTTTAATATTAATTACATTATTTTACTCAATATGCGTAACTAGTTCATTGTATATTATTTTATCGAAAATTTTTCCTGCAGAACACAGTTTGTTAATCGAACGAAAATCTCCTGGAACTTTCGGATCTTGGACCTTAGGCAAAGGAAGTACTAGCGAGTCCCTCCATAACGAGGGGTAGCAATGTGCAGCCACCGATGCATTATAGATATGACACAGAATAGGGACCACCACTTCACTGACTGACTTCAACGAATCGACAGGAATACCGTCAACTCCAACAGATTGAGATGTAATCCCGTCCATGGCCCGCCTCACATCCCCCCTCAGTGATCTCCCTAAAATTAAATTCATTTATAAATCACTTCGAGCTCTCAAATAATCACATATCAATAACGAAGCGTCAGACCCACCACTTACAGACGAATCGCAAAAGAACCTGTTCAATTCATTCAAAGACCCCTATTTTGTTGAGATTAAATTTATTTTTACCCAGACCGCATGATTTAAAAATTTTCCACAGTTCTGTTGGCATCCTGTTCGAATCGAAAAGCCGACAAAAATGCTTATACCTTGCATTCCTAATCATCTGTTTTACTCTGTTTCTCGCTTTTTTATACTCGGCAAAAACATCGTCATTTCTACCGCGAATATATGTTTTAAACAATTTATCTCTCAACCTCATCAAACCCTGAATCTCGTCCGTGATCCAGGGAGCTGGCGGCTTTCTACATTTTACAGTTTTCAGGGGGCAATATGTGTTATATAACTCAAACATTATATCTGAAAATAATTGAACTTCAACATTAATATTAGGGGCATCATAGACTAATTTCCATGACTGTTTTTTGACTGCCTCTAAAAATCGCCCATTAGTGAGTGCCGTTCTATCTCTATACGTTATTGTACGACATTTATTTTTGGATCTACGTAGATTGATTGTACAGTGTATCAGATCATGTCTAGATAGACCTGGCGCGTTAATTTGACCAAAATTCGATATTCTGTCTCTATTGCTAACAATTATCAAATCAATCAACGAACTGGAGCTTGCCGTATGATGCGTTGGATTCAACGGTAAAAATTCCAAATAATAAATTTTAAGCTGCTGTAATAACATGTCTATATAGATCGAATCTCCACTAGATCGGCAGGCGTTCTGGGCTAAATTAATATTGAAATCTCCTAATATGAACAAATCATTTGAAACCGCCATAACTTTCGAAACTACATCAAAAAAATTGTTGAGACCCTTCGCTTTGGGGGGTCTATAAATCACACTCAAAACAATTTTCCTACCTTTCGATTCTACCTCAGTGAAAATAAATTCGGGCTCATGCGAATATTCTGGGGTTGACTTTTGAATAACTCTATACTTCAACGAATTTTTTATGTAGAAACAAACACCTCCACCTTCTTTATTAAGTCTGTCATTTCTAATTAGGACATAACCAGGTAACTCAAAGGAAGAAGAATTTTTTTATAGCCGGCTTAAAAAAAGTTTCTGACACTGCTATAACATCCACAACGTCCTCTTTAAATATTTCAGAAAATTCGGCCCAATGGCTCGGAATGTGTAGCCTTTCCGCATTAACGTGAGCTACCCTCAAAGAATTCAAGCTGTTTCCGCAGACATCAGCTAACATTTGATTAACTGAACTCGACATAATTCAAGAAAAATAACTCAATTAAATAACTTCTGTACCTTACCATTGAAAGAAAAGAAAAATGAATAAACAAAACCACAGTCATGCAGCATGGCTATAAGAGCGAATTTTCGAAGTTTTCGGCATCTTCCTCCTCCGCCTAAAATTTTCTGAAAATTAATTTTCGGCCAATGTTTTCCCAACTTGATACAAAATTAAAACAGGAGTAGTTTTACGCAAAGTAAAATTTGGGGTGGAAGGAGGGGGAGGGGGAAATCAAAAATGTTTTGAATACCAGAAGAGTAGGTATTGGGTACGTAACAAATTTTTTGTTCAATTTTTTGCCGAGCAACACCTCGGTTTGTAGATTTTCCAACGCTGAACACGATGGTGAAGTCAGAATTGCGATATCCCATTCCGTTATCAGATTAGAGCAGACGAACCAAGAAGAACATCTCAAGAAATAACCACGTTCCTCCATCTTCAAAGTGCTCCAGTTTGAGAATGGAATGAGATATCGCAATTCTGATTTCACCATCGTGTTCAGCGTACAAAAACCTTTAAAATGAGGTGTCACTTGTCAGACTTTTTCATTTTGGGAATTTATGGGTAATTTTCCCCCCCTAAAACTCCCCAAAACTCCCCCTTAGGGTGACCCGATTCTGCCCATCTTCGAACTTAGCCTGTCGATTGCCAAGACAGATTTTTCGTGCAAATTTGAACTTTTTATCTCAATTCTTTCGAGAGTTATCGTCTGGAATGACACATACATATATAAATATATATATATATATATATACATATAATTTCTGGTGTCTTTCGGCAGGGAATTCAGGATAGTCTGAAACGGATTTTGGTATAAAAATCTTTCGGAAATTCGAGTTTTAAAAATTTTGGACCGAGAACAATAGCTTCCTTTTCTTCGAAAATTCGCTAAAATGATAAGCGCTTCCAAAGAAAATTTTTGCCTTCCTAGTTTTCACTCATCTAATCCACTAAAACTACTTTTTAGGAGAACGTCCCTTCTTCTTATCCCTATGGCTGGTACTCCGACTGTCCTTCGTCTCTTGCTCCTTCAAAATTTGCAAGGTACTCTTGGACTCGATGAGAATGGATGGGCAGCTTTCATCTTCTGACTTCCTTAGAGAAACTCTTCCGTTTCTTACCCAGGCGAATTTATAATGGTTTTCTCTTTTAAATTCCTTTGCGGCCTGTAGGAGCTTCCGGTTCGCATACGTCAAGCTGTGATTGACATAGATGTTGACAGCATCGTGAACAGTGCTATCCAGAGATCTCGTCGTTAACGGAGGTTTTAGGTCCCTGACTTTCGCCATGAATAATTTCTTATCCATCAGACGGACGAAATCTAGCACTATTATGCCCGGAAGCTTGAGAAGTTTATTCGGAGGAAGACGGTAACAGTCATTAATAGCGTTCTCGTTCCATCGAAAGCCTACAACGCGAAATATGTTTTCTACGGTTTCCATAATATTTTCATTTTGCGGCATAGGAACATTACAAATGTCAACAGTATTAACCCTTAGCATTTGTTCAACAGAATCAGTCTTCGCTTCTGTGACGTCAATCCTTTTGTTTATTTTGGAATGATCGGCGGCGATATCCTCAATTTTCAATGCAAGACCGTCAACAGATGTTTTCATAGCAGATAAGGCATTGCTGTTTTCCGTTATGATATCAGAGTAAACACTGAAATTATCAGCGAACGATTTCTGTTCATCTCTCAATGTGCCTATCTGATTCAAAACATTGCCATTTGAAGCTGATATGTCAGAACGTAGTTCTTCGAGCAAGTCAAATAACGCCTTATTACTGTTTTGATCATTAGAAACAGAATTTGTACCTTTCTCGCTTCCATCTGCATTTGGGCTCCCAAATAAACGGGACCTCCTCTTCTCAATCAAGCAACCAGAACAATCCCAGGTTTGATTTTTGTCCCTCATGAATATGAAGTCTTCTTTCACCAAATTAACGCACGAAAGATGGAACATTTTATCGCACTTAGAGCACGTCGCGCGGTATTCATTGTTTCGGAACCCGAGAGCACAATTATGGCAACGATTAGACATTCTATCACGAGAAAGTTGTTACTCGGACGAGTGCTGGCACCTGACTGAGAGAGAGAGAGAGAGAGAGAGAGAGAGAGAGAGAGAGAGAGAGAGAGAGAGAGAGAGAGAGAGAGAGAGAGAATCGAATCGAATCGAATCGAATAGAATCGAATCGAATCGAATCGAATCGCATCGCATCGAATCGAATCACATCGCATCGCATCGCATCGCATCGCATCGCATCGCATCGCATCGCATCGCATCGCATCGCATCGCATCGCATCGCATCGCATCGCATCGAATCGCATCGAATCGAATCGAATCGCATCGCATCGCATCGCATCGCATCGCATCACATCGAATCGAATCGAATCGAATCTTCATTCCAATCTGAGTTTTCGTTGAATAAAGCCTATTATTCGAGGCAATTCTATTATTTCAATTTATTCAACGATTTCAATTTGTTCAGTACAAAATTGAACAAGTGTTTGAAAGGCCAATAAGTAGGTATAAGCAGAATCACGTATAGGCGATAAACTATTTCAGTACAAAATTGAACAAGTGTTTGAAAGGCCAATAAGTAGGTATAAGCAGAATCACGTATAGGCGATAAACTATATAGTAGAAGAAGTGATAGCGTGAAAATAAGTCATTCTTCAAATTAATCTTAAAAGTTTCATAGGTCTCCTTCAGAGCTTGGGACATCCCATTAAAGTATAAGATACTTTTGCAGAGAAAAGATTCATGATAGGCAGAGGTTCTGCGTGATGGGAAACGGAAATTTGTATCTTTGTTTCTAGTGTTTAAATTATGGATATTAGAGAAAGTTTGAAATTTATCATTTAAATACGGTGGCTTTTTATTGGAGATTATACGGTGCATCGTTGTCAAAACACTAAATTGAATCAGATCTTCAATTTTCAGAATTCTCAATTTCTTAAATTTGTCGTATACCCGATCATCAAACCTCAAATTTAAGATAAACCTCACGGCTGAGTACAGTAGTTTTTGTAGCTTCTGCCTGCATTCAAAATTCATGTCACACATCGCTGAAAGACATTAAGATAAATGCGGCATTATCATTGCTTGAAACAGCCTTTTTTTAATGTTCAGTGATCGGTAGATTAATAGTTTATTTATTGCATACAGTTGAGATCGTGCCTTACTGCATATTCTACTTGTTTGGCTACTCCACGAAAGATTCTGTTGTAACATAATGCCAAGGCATTTAACCTCATTACAATACAGAAGCGGCTCGTTGTTTATTTCGAGTCCAGGCGCTTCCGATTGCGACAAATTTGCCAGCAACCGAGAATGGCCGAAAATAATACTGGTGCTCTTTCGTGGGTTAACCACCAACCCATGTCTCTTGAACCAGCACGACTGGTAATTAAGATCTTCATTAAAGAGTTCTAATTTGAGTTCAAACAGTCGATTTTAGTTGACAGATATAAATTCAAATCATCTGCGTACAGACTTCGTTTGCATGTTAAGATGGCGTCAGAAATACGATTCAAGTACAGAGCAAAAATCAGGCTCGATAGCGTGTTACCTTGCGGTGTCCCTCTCACAAGCGTAGACCAAGCTGAGGTCGTCCTTGGTCGTCCTAATGCATTGCTTTCTGTCAGTTAAGTATGACCTAAACCATGACACCACCAGGTCGGTACAACCTATTGACTTAAGGATGGACAAAAACAATTGATGTTCAAGGCTATTAAATGCATGGCTGAGATCAAGGCTTACAAATAACGTTAATTCACCTTCATCCATATTTTCTCAAATATCATCGGTTACTTTTATAAGAGCAGTTTGAGTACTGAAATGTTTTCTGTAACCAGACTGATATTCGTCGAGAATTGAGTTTTGTTCTACAAACGCAGAAAATTTGAAATACACCACTTTATCAAAGATTTTAGCCAAGACACTTATCAGAGTGATTGGCCGAAAATCACAGAAATTCACAGCAGGACTTTTCTTCATTAACGGGAGTACGAACGCACTTTTCCATACATGTGGATAAATTACATTAGTCAGCGAGAAATTAAAGATATGAATGAGGACATTTATAATTTTATCTGCTATTAATTTTATTAAAATACACGATATGTTGTCAGGGCCCATGGCCTGGGACGAAATGCTTTTTATGGCTAGTTTGACTTCGCCTGAGGTAACCGGTGTAAAATCAAACTTAGCTCCATCCTGTGTGCCTATCTGCGTATAATCGTTCAAAAGTTCGGGATCGACATTATGATCGCAACCTAATTTACAGAAATAGTCATTAAGGCCGTCCAAATCAACGGTGGGATCATCATTATTAGTGTCCGTAAGCTTACCTATTCCTTGGTCTTTAAAAATTTTAAAAAGCTCTTTCGGATTCTTGGCATCTTTTATTTGATTCTTAGCTGCTTTTAAACTAGCATTTCTACTTTCATGTCGCAGACAGAACACATTCACTAATCTGCCAGTTGGTATCTGCTTCTGTTGTGCCAGAACCTGATGCTTCCTCTTTCTGGGTTGGTAGTTTCCATTCTCATCTGGGCCAGTATGCGTTCTTTCTGGACGTTTCCTGCAGCTCCAAGGTAGTTTTGTCTTCCGCCAAACGCGACCACTCTACG
The DNA here is from genome assembly GCA_954871275.1 of Leptopterna dolabrata. Classification (NCBI taxonomy): domain Eukaryota; kingdom Metazoa; phylum Arthropoda; class Insecta; order Hemiptera; family Miridae; genus Leptopterna; species Leptopterna dolabrata. Next base: position 83,149,378 of record OX940975.1, on the reverse strand, counting down.
GAATAACTGACTGTAGCTGCTTTCCGTCGCGCGCTTTACGTCGAGGCTCAGGCAGTGGTTTTTGAAGCGCTCCATCGCGACTGTTTTTACTGTCTTGAGGGATTCGTGGGAGATGGTTTCCCAGTCCACAGTCATCCAGATGGACGTAAGACTGCTGTCAAGTCCTGGTGACCCAGATGAACTCCACCGTGTGTTTTGGGTGCTTGTGGAATCCCACCAGTTCTCTCAGGCTCCTCCTGGGCCATCTTTCCTCATCCATCTTGAGGATTCTTGAAAGGAATCCTACAGCCCTGCCCAGTATGACTTTGATCGGGAGTCTGCCAAGTTCCAGTCACAGGAAGTGTTCAGGTATTTCGTTTGATAAGCAGAGCACACTTTTGAGAAAGTGCGTTTGGATCACCTCGATCTCGTCCTTGAGATGTTCACGTATCGTGCCGAATTGAATCTAAACTGAGTAACCATGTTCGTAGCTGTTCACAAGACTTGTTAACAGCTACCCGATCAAAACCATCTTTGCTCTACCCGACCTCCCACTACTAAGTAGTTGTACCTACTGTCAAACTGAAATGCTTCTAAATACTGTGATGAGTAGGTATTAATCTAGGCAATATAACACTGTTACGCAGTAGGGAGGTCGGGTAGAGCAAAGATATTTTTGATCGGGATTTTTCCCCAATTACGGGGAGAAACCCCCAAAAATACCCTCGGTAGCCCCTTCAATCCTACCGTACTCCTAAATTTTCCTGGGTTACAAGAATTGAAGGTAAATTTCTAAGTGTAACAGGTTAAAAATTGAAATCCCAAGGAGACAACACTACTCATCTTTACCTTAATAACCTAAAGGTGACGTTCTACCAACTGTTTCCACCAACTAGAGAAGTAAGTGATTCCCATACCATAAATACATCAATTCAAAAATCCTTAGCAATCTAAAAAGGAAGTAATATCAAATGGTGAATAAAAATTGAGAAAAATGCCTAACTTTTACCCAAAATGAACATTTAAAACAACCTAACGTTCGGCTAAATTAAGCATTTGAATATTGATTTCGAAATATTACTTTGACAATTAATATTTTCATTTCAGCTAAGTTGAAACGAAAGATTTCCCCATAGACTAAGCCGTTAAAAAAACTCAAATAAAAACCCCATAAATCAAGATTTCTAAAAATGAAAACACCAAAGTTAGGTATAAGTCAGATTATTTTTCATTTTTATTTCCTTAGGCATGGGGATAGAGTTAAGTTAGAAAAAAAACCCTTGATGGCAAAAATTACTTTGAAGGGGAAAAAAACCTAACCCTATCCCAGTGTATTCTTAAGTTACGTCTTTGATGATCAAACCACAAAGAGTTATTTAAACAAAGACCAACTGCCAAAGAAAATTTCTTTAAAAAAAAATATACAATAATTTAATGTTGATGGTAAGACTCTCTAAGTACCTAGTGTCGGAAACCCCGTTAGGCATTTGCATTTTTAGGAATTTAACTGAATTTTTACAACTCTATAATTATTTGGATTGGGAGAAAGGATGCCAGTTCCTACCTTATTTCAGCGGGAGGATGGACCCTCTGGGAGCCTTCTCGTCAGCAGACTTCTCAGCAGCCAAGTCCCTTTCAGCCCGTCAGCAGCCCTTTCCCAAGACAACTCTTACCTCCCACTCTCAAAGGGGGGTCGGATAAAAAGGTGAAGTGATGTCACCAAAAATTAAATCTGAGAATGATTATTAACAAAAACCGAAGAGATTTTAACTTAAATCACTTGCGGCGGAGTAGTGGAATTCCATAGCATAAAACTACAGGATAAAAATAGAATAGTCTATTTCCACGTAAACAAACAAACTGTAGACCGGTTTCGGTTGTTAAACAATCATCAGTACACAATTCTATTGTGTACACAGTAGAATTTGTTAGTTTGCGTGGAAATAGACTATTATATTTTTATCCTGTAGTTTTTTACCGATGAGATTATTCGGTTGGATTCAAATGAAAGGGAGGACACGACGAAATTCACCAGTAGTTAACCAAACACCCTTATTTGATAGACTTATAGTTAAAATGTGAATTTCGCCACGTCACAATCACCAAATCAATCAAGCGTTCATGACCCTTGTTTGTAACCTTCATTAGAACATAATCCGTGAAGAGGGCCAAAGAAGAGATCCAAATGGCACAATTTTCCGTCACCTGGTTAATATCCGTTGATAGATGGAGGAGCTTGTCCTTTCAAAGCTTGCGGTAAGAGACTCCGCTCGATCGAACATTCCTAGACATTTCCAGGATGTTTGCGGTAGCCGAGTGAGTTATTCGAGAGTATTTCTCACCCTCCTCCTCGCCACTCCTCCATCGACACGGCTGAGTGAAACTGCAAACCGTTTCCACTGGATGGGGGCGAGGAACTTCGGGTGGAAAAGCGAGAAAACCGGCAGGAGGGAGGTCTCGACGAAGAGGATTGATGAGGGATGAAGTGAAACCTTCTCGTGTCACTCAAACCTCATTCAAATTAAAGCAATCTCCATGGGAGGCTCTTGGGATGCTCAGACAGCTATTCTAATAGGGAAACCCACTGTGGCGGAAGCCCTCGGAAACCATCTGTAAAGTACCCGCAACCACCCCGCATCCTTCTTCCGTTTTTGGGATGGTTGATGCTCGCCGGTCGAACGCGAGGCCTCCACCGCCTTCAGAGGTGCGAAAGGTAACTTGTTAGCTACTGGCTATTTAAATTAATTATCCACTAACCTCAACAACAGGTGCGACCTCGGAAGGTGGGCGCCGATCTCGAAAACGTTGTTAATCATAATACGAAGAATGCTACAGCAATATTATTCGAGAGGTTCAGTTATTTTGGTGATGAAAATGCAGCCGCGAGAGACCTGTGAAAATGTACGCATTGAGTCTGCGTTAAAAAATTATGGATACAAGTTCGGGGCGCCTCTGGTTCTCGTCCCGGGAGTGTTCCAGTACAAGCGTTGGAAATTTTTCTTAACAAGAAACCAATCCGACTTCAGAAAACGGTGCAAATCCCTGCACAACGGTTTATTATTTTGTACAGAATACCCTTCTGTTACAGATCACAGCTCTCTGCATAGATAACCCTTCTATATAATATAATATGTACTAGTCTATACATATTATGTAGATCGCAGACCCTCCGTAGGTTAGTACCTAACCCCGTACCCGTTACTAGGTAGGTACCTACCTAAATCACGAGTTAAATGTTGCTAAAATAATTCTGTCGATGGCAAGCAGTAACTAAAATGGCGAAAAGAAACGCAAATAATGAAGTTTTGAAGGAAAATTGTTGATGTGGAGTGAAATAGATGCCCCTTCTGCGTAGATCACTGTTTTCTGTGGTCGGTATCTACCCTCTGGTCAAGCTTAATGAACCGTTGTGTAATAATTTACCGTTTTGTAATAATTTACCGTTGTGTAATAATTTGCCGTTGTGTAATAATTTACCGTTGTGTCATAATTCACCCATCAATAATACTTCAAAGTTTGTTCAAGTTTCACAAGTACCTACCAACAAAATCCAGCCCCTTCTTGATAGGTGAACCGTTGTGTAATAATTAACCGTTGTGTAATAATTTACCGTTGTGTAATAATTTACCGTTATGTAATAATTTACCGTTGTGTAATAATTTGCCGTTGTGTAATAATTTGCCGTTGTGTAATAATTTACCCATCAATAATACTTCAAAGTTTGTTCAAGTTTCACAAGTACCTACCAACAAAATCCAATAGTCTATCACTTATCAAATAATGAAATAATATCGCAGAACAACCAACTCGACTTCATACAGCCATCCTTGATTATAATCAGGTGCTCCCTAGCGATGATTATCCGGGCCGGATTTATACCGTTTGATTCACGATCGTGTTGACGAAGCTTTTTGGTGCACACGAACGGCTGGATGTGCAGTGCTCCGGGTGGTCTCCAAAAATTGTTTAGCTCAAGACAAATTTAATAATGTAAAAAAAACCATACCCTTCAATCGAAAGTTTTCGAGCTACGGCGTTCTGAAAATTTCAACCCCTATTTTGAACCCCTTAAGGCGGCTCCACACATGCGGTACTTGCCAAGTACTGAGTAACTCGGTGACTCGCCAAATTACTTGGCGAGTGACGAGCTCCTTGTTCCACACATTCGTGGATCATCCCGCGCAAGACTCGCCTCGGGAAAGCAAGCGTACTTGTCTCCTTTGAAGCGGGGAAAAAACCGACACTGGACGGAGCCTCACCAAGTACGGTTACTCGTGACTCGGCGAGTACCGAGTAACCCATCCACACTACTAGGAAATCGGCAGTATCGACTCGGTACTTGGCGAGTACCGCATGTGTGGTAACCCGAATTTCATCAATTTTTATTCATGGTAACTAAGAACGGCGTACGGCGGGCAGACAGAAATATTTTTATTGCATTTCGGATTCTACGTACCTTGAAACGTAAACCATCACATTTGGAGGAGGGGTTAGACTTTTAGCGAATTTTCAAAGAAAATGAAGCTATTGCAATGGCTTCGAAATTTAAATAATATAAATTTTTGGAAATTTTCTTCATAGAAATCCGTTTCAGACCATTCTAAAACGATTCCTGAAATTTAACACTTTTTTATATGTATATATATATATATTTATTTATATATGTGTCACTCCAGACGATAACTCTCGATAGAATTGAGATAAACAGCTCAAATTTGCACAAAAAATCTATCTTGGCAATCTAAAGGCTAAGTTCGAAGATGGGCGAAATTGGCCTACTCTAAGGAGGGTTTTGGCGCATTTAAAGTGCGCAAAAATTACCCAAAAATCCCCAAAATGTTATTTTCCAACAAGTGACCCCTCATTTTAAAGGTTTTTGCACGCTGAACACGATGGTGGAATCGGATTTTAGATATCTTGATCCGTTCTCAAATTAGAGCATTTAAAGTGCGCAAAAATTACCTAAAAATCCCCAAAATGTTATTTTCTAACAAGTGACCCCTCATTTTAAAGGTTTTTGCACGCTGAACACGATGGTGGAATCGGATTTTAGATATCTTGATCCGTTCTCAAATTAGAGCATTTAAAGTGCGCAAAAATTACACAAAAATCCCCAAAATGTTATTTTCCAACAAGTGACCCCTCATTTTAAAGGTTTTTGCACGCTGAACACGATGGTGGAATCGGATTTTAGATATCTTGATCCGTTCTCAAATTAGAGCATTTAAAGTGCGCAAAAATTACCCAAAAATCCCCAAAATGTTATTTTCTAACAAGTGACCCCTCATTTTAAAGGTTTTTGCACGCTGAACACGATAGTGAAATCGGATTTTAGATATCTAAATCCGTTCTTAAATTAGAGCATTTAAAGTGCGCAAAAATTACCCAAAACTAGGATAATCTTTAAACTCTTACCCCCACCCCCTTAGAGTGGTCAGATTGAAAAATGTGAGAAGTATTAATTGAAGACGAGAGTTCGAAGCAAAAAAGGGGGAGGCAAACGATTAGTACAACTCCTTGAATTTACCCACAGCGATCAAATAAATAAGCACTTAGTACAATTACGTAATAAACAAACGGTAGAATCAGGATGGACAAAACGTACAAATTAAAATAAATACGAAGAGAATATACATAGAAAACCAAATTTTAGACCGAAGTTTTCCTTTATTCAAAACCATAGCCATTAATTCGAATATTTCTTTGAAAATTCGCTCATTAAGTCATGCTGCATGACTGATTTTTTTTTTTCATGCTCGATTCCAGTGGTTCGTTATTGAAAATAATAAACCAAAAAGCAGTATACAACTAAAACGTGAAGAATTTAATTATTATGCTGAACCAACGTACATCAAAGCCAATACAAAAAAACCACAGTCATGCAGCATGGCTATAAGAGCGAATTTTCGAAGAAATAACTGATTTTATGTAAAATGTGATGTTTGGAATTTCCCATTCAAATATGGGCAATCTTAAACTTATTGGGTAATTATAGGTATTCAAGTATGTACGTATATTGTAGTATTGGTACTACAATATACGTACAGTTACTTATCAAACATACGTACAGTACGTATGTTACGTATCCATTACCTACTCTGTATTGTATTGGATATTGGTAAATTTTTTGTTCCATTTTTTGCCGAGTAACACCTCGGTTTGTAGATTTTCCAACGCTGAACACGATGGTGAAGTCAGAATTGCGATATCCCATTCCGTTATCAGATTAGAGCAGACGAACCAGGAAGAACATCTTAAGAAATAACCACGTTCCGTCATCTTCAAAGTGCTCCAGTTTGAGAACGGAATGAGATATCGCAATTCTGATTTCACCATCGTGTTCAGCGTACAAAAACCTTTAAAATGAGGTGTCACTTGTCAGACTGCTTCATTTTGGGAATTTATGGGTAATTTTTCCCCCCTAAAACTCCCCAAAATTCCCCCTTAGAGTGACCCGATTCTGCCCATCTACGAACTTAGCCTGTCGATTGCCAAGACAGATTTTTCGTGCAAATTTGAACTTTTTATCTCAATTCTTTCGAGAGTTATCGTCTGGAATGACACATACATATATAAATATATAAATATATAAATATATATATAAATATATAAATATATAAATATATATATATATACATATAATTTTTGGTGTCTTTCGGCAGTGAATTCAGGATGGTCTGAAACGGATTTTGGTATAAAAATCTTTCGGAAATTCGAGTTTTAAAAATTTTGGACCGAGAACAATAGCTTCCTTTTCTTCGAAAATTCGCTAACAAATTTTGAAGTCTGTACCAAATTTCATCTAAAATGTATAAAACCAAGGGATACAATTTATGAATTTATGTAGGCTGTGTGCGGGATTTTTCACCCCTTAGATATGACTGAGAGTAACGCTGAGCTTCGCGGACCATCAAATTTTGAGGGGGGGGGGGGGGGGATTTTTTATTAATTTTATTTTTTCATGCCCAATTCCAAAGGTTCGTTATTGCAATGCAAATTAATACTAAACCAAAATTTCTGTCCGTACGCCGTACTTCGCCGTTTTCTTAGTTACCATGAACCAGTATTAATGAAATGTGGTTTACAGGTTCCGTTTGGGGCCCGCGAAGCTCGGCTTTACTGTCAGTCATCTCTAAAGCCGGGTGAAATATAGAGGTAGAAATAGCCAGAACGCCGAAGCTCAAAAACTTTCAATAGATGGGTATGGTTTTTTTTACGTTTTCAAATTGAACTCGAACTAAAGCACTTTTTGAGACCAGTGGCTGTATGAAGTCGAGTTGGTTATTCTGTGATATCATTTCATTTGACAAATGATTGCACTTTCGGATTTTGTTGATAGGTACTTTTTGCACTTGAACGAACGTTATGTAGAATTCTCGACGTCTTGTAGAACTGCAGAAACCTGTAGTGATGCTACAGCTTCATGAATACCAACAAATAACAATTAATGATTGAATAATATTAGGGCCTTCCTGGGAGGGTGGGTGGGGGGGTAGGTATTGACCAAAGAAATTATGTCACACTCTCTGTGTCGTTCCGCACAGAATTTCAAACCGAACTCCAGCCGTAAGACATACCCATGTCAAAATAATAGTAACTGAAAAACGTAGCATATTATTACACAGAGGATTATCATTTTGGTTTATTATTTTCAATAATGAACCTTTGGAATCGAGCATGAAAAATAATTTTTAACCCTCCTCAAAGTTTGATGGCTTCCGTTTCAAGGTATGTAGAATACGAAAATGCAATGAAAAACGCTGCAAATACCCTTCTGTTACAGATCACAGCTCTGGATCGTTCTGTAATAATTATTTACCGTTATGTAATAATTTACCGTTGTGTAATAATTTGCCGTAGCGTCATAATTTACCATTGTGTAATAATTTACCCATCAATAATAGTTCAACGTTTGTTCTAGTTTCACAAGTACTTAATACCAACAAAATCCAATATTCCATCACTTATCAAATGAAATAATATCGCAGAACAAACAGCTCGACTTCGTGCAGCCATCCTTGATTATAATCAGGTGCTCCCTAGTGATGATATCTGGGCTGCATGTATACCGTTTGATTCGCGATCGTGTTGACGAAACTTTTTGGTGCACAAGAACGGCTGGAAGTACAATGCTCCGGGTGGTCTCAAAAAATTGTTTAGCTCAAGACAAATTTAATAACGTTAAAAAAGCCATACCCTTCTGACGAAAGTTTTCGAGCTACGGCGTTCTGAAAATTTCAACCCCTATTTCTAACCCCTTAGAGATGACTGACAGTAACGCTGAGTCTCGAGGACCAACTAGACCCCGAACGGAACCTATAACCCGAATTTCACCAATTTTGTTTCATGGTAACTAAGAAAAGTGGCCAGTACGGCGTACAGACAGAAATTGTTTTGTTGCATTTTCGGATTCTACATACCTTCAAACGTAAACCATCAAATTTTGAGGTGGGTGGGGGGTGGGGTGAAAAAAGTTTATTCATGCTCGATTCCATTGGTTCATTATTGAAAATAATAAACCAAAATTTCTGTCCTTCCACCGTACGCCTTACCTAGCACTTTTCTTAGTTACCATGAAACAAAATTGACGAAATTCGGTTTGTAGGTTCCATTTGGGGTCTAGTTGGTCCTCGAAGTTCGGCGTTAATGTGAGTCATCCCTAAGGGGTTAAAAATAGGGATTGCAGTCTCCAGGACGCCGGTTTCTCGAATTATTTTACGGTTTTAAATAGTTATCGAACTTTTAAGACCAGCCGTTCGTGCACAGTAAGGCCCCGAAGTTTGCACCGACAGTCATTTTCAACAGCAGAGTGAATGGAATTGTATACATTCAGCCCAAATATCATCACCAGGGGCGCGCTAACAATTGGGAATTGGCCCGAGATCATCATCGGTAGGGAGCACCTGATTATAATCAAGGATGGCTGTATGAAGTCGAGTTGGTCGTTCAGTGATATTATTTCACTTGAAGAATGATGGCTCTTTTGGATTTTGTTGGTAGGTACTTCTGAAACTTTAACAAACGTTGAAGTATGATTGATGGCCAAATAATTACACATGGTAAATTATTACACAACGGTTCATTATACCATCTACGTAGAGGGGGCTGAAGTTTGTTGGTAGGTACTTCTGCAACTTTTTTCACTCCACATCAACAATTTCTCTTCAGAACTTCATTATTTGCGTTCGTTTTTGTCATTTTAGTTGCTGTTTGTCATCGACAGAATTATTTTAGCAACATTTAACTCGTGGTTTATCCGCGATCTACATAATATGTATAGAGTAGTACATATTATTATATTATAAAGAAGGGTTATCTACACAGAGAGCTGTGATATGTAACAGAAGGATGTTCTGTACAAAATAATAAACCGTTGTGCAGGGATTTGCAGCGTTTTTCTGTACTCCCTCTCCGTAAATCACTGAATCTTATCTATCTCTGTGACTCCTTCTAACTACATAGTTCATGTAACCAGCGCTCAACATGAACGATTCGCACTCCCAACCGTAATCATTCGCCAAGTGAAAGAATTTTCTCGTGATGTCATAAATTCTTGATAACCATCCAACACCAGGCACCCAGAATAACTAACTTGCTCTTTCACAATAGTTTTCTAACCTTTGAAATAACATAGTTCAAATCTCATTCCCACCAAGAGAGGGCTGACATGTTGGTAAGGGCGCCCTCAAGTTATTCATTGGTCGGCCAAAAGGCTGTTGGAAGATATTAGGGGCGGGTGGCTGCGTTTGGTTTTCCGACGATTTAATTATGGCGTGTTGAGGCTGGAAACGGGCCAAGTGCCCTTGTAGCCTTCGGATGTCGCCGATGAGAGTAACTCTTTGTTACAGGATTCCAACGTTCTTTGGGAGGCAACAGCGGGACCTCTGTATCCGCCCCATGTTACTTTTACATCAACATTAGACCCGCAAAACTCCCCGGGCTACTGCCAAAAACCGAGCTAGGACGTTCGAAAACGAAAATAAAAACGAGCATTGAAAACTGAAAAGTTTCTTGATGATGATTGAATGGAATGACGAAGGTTGAAACATACGAGGAAAAGTGCGGCCGTCCGCTCTTCAACTTGATCGAGAAGCGTTTCAGTCCAGCGGGAAAGTTGAAAGTTGATCACCTGAACTGATTTGATCAATCGAATTTAGGTCATCTGAAACTTGATTAAATTATCAAGTCGTTAGTCGAATTGATAATATAACTCCGACAAAATGGCCGATTATGAAGTTCGTCGGAATGTAGAAATGTAGAAAATCCAGTCGAGATCGAGACCTGAACGTCATATCAACCAGCCACAATGATTGACTGAACAGCGAGACAAAAGAAAACACATGGGTTTATTATTCTATTGGACACACCTACAGAAATGCTGGCTGTTCATTTATTGTTTCTTTCATGTGAAATGATTGAAATGGCTATTCCTGATGGCTTCCACCATTGTGGCCCCTAAAACACAAATTAGGCACGCTCCTTTTATTTTATTTTTTTCAAATTATCTTTGATCATTGATTGTACCATTTAATCGTCTTGATTCACGTGTTGACACTTTTTACAGTGTTATTATACAAATTTATGGTGATTTCAGACGACTTCCCAGGTTTTTGACTCATAAAAAATCAATTTTGGGAGCTGAACATTTAGTAGGACCTCTATTTTCCACTCTTTGGTCAAAATCAACTTCATATTCGGTCTTCTCGTCCCAAAAACATGGAAAACGATACCTCAAAAGCTCTTGTTACTAACATGTTGCTAAAACACAACAAGTACATATTTTTGGTTTATTATTTTCAATAATGAACCATTGGAATCGAGCATGAAAAAAAAAAAATTCTTACCCCCCCTCAAAATTTGATGGTTTACATTTCAAGGTATGTAGAATCCAAAACTGCAATAAAAATATTTCTGTCTGTCCGCCGTACGCCGTACGGGCCACTTTTCTTAGTTACCATGAAACAAAATTGATGAAATTCGGGTTATAGGTTCCGTTCGGGGTCTAGTTGGTCCTCGAAGCTCGACGTTACTGTCAGTCATCTCTAAGGGGTTCAAAATAGGGGTTGAAATTTTCAAAACGCCTATACCTTTTTTTTTACGTGAATCTTTTTACGGTTTTAAATATTCCTTGAACTTACGAGTTTTTTAAGACCACCCGGAGCATCGTACGTCCAGCCGTTCGTTCACAGTAAGGCCCCGAAGTTTCCACCGACAGGCATTTTCGACTCCAGGGCGGATGAAATTGTATACATTCAGACCAAATCTCGTTACCAGGGACGCGCCGACAATCGGAAATTGACCGGAGATAAAATCATTGCTAAGGGCCACCTGATTCTATTGGCGGAGTATGAAGTCGAGTTGGTTGTTCTGTGATATTATTTCATTTTTTGAAAAATGGATGGCTCTTTTGGAGTTTGTTGATAGGTAGTGAAACTTGAACAAACGTTGATGTATTATTGATGGGTAAATTATTACTACGGTAAATTATTACACAACGGTTCATTATACCATCTACGTACTGTTAGGTACTGTTTCTTTTTGTTAGGTACTGTTTGTCATCGGCAGAATTATTTTAGCAACATTTAACTCGTGATTTAGGTAGGTACCTAGTAACGAGTACGGGGTTAGGTACTAACCTATGGAGGGTCTCCGATCTACATAATTGTACAGAATAGTACATATTATTTTATACAGGGTGTATCAGATAAGGTGCGCAGTACTTCACCCACGTATTCTACAACCAATTTCCAACAAAAAGTGCCTCATAGCAATTTTTTTTATCTCGCTTAGTTTTTGAGTTATTTCACTTCTAAGATTTTTTCGTGTTTTCGACCTTGTCTCAGCAAAACGGCTATAACTCACTAACAGTATTATGTAAAGTAAAAGTTGAGGATACCGTTGGAAAGTGCGTTAAATTTCCTATCTTTCAAGCGCCAAACCGATTTTTTTTGCTCACATCGAGTTGGCGAAAAATCACTCTACAAAGCAAACTTCAAGAAAATTTGAAAAAAGAAGGTTTTTCAAACGTTCAGTACTCCACTCTAATCTGCATTATTTGATCAAGTGCCTGTAGCTTAAAAAATGCGCCTAAAGGTTCGCTTTCGAATGGTATATCAAAAAAAATTTTTACTATTTTATTTGGTCGAGAAAACCTCGTTTGAATGCAAAAAAACAGCGAAGCAAGTCGAGGTTTTTGACGCTTGGTAATGGGTTTCAAATAAGTAGGCATTTTTACGAACAAAATCTGTTTTATCACCTAAGGTGCAGTTTTAAATTTGTGCAAGCATTTTCTAATCCGTAATTACAGTAAATTTTCAAAATGGCCTCCATTTTGTTGAATGCACAAATGTGTCCTTTCGCGCATTGCATCAACAGCACTTCGAAGCTCTCGTCGGATTTGTTTCATTTGATCTCCGCAATCCATTATTCTTTGAATGAGACGATCTCTCGACTCAATCCTGACGTCGTACACTTTTGCTTTGAGATTCCCCCAGAGGTAATAGTCCATCGGAGTGAGGTCATGACTGCGCGGGGGCCACCGGACGGGTCCATACTGACCGATCCACCTATGAGAAATTTGAAAGTTAAATGAACGCTTTAAAAAAATCGTTCAACGTATTTTTCCTTATGTTGAGTGGAAAATTCTTTTTCTTTTAATGTGCATTATGACGAACAGGGGGTTTCAGTTTCTAACCTGTTTTCAAAGTTGGTGTCCATCCACTCCCTTACTGCTCGAGTTCTGTGGGCCGGACACCCGTCCATTTGAAACCAGAGATTCATTCTCTCCACCAGAGGCATATCATCGAGGAATTCTAACACTTCATTTTCTAGCAACTGCAAGAATTAAGTGTGGTTTTATTAGCTTGATGGGTTCAGAACATGATATTTGGCAGAGAGTATGATAAAGAGAAAGTATGGGAAACAGTCTTTACTCACGTTACGAAAAGAATTGCCGTTTAACCGGTCAGGCAGCAAAACAGGACCAATCATACGATTTCGGGTCATTCCAGCCCACACGTTTGCCCGAAAATCATATTGTATTGGGACACATGGGTCCCATGAGGATTTTCTTCGGCCCAAATGTGGCTGTTGCGATGATTGAACATCCCAGCCCGTGTAAATGTGGCCTCATCAGTCCACATCACTCTGTCACCGCGTCTTGGGAATTCTGCTTGGCCCATTACCAAGCGTCAAAAACCTCGACTTGCTTCGCTGTTTTTTGCATTCAAACGAGGTTTTCTCGACCAAATAAAATAGTAAAAATTGTTTTTGATATACCATTCGAAAGCTGACCTTTTGGCGCATTTTTTAAGCTACAGGCACCTGATCAAATGCAGATTAGAGTGGAGTACTGAACGTTTGAAAAACCTTCTTTTTTCAAATTTTCTTGAAGTTTGCTTTGTAGAGTGATTTTTCGCCAACTCGATGTGAGCAAAAAAAATCGGTTTGGCGCTTGAAAGATAGGAAATTTAACGCACTTTCCAACGGTATCCTCAACTTTTACTTTACATAATACTGTTAGTGAGTTATAGCCGTTTTGCTGAGACAAGGTCGAAAACACGAAAAAATCTTAGAAGTGAAATAACTCAAAAACTAAGCGAGATAAAAAAAATTGCTATGAGGCACTTTTTGTTGGAAATTGGTTGTACAATACGTGGGTGAAGTACTGCGCACCTTATCTGATACACCCTGTATAGACGGGTTATCTATACAGAGATCTGTGATCTGTAACAGAAGGGTATTCCGTACAAAATAATAAACCGTTGTGCAGGGATTTGCAGCGTTTTATACACATTTTCACTCATAAGACCCCTGGGTATATTCTGATCGGGCTGCAAAGTTTGGGAAGCATGTGTGCCAAAGAACGACGTTTTTAGACCAAAAATGAAGCCTGTATGCGTGATACGGCGGACGGTGGACGGACATCGCATTTTTGGAATCGACGCACCTTGGAACTTGAAGGAAAAATTTTTTTAATACACCATAACGCTGAAAATTATGATACCGCACAAAGCTTTATTTTTAACTTGTATAGATGCCCCTTCTGCGTAAATCACTGTTATCTGTGGTTAATACCCTCGAAGTTCCCCCCGGGAAAGCCCTAAATCGAGTACTGGAGCCAGCAGGGCAATTATTTCATAAATAATCGGTGGAGTCAAGAATTCTATAATTGATTATGAGTTGTTATTCATGAAGCGTAACTTTTGTTCATTTAAAAAAAGTATCTATCAAAAAATAACCATCATTCTTCAAATGAAACAAGATCACAGAACAGCCAACTCGATTTCACACAGCCACGCGTGATTATTGTGATGATCCAGCGGGAGCTATAGATAGGAATAAGTACACGAGACTCTCAGTAGTCGGTTTGTGACTTGATTGACTGTTTATTGATGAATTACAACGCCTTTTATACCCCTTGTTACAGACCCGGAGGGGGGTAGGGGAACCCCGCTCCGGGAAGCCGCCAAGACGCGGCTTATACCTCAAGTGACGCTAGTTACATTGTTAATAGGGAGCAGCCGACCACCACACTGCTCCCCCCAGAATTGAACTTAAATATACTGCAATTATAAATTCATTTTCGACGGTGAATCATGTTGAGGCGTCGGTGGAGGTAGAAGAGGCTGCGCGTTGTCTTGGTATTTTGCTGTTGCGGTGTCATCCTACATTAGCGGCGGCTGCGGTGCGGGATCCGTGAGCGTGCTCGGAACTGAAAGGCTGAAACAGACAGTGGTCCTGAAAAGGACCTTTGTAAGTCCGTTGAAGGTCAAGGCGAATGTGCGTGTTAAGCCGTCGCTAGAGGCGAGAAGGCGGGACGTTGTTCGCAGAAGGCAGGAAGCCAGCGAAGGTGCGCGTTGAGCAGTCGCTAGAGGCGAGAAGGCGGGACGCTGTTCGCAGAAGCCGGTAGCCGGTGAAGGTTGCGTGTTCGTCGTCGGGGTGACCAGTGTGATGATCCAGCGGGAGCTATAGATAGGAATAAGTACACGAGAGTCTCAGTAGTCGGTTTGTGACTTGATTGACTGTTTATTGATGAATTACAACGCCTTTTATAACCCTTGTTACAGACCCGGAGGGGGGTAGGGGAACCCCGCTCTGGGAAGCCGCCAAGACGCGGCTTATACCTCAAGTGACGCTAGTTACATTGTTAATAGGGAGCAGCCGATCACCACAATTATAATCAGGTGTTCCCTAGCAATGATATCCGGGCCGGATTTATACCGTTTCATTCACGATCATGTTGACGAAGCATTTCGGTGCAAACGAACAGCTGGACGTACAATGCTTCGGGTGGTCTAAAAAAATTCTCACGTTCGAGATATCCGTTTTAGAAAAACCATACTGTTCTATTAAAAGTTTTCGAGCTACGGCCGCGGTGCCGGGAAATTTGAACCCCTATTTCTCACCCCTTAGGGCGGAAGTACGGCGGAAGGAAAGAATTTTTTTAAATTCCATTTTCGGATTCTGCGTACGTTGAAACAGAAACAACTAAATTTTGAGGAGGGGAAGGGGTACAATTTTTGTTATTGTTTTCTATAATTGACCTTTGGAATCGAGAATGGAATAAATTAACCCCTTCTCAATATTAGATTTTTTTTTTTCAACCAAAAAAACCGTACTCCGCACTTTCCTTAGTTACCACGAATCAAAATTAATGAAATTCTGTTTGTAGGCCCCAATTGGGGTCTAGTTGGTCTGTGCAGCTCTGCGTTACTTTCGGTCATCTCTAAAGGGTGAAAAATAAGGGCTGAAATTTCCCGAAATTCGTAGCTCGAAAATATTCAATAGGAGGGTATGGTTTTGCTTCCTCACTACCGAGGTAGGGAAGAAGCCTTGTATTCGTGTAGGAGTCGAAAAAATGTATGTCCTCCAAAATAAAAATATTCCTTTTCGCATTTTACGTTTCAAATATAAAGGAACATAATATCATTTGGTTCCATGTCTGTGGTCATTTCCATGTCCTGGTCAAAACTATACGAGATAATGGTCGTAACGAGCTGAAATTTGATGGGTACGTGCGGATTTAGCGCCAGATGGTCCAACTCAAATTCACTGAAAAATTACTGTAACTTTCTTCTGTGCATGCGCAAACGTGAAATCCTTGTAAAGCTCGTAACTACCCTACAAATTGTCAAAAAGAGCTGAAAGTTTCTCCCTAATTTGATGAAATCGATTTGGAGCTGATGATTACTAATTGATTTCGTCCAATTGGGACTGTAATATTCGGATGCGCATGCGCAAACACGTAATGTTTGCCATTTAGGTAGGTACTTACTTGTAACATCTAAAAAACTTGTAGAGCTAAACTAAAACTTGTATAACTACCCGAAAAAAATTCTCAGTGAGTTGAAATTCGGAGGGTAGGCGCGGGTGAGAGCACAGATGGCCTGTTATCTAATTCATTGTAAACGTACCGTAACTTTCATATGCGCATGCGCCTACGTGAAATCCTTCTAGAGCCCAAAACTACCCTAGAAATCGTCGTGAAGGGATGAGGTTTGAAGGGCAGGTGGGTGTTGGACCATAATCCCATATTAAAGTCATTGATAAAGTAGGTACAGTATGTTTCATCTGCGCATGCGCAAACGTGAAATCCTAGCAGAGCCCATAACTACCGTTGAAAATGACATGTACCTATTTGGAATTAAATTTCAAGCGACATGAATTTGGTTTTCTCTCGCAATTTTAATTAGTTTTAATCATTTGTTTCAGTATGAAATCTTAAAATGTATTGTAACTTGCTTCGACACTTCTGAAGCACCTACTTCTTCTTCAAGTGGTATGATACCAAAAATATTCAAAACACTTATATGAATGCCTACAATAATCCTATTACGCGTATCATTAATTCTATTACTGCGACTCCCATTCTATCCTCCTATTTTGTCATTTTTGAACCTCCACCGAATGGACCCACATTATAGTGTATGCTGCTACCAGTGTACACACAGCAGTGTATATTGTGTTACACCACTACTCATGTCAATAGTAGTGTTATACTGCTCATGTTATAATATTATTATATACGTCAATGTTACACAGGTGAGGAAGCTATCTGCCTTCCCGACTTGGCAGACGTTTCTTCACGTTGTTGATTAGACCTGACACTTGAGAATTTTTTTAGACCGCTCGTCCAGCCGTTCGTTTGCACCGAAAAGCTTCGTCAATATGATCGTGAATCAAACGGTATAAATACGGCCCAGATATCTTTGCTAGGGAGCACCTGATTATAACCACGGATGGCTGTGTGAAGTCGAGTTCGTGTTCTGTGATATTCTTTCGTATGAACAATGCTGGTTGTTTTGGAAGTTGTTGATAGGTACTTTTGTATCTTGAACTAGCGTCATGCTTCATGAATAACAACAAATAATTAATGATTTTACGCCAACAAGCTACAAAATTTAGTACAAACACAAAAATTATTAATCAAAATTCTATACAATAAACCCTATAGATTCCCAACAGTAAAGCTTTTTGCAGAAACGAAGATATTAACTATAAATGAACTTTTTAAAAAGACAACTATCACAATCTCTACTATATTATAAACGCTGCAAATCCCTGCACAACGGTTTATTATTTTGTATAGAATACCCTTCTGTTACAGATCACAGCTCTATGTATAGATAACCCGTCTATATAATATGATATGTACTATTCTATTATATGCATATTATGTAGATCGCAGACCCTCCGTAGGTTAGTACCTAACCCCGTACTCGTTACTAGGTACCTACCTAAATCACGAGTTAAATGTTGCTAAAATAATTCTGCCGATGACAAACAGTACCTAACAAAAAGAAACACACATAATGAAGTTCTGAAAAGAAATTGTTGATGAGGAGTGAAAAAAGTTGCAAAAGTACCTACCAACAAACTCCAGCCCCTTCTACGTAGATGGTATAATGAACCGTTGTGTAATAATTTACCGTTGAGTAATGATTTACCGTAGTAATAATTTACCCATCAATAATACTTCAACGTTTGTTCAAGTTTCACTACCTACCAACAAACTCCAATAGAGCCATCATTTTTAAAATTAAATAATATCACAGAACAACCAACTCGACTTCATACTCCGCCAATATAATCAGGTGATCCCTACCAATGATTGGCCGTATTCACAAATTCCTATTGTGGGCGCGTCTCTGGTTACGAGATTTGGTTTGGATTGTATACAATTTCATTCACACTGGAGTCGAAAATGCCTGTCGGTGCAAACTTCGGGGCCTTACTGTGAACGAACGGCTGGACGTACGATGCTCCGGATGGTCTTAAAAAACTCGCAAGTTCAAGAACTATTTAAAACCGTAAAAATATTTACGTAAAAAAATGGTATAGGCGTTTTGAAAATTTCAACCCCTATTTTGAACCCCTTAGAGATGACTCACAGTAACGTCGAGCTTCGAGGACCAACTAGACGCCGAACGGAACCTATAACCCGAATTTCATCAATTTTTTTTCATGGTAACTAAGAAAAGTGGCCCGTACGGCGTACGGCGTACGGCGTACGGCGTACGGCGGACAGACAGAAATATTTTTATTGCAGTTTTGGATTCTACATACCTTGAAACGTAAACCATCAAATTTTGAGGGGGGGTAAGAATTTTTTTTTTTCATGCTCGATTCCAATGGTTCATTATTGAAAATAATAAACCAAAAACGAATCTCTGTCTGTGTGTCTGTGTGTCTGTCCTTCTATGCACGGCCAAACGGCTCGACGGATATCGACCAAATTTGGCACGAATATCCAGTAGGCTCCCAAGTTGTGCAACGTCGCATTTTTAATTCCCTGACCATAGCGGAACTATGGTCGACCATGGTCAACTTCGATAATTGAAATGGTAACCCCTATTTTTTATCGCGTATTCGTAATCTACGTGAAATTCTATCTACGATCGACCCTTCGGACTACCCCCGCGGTCGACCATAGCGCATCCATGGGCCCCTCCATGGTCGAATCCCGAATTGCTTTTCACGGCCAAACGGCTCGACGGATATCGACCAAATTTGGCACCAATATCCGGTAGCCTCCCAAGTCGAACGTAGGCGCATTTTCGATTCCCTGACCATAGCGGAACTATGGTCGACCATGGTCAACTTCGATAATTGAAATGGTAACCCCTATTTTTTATCGCGTATTCGTAATCTACGTGAAATTCTATCTACGATCGACCCTTCGGACTACCCCCGCGGTCGACCATAGCGCATCCATGGGCCCCTCCATGGTCGAATCCCGAATTGCTTTTCACGGCCAAACGGCTCGACGGATATCGACCAAATTTGGCACCAATATCCGGTAGCCTCCCAAGTCGAACGTAG
The DNA here is from genome assembly GCA_954871275.1 of Leptopterna dolabrata. Lineage (NCBI taxonomy): Eukaryota > Metazoa > Arthropoda > Insecta > Hemiptera > Miridae > Leptopterna > Leptopterna dolabrata. Next base: position 83,130,076 of record OX940975.1, on the reverse strand, counting down.
GCGCATTTTCGATTCCCTGACCATAGCGGAACTATGGTCGACCATGGTCAACTCCTGAATGGCTTGACGGATATCGACCAAATTTGGCACGAATATCCAGTAGGCTCCCAAGTTGTGCAACGTCGCATTTTTAATTCCCTGACCATAGCGGAACTATGGTCGACCATGGTCAACTTCGTTAATTGAAATGGTAACCCCTATTTTTTATCGCGTATTCGTAATCTACGTGAAATTCTATCTACGATCGACCCTTCCGACTACCCCCGCGGTCGACCATAGCGCATCCATGGGCCCCTCCATGGTCGAATCCCGAATTGCTCAACGGATATCGACCAAATTCGGCACGAATATCCAGTAGGCACCCAAGTTGGGCAACGTCGGAATTTTTCGGTCCCCTTCACCATAGCGGAACTATGGTCGACCATGGTCAACTCCTGAATGGCTGGACGGATATCGACCAAATTTGGCACGAATATCCAGTAGGCTCCCAAGTTGTGCAACGTCGCATTTTTAATTCCCTCACCATAGCGGAACTATGGTTGACCATGGTCAACTCCTGAATGGCTCGACGGATATCGACCAAATTTGGCACGAATATCCAGTAGGCTCCCAAGTTGGGCAACGTCGGAATTTTTCGGTCCCCTTCACCATAGCGGAACTATGGTCGACCATGGTCAACTCCTGAATGGCTGGACGGATATCGACCAAATTTGGCACGAATATCCAGTAGGCTCCCAAGTTGTGCAACGTCGCATTTTTAATTCCCTCACCATAGCGGAACTATGGTCGACCATGGTCAACTTCGTTAATTGAAATGGTAACCCCAATTTTTTATCGCTTATTCGTAATCTACGTGAAATTCTATCTACGATCGACCCTTCGGACTACCCCCTGCGGTCGACCATAGCGCATCCATGGGCCCCTCCATGGTCGAATCCCGAATTGCTCAACGGATATCGACCAAATTTGGCACCAATATCCGGTAGCCTCCTAAGTTGAACGTAGGCGCATTTTTAATTCCCTGATCATAGCGGAAATATGGTCGACCATGGTCAACTCCTGAATGGCTCGACGGATATCGACCAAATTTGGCACGAATATCCAGTAGGCTCCCAAGTTGGGCAACGTCGGAATTTTTCGGTCCCCTTCACCATAGCGGAAATATGGTCGACCATGGTCAACTCCTGAATGGCTCGACGGATATCGACCAAATTTGGCACCAATATCCAGTAGGCTCCCAAGTTGTGCAACGTCGGAATTAAGTACGATACTGCGTACAGCGAATCTCGGATAGCGAGCGAAGCGAGCGGTCATGCTAGTAGTTTATAAATATCTCTTAGCAGGAAAACTGATAAGAAAAAAAAGTTGCACTAGATCTGATAATAAAATTGAAATAATATTGCCAAGGAAGAATACAACAGCAGGAATAAGATGCTTCGACTATACGGGTTTACAATTGTTTAATGCTTGTTCATTTAAAGAGGATATACTTACATTAAGTTGGCCACAATTTAAATTAAAAGTCAAAAAATGTTTATAAAATAGAATTGTAATCGAATCTAGACTAACTCAAATTAGTCTAATTTAATTTATGCATTTATAATTTGTAAATTCTCAATGACGGCATAATGTTAAATTACAATTTTGATAAATTATTTACAACTCCTCCCCGCGTCACAAGTATTTCTTAGTGCGGGGAGTAGCATAACATGACTTATTTATTTTTAAAATTGTATTTGTATTTTTTTGAATAAATGTGTTTATAAAAAAAAAAAAAAAATTTAATTATTGAATCCCGCGCATTTTTATGAAACTCTAAACCCCGGGCCGGCTCCAGTACTCGATTTTTAGGGTTTTCCTGAGGGGAGCACGAGGGTAGGTATTGACCACAGAAAACAGTGATCTTTGCAGAAGGGGCATCTATTCAGGTAAATAATAAACCGTTGTTTTCATGCTAGATTCCGAAGGCTCCTAATTGAAAATAATAAAGGAACCAATTGAGCATAATAGCCGTCCATCTGCAAATACTGCATCGACATAACAATATAAAGTTTGATGAATTAGGAATTACCTAATTTCAGTGTCTAATAACTGGACACGAGCATGTGTGGGCTTCTTCAAAGCTTACATCATTTATTTGAAAACTTGGGACCAATCCTCGTGATAGATTTTTTTTTTTTCACTGTTTCTTCTTAATTTTCAACGAATGATGGTGTAAAGTCGGAAGTAATAATTTAATTTTCCTCCATTTTGGGCCTTTTTTGAAATCACATCAAGGAGGGGGTCCTTGGATAGGTAGCCTAGTGTCTTCGCATCTGATGTCCTCGCCTCCAGTATTCGTTGGAAAGGTGTGTTAACACTTTAGCGCTTACAAATGTCACCTAACGTACATCTTATCAGCGAAACCAACCAGTTGGAAATGGTTGGTACTTTGCATGTGGTGATGGGCATCGTTGTTTTCCAAAGTTGGCATGTTCAGTTATTCTGAATGGTTGTGGATGTTAAGTAGGTACACTGGTACACAGTAGCAGTGCGTGGGGTCTGAAAACGGTGGGGCACCAAACCAGAACACAAAACCAACAGATTTGTCTACAAAATACCCCAAGGCAACAACACCCTTCCCTTATTTACTGACAGAGTGATATTCAGCAAAGCTCATCTCTTTTAATCTACAATCTATCGTCGTGCGAAGACGTCCACAATTTCTACTGCAAATTATCCACCGAATTTATGTGTTACACAAATATAATAAACTAAAATACAACAAAACAATGACCCGTCGGCCGGTAGGTACTTGAATGGAGAAGCTACTGACTAAAAGCTAGGTAGTTCAGTCTTGTTCGTGCTCTCGAACAGTGAGGTCGTTTATCTCGAGCGTGTCGTGTAGTGTCGTGTCTCCCGTTTTCGAGCGTTATCAGTCGATCATGCCTTTGTGTAGTCGCTGTTCTGATGAAGTTTGCAGGGAGGAGATAGTGAACTGCAATTCTAGATGCAAAGGTGTTTTTCACTACAGATGCGTTGGTATGACCCAGAGAAATTACAGCCGCATGTCTGGTGAGTATCGTGCTAAGTGGAAATGCCCGGATTGTGCGCAAGGACCCAAAAATTCGGGTTCTCCGGATAAAGGCCAATCAATCTCGTTGATAAAAGAATCTGCTACGCTCGCTGATATCGTTGCTGCTATTAATGAGCTTAGGCAAGAAAACAGAGAGCGCTTCGAAGAATTAAAAAGAGATAATTGCGCAAAATTGAACGAGTTGCAGGCTTCAATAGACTTTATGAGTGAACAATTCGATTCGTTCGAGTCATCTATCAATGCTTTCAAAGCGAAGATTGATAAGTTTGAAAATGATAATCTTCTGCTTCAAAAAGAAAATTCCGAGTTGAAAAGTAAAATGAGAGATCTTTCTTTGCATTTAGATGACGTGGAACAGAAAACGAAGAGATGCGAAATCGAAATCTCTGGTGTTCCGGAAGTAGAAAATGAAATTTGTGTCGATATTGTTGGATCGATCGTCAATGGTTTACAGTTGGATTCCTCGTGCTTGATCGCAGCCCGCAGAATTGGAATAAGAAAGAACTTGGGAATACGGAAGATAATTGCAACAACGTCTAATGAAAAAGATCGTGATGTTATCGTCAATGCCGCCCGAGACAGGAAAGATTTGTCGCCCTGCAGTATAAAACCTGAGATCTGGAAAGAGATGAAAGGTCGTATTTATATCAATAATTGTTTAACTGTATTCAGGAAGAATTTGTTACGACTTGCTAAAATCACTGCTAGAGAGAAATGCTACAAATATGTTTGGGAACGCCATTGCCGTGTGTTTGTTAAAAAAGATGAAAATTCTAAGGATGTGTTTTTTATTAAAAATGAAGATGATTTACTCAAGTTATAATTTGTTTGAAAATTGTTGGCGCTGTTTTTCGTGTGGTTAATTAATATTTATTATTATGGAAGTTTTATTACCGAATCCTCCCGATATTGACGATTATTATGATGTCATTAAAGAATACACAGTAAGCTTAAAATTTCAAAGGCAGGCTTTATCTCTGTTCCACATGAATATAAGGGGTTATAGAACAAACTTTGATGAGTTTTTGGCATGGTGTGGAGGTGATTTTGAGGAGTTGGATGTGGTTGTCCTCACGGAATCGGGTTTGGAGGGGTGCTCAAATTTCAGAGACGTTCCTGGGTATCAACTTTTTAAAACATCGATACACAATAATAAATGTGATGGTGTCATTGTTTATGTTAAACAGAAATATAATGCGGTGGTTCACGCCGTATCTTTCTGTCTTTCTACGAGTTTGGTAATATCTTTCAACATAAATAATCGTAAAATTGTTATTTTGGCTTCTTATCGAAATGGGCAAGGTGACATAGAGTCCTACACAAATGACATAAATGAGTTTTTTGCTAACTATTCTAATGATATTTGCTTCTTGGTTGGAGACTTGAATATTGATATTTTGAATACAGAGAGACGTCAAGAGGTGAACTACTTAACAAGTCTAGAAAATGCTGGGTTTTTGTCATTAATAAATAAACCTACCAGGGTTCAAGGAGAGAGAGTGTCTTGTATTGATCATATTTTTGTACGTGGTAATTGTGGAGATCAGAGGGCTGGTATTTTCTCTACCGCCATAACTGACCACTTTGCTGTCATTGCCTCAATAGAAATTGACAGTTACTCACGAAATGAACCTCAAAAAGATTCAAGATTCTGTACCAAAGTAGTGAAATCCAAATTGGCCGGGCAAATTCAACAACTTGATTGGACAGGTGTAATAAAAGAAATTGATGTGGATAAAGCCTTGGACAAATTATTGGAAGGTTTGAACTATGCTATTTCGCGGGCAACTGTTACACAGAAAATTTCCTCAGCGAAGGTGAAGTTGAAACCTTGGATTACGGACGGGATATTGAGGTCAATTAGGAAAAGAGACAATTTGGGGAAGCGCGTAAGACGTCAGCCTTCGAATAATTCGTTAAAGTCGTATTATGATAAATATAATGCTAGGCTAAAAAATATTATTGTTAAATCCAGGGAAGATTACTTCAAGTCGGAATTCAATGAATATAAACGTAGACCTAAAAAGTTTTGGGATGCCCTCAAATCGAATTTCATTGGTTGTTCGAAGCAGGATAATAAATCTAATTTGGTTTCGAAGGTAATAGAGGAGAGAGGATGCGAGAGAAGTGCGGCTGCGCGTGAGGTAGCGAATTCGTTAAATAGATATTTTTCCAACGTCGGGAAAAATTTAAATGCAAACGTCCCAAAATCCGCCTTTCCTTCTCCGTGCACCCCCATGGTAGCCGTGACCTCTCGTTTCAAAATAAATGAAATAAATGAAGAAGGGTTGAAAAAGGTTTTGAACAGTATGAACGGTAAGTCTGCACCAGGACTTGATGGAGTGACCTTTGACTGCATTCTAAAGAACATAGAAGCTTTGAAGACCCCAATTATCCATATTATTAACTTAAGTATAAAAACCTCTCGTTTCCCGGATATCTTCAAGCTGGCTAGAGTTGTGCCTTTACACAAAGGTGGTTCGGAGTTCCAGTTTACAAATTACAGACCGATCTCATTGCTAAGTATCTTGAGTAAGTTACTTGAAAAATGGATTAAGTTGCAATTGTCTCAATATCTTGAGGATAATGCTTTACTAGCACCCAATCAGTTTGGATTTCGTAAAAACACTGGGGTGGATGAGGCACTCTTTCACGTAACTAAAGATCTAAATTCAGTTATGGATGGGAGAAGAAGGGGTATAGCAGTTTTTCTCGACATGGCAAAAGCGTTTGATAGCATTAATAGGGAAGTATTGTTAAGGAGTTTGGAGATGGTAGGTATCAGGGGTGATGAGCACGTTTGGTTTACAAGCTATTATGATAAGAGAAGACAAGTTGTTGAAATTGAGAAAATGTTGAGTGAAGAGCTGCCGGTTGACTTTGGAGTCGTTCAAGGCGGAACCTTAAGTGCTGTTATGTTCTTGATTTTAATAAACTCCTTGGCTTTATTACCTACTAAAAGTAAAATTTATTTATTTGCTGATGACTGTGCAATCCTCTGTGACGGAAACAACTGGGAAGACGTGTTTGAGAAGGCAAATAGAGATCTGGGTGCAGTGTATAAATGGCTTACAGCCAATGAACTCACAGTCAATGCTAGTAAAACTAAGTATATGTTATTTTCTAGGTCCAAGGATAGGAATAATGTACAGATAGAATTGAAAATGCACTTATGTGATCTTTCTGGACCGTGCTCATGCGATGTGCTGACTAGGGAAAAATGCTGTAGATATTTAGGCGTCCTAATCGATGAAAATTTAAGATGGGAAGAGCATGTTCAATATGTTGTAAAAAGAATAAGAAGATTTCCTGCGATTTTTTATAAACTTCGGAAGATTCTTAAACAGTCCACATTGATTATGTTGTATAAAAGTTTGGTGCAGCCAGTCATTTCATTTGGAATGGTGGCATGGGGAGGTGCGTTTAAATCTATATTGGATCCTTTGTTCATTAGGCAGAAAGCCATGTTAAAAATAATTGCTGGCAAGCACCATAGATTTAGTACTTTGGAATTATTCAAACTGGTTCCAGTTTTCTCTTTATATCAGTTGTACATCAAGACTGCAATTTTGTTTTATCATAAGCACGTGGAATGGTTTGATATGTCGAGCAGAGTGTCGTACTCTGTTCGACTGACAACGAAAGCTGTGTTACCTGTTCCAAAAGTGAACCTCGAAGCATCAAAAAATTTTTTGTCTTTTAAAATTCCCATTATTCTAAGAAGAATGCCGGACACTTTGCGGGATCCCTATGTATACACCAGAAGTAGATACAAAAAAATGCTCTTTTCGTGTTTGATTAGTGGGGGCCACGGGGAGTGCTTCTCATTCCTTGGGAGTGTTTACGAATAATAAATAATTTACATCTTAATAATAAAAATGGGCAATGAATAATAATTAATAGCTTACTGTTTCCTAAAGAATTTTATACTGTGATATGTTAAAATTATTTTACTATCTTCTTCCAAAATATGTGTACATAGCAGTGTCTGTGTTTATATTCAGTGAAATTGTGAGTTTTCTCCTTATTTTGAGTATCATGTTGTGGATCATGATGTTGTTGTCTTTTCCTCTAAAAAAAACTCTCTTTGTTGCTTTATTCTAAATGTCTGATTGTTTATCTATTCTGAATTATATATTCATGTGTGTGGCTGGTTGACAGCATAATGATGCACTTAGTACTCCCCATCCGCAACTCAAAACCCTCTGGGTTTTAAAGCGGATGGGTAATTTCCACGAAGCACGTTACAAAAAATAACGATGTAATTAGTGTATTTTATTTATGTTTCTGGAAATATATTTATATTCATTCATTCATTCATATTCAGTTATCTGTGTGTTAGGCCGCCCATCAATCCACAAACAGCAAACAGGACAAAACGCGCATAGGTACCACAAATACAAATCCGTCATCGGAACCGGACCGAACGCAGAACGTGCCAAATTCGACGCAAAAAAAAAAAAAAAAAAAAATTGAAAACAGACAGACAGAGAAAGCGAATGTGATTCAGTGGCGTGAAGTTCTCAGCTTAGTTGTCATCTGAAGATGTCGGAAATTCGATTCAGAGACAACAAAAAACAAATCAGAATAAGAAGCATCTCGTATCGAGATGACAAATTGAATCAAAGGGATCGAATTGATTGTGAAATGAACGATTTTGGGGTTGAAATCAGATTATGGGGCTGGAGCCCAAAGAAGGCGTGGTGAACAACATTTTTACTCGACTGAGCATGCGCGGGTGGGCCACTTTTCTCGGTTGCCACGGCGACACTCGGTCCCAGGACCCAGAACCTACCTTCCAGTTTCAGGAGCCCAGGTTTCGATTTCGATTGCTGGACATCGATTACTGTCGCTTTATTCCGATAACATGCTTGGTGTATGGAGCTAACATTAAGGAACCACCATGGATGCTCTACTAGAATATTGAATATCCATAGCCATAGAAATCTGGCGTGTGGCTGTTGAACTTGTGATAAATGCTAGGTAGGTACAGTGTAAGTAGGGAAATTCAGATGCCAACTGAACAATGGTTGGCATTTTTCACTCCTAGTGTTTTTGGGTGCCGAGGCAGTGGCCCAAGTGGCCTTATGGACGCAATGCCCCTGTTGGTACCATGCTTTCTTGTTCGTTGGGCGCAAAATAATTTCAACGTCAAATTGGCCAAGGTCACAGAAATTCGTTACCAAACTTCGAATAAATCGTAACTCAGGATTTCCATGTTTGTTGTTTCTAATCACGCGCCGTCGTCGTTTCGTACTTCTACCCAACCGCGGGACTAGGTAGGACTCCCTCAAGATGACGGCTTGAAAGGAATCAGTCAGATGAATACCACCTGATCACTCTCAGAGACTATTGACGGGACCGACTGCCTCCCACTTCAAACGGGCTAATCCCACGAAGGCCTTTGGATTGGTTTGAAACAGACGTAGTTCGCGCAGTAAGGACAGACGTGTAGAATGACTCGGGACCTCGAAATAAGCCCACCATCCTAAACGGTTAAATCATTTGGCCTGTTTCATCACAGTAAACTCATAGCGATTTCAGAACATCAAAATGTTATACAATTTTTTACCGCATAATGAATAAATGAATTTGCCACATTTTATTTTCATGCATTTTCTTGGCACTAACAAAATACTGTCAGATACCAAAAACGCTGCTATTATTCTACTTGACATACCTACAGAATTTTTGGCTGGTCCTTTATTGTTTCTTTCATGCGCAATTATTGAAATGGCTATTTTTGATGGTTTCCACCAATTTTGGCCCCCAAAAACACGAATTAGGCTCGGGTTTTTTAAAACAGATTGTTTTTGATCAGTGATAGTACCATTCAATTGTATTCACCTGTTGATACTACTTCTAGTGTTATTATACAAATGTATGGTGATTTCAGACAATTTCCCATGTTTTTGAAATGAAAAATTAATTTCGGGAGCATAACCTTCGTCACAGCCTCAATTCATCCCTCTTCGGTCAAAATCAACCGGTCTTCTCGCCCTAAAAAACATGGAAAACGATCCCTCACAAGCTCATGTTCACTAAAACCTCAAAAATCCCTCGAAAACCCCTATTTTTACACACATTTTTCTCCCATAACACCCCTGGGTATATGTCGATCGGGCTGCCGTGTTTCGGAGCACAACTACGACCCAAATGTGTTCCCAAATGCGGACCCAAACTGTGTGCGGAAGAACCACGATTTTAGACAAACATTTAACGTAAATTTAAGGTTGAAAGTTCGTTAGAACCTCAATTTTCCACTCTTTGGTCAAAATCGACTTCATATTTATTCAGTCTTCTCGTCCCAAAAACATGGAAAACGATACCTCAAAAGCTCATTATACTAACATGTTACTAAAACACAAAAGTATTTACCTATTTTTATACCCATTTTCACTTATAACACACCTGGGTATATTCCGATCTGGCTGCAAAGTTTCGGGCACAACTAGGGCCCAAATGGAGCATGTGTGCGAAAGAACGAATTTAGACCGAAAATGAAGCCGGTACACGTGATACGGAGGACGGACATTGCATTTTTGGAACTACGCACCTTGAAACGCAAAAGAAAAGTTTTTGAGGGGGTGTTATAACAATGTTTTGCTGAGCGATTACATAGGAGTATTATTCACAGAATAATAAACCAAAACGCAATCGTTCCCGACATGTATTCCTCCCTTACAGTTACTGTTTTACAGACGATTTAATGGATATAAAACCGATAGACGATAACATAGACAAGGCTATTTGACTATGTTTTGGAAAATTATATATTGCCAGAGAGCCCCGCTGAACTTATGGGTTTCTTCCCTGCAATTTGGTTTCCCCCCTGAAATTTGGGCTGACTCTTACTCGTCGCTTCTTTGACCACTAATGGTGCATCCGTCCGCAGCAAATTCAGCTGCGAATTCGAGGTAGCCCGTCCAAACATATTCAAGATCATTGACGTACTGACGGAAATAAAATCGGAGACGCAAAAAGCATGCAGTCATGGAAAAAAAACCCATCGCCCCCGATCACGAAAAAATAGTTCTCAGGTAATAAATAATTGATGAATGTTTAACAAACAAGATAAATGGCGATTGGAATATATTGCAAAAATTTGCCAAAAATCTGCCAGTTTGGTGCTTCAATCAGAATAGACGAAACGTTTCAGTGGAAACGCGAATAAAACCAAAACGCAACATCAACACATTTTCTACCACACCTCAATTGAGGCAGTCCTAAGTCTGCATGATGTGGGAAGGAATTTGAGCTGGTGAAAGCGGGAGCCGTTTGGGGATTTACTTGTACCTGACGACAGAAGCCGTTTGGGAAAAACGGCAGCAGAGCTGGTTGTAGCAGGAAATCAAACCGCGCTTGCTCATTATGTATGATAGTTTCTTAGCAACTTCTGAAAGCAAATATTAGGTGTCGATCGGTCGAGTAGGCTGCCCATAATCATTGCGAATGATAAACGCTGCAAATTATTACTCAAAGGTTTGTTATTTGCCTGTATAGATGCCCCTTCTGCGTAGATCACTGTTTTCTGTGGTCAATACCTAACCTCGAGCTCCCCCCTGGAAAGCCCTAAATCGAGACGGCCGGGCAAATAGTTTCATAAATATGCGGTGTGTTCAAGAATTCTGTCATTAATTATTTGTTGTTATTCATTCAAACAGTTTTAATAAGTCGCATTTCTATTAGTGCAAAAGGGGTTTTGAATCCACTCTTAGTGAAAAGGGAGTCAAGTGCAAGCTTTTCTGATGAAAGTTCGATTAACGGCAGTACTATTTAGAATAAGAATATGAAAGTGCTGCAGTAGTTTCTCTGTATTCTAAAGCATAAATTCCACAGAAAAAATAAATTGGTCATATGAATTTCGATTTTGGGGAATCAGACAAACTTTGAAAATCGATTTCCCAAAAATTAGCTTTTTACTTTAACTCCCTTTACCCTGCAGACACAGAATTATTCATTCAAACTACCTATGAACAATATCCTATATTTATCCTATATTTTTCAGATGAAAAAGTAACGTCTCGTAACAACCAACTCGATTTCATAGAGTCATGCATGGTTAATATCAGTTGTTCCCTAGCACAATGATGGCAATGATGTCTGGGCTGGATGTATACCGTTTCATTCACGATCGTGTTGACGAAGCTTTTTGGAGCAACCTCAGGGCTTCACCGTGAGCGAACGGCTGGAGAGATAACTGCGTTCTGGAAATTGCAACCCCTATTTTTCGCCCCTTAGAGATGACCGACAGTAACGCCGAGCTTCGAGGACCAACTAGACCCCGAACGGGACCTACAAACCAAATTCATGAATTTTCGTTCATGGTAACTAAGAAAATGCGGATGTGCGAAGTACGGCCTACGGCGGAAGGAAAGAAATTTGTTATTCCATTTTCGGGTTCTATGTACCTTGAAACGGAAACCATCAAATGAAATTTAGCATTTACCATTCATTTCAGTTTACTTAAAATTAATACTTAAATACTTAATTATTTTAATTTAGTGTTAAGAATTAATAAGTACTTTAATTAGGTAGGTACTTAAATTAATTTTAAATTTACCATTAAATGAAATTTAAATGAGATCAAATTGACATGCCTTATGGCCGAAAAGGTAGAAATGAATCATATTCACATTCAACAAGTCACATTCAAACAGTAAAGGAATCGCGTTCTGTTTCACTGTCGCTCAAGCGCAATACAATACGGAATATTGGCTCCCTCACCCCCCAAATGCAGACTTGGTTACCACATTTGATTGCAGTAAACAACAAACTACGGATCGGTTGTAACTGAAAAACGCTGCAAATCCCTGCACAACGGTTTATTATTTTGTATAGAATACCCTTCTGTTACAGATCACAGCTCTATGTATAGATAACCCGTCTATATAATATAATATGTACTATTCTATTATATACATATTATGTAGATCGCAGACCCTCCGTAGGTTAGTACCTAACCCCGTACTCGTTACTAGGTACCTACCTAAATCACGAGTTAAATGTTGCTAAAATAATTCTGCCGATGACAAACAGTACCTAACAAAAAGAAACACACATAATGAAGTTCTGAAAAGAAATTGTTGATGAGGAGTGAAAAAAGTTGTGAAAGTACCTACCAACAAACTCCAGCCCCTTCTACGTAGATGGTATAATGAATCGTTGTGTAATAATTTACAGTTGAGTAATGATTTACCGTAGTAATAATTTACCCATCAATAATACTTCAACGTTTGTTCAAGTTTCACTACCTACCAACAAACTCCAAAAGAGCCATCATTTTTCAAATGAAATAATATCACAGAACAACCAACTCGACTTCATACTCCGCCAATATAATCAGGTGATCCCTACCAATGATTTCCTCCGCCAAATTTCCTGTTGTGGGCGCGTCTCTGGTTACGAGATTTGGTTTGAATTGTATACAATTTCATTCACACTGGAGTCGAAAATGCCTGTCGGTGCAAACTTCGGGGCCTTACTGTGAACGAACGGCTGGACGTGCGATGCTCCGGATGGTCTTAAAAAACTCGCAAGTTCAAGAACTATTTAAAACCGTAAAAATATTCACGTAAAAAAATGGTATAGGCGTTTTGAAAATTTCAACCCCTATTTTGAACCCCTTAGAGACGACTCACAGTAACGTCGAGCTTCGAGGACCAACTAGACGCCGAACGGAACCTATAACCCGAATTTCATCAATTTTTTTTCATGGTAACTAAGAAAAGTGGCCCGTACGGCGTACGGCGTACGGCGTACGGCGGACAGACAGAAATATTTTTATTGCAGTTTTGGATTCTGCATACCTTGAAACGTAAACCATCAAATTTTGAGGGGGGGTAAGAATTTTTTTTGGTTTATTATTTTCAATAATGAACCATTGGAATCGAGCATGAAAAAAAAAATTCTTACCCCCCCTCAAAATTTGATGGTTTACGTTTCAAGGTATGTAGAATCCAAAACTGCAATAAAAATATTTCTGTCTGTCCGCCGTACGCCGTACGCCGTACGCCGTACGGGCCACTTTTCTTAGTTACCATAAAAAAAAATTGATGAAATTCGGGTTATAGGTTCCGTTCGGCGTTTAGTTGGTCCTCGAAGCTCGACGTTACTGTGAGTCATCTCTAAGGGGTTCAAAATAGGGGTTGAAATTTTCAAAACGCCTATACCATTTTTTTACGTAAATATTTTTACGGTTTTAAATAGTTCTTGAACTTGCGAGTTTTTTAAGACCATCCGGAGCATCGTACGTCCAGCCGTTCGTTCACAGTAAGGCCCCGAAGTTTGCACCGACAGGCATTTTCGACTTCAGTGTGAATGAAATTGTATACAATTCAAACCAAATCTCGTAACCAGAGACGTGCCCACAATAGGAATTTGTGAATACGGCCCAGTGTTGCCAGACCTGGTGAGTGGACTTGCGGATCGCTGACGCTAAAAATGCGGATTTTGACCCAAAAATGCGGAAAACTGCTATATCAAAGGAAAAACGCAAATTGAGTGTTATTTTACTTTTAAAAGATCTCTTATGTTCTTATTTAATTTATATTACAAGAACATCGTAGCGCCTAGCACCCCAAGCGGGAAAGCCAAGAACTACGGCCGCCAACAGATGAGAGAAAGAAGAAAGTTGAGAAACTCAACGAAATCTAAATAACATTCACGAAAACGGATCAATGTTATTGAAACGCGGTGGAAATTTGTAGAAAATACACAAAACTTGCACAAAAAACTTGCAACAAAATTGAAACGCGGTGGGTGGAACAGATGAGAGAAAGAAGAAAGTTGAGAAACGCAACTACGCAACGAAATCTAAAAATAACATTTACGAAAACAAACAAATGAAGATCTGGATCAGATGGTATTGAAACGGGGCGGAATTTGAAACGCGGCGGGAAAGATGAGATTGAGGGCGGGAAACGACATACTAATAACGCTTACGGGGCAGTGTTGCTAGCTGGCAGTGGTGAGGTGGCCGCCCGCGAAAATGATACCAATTCAAACGCAAGCATAAACTGGGAGATTTCAAGTATTTCTTATATATAGATAGCTTATATATAGATTTTCGAAAAAAATGATGAAAATGCGGATTTTTTACGGTACCCGAGAACAAAATGCGGATTGCGGATTAGAAGACAGAATTGCGGTACAAAATGCGGAAATGCGGGACATCTGGCAACACTGATACGGCCAATCATTGGCAGGGATCAGCTGATTATATTGGCGGAGTATGAAGTCGAGTTGGTTGTTCTGATATTATTTAATTTGAAAAATGATGGCTCTTTTGGAGTTTGTTGGTAGGTAGTGAAACGCGAACAAACGTTGAAGTATTATTGATGGGTAAATTATTACTACGGTAAATCATTACTCAACGGTAAATTATTACACAGCGGTTCATTATACCATCTACGTAGAAGGGGCTGGAGTTTGTTGGTAGGTACTTTCGCAACTTTTTTCACTCCTCATCAACAATTTCTTTTCAGAACTTCATTATGTGTGTTTCTTTTTGTTAGGTACTGTTTGTCATCGGCAGAATTATTTTAGCAACATTTAACTCGTGATTTAGATAGGTACCTAGTAACGAGTATTTTCATGCTCGATTCCAATGGTTCATTATTGAAAATAATAAACCAAAATTTAAATGTAACCGTAGCTAGGGAAATGTTTTGTCGTAGCTAGGGAAATCGTTCTCCACTCGTTGGAATGCTCTCAATTTATACAAAAACGTTTTGATGACTAAACTGCCATAAAAACAAAGAAACTATGCCAAAACCAGTAGCACCCTCTGTTTCGTTCCGCACAAAATTTCAAACCGAACCCCAGCCAAAAGACATAATTATCCATGTCAAAATGAGTAGGTATTCAACTCATTCAGGTCAATATTGGTAGGATTACTCTGCTTCTTAGTATCATCAGACAGACCCAAGCTTTTAATATCACGCCATATTTCGGAGAAGGAACGTTAATAATACTAGTATGGTTTTAATACTAGTATTATTACCCGTTTTGTATTGTTTCCCATGTTTGTTAATAATATTAGTATGGTATATACTAGTATTATCAGTGGATTATTATTATCTTTGCGTACCGTATTGATGGTTAATTATGTATGTTTAACGAATCGTAGTAGACCCATCAACTTATGTCTCGGTCGTTGTTTGCAATTCATCGTTAGATAATGTTCTCAGGTGGGTGGAATCGCCAACCATATCAGAGATGCGTTGCATTTTTCATGGTCTGTAGATGAATTAATATAATCTTGTTATGAATGGCCTGTGCTGATCTTCGCTTGTCGATGGGGAACGAAGTTTTGCCCAGGAAAATGGGAAGGTTCAATAAATCAATAATGCGGTTGATTGAATATGTAAAACCCACTGGTTCGCCAGAGGGAAATTGAAATATAAAACATTATTATAGCATGTGACTCAGCCAAAAGCTATGCTGTCCAAGTCAATAACTCTGTCCTTGTTCCGCAGCTTTTCTTACAGTTTTAGTGCGGTGAATATGACATTTTGTGGGAAAAATAGCATATAGAGGAAAACATAGAAAAGCAAATATAGAGGAAAAACGTCTGCCAATTCGAGAAGGCAGTGTAGCTCCCTCACTTGAATCACATGAACGTATAGAATAGTTGGGTAGGTTCGTTTTGATACGGGACCATCTGCGATCCAACCCGCGTGTACCCACAAAATTTCAGCTCTCTACGACTATTTTTCGCGTAGTTAGAAGCGTTACAAGGAAACGGTCAACATGTTATATTCGCGCATGCACAGACGAAAGTTACAGTACGATTCCAATGAAACTCATGTGGGACTATCAAAGTATTATTCCTGATCGACTGTCCAAATCTGAACTCATTTCAACGATATTTAGGTTAGTTATGGGCGTTTCAAGTATTTCACGTTTGCGCATGCGCAGACGAAACTTACCGTACTTTTTCAATGATTTTGGTATGGGACCATCTCTGACCCATCCCGCGCCCTCCAAACCCCCCAAATACCCTCCAAATTTCAGCACATTTCGACCATTATTTCGGGTAGTTATGGGCATTACAAAGAATTAACACAGACAGACAGACACGGAACCAAAAATGTTCGTCAGTGTCTGAAACTAAAAATGGTACTTACCTAGTGGAAATTTTCATTTTGGATTATTCATAATGATTTCAGAAAAATCTCTATATAGGTACATTTATTATGCCAGCCTTGTCAGTTATCTTTCATGATTCAGGCAAAAGCATATAAAAATCATCTGTTATTGTCGTTTTACTATGCTTCGTTCGAGAATCAGTTGGCTGTAAATTTTATGCACCAAAATCAAAGTTTAGATGCGAAAATCACCTTTGTTGTTTAATAGTTGACAATAATATTATACTCCATAATTCGAGGAGAACTGGTGGAGGTATCGTGTGCTGATAATTGGTTTACGTGACTGTACTTAAACTGTAATACGTTGGAGCTCACAGTATCGGGGTGTTAATTAGTCTGGAACGTGGTGTCTACATTCAATTCCGTCAGACACTCGTCGGGGGGTATGTATATCAAATAATACACAATATGTTACTCTCACAACTCAACACACTGTATGCGCATTAATAGACGCATGAGTGTGAGAGTCTGCCATTGGAGATATAATTGTACGCGAATTTTAATATATATATATATATATATATACTATATATAAAATAATTATTGTCCTCAACGTGGATGTCCCGTTGAATACATTTTCTGGTATCAGTAAATGAAATATTTCTATCTGGCATTTGTATATTACGAGTACAACAATTTTCCTGCGTCTTTTGAAATGAGCGTGAACAGACGTGCAGTTTGCCTTTCCCTCAAGAAAGCTGTATAGTTTTGACATGGTTTAGGCCTGGATTTCATTGATTGTTTCTATTACGTACCTACTGAAGGAACCGAACTCCCGCACCTACTCTACCTACTTGAAATTATCGTAAATTATATACTCGAGGTCCGACTGGATAATACGCTATGAGCTCATACACAGACAGACATTCTTTTACTCCATTTTCGGATTCTGCGTACCTAGCTTGAAACGGAAAAATCAAATTTTGAGGAGGGGATTAAACATTTATTTTTTTATTTTTTCAAATTTTTTTCATGTTCGATTCCGAAGGTTTATGACTGAAAATAATGAACCAAAAATTGCTATCCGTCCGCCGTACTTCACGCTTTTCTTATATACCATGAACGAAAATTAATGAAAGTTGGTTTGGTTTTGGTTTCGGTTCCTGTTTGGGGTTTGTGAAACACGGAGTTAGTACTGCCAGTCATCTCTAAGGGGTGAAAAATAATGGCTGAATTTTCCCTAACGCCGTAGCTCGGAAACTTTCAGTAGAAGGGTATAGTTTATTTGACGTTTTTAAATTGATCTCGAACTTGGGAATTTTTTTAGACCACCCGGACGTAAGTCCAGCCGTTCGTTTGCACCAAAAAGCTTCGTGAACATGATCGTGAATAAAACGGTATAAATCCAGCCCAGATTATAATCACCTGATTATATTCACGCATGGCTGTACAAAATCGAGCCGATATTTCTGTGATATTGTTTCATCTGAACAATCATGGTTACTTTGAATTTTGCTAATAGTTAACTTTTTTAACTTGAACAGAAGTTATTCTTCAAGAATAACTGTCTTCACAGGAAACAGTGATCTATGCAGAAGAGGTATCTATACAGGTCAATAATAAACCATTGTATAATAATATGCAACGTTTTTTAAGACAATCAAAAATTTGACCCCAAAATTTTTTGCCCCCCCGATGCCCCTGTGATGCTGGAAAAGTAAGTCGCCCGAAGTCGAAAACTCGTACTTTTCACCAGACCTGCAGCAAAATATAGCAGTTACTTGAACCTGGTTAGTGGAATCATACCATACCATACCACACCATACCATACCATACCATATACCCCGCAGTAGGTGACTAACTGAGCGGGAGTGGTTAACATTTGAAGCTTTCATTTACATTTATAATGAAATGGACAACGGGTCACATTTGACGAGTGTGATAAGCGGAGTCAGCTTTTGATTTCAAGAGAAAAACTTGGTTCCACGGCGTTTAAAGTCGTAATGTGCGACACTGGGGGAGTGACAATATTTCCCTTTTAAAATCTGAAAGAGTATGAATTATACATATGCGAGATTGGATGATAAATTGTGATGCGTTCTAGTTATATGAATAGCGAAATGTATTTCCACCCTCAGTTGCCATTAGTTTCCATTGTCCGCTAACGCTCCCCCTACGACGTTCCCATAAGTCCTTTCATTTTGAGCGGACGTGTAAGAATGGCGGCGACTCCAAACTCGTCGTATTCCCCCCTAATTTGGTGCGAAATCCGTGTTTCGTGTAGGAAAGCCAAGATCGACGTGAACTCGGCAATTGAAGATCGTTGAAACCATTAAAAGTAGTCACCGAGAAAGTAGGTATTATTGGGCGACTGCACTGTATTGTCGGTGCATATAAAAACGTCAGCCAATTGGAGTAGGCAGTACAGCTTCCTCACTTGAATCACATGAACGTATAGAATAGTTGGGTAGGTTCGTTTTGATACGGGACCATCTGCGATCCAACCCGCGTGTACTTACCCACAAAATTTCAGCTCTCTACGACTATTTTTCGCGTAGTTAGAATTATTGTTACATGAAAACGGTCAACATTTCATGTTCGCGCATGCGCAGACGAAGGAAAGTCATACGCAATTATGAAAGTGTTATTCCTGATCGACCCTCCAAATCTGAACTCATTTCAACGATATTTACGGTAGTTACGGGCGTTTAAAGTATTTCAAGTTTGCGCATGCGCAGACGGAGTTATCTCCATTATTTCGAAATGGGACCATATGCGATCAAACCCGCGTGTACCTATCATCAAAAATTTCAGCTCACTACGACTACTTTTCGCGTAGTTGGAAGCGTTACAAGGAAATGGTCAACATTTCATGTTCGCGCATGCGCAGACGAAAGTTACATTACGATTACAATGTAATTCATATGAAACGATCAATGCATTATTACTGATCGACCCTCCAAATCTGAACTCATTTCAACGATATTTAAGGTAGTTACGGGCGTTTCAAGTATTTCAAGTTGGCGCATGCGCAGACGGGACGATTTCCATGATTTCGGAATGGAACCATCGCAATCAAACCCACGTGTACCCTCAAAATTTCAGCTCTCTGGGACTATTTATCGCGTAGTTAGAAGCGTTACAACAAAACGGTCAGCATTTCAGAATCGCGCATGCGCTGACGAAAGTTACATTACGATTCCAATGAAATTCATATGGATATCAAAGTATTATTCCTGATCGACCCTCCAAATTTGAACTCATTTCAACGATATATAAGGTATGTAGTTATAGGCGTTTAGGTATTTCACGTTTGCGCAAGCGCAGACGGAACGATTTCCATGATTTTGAAACTGGATCATTTGCGATCCAACCTGCGTGCACCCTCAAAATTTCAGCTCTCTACAACTATTTTTCGTGAGTTAGAAGCGTTACAAGGTAATGGTCAACATTTCATGTTCGCGCATGCGCAGACGAAAGTTACAGTACGATATGAAATTCATACGGAACCATCAAAGTGCTCAATACTAATTGTACTTAATAATATTTTTAGATATTTTTCCAATGTGTATATTGGTACCTATAACAAACTAATACTTCACAATTCATAATTATATTGTACATAGGTAATTGTTTCAAGGGAAATGAATATTTTGGTGAGTAGTAACGTAATGCATAAACGTACTGTGTAATCTTACATTTTCTGAAATTGTACCATCCAATAAATTCCGAAAATCATACGCTTCCCTTCCACTGAGATATGTCAGCCTGACAGGATTGCGGGAATTCTCGCATCGTGAGAAATGGTGGTGTCCTGATGACAAACGATACGTCCAACACTTGGAAGACTCCTTCGCGGCTGCGGATGGGGAAAAATGAATGTTCATGAATAATGTTAGGTACGTTGTTACGTCCGATGGCGAAATTCCGGCGTGATTTCTCGACGAATTTCGATCAGCGAATACTGTACAGAACTGAACGTTGTACGGGCTGTTCACGCAGTCTCAAACATTGGAACCGAATATAAGGGAAGTTCATACAAAATGTTAATCTTCTCTTGGCTGATTATGAAAGGATGTGATAAACCTTCGATATTTACTTTAAAAGTGTATATCTTTAGTTTTCCATATATTTTTCTGGATTATATTCATCTTAAATTGTTATGTTTACTATGATAGGCACCTAGCACATTTTAAGCTGAATAGCGAATATTACCCAACACCTCAGGCCTAGCATACAGTTGGGTAATATTATTCATTTGAACATTTTTACCATTATCATACTCTGTATAAATGATGAATAAATTCTCTTATCTCTCTCTCTCTCTCTCATCAAAATCATCCAAGGCGATTTGCTAGGAGAAACCTCTCAGAACAGTCGTCCCCCCCCCCCTCCCTCAGGGGCATGATTTTGGTTTATTATTCTGTGAATAATACACCTATGTATTCACTAGCCAAGAAGTTTTATAACACCCCCACAAAAATTTTTCTTTTACGTTTCAAGGTGCGTAGATTCAGAAAATGCAATGTCCGTCCGCCGTCCGCCTCATTTTCTGTCTGAAAAATTCGTTCTTTGGCACACATGGTCCATTTGGGCCCTAGTTGTGTCCCGAAACTTTTCAGCCCGATCGGAATATATCCAGGGGTGTTATGAGTGAAAAATGAGTATAAAATAGGTATTTTTTGTGTTTTAGCAACATGTTGGTAACATGAGCTTTTGAGGTCGTTTTCCATGTTTTTGGGGACCAGAAGACCGAATATGAAGTCGATTTTGACCACAGAGTGGAAAACTGAGGTTTTACCAAATGTTCAGCTCCTAAAATTGATTTTTTTTATGAGTCAAAAACCTGGGATCAAGACGACGATTCAACGCTAGGAAAAGTATCAAGGCGATTTCCAAGACGAAGTGCGTATGTGCGATAGTGTGTAGGCGAAGTGCGAAGGTGTATGTGACAAAATCTTACGTGCGCTGCCCAGGCCGCTATTCTCAACCGATTTGCGTGGTTCTTTTGGTTTATTATTTTCAATAATGAACCATTGGAATCGAGCATGAAAAAGAAAAAAATTCTAACCCCCCCTCAAAATTTGATGGTTTACGTTACAAGGTACGTAGAATCCGAGCCGTACGCCACACTTTTCTTAGTTACCATGAAAAAAAATTGATGAAATTCGGGTTATAGGTTCCGTTCGGGGTCTAGTTGGTCCTCGAAGGGTTGGTCCTCAGTCATCTCTAAGGGGTTCAAAATAGGGGTTGACATTTTCAGAATGCCGTAGCTCGAAAACTTTCGATAGAAGGGTATGGTTTTTTTTACGTTATTAAATTTGTCTTGAGCTAAGCAATTTTTTGAGACCACCCGAAGCATTGTACGTCCAGCCGTTCGTGTGCACCAAAAAGCTTCGTCAACAGGATCGTGAATCAAACGGTATAAATCCGACCCGGATATCATCACTAGGGAGCACCTGATTATAATCAAGGATGGCTGTATGAAGTCGAGTTCTTTGTTCTGCGATATCATTTCATTTGATAAGATAATATCTATTCGATTTTGTTGGTAGGTACTTCTGAAACTCGAACAAACGTTGAAGTATTATTGATGGGTAAATTATTGCACAATGGTAAATTATTACACAACGGCAAATTACTACACAACGGTAAATTATTACACAACGGTTCATCTACCAAGAAGGGGCTGGATTTTGTTGATCGGTACTTTTGCAACTTGAACAACCGTTGAAGTATTATTGATGGGCAAGTTATTACACAACGGTTCATTATACTTGACCACGAGGGTACGTATTGACCACAGAAAACAGTGATCTACGCAGAAGGGCCATCTATTTCACTCCACATCAACAAGTTTACTTTAGAACTTCATCATTTGCGTTTATTTTCGCCATTTTAGTTACTGTTTGTCATCGACAGAATTATTTTAGCAACATTTAACTCGTGATTTAGGTAGGTACCTAGTATCGAGTACGGGGTTAGGTACTAACCTACGGAAGGTCTGCGATCTACATAATATGTATAGAATACTACATATATTATGCAGACGGGTTATCTATACAGAGAGCTGTGATCTGTAACAGAAGGGTATTCTATACAAAATAATAAACCGTTGTGCAGGGATTTGCAGCGTTTTTTGTTCGATGCAGAAAACTGTCGTGCTCTGCCCTGCCCTGCGTTTTGCGTTCTAAATTTACTTCTAGAAGGGGAAAGATTTTCCCAGATGCCGTTCGATCTAATGATCCGATTTTCAATCTGAAAACGGATTTGGATTCTTCAATTTTTTTTCTACAAAAGTACTAGTTGTTTTTTTCAAACAAATTGAAATTGAGTAAAAAAATTTTGGAAACTCCATGAAAAAAATTTTAAATTTCAAAACTGAATGTCGGCGCTTGAGGTTGTTTATAGCGATTGCAGATCATTTTACAGATTGAAAATCGGTTGACCCATCCGAGAGATGAATCGAATATTGGATTGCCCCCCACGGTGCAGCAATCTATTGAAAATATTTCTTACTAAAATCCGTGACATTTACCCTTTACACTGAAAAACGTGGGGTTTTCGGCTGAATGTGCGCGCTGCCCAGGGTTTAATTATTGACCGATTTACGTGATTCTTTTTTTGGTTCGACGCAGGATTCATTCTAGTTGTGCGATACGGCGCCGGAATTTCGAAATTTATTTCTATAAAGCGGGGAGGGGGAGGGAACTCGGGATTTTCTGAAAATCTTGTGTCCGCTGTCCGTATTCTCAACTTTTGAAGCACCTCTGACTTCCCCATCTACATTAGTAGGGACCCCCTGACGAACTGACTCCAGTACTCTCCCGACGGCCTAATGATGACGTCCTTACATCGAAAGCGCTCGCCTTCAGAAGGTATGGTAAGATCTAATTTTTTTTGTCCAAATTCTGTTCAATGACGAAAATTAACACTTACCTATTGACCACATAATGAGGTATTTTAACTTTTTAAACAAAATTTTCTCAAGCATGACGTTTAAAATTGTTTGGTTGGGCAATTTTCGTGGGTTACAACTTCTCTTTTTTTAGCCAAATTCTTTTCAATAACGGGTCGGAAAGGCTAGGCAGAAAACGAGTGTGAAATTCGAATTTCGGAGTTCCCACTAGAAATTACGTATCTGGTAAATTGCTGAGAATTTCAACCTCAAAACCCGCCTTGAGCGCTAGTGCATCACTTTACACGATGTACAGAACCGCAGTGGATGGATGGCTGGAACCGCAAATTTATAAATAAATTGGAAAACTCCTCAAAACTAAACCAGGGGAAAGGTCATAGCAAAGGTTTTAGAATTTCGCCACTAAGGTTTGCATTTCCAATGTTGGTTTGTTGGCATCATTGAGAACCTTCGCCTCCTTGGGCCAACAGCCAACCTGATGTCGTAAGACCTGATGAGTCATTCTGTGCCTCATAAAAAAAAAACAAAAAAAAAACGCTGCAAATTATTACACAACGGTATATTATACACCTGTATAGATGCCCCTTCTGCGTACATCACTGTTTTCTGTAGTCAGTGCCCTCGAGCTCCCCCCCCCCCCCCCCCCAGGAAAGCCTTAAATGGAGTAGTGGAGCCGAAAATAAAGTTAAAGGGAAATAAATGGAAATAAAGTTTCATACAAATGCGCGGGAATCAATAATTCAATCATTAATTATTTGTAGTTATTCGTGAAGCATGAGGTAAATAATAAACCGCTGTGTAATAATTAACCTGTTTAGATAGGTACCACTTTTGCGTGTATAGTATAATAAACCGTTAAGTAATAATTTGTCGTTGTGTAATAATTTACCGTTGTGTAATAATTTACCCAATACCTAATACTTCAGGGTTTGTTCAAGTTACAAAAATACCTATCAACAAAATCCAAAAGAGCCATCATTTGTCAAATTAAATATCACAGAACAACCAACTCGACTTCATACAGCCATCAGTGATTATAATCAGGTGTTCCCTAGCAATGATTATTTCGGGTCAATTCCCAGTTGTTGCCACGTCCCTTGCAATGATATTTGGGCTGAATGTATAAAATTTCATTCTCCCTCCTGTTGAAGAAGCCTGTCGGTGCAAACTTCTGGACTTACAGTGCTCCGGGTGGTCTCAAAAAACTCCCAAGTTCGAGAACTATTTGAAAACGTAAAAAATCGAGATAAAGGCGTCCTGGAGATTTCAACCGCTATTTTTCACCCCCTTAGGGATGACTGACATTAACGCCGAGCTTGGAGGACCAACTAGACCCCAAATGGGACCTATAAACCGAATTTCTTCAATTTTGGTTCATAGTAACTAAGGGAAGTAACTATTTTCGTATTCTACGTACCTTGAAACGGAAACGCTCAAATTTTGAGGGGTTTTTTTTTTCATGCTCGATTCCAAAGGTTCATTATTGCAAATAATAAACCAAAAAAGAAGAAAAAAAAGAAGCTTTTCGACAAAAATTCCCCATTGGATGGTTGCAAACTAGTTAGGGCCTTCATTAGAGGCTCAATGTCTTGTATGCTGTGTACATAGGAAATTTTCCGATTATCCATCAATTCATGGATAACGTCCAGGCATTTCACCGCTTCAAAGTGGACACATTTTGCATCACGTACACCATGAATTATGTCATATTTCATTTCTTTTACTTTGTGATTGAGATGTTGCACCTCCAGTTAGAATATTATCGTCATACAAATTTGGCAGGTGACCCCCCCCCCCCCTCCCCAAGCATCAGCGTTATCATGAAAGGCCTTGTGTGCCTTTCAAGCTCGACTGTTTACATTTATCGATTCACCGCCGCAGCCCTCACCGTGCTTAGCTTTAATAATAATTACACCTCGCCTCTAGTTATTGCTTCGCTAAGGTTCTTATATTATTCAGAGCCTTTCCCTTAAACTTCCGACACCCCGCTTTAACCCCACTTGAGCCTCCAGAGCTGACTTGAACGGCTTTTCTATTGTCGTAGAAGTGGGTTTTCTGAGGCATTTTCCACTCACGGCCTCCCCACTTTTGTATGGAGTTTTCCCCGCCCCTCCCCCCTCTCCCGTCTTGTTCATATTTCACTTTAAAACAGTCGTGTAACAGATGGTTGCGACCCGAGAGTTTCAAGGGGTTGAAAAAGTTTTCGTTATTTGTCACGGTAAACTTGGAGTACTTATCGGCATAACCGACAATTTTTGTGGTAGGAGTTCCCTTCCAATGGAAATATAAAAGTATACTAATAAAATCAATCAAATCGCATTCAGTTTAAATGATCCCTTATGTGGAGTTTCTTTTATTAGGTTGAAACTCGGACAGCGTTGTCCAATATTGCGACCACATAATCAACTTCTCAGCATCCTCCGTGAGCATTGAACATGCTTTTGGGAAAGCCTGCTCGCGGGGAATATTTTGAAACGCTGCAAGTAATCATACAATTATTTTATTGTTTACCAGTATAGATACAGGTTTATTGTTTACCAGTATTGATCAGAGGCGTTGCGTCCATAAGGCCACTTGGGCCACTGCCCCGACATCCAGAAACACAAAAAACTCCAAAAAAATGCCAACCATTTGTTCAGTTGGCATTCGAATTTCCTTCCGTATACTGTACCCTAGCATTTTTCACGAAGTTCAACAGCGACTCGACAGAGTTCTCTCTCTCTCTCTCTGTCCCAACCTATGTCTGGCATGGCTGCGGCCAAGACAAGTAACTGGCAAGAAGAAGAAGAAGACAGAGATTTCTGGCTATGGATATTCGAGCATTTTATCGGAATACAGCTACAGTAATCGATGTCTTGCAATCGAAATCAAACCTACACTTCTGAAACTGGCAGGTCCAGGGACCGAGTGTTACTATGGCCGTCCGCGCAAGCTCAGTTGAGTAAAAATTTGGTTAGCCACGCCTCTTTTTGGCCCCGTCCCAACATTTCCATCCAAAAATCGTTTGAGTTCACTATCGATTGAATTGTTTCAATTCATGTTGTTATCTCGATACGAGATGCTTGTCCTTCTATCTGTCCTCCCCTAAAAATTCTTATCATGGAATAAATGGAGCCCTTTATTCCATGATCTTATCACTTTCGCTGCCGTTCTGTTCCTATGTTGAGTTTTCAATTTTCTGCTTATGTTTCGAATTTTGTATGTTCCCATTCGAGTTTCAAGGACAGATTCGTATTTGCGATAATTAAGTGCGTTGTGTCCTGTCTGTGGTCTTGTGGATTTATCGACGTCAACATACACAAATGAGTACCTGGCTTCTAGTCTGATTCTCCATCCAGTAGGAGTAGGTACTGGCCGGCGGGTCATTACTTCGTTGTATTTTAGTCTAGTTCGTTGTTTTTATTTGTGGTTTAGTTTATTTGCTTCTGTATGCACATGAATTCGGTGGCTAACTTACAGTCGAAATTTTCGACGTTTTCCTACGAGGATAGAGTGATGATTAAAAGTTTAGGAAGTTGCTGAGTATTAGTCAGTATGAAGCTATAGAACTTTTAGCTTCTGGTAATCCCGGGTACTGGTCAGAACTATTGTGAACACAGTGCTTACATTCTGACTTGCTAAGAGCTGCGGTTGATTAAAATCCACCCATTTCTCATAAGAAGACTCCACTGTTGGAAAACATTTACAGGTATTCTGTAGAAAAAGCTGTTAATTTGTGTTCCGGTTTGGTGGCCCACCATTTTCAGAGCCCACGCACCGCTACTGGTATTGATGCCCTTTCTTCGGAGATCACTGCATTCTTTGGTCAATACCTGCCCACGATCTCCCCCCCCCCCCCCACCAGGAAAGCCCCTAATCAAGTACTGGAACCAGCCGGGCAATCAGATTTCATAAATATGCGATGGATTCAAGACTTCTGAAATTAATTAAGCCATGAGTGATTATAATCAGGTGTTCCCTAGCAATGAATAGAGAGTTTTTGCAGCACCCTCACGCCGAAACGAACGAAACGAAAGCAGTGGTGCGCATGCGCACTAGGGACACCGAAAAGTTTTACGAACCGTGACGACGAAAAATACCGGGATCTCACGGTGTCAGCTTTCGTCGTGTTGAGATGACGCAACGTAATTTAACCTTTCATCAATCTGTTTTGTCGCTTCCAGCCGTCTTCTGTTTTCCTTGGAAAATAAAAATGTCGAGCGTCGTATTCACAGCTGCTTCTTGGCGTCTTTCCATGTTGATGCCGACTTGACGCCATGTGTGGACATAGATTTGTATTAACCACGGAGTAAAACGGATGAAAGAGAGGTTAACAGAACGTTAGCGTGACTTCACCAGCCGGTAGATGCCAAAGCTGATCGAAAACTGAACCGAAAAAGGTTAGCATCTGACTTTGGTCGCCCTATCCGCCATTTCCGTTTCGTTTCGGCGTGAGGGTGCTGCAAAAACTCTCTAATATCTCTGCTAGATGTAGGTATACCGTTTCATTCGCGATCGTGTTGACGAAGCTTTTCGGTGCAAACCAAAGGCTGGTCGTACAATGCTCCTGATGGTCTCAAAAAATTCCCCAAGTTCGAGATTAATTTAAAAACGTGAGAAAAACTACCTATACCCTTTCTGTTATGGTTTTCGAGCTTACAGTTTTCGAGATGACTGACAGTAACGCCGAGCTTTGCAGACTGAATAGACCTCAAAAATGGACCCCACAAACCAAATTTCATTAGTTTTCGTTCTCGGTAACTAAGAAAAGTGCGAAATGCGGCGGATGGACAGCAATTTTTTAATTCCATTTTCATGCTCGGTTCCAAAGGTTCATTACTGAAAATAATAAACGAAAATCAAGCTTTTTCCGGAACGATAGCTAAGGTGAAAGCTGCAAATATTATTACTTCAGTTTCTACAAGAAAGAAATTTTCAGAACTCTCTTGAAAGTGTGATTTGGTTGCTCTAAATATAGTTTCTAAATTTCCTCGCGTTATAAGGACCTAAAATTACTTTTCTTCAATTTTTAAAAATTGCATTTATTGAAGGAAGGAAAAATTTAAAATGTATAAAAAATAAAATAATACAAGTACAAATATACAAAACAAAATAAAAAAAGCTGAATGTTGTCGCCCCTGTTAACGTTAATTGGTTGTTATATTCATATCAGATGTTTCTTGAATCGTCAGGTTGGTCGTGTTGCCTCCCGTCTCCTCAGGATGTCTTTACATCGAAAGCGCACGCTTCCAGTACGCGACTCGCTAGTGACGATGGATTCCTCTGGAAGGTATGTTGATATTGAACTGTTACTTCTCGAAGAACCAACCCTTTAGATTCAATACCAGTTATCTATGAGTTCAGTAAGAACAGTTTTACCAAGTGATAATTCCTTTGGTCCGGGGTCGAAAAGGTTGATGGCTCTGTTCTTGGGTTTCTAATGGTGATAATGGGAAGGTCCCCATTCCGACTGCTATACCTGCTCCCTATCTTAATTGTGTTGCCGTTATAAGGGAAGTTCGATAAGAAACCGTTCAGAGCCCTTAGCAAGTGGAGGGGACCGGTTATCTGCCCCTGGCCAAATAAAAACCCCAACGGCGCAGCAGGCCGTTGTGCTTCAGAAGTATTTCCTCATTCGTATATAGATGATAGATAGGTAGATAGATAGAAAACAGTTTATTGTAGAGGTCAACGACCGTTACAAGAGTTCGATACAAATAAAAGCAACTGCACGTGCATAATCATAATTCAGATAAATAATTATGTGGAGAAAGAACAAATATATAGAAAACTTGGTCCGACCCGTTGAAAGAACTTACCCAAAATGTTCGAGAAAACAATGGAATCTGCTCAGAAGTTTTCAAAACAAGTTTCTAGACGGTTTTCCGCTTGATTTCGCTCGGTATTACTTATGTATGTATGTGTGTAGGTATCCTGGAATATCAAATGGTCATATCTTCCTCAAAAGTTGAACTTTGTGAAAACTAACGAAATTTTCTGATGATTATTGTGGTGATAGAAAGATAGAGGTGTAGTTTGGATATAAGTGAGATTGAGATGGGAAGGTTGAATTTTCGTTAGGTTTTTTGGTAACGCTGTAAAAACTGTCAATTTTTCAGGTTGTGTGCCAATGTGTCAGATAAATCAAGAGCATCCAACGAGTGGTGATCGATTTTTGTTCGGTGAAAAATGGTATGGTAAAGTTCCATAGCAGCGAATCGGTTGTAAGCAAAAATCATCAGAAATTTTCGTTAGGTTTTTTGGTAACGCTGTAAAAACTGTCAATTTCTTGGTTGTGTGCCGAAGTAGAGACACGAAAATGTCAGAAAACATGTGGTAAATGAGAAGAATAATTATTCATGTAGGAAAAGAACTATTTAACGGTTGTTCGACGGTTGTTTGAATGATGCGATGCGTACATGACAGTTTACGGACTTCACTTGTTCGCCGAGAACGCTTGCAGCATCAGGGACCTGCTCATGAAGCTGTAAGTCGCAAATCCATTTGCATGGTCCCGCCCGACATTCAGAGTCTCGCAGGTCACGTCCTCCAGGTCGCCAGCACTGAGAAGGCTCGGTGGTCCCCTTACGGTGATATAGCAGACAATATCTCCTGTAAGGCGCGTACAGTGGACACACTAGAAGAAAGTGGGTGGTGTCTTCCGTCCTTTTCATATTGCAGTGCATGCAGAGTTGGGTGCAGTCGATCCTGTAGGCCACCTTTTTATGGCAAAGTTTATGGAGCTACCTTGATGCGAGGCGCACCTGATCGCTCCACCTGCACATTTTTGTGGCCACCCAAATACTCTTGCCTCCCCAGGAAGTCCACGATCCGCCTGTACAGCGGGCTGAAGGCAGACTCATATGCTGTCTGGATGTCCACGCCCCAGCAATGGTTCCTGTACTGCTCTATGATGCCACTGAGCTCCCTCCTCAGGGTTTCATAGGTGAGGCCTTTCAGCAGAACGGACGCTGCATCCAAGGACAGGATTTCCCTGAGTCGGGAAAACTCGGTTCGTTCCCTCTGCATCCGACCTGAGCAGCTCCTCGGCGCAGATCCTATGCCACTGCTCGCGTTCCATCCTCAGGATCCTCAAGAAGTATTTAATGGCGCGGGAGAATATGCGAACCTTCACTTGGAGACGGCCACATTCCAGTCTGAAGTAGTCCCCCGGAGGGCTCATAGGCAGATGGAGTTGACACTTAAGGAAGACAGACTGCAAAACCTCTACCTTTTCGCCATACTGCATCCCCCAGACCTCGGCCGCATAAAGGAGAACAGACTCCACCATGCTCTCAATCTGTCCCTTGCATCCCACGACACGATCCGGCCCCTCCAAAACTTTTCCCTCGTACAGCCGATTGCAGTTCTGGCTTTGGATATTGCCCTCCTGGCCTGCTGCCTGAACTGGCAAGAGCTTGAAACCGTGACCCCAAGGTACTGGAACACGTACATACTCCAGTGGCCATCTCAGTGTATCTGCTTCATCCGCCGCATCCTCCCATGGCAGAACACCTTCACCTTGGTTTTCTTATGGTTGATGGTAAGGCCGTTTTCATCACAATACTCCTTAAATGCATTCATTTGGATTGAGCATCAGGTGGTGGTGACTGTGCGAGGGTATTTCCTCATTCGTACCAAATGTCCAACCCTTCGTGCCACGCAATTGTGGTAAATAAATCTTGGCGTGGTTTGCACCTGTTAATCGTGAGTGGTGAGCTTAGAGAACGGAGGGGATGGGTTTCAAATACCCTACAGTTAAATGAAGTTCTCAGGCTCAAGTCTCAAACCGGTGGTAAAATTTTAGCGAATTTTCAAATAAAATTAAGCTATTTCAATGAGTCCAACATTTTCAGATCATGGTTTTTTTTTTGAATAGCCAAATCATAATAATAATGGTGACATCATACCGGGAAGCCCTGCTGACTGAGTGACATCAGTATCGTTGCTTGATGAAGCCTTTTGCATTTTAGCGACGATGTTCATCGGTTCCACAGGTGAAGCATCTGCAGAGATCATTTATTTACATACATTCACTGCGCGGTTATAGCCTTCTAGTACATTCGAATATTCCTCAGTGTAATGGAATGTTGACAGAAATTCGGCAATAAAATTACTCAACTGCCTATAATAGGCCCGTCCGAAACCGCCTCCAACAATGGAGCATTATTATGGTTCCTTATGGGAACGCGAGTAGATGTGCAGATGGAACATTTGGTTGGATTTTTATTGGACTTGTAATTATGAACCGACACATACTATTTAACCTGATCAAAATGGTTTGGGTATAGAGTTATGGACGTTTCAAGGATGTAGCGTGAGAACAGTTTTCTATGCGTATGGATTTCAACCAAGGAAGAACATAATAAACTGATGTGGAATAATTTGCAGAGAATGCTTACTGTGGTGAGCGCTAGGGAGTCACCAGTTGTGGTGATTGGTAGGAGTGGTTTGGGTAGGTGAAAGATAGAAAGATAGAGAGGTGGAAGATAGAGAGATATATAAGTGAAGGATAGATAGGAGGTGCTCCTCAGGAGTCTGGGTTATCACCACAGCAGACGCCTGGAAGAAGGAGACTAGCACCCTACCGTTATCACCACAGCAGACACCAGGAAGAAGAAAGCTAGCACCCCGTGGTTATCACCACAGCGAGTGCTAGAGGAGAAGGAGGCGTCCCGCGGTTATCACCACAGCAGACGCCTGGAAGAAGGAGACTAGCACCCCGTGGTTATCACCACAGCAGGTGAGGAAGGATAGGGGGGTGGGGGGTGAGAGAGAGGTGGTCGAGAGAGAGAAGTCGTAAGTCGGAGGTCGGTTGGTCCAATAAAGAGCTGGGCGAGGCGGGCGGTATATATACGCGCCTCCCCCCCCCCCCCCCCCGTCTGACAATGGCCGTTGTGACCGTTGAGAAACGGTGGGGAGCTCGATGGAGGGGGACCCTTCTCCTCGTTTCCCGTAGGCGTCGCTCAGCTCGTCCTTCCCCTCGTTTATTTGGTTAAATCTTTACCTTATTACACAGGAGTGGCAAATGTAGAATTTTGAGGGTACCACGACACTTACTATAAATATAAATGGGGAGTAATTTTACACTTGAAATTTACGCTATTATTGCGGTTGGCGCGAGAGCAGTGAATACAAACGGCGGCTCATCAGTTATGCGATTCGTGCGATCTCAACTGGAGAATCTAAAGCTTTTGACTGTCATGTTTCTATTAACTGAATAATCAGACAAGTGTAACATGGCGACCGAACTTCTGTTGTTGTTGACCGGGTCCAATAACACTGTGGGATGTGGCAGGGACGGACAGACTTCTCCGCTTGAAAGCCCTTTTCCAAATATCCTCCCTTTCACTCGAGAAGAAGAAGTAAATCCTCCGGAAAACTCGAGGTTTCCTCTCAGCTTGAAAAACGACTGAGTGATGACTTGATCGCTCTCATCAGGTTTCCAAGGTGAGTAATCAACTAATCAACGATGGAGATTTCTCCCTCTGTCAGGATCGATCTGTTGATTGAATCGCAGTATCGCTACCAACCTATGTCCGTCTTTGTACTGTAGAACATACGTAAACTGTGATCAGTTTTCAAAAAGCTAGCCCGTACCCGTGCGTGATGCGCATCAAACCATTGTGAAGATCTGGCTGAGTCCCTCAACTGCACCATTTTGCATTTTGCACAGCAAAAAATATTTACAAAACCCTTCAACGTTTTTTCTTTTACATTCGAGGTGCACAGATTCCAAAAACGCTGCAAAGTCCTTGTCACATGGGTTTATTATTCTATCGGACATACCTATAGAAACATTGACAGTTCATTTATTGTTTCTTTCACATGAAATATTTCAAATAGCTCTTTTTGAAGGTTTCAAATGTTTTTGATGGTAGCATTGATTTATCTGGGCGGGATTTATACCGTTTGATTCACGATCATGTTGACGAAGCTTTTCGGTGCAAACGAACGGCTGGTCGTACAATGCTCCGGGTGGTCTCAAAAAATTATTCAGTTCAAGATCAATTTAAAAACGCTGCAAAGTCATGGTTCTATTATTCTATTGGACATACCTACAGAAATGTTGGCTGTTCATTTATTGTTTCTTTCATTTGCAATAATTGGAATAGCTGTTTTTGATGGTTTCCACCAATTTTGGGCCCCAAAACCACGAATTAGGCTCTTTTTTTATCTTTGATCATCGATAGTCCCCATTAATTGTTTTCATTCACCTGCCGTTACCTGTTTATCAAGTGTTATCATACAAAATCATCATGATTTCAGATAATTTCCCAGATTTCTGACTCATAAAAATTGAATTTTTGGATCTGAATCTTCGTTACAACCTCAATTCTTCACTTTTTGGTCGAAATCAACTTCATATTCGGTGTTATCGCCCTAAAAAACATGGAAAACGATACCTCACAAGTTCATGATCACTAAAAACTAAAAAAAAAAACCTCGAAAAACTCTATTTGTACGCCCATTTTCCCCCATCACCCCTGGGTGTATTCCGATCCGGCTGTTGCCGGTTGGTACTTCTGAAAAAATTGTTTTCGATCACTGAAATTGTCACTGAATTGTCTTGATTCGCCTATTAACACTACCTCCTGTGTTATTATACTAATTTTGTGGTGATTACAACCATTTTCACAGGTTGTTGACATGTTGACCCATAAATATTGAGTTTCGGGATTCTACATTCTTTCACTCTTTGGTCAAAATCAACTTCATATTCGGTCTTCTCGCCCTAAAAACAGGCGCGGATCCAAGGGGGGGGGGGGGGGGGGGGGGGGGGGGCACAGGGGTCATGCCACCCCCCCCCCCCCCCACCCGCAGAATCAGCCTGCATTTCAAAAAGCAGAGCTGAACGAATTGTTCACAAACCCGAAAACAATAAAAAACCAAACGAAAACGAACCCAGTTTTTGTGATATCAAAAAAGAACTATAAAAAATCTAAAACGATTCGATCAAAAATGTCAAAATTAGTCGAATATAATCGTACACTTGGTCCTACCAATGTTACTTTATATACGATTATGGCAATAAATTTACCTTGGTGTATCCGTCAAATTACACCTTGTTTATTTCTTCTTATTTTTGTTAATTATTATCTTGTTTTTGTTTCGTTCTCGTTATCTTTCCTGCCAAATTCAGTAAAAGCGATACTGAACTCACTGAGATCAACAATAGATTGTTGTGGTTTCCATGTTTTGATTTGCAAACTCTGAAGTTAGCTACGCTGCCATAAAATGAGCCAATTTGTTTGAAAACACATTAGGACACTTTTTTAGAAGAAAATTGAAAATAAATACATCTATCAGTTAAATAATTAATAGATATTGAAAAATATTTTTTACATAAACAATGAATTTTATAAATAAATACAATTAATTTTGTAAGTAGACAAATTGGACGAGTTTAGGCATAAGGTTGAAAATTCGGTTTGTATTGTTCGTTTGGTTATTTTGTTATTTTTTGTTATTTTTTATATTGTTCTACCCTGTGACCCCCTCCGGAAAAAATTCTGGATCCGCCCCTGCCTAAAAACATGGAAAACGATACTTCACAAGCTCATGTTCACTAAAACCTCAAAAATACCTCGAAAACTCGATTTTTACACCCATTTTTCCCCCCACATCACCCCTGGGTGTATGCCGATCGGGCTGCCGAGCTTCGGAGCACAACTAGGACCCAAATGTGTTCCCAAATGGTGACCCAAACTGTGTGCCGATGAGCGACGATTTTAGACCAAAATTTAACGTAAATTTAAGCCTGAAACTTCGTTAGAA
This sequence comes from Leptopterna dolabrata, assembly GCA_954871275.1. Classification (NCBI taxonomy): domain Eukaryota; kingdom Metazoa; phylum Arthropoda; class Insecta; order Hemiptera; family Miridae; genus Leptopterna; species Leptopterna dolabrata. The sequence continues at coordinate 83,095,233 of OX940975.1, read as the reverse complement.
CCTCAATTTTCCACTCTTTGGTCAAAATCGACTTCAGATTCGGTCTTGTCGTCCTAATAAACATGGAAAACGATGCCTCAAAGCTCATGTTACTCAAACATGTGTATTTTGGTTTACTGTACTGTGAGTAATACTATGATGTTGGTTGAGCTTCCATTGTTTTGTCTCTTCCATGACTTACAAATTATCTGATTCCCATATTAGGTACTCAAGCCTTGTGTTGTTGCATCGTTTTACATTTGAACTATCATGGAGCGTAGGTGGATGAAGGATGCAGGAGAGCGCCGCACCGTTTTTTTTGCCTCAGTCTACGGACTTTTTCTACCCCGTACTGTTTGGTGATCGACAACACTGCATCGATTTTTCCATCGACCGAACTTTCTGCGAGTGACGCCATTATTCAACCAACTTCTCTCGTCCGTAAATGATCTCGCTCTTCAATATCCATCGAAACATCGTTTATTTTTTATACAGTAGTGAACTCTTGTGTAGTGCTCATATTGGAAGACAGTCAGCTTTCCAATCGGTCGTGCGGCGTGGGTATCTTGTACTAGTACTTGTTGCGCAAAATAATCTGGGATCCCAGTTTTTAGGTAGCAGTCGGAATTATAGGCGGTCATCCCTGACTCGTTTGTCCGGGACGGAGACAGCGTGGCCCGGTCTGTCGATCTACGCACTGTAAGTCAACCAACGTCTTCATTACCTATCCTCGTACTACTGTGTGCCCTGGACTACGGATTTTTCAAGGTGAACATACCAATACTTATACTTACCTGTCTATCTATTACAATTGTCTATCTTTCCTGTGCCTCGCAATTTTTGTTGAATCGTTAATATCTATCGCTATATCAAGCTAAACTAAATCATACAGTCCACTACTCTCCAGAAATATCCATTTGGTCCGTGTCGAACCGGATTTTGTGACAATTTGTAATACGTAATTTAAGTTTCAAAAAATCTGAAATGTGGCATTTGAAACTTGCACTTTGGTTCTAGTAGTTGGAGAGTTACAGATAACTTCTTGAATTCATCATCTTGTCATTTCTTGTCACTTGTTGTTACCTTGATCTAACATGGCCCCTGAACTTGATCATAACGTTGCTGTTAGAGGGATTCAAAAGCTCAAGCGGAAACTCGACTCTATCTCCGCAGAAATTCAAGCCATTCGGAACAAAGGTTTTGCGGCGATCTCGGTCCCTTCGGAAAGGAATATTTTTCGTGGGATGTTCAATACGCTCGACAATCAATATAAAGAACTAGGTAAGCTATACAACGAGTGTATAGAATATTCAGAAGATCATAATTTGGAGCCGCCCTTTCCTACAGCACAGGATAAGGCTGCACTTGACCTTGTTAAATCTTATTACTATGAGGCTCATGGCTATTATCTCCAGCTTACTTCTAGAACAAGTGCTGCACTAACCAACAGCACTCTTAATTCTTCCGAACTAGCATCCTCTAATGCTTTGAATCGCACCAGGGCAATTTTACCAAAAATCCATATCAAACCATTTAATGGTGAGATGTCCAAGTGGCCTACCTTCAAGGAATTGTTTACCGCACTCATCAAGGACGAGCAGAGTCTCAGCGATGCTGAACGTTTTCACTTTCTTGTATCATATATTGAAGGGCCGGCACATGACGCTATTAAACACATACCTATCATCGATGCGAATTTTGATCAAGCATGGACAATACTTTGTAAGCTTTATGATAACAAAAGGAAGCTTGCCTCTTCTTACTTGGATAGTCTGCTGAATTTTAAACCTGCTAGTGGTAAGCCAACAGCTGACTCTCTTCAGCTTTATTTATCTAAAGTTACAGAATCAATCGCATCATTGAAAAATCTCGCAATTCCTCAGCTGGGCGATTATCTACTGTGTGAGCTTGCTATCAGGAGTCTTGATAGTACGACAAGGGAAGCCTTCGAGATCTCTGTGGTGGATTCAAATGTAACGTTCCCCGCATTTGACAAACTTCGTGAGTTTGTAGAAAATCGTTGTCTCGCCTTCAGAATGTCAGAAGAGTCAGGTAAGTGGACGTCTAAATCCACAGTATCGAACTCTTCCAAACACACCCTTAAATCACCCAACACGTTTTCATCCAAGTCCTTTGAAAGCCCAGCACTGTTGGCTCATTCATCTGAAGATTCTAGTGATAATACAGATACCAGCATGGATTTAGTACCAAATCCTCAACCTCCTTCTCAGCGTCCTGCTGTCCAGTGTTTCATTTGTAAGGGTGGGCATATCATAGCAGATTGTAAGGTCTTCAAAAATAATTCACCATCTCAGCGCCTGGAGCTTCTAAGGAGTTTTTCAGGGTGTAGAAATTGTTTATACCCTTTTCACAAAACGAAGGAGTGTACTTCCAAGTTTCACTGTAGGTACTGTAAAAGCAGACACCATTCATATCTACACCTGTCTAAGTCTAGTTCAGAATCTGGATCTAATAAGGAATCAAAATCTACCTCGTCCGGTTCTACATCTAGACCATCAGGTACACCTGCAGCTAGTACATCTTTTTCTGGTGCGAGCACTGCATCGTCTCATCAACAGGGTGTCTTGTTAGGTACCATTAGAGCGCAGCTTCTGGATGCTCAAGGAAAACCTCATGTCTTTAGAGGAGTACTTGATCCAGGTAGTCAATTCTCGTTTCTCACCAAGGATTGTGCTGCAACCTTGGGAAAATCCACCAGGCCATATCATGGTGTTATATCAGGTGTAAATTCAGCGCATCTAAAAAATATCAGTGGCAAGGTCAATATAGCTTTTTTGCCTAGACCACCCGCATCTATCTTGGAGACCGAAGCTATTGTTGTACCACAAATCACCCCTCCTCTGCCCCAAGTAACGTTGGAATCAACAATGTGGCAGGATTATCTATCTTACGATCTAAGTGACTCCGACTTTATGAAAAGTTTACCGATTTCATTTTTAATTGGTGCGGATCTTTTTCCACTAATTATAACTGGATCTCCAATAGTGATCCATGATCAAGGTCCTCGACTTATCGAAACTATATTTGGTTTTGCAGTCATGGGAAGATTCTCCAGTCCGATTGAGTCAGCTGTGTCACTGTTGTCACTCTCTAACACAGCCAGTCTCATCCAGCGGTTTTGGGAAGTGGAGGAGCCCGGAGATCAGTCCCCATGCATCTCACCTGAGGACGCCCTATGTGAGGAACATTTCTCTCGCACTCATTATCGTACCAAGGAAGGAAGGTATGTTGTCTTCTTGCCATTTAAATCTTCACCTGCGTCTATTGTACCACATACCTACAAGGCTGTCCAACGCTTCTATGCCTTGGAATCGAAGTTTGCAAAAAACGAGCAACTTCGTATTCAGTATTCCGATTTTATGAGGGAATATCTGGCACTAGGGCACATGCAGGTTGCTACATCACCACCATCGTTTGTAATTCCACACCATCCAGTATTTAAAATTGATGCCGAGGGACATGAGAAGATAAGAGTGGTTTTTGATGCCAGCTTCCACTCAGCTTCTGGACCACTCAATGAACACTTACATACCGGTGCAAAACTTCAGTCTGATATCTGCAATGTTGTTCTCAACTTTAGGCGTTTCCAGTTTGTTATAACGTGCGATATCGTTAAAATGTTTAGACAGATCTTGGTTGACCCTAGTGACCGTAAGTACCAACAAATAGTGTGGAGATTTAGTCCTGATGAACCTCTAACTTTTTACGAACTTAATACTGTAACCTATGGGATTCGTAGCTCGCCATATCAATCTATTCGGGTACTCAGGCAGTTGGCGCAGGATGAAGGGCATTTATACCCCATTGCAGCTGAAGCATTGCTGGACTGTTCATATGTAGATGACCTTGGAATTGGAGCGGATAGTATTGAGGAACTTATCAAACTGAAGGCAGATCTTGTAAGCCTTCTATCTAAGGGTGGTTTCACTCTCAGCAAATGGAATACCAATTACCCTCCAGTACTCGAATCGGAACTCACTTCCCAGGTTTCCAAATCTATCTGTCCTGAGGAAGGGGTACCCACTAAAATCTTGGGAATGAAATGGGATCCAGTATGTGACACCTTTTCATATGAAGTGGGTGCACCTCCTGAGGGTTTTACCAAACGGAATATACTATCAGTGATCGCCCGACTTTTTGACCCATTGGGGTATTTAGCTCCTGTGGTGTTCTATGCCAAACGTATTCTCCAAGAAACATGGAAAGCTGGAATGGAGTGGGATGAGATGGTTCCAGACATCGTTAAGCATCAATGGACCCTGTTCATCCAGGAATTTTCCCACCTTTCTACTGTATCTATTCCTCGAGTTCTTGTGAAGTCAACAACATCATATGAACTGTTATGTTTTTGCGATGCATCTGAGCATGGATACTGTGCAGTGGTGTATCTTAGGGGCACTCAAGGGCCTTGTTCTTCTTTATCTCTGTTGAAGGCAAAAACTCGTCTTGCTCCACTTAAGACCCTTACCATTCCACGTTTGGAATTATGCGGTGCCCTCTTGCTGTCGCAGGTCATACAATCACTTGACGCTTTTACCAAGAAGATCAACATATCTCAAACATTCTGTTTTACGGATTCCACAGTTGTGCTGGCGTGGCTGAGAACCCCTCCACATCAACTTCAGACCTTCATTGCGAATCGTGTGCAGCAGATCACAAGGATAGTCGCTAAGGAAACCTGGCACCACATCAGAGGCGTAGAAAACCCTGCTGACGTCGGGTCTAGAGGCATTCTCCCATCTGAGCTTCCTCATCACTCCCTCTGGTGGTCTGGACCCTCTTGGTGCTGCAAACCGATTATTGAATGGCCTCTCTCGAAGGATCCTGTATGCACGGAGGTACCTGAATTGAAATCACCTAAGCCCATTGCCCTTACTGCTGTTGAAGGTAATCAAGAATTTGTTGACTTTACAAAACGGTACTCATCTTATATTCGTCTCATTAGAATTTTGGCTTATATGAGGCGATTTATTCACAATGCCAAAATGCCAAAGTGGAGGAGGAGGAAGCGTCATAGGGGACCTATATCATCAACTGAGTTTCGTGATGCTGAGACTAAATGCATCATACTTCTACAGCACCACTTTTACCCTGATGCGTTCGACACAGCGAGAGTCTCCTTGCCGTTGGAGTTGAGGCAGCTGGATATATTTATTGACCATGCTGGTGTTGTAAGAGTGGGGGGTCGTCTGAATAATGCGCCTATCTCGGTTGACCACAAGCACCCTATGCTCTTACCGTCAAGGTGTCACTTTACAAATCTTATCATCACCCACTACCATCAGAAGAATCACCATGCTGGACCATCTAGTGTGCTGGCTTTTTTGAGGCAGAAGTACTGGCTCCCCAGAGCTAGGAACATTGTGAGACTAAATTTATCCAAGTGTATCACTTGCTTGAGATTCTCTAGAGTTCCGAACACACAATTTATGGGCAACCTTCCTATATCCCGTTTTGGTGGGGTAAGACCATTTTTGAACTGTGGCATTGACTTTGCTGGTCCTTTCACATGTCATCAGTCACCAAATCGACGCAGTAAAACACGTAAGGTATATCTCTGCCTGTTTATCTGTCTATCATCACGTGCTGTTCACTTGGAACTTGCCACATCCCTTTCAGTGGAGGGCTTCCTTGACGTGTTCGACCGTTTTTCCGCAAGGAGAGGCTTGCCTGCCAATGTGTATTCCGATTGTGGTACTAATTTCAGGGGTACTGAGGGATACCTTCGAGAATTGTTCAACTGGTATAACAGTGATGAGCATCAAGCTGCTATCATAAGTCACACAGCCCATCTTGACGTTCGTTGGCACTTTAATCCTGCTGCATCCCCTCACATGGGTGGTAGTTGGGAGTCCAACATCAAATCTGTGAAGGCCCTTCTGCTCAAGGAATTAGGGATCCACCCATTCACTGAAAGTGAGCTTTCTACCATGTTCACTAAGGTAGAAGCCATCATCAACTCCAGGCCATTGCTTCCCTTGTCTGAATCACCAAAGGACGATGAGGTTCTGACACCAGGCCACTTCCTCATAGGCCAACCCATCAACATGTTACCTGAACATGATTTACGGGATGTACCTCCTAACCGGCTCAACAGATGGCAGTTCGTGAGAGAACGTATCCAACACTTTTGGGATCGGTGGAAAGCCGAATACTTAAGCTCTCTTCAGAGGCGGTCAAAATGGTCTTCAAAGAAGCCCAACCTTCGTGTCGGCGACATTGTCATTCTGAAGGAGTCCAATACTTCTCCAACATTCTGGCCGCTTGGCAGGATTGCCAAAGTTCATCCTGGGTCTGATGAGTTGGTCAGAGTGGTGACCATCAAGACTGCAAGGGGCATGTATAAGCGCTCAGTCGTCAATGTCGTTCCCTTGCCAGTGAATTCTCAATAATTAAATGTAATATCTCGTACCAATTAGTTCCTTATTAATTAATAACTTTATTCTTCCATTGATTGTTTTTGTTTCTCAGCCACTTAAGGCCTGTTAAAAAAAAAAAAAAATATTGTGATATCTTCTCTTGTTATACAGTTGTGCTATGCATGCACCATTATGTTGCTCGTGTGAGCCTTTTTGTCATTTTGTTATCTACTTATCCTCTTGACAGAGAATTCAAGTCCATTCCTTTACGTGACTAGGTGGTGCACAATCTGTTCCCTGTTCAGTCTGTCTATTGTGCTCTTCATCTGACATTTGTTGTGTGACACTTCTTTGCATAACCGAGCCAAAACTGGGGGGGAGTATGGTTGAGCTTCCATTGTTTTGTCTCTTCCATGACTTACAAATTATCTGATTCCCATATTAGGTACTCAAGCCTTGTGTTGTTGCATCGTTTTACATTTGAACTATCATGGAGCGTAGGTGGATGAAGGATGCAGGAGAGCGCCGCACCGTTTTTTTTGCCTCAGTCTACGGACTTTTTCTACCCCGTACTGTTTGGTGATCGACAACACTGCATCGATTTTTCCATCGACCGAACTTTCTGCGAGTGACGCCATTATTCAACCAACTTCTCTCGTCCGTAAATGATCTCGCTCTTCAATATCCATCGAAACATCGTTTATTTTTTATACAGTAGTGAACTCTTGTGTAGTGCTCATATTGGAAGACAGTCAGCTTTCCAATCGGTCGTGCGGCGTGGGTATCTTGTACTAGTACTTGTTGCGCAAAATAATCTGGGATCCCAGTTTTTAGGTAGCAGTCGGAATTATAGGCGGTCATCCCTGACTCGTTTGTCCGGGACGGAGACAGCGTGGCCCGGTCTGTCGATCTACGCACTGTAAGTCAACCAACGTCTTCATTACCTATCCTCGTACTACTGTGTGCCCTGGACTACGGATTTTTCAAGGTGAACATACCAATACTTATACTTACCTGTCTATCTATTACAATTGTCTATCTTTCCTGTGCCTCGCAATTTTTGTTGAATCGTTAATATCTATCGCTATATCAAGCTAAACTAAATCATACAGTCCACTACTCTCCAGAAATATCCAGATGTATTCGCTCAGAACATTTTTTTAATGACACCCCCTCAAAATTTTTTCTTTTATGTTTCAAGGTGCGTAGGTTCTGAAAATTTAATGTCCGTCCGCCTTGCGGTTTCCGCCGTACCATCCATATCCACTTCAGTTTAAAAAGTTCGTTCTAAAAATTCAGTCCGAGAGAATTTTGGTCCAAAAAATTCGTTCTTTCGCACACATGCTCCATTTGGGTCCTAGTTGTGTCCCGAAACATTGCAGCCCGATCTCAATACACCCAGGGGTGTTATGCGTGAAAAATGGGTATAGAATAGGTATTTTTTGTGTTTTTTGTGTTTGAGTAGCATGAGCTTTTGAGGAATCGTTTTCGATGTTTTTTAGGGCGAGAAGACCGAATATGAAGTCGATTTTGACCCAAGAGTGGAAAATTGAGGGTCTAACGAAATTTCAGACTTACATTTACGTTGCATTTTGAACTAAAATCGTCGTTCTTCCGCACACAGTTTGGGTCACCATTTAGGAACACATTTGGGTCCCAGTTGTGTTCCAAAGCTCGGCAGCCCGATAGGAATACACCCAGGGATGGAAAATTGGTGTAAAAACAGGGTATTTCGAGTTTTTTTGTTTGTTGAGGTTTTAATGTACATGAGCTTGTGATGTATCATTTTCCATGTTTTTCTCAGGGCGGTAAGACCGAATATGAAGTTGATTTTGATCAAATAGTGAAGAAATGAGGTTGTAACGAGGTTTCCAATATTCATATTTTATGAGTCAAAAACCTGGGAAATTGTCTGAAATCTCCATCATTTCGAATGGTAGCACAAGAAGTAGTGTCAAATGGTGAATCAAGATGTCAAATGGCACTATCAATGATTAAGGATAATTTGTAAAAAACAATAGGAGCCTAATTCGTGTTTTTGGGGGCCAAAATTGGCGGTAACTATCAAAAATAGCCTTTTTAATTATTGCGCATGATATAAACAATAAATGAACCCGTTCGTTTGCACCGAAAAGCTTCGTCAACATGATCGTGAATCAAACCGTATAAATCCAGCCCAGATATCATCACTAGGGTGTACCTGATTATAATCAAGGATGGCTGTATGAAATCGAGTTGGTTCTTCTGTTATATTATTTCATTTGAAGAATGGTGGCTTTTTAGGCTTTGTTGACAGGTAATTTTGTAACTTGAACAATGTATGCTTAATGAATAACGAAAAATAAATGATAAATTACTTATTAAATCCCTCGCATTTTTATGAAACTGTAATTCCCGGGCCGGCTCCAGTACTCGATTTAGGGCTTTTCTGGGGGTGGTGGGGGGGAGGGGGGTTCGAGGGTATTGTACCATCATTGTTGTATGGTACCACAGAAAATAGTGATCTACGCAGAAGGGGCATCTGCACAGGTAAATAATAAACCGTTGTGTAATAATTTGCCGCTTTTTTAAAACATCACCCCTGATATTAAAGGATTTATATTTTAAAACGCTGCAAATCCCTGCACAACGGTTTATTATTTTGTACAGAATACCCTTCTGTTACAGATCACAGCTCTCTGTATAGATAACCCTTTACATAATATATATGTACTATTCTATATTTAGATCGCAGACCCTTTAAAATAATTCTGTCGATGAAAAACAGTAACTAAAACGGCAAATAATGAAGTTCTGAAGGGAAATTGTTGATGTGGAGTGAAAATACCCTGGAAGTGGCGGATGAGGTTGGGACAGAAACAAAAGCCGGCGCCACAACGCGAAATCCCATGTGTTTGGAAAGGCCTAGGCCAGTCATAAGGAATTTATTGGAAAAACAAATGAAATTGATTGATTGAACTATTGCGGACCACGCCAATTTAGACAATTCCGTTATAATCAAGGATGTTGTATCCAATATTTTCGGTTGGGGGGGGGGGGGGGGGCAGTATTCAATTGTTTTCAATGGTTTTCAGTGGTTATCAATGGATTTTTCAATTGCAATTGCATTACAACTTCACTTGCACTTTAATTGCAATTGGAATTCACTTCGAATTGTATAAATTGGTATACCATCAATTTGAATTGGACTTTAATTGAAATACGCGTTACTAGGTACCTACCTAAACCGTTGTGTAATAATTTACCAGTAAAGGTGCCCCCTTCTACGTATTTAGCATAATGAGCCGTTGTGTAATAATTTGCCGTTGTGTAATAATTTACCGTTGTGTAATAATTTACCGTTGTGTAATAATTTACCATTCTACAGATCACAGCTCTCCGTATAGATAACCCGTCTATATAATATAATATGTACTATTCTATACATATTATGTAGATCGCAGACCCTACGTAGGTTAGTACCTAACCCCGTACTCGTTACTAGGTACCTACCTAAATCACGAGTTAAATGTTGCTAAAATAATTCTGTCGATGATAAGCAGTAACTAAAACGGCAAAAAGAAACGCAAATAATGAAGTTCTGAAGGGATGTGGAGTGAAAAAAGTTGCAAAAGTACCTACCAACAAACTCCAGCCCCCTCTACGTAGATGGTATAATGAACCGTTGTGTATAATTTACCGTTGAGTAGCGCGTCCCTGGTGACGAGATTTGGTGTAAATGTATACAATTTCATTCATCCTGGTGTTGAAAATGCCTGTCGGTGCAAAATTCGGGGCCTTACTGTGAACGAACGGCTGGACGTACGGTGCTCCGGGTGGTCTTAAAAAACTCGTAAGTTCAAGAACTATTTAAAACCGTAAAAATATTCACGTAAAAAAAGGTATAGGCGTTTTGAAAATTTCAACCCCTATTTTGAACCCCTTAGAGATGAATCACAGTAACGTCGAGCTTCGAGGACCAAGTTGACCCCGAACGGAACCTATTACCCGAATTTCATCAATTTTTTCCACGGTAACTAAGAAAAGTGGTCACTACGGCATACGGCGGACAGACAGACATTTTTTTATTGCATTTTCGGATTCCCTGAAACGTAAACCATCAAATTTTGATGGGGGGGGGGTAAGAAAACCAAAATGATAGCTTCAATTCTTGATATCCATTAAATGTCGACATCTCAAATTCAATAGGTACCTGAAATACAGCGATGAATTATTCAGATGCTCTGAAACGGATTTGCCTAATGGGAAATTAGCAAAAATTCGTGTGTTCAACATTTTGGACCCATCGCAATGGTTTCATTTTCATCGAAAATTCGCTCAAACTTCAACAGGACTTCTGAGTAGGCGGAAGTTGAAGGCGGACGGTCCATAAAAACAACGGTGGATGTTGTCAGGCCTCCACCTCCAGCTCCGACACCCCGGCACCCCCCCCCGGTGACGCCATTCCGTGGTGCGGGCGGGGGTGGGGGGTGGGGGGTGGCTCCACTTGATGGAATTGCATTCCTGTGCCGGTGGGTGGTGTGGGTGGGAGGAGGTGTAAGGGAGACCTTTGCCCCCCCCACGATGTGCCGACCCCCCCACGAAGTAACCTCCACCCCCTCCCCCCCCATCGGGCGGTCCACCGCCCCCCCCCGTTCGTCTCACGGTCCACCCTGCGCACTCACCAGTCGCTCTTCAGACGTCGTTCGGGACACAGTTGCGCTCCTCACTTGTCCCCTCCCCCCACCGCGTCTAAAAACATCGTCAACGCACCTGCAGTAAGTTGACACCGACTTACCCGTAACGAGCAAATTTGACGGCTCCTCACGACACACCCATCGACGACACATAATAAATAACTCGACACATAATATAAATAACTCGACACATAATAAATAACTCGAAAATTTCGAATTTCTCGCATATCAATGCCGATCGGACGCAGCTCGGGAGTCCACAAATATTTCAGGGGTTGAACGACCTGTTCAACTGCGGCCAGTGGGACCGCCGACCAGCTGCCTCACGCTATTTTGAAAATTGGCTCAAATTCTGCCCGTTTATCGTTTTACGCTTAATATATTCATCAATCGCTGTAAGGATGATCGATAGAGCTTTGACAGTAGTTATACACATTCGATTTAACGTGCTTGAAAATATGAAAAACTACACCAAACACACATTTTTCCGACAGATGACACCCCTGGTGCCAACGTGGTGCCATTCCCTGGCATCAAAAATAAATAGCAAATGCTGTAGGCCTGAGCACATTTTTCTGACAGATGACATCCCTTGTGCCAGCGTGGCGCCGTTCCCTGGCATCAAAAATTATGTGGTAAATTCTGGAGGCCTAAACACATTTTTCTGACAGATGACACCCCTGGTGCCAGCCTGGGGCCCTGGCATCAAAAAGTAAGTAGCGAATTCTGGAGGCCTAAACATATTTTTCTCACAGATGAGACCCCTGGTGCCAGCCTGGTACCCTGGCATCAAAAGCTATGTAGCGAATTCTGGAGGCCTAAACACATTATTCTCACATATGAGATCCCTGGTGCCAGCGTGGTGCCCTGGCATCAAAAACTATGTAGCGAATTCTCGAGGCCTTAACACATTTTTCTCACAGATGAGACCCCTGGTGCCAGCCTGGTACCCTGGCATCAAAAGCTATGTAGCGAATTCTGGAGGCCTAAACACATTATTCTCACATATGAGATCCCTGGTGCCAGCGTGGTGCCCTGGCATCAAAAACTATGTAGCGAATTCTCGAGGCCTTAACACATTTTTCTGACAGATGAGACCCCTGGTGCCAGCCTGGTACCCTGGCATCAAAAGCTATGTAGCGAATTCTGGAGGCCTAAACACATTATTCTCACATATGAGATCCCTGGTGCCAGCGTGGTGCCCTGGCATCAAAAACTATGTAGCGAATTCTCGAGGCCTTAACACATTTTTCTGACAGATGAGACCCCTGGTGCCAGCCTGGTACCCTGGCATCAAAAGCTATGTAGCGAATTCTGGAGGCCTAAACACATTTTTCGCTCATATGAGACTCCTGGTGCCAGCGAGGCGCCCTGGCATCAAAAACTATGTAGCGAATTCTGGAGGTCTAAACACATTTTTCTCACAGATGAGACTCCTGGTGCCAGCGAGGCGCCCTGGCATCAAAAACTGTAGCGAATTCTGGAGGTCTAAACACATTTTTCGCACAGATGAGACTCCTGGTGCCAGCGAGGCACCCTGGCATCAAAAACTATGTAGCGAATTCTCGAGGCCTTAACACATTTTTCTCACAGATGAGACCCCTGGTGCCATGGCACCAAAAACTATGTAGCGAATTCTGGAGGCCTAAACACATTTTTCGCTCATATGAGACTCCTGGTGCCAGCGAGGCGCCCTGGCATCAAAAACTATGTAGCGAATTCTGGAGGCCTAAACACATTTTTCTCACATATGAGACCCCTAGTGCCAGCGTGGTGCCCTGGCATCAAAAACTATGTAGCGAATTCTCGAGGCCTTAACACATTTTTCTCACAGATGAGACCCCTGGTACCAGCGTGGTGCCCTGGCATCACAAAATATGTAGCAAATTCTGGACGCCTACACACATTTTTCTCACGGATTACAACCCTGGTGCCAACGTGGCGCCGTTCCCTGGCATCAAAAAATATGTAGCAAATTCTGGAGGCCTGAACACATTTTTCTCACAGATGACAACCCTGGTGTCAACATGGCGCCGTTCCCTTGCTTCAAAATCTATATTCCCTGTGACGCTCAGAACTACCCGAAATAATGGTCGACATGGGCTGAAAGTTGGAGGGTAGGTGCGGGTTGGGTCTCAGATGGTCCCGTACCAAAATAATTGAAAGTTCTGTAACTTTCGTCTGCGCATGCGCGAACACGAAATATTGACCATTTCCTTATAACTCTTCTAACTAAGCGAAAAATAGTCGTAGAAAGCTGAAATTTTGAGGGTACACGGGGGTTGGATCGCAGATGGTCCCTTGTCAAAATCACGCATGGATACTCCACCTGTCCACTGAATGAACCTTCTCAACTATTCCATACGTTCATGTGATACAAGTGAGGTAGCTGTACTGCCTACTCGAACTGGCAGACTTTTGTTTTATTTTTGGAGCTGTCAGCTTGTAAGCCACCGGACCAGTTGTATATTCAGACAGAAAAATAATGCAAAAATGTATTACTACGAGAATTCACAGCCTGTTATGTACTGGAGGCTACCGATATGTGTTTGGTGAGATAGCCCGAAATTAGTTTCAAATGAAGCGTTTAAATTAGCAAAGGATTCGTCGTTATCTATTCCCGATGAGAAAAACGCTGCAAATTATTACACAACGGTTTATTATTTACCTGTACAGATGCCCCTTCTGCGTAGATCACTGTTTTCTGTGGTCAGTACCCTCGAAGTTCCCCCCAGGAAATCCCTAAATCGAGTATTGAAGCCGGCCCGGGAATGACAGTTTCATAAAAATGCGCGGGATTCAATAATTTAATCATTAATAAATTATTCGTTGTTATTCATGAAGCATAACGCTTGTTCAAATTGCAAAAGTACCTATCAACAAAATCAACAAGATTCACCATTCTTCAAATGAAATAACATCACAGAACAAGCAACTCGACTTCATACAGCCATCCTTGATTACAATCAGGTGCTCCCTAGTGATGATATCCGGGCCGGATTCATACCGTTTGATTCACGATCGTGTTGACGAACCTTTTTGGTGCAAACGAACGGCTGGCCGTACAACGCTCCGGGTGGTCTCAAAAAATTGTTCAGTTCATGATCAATTTAAAAACGTAAAAAACCAACCCTTCTACTGAAAGTTTTCGAGCTACGGCGTTCTGAAAATTTCAACCCTTATTTTGAACCCCTTAGAGATGACTGACAGTAACGCCGAGCTTCGAGGACCAACTAGACCCCGAACGAGACCTATAAACAAAATTTCGTCAATTTTGGTTCATGGTAACTAGGAAAATTGCGATGTACGGCGGATGGACAGCATTTTTTTATTGCATTTTTGGATTTTACATACCTTGAAACGGAAACCATCAAATTTGAGGGGATTAACTTCTTCTTTTTTTTCGTGCTCGATTCCAATGGTTCATTATTGAAAATAATAATCCAAAAAGAAAATGATGTTTTGATCATTTAACATTACGAGCAACAAACCGTCTGTTTACTGAGGAAGATCGAACAATAAATATAATTACTGCAAATGATATTCAAAATTGGACGCAAATTTTGTGTGGATGAAAGTGAGGATATGTCAGCGTCAGGAATTGATATTGGTCCCAATGAAATGTTAAATTGGAGTACTGCAGCACCGGTGGGATGGCTGAGTGAATATTAACGATAAAATGAAATGGTGAAACGAGTCGCTAGCAGCGGTTGCTGAAGTCTCCCTGAAGTAGTTTCTAATGTGCCTCTTGGGAATGTGGCAAATTGGTTTGGTAACGCAACACATCCATCTCGGTACAAACGTATGACTGCAATATTACACAGTCGGTACCTGTGTAGGTAAATTTCGGTGCGAAATGGGAACTTTACCGCGGTACTTCGGTACTTTCTGGTATTTCCGTGCTCTCGTGGGGCGTAACTGATTCAAATCGTGGAATTAATGTCGTTTCTTCTTCTACGACAAATCACGGGGAAGAGGTGATTTCGAGTGTTTGTTAGGTAGTGCTTCCTGAACCACTAGATTGAGAAGAAAAGTCACGCAGCATGGCTTAAAAAGCGAATTTTCAAAGAAATAGTTCCGGAAATAGAGAATTTACATTATTGGTCATCTGCCAGAGCACTCATTACGGCCAGAGAGGGCACTTGTTGAGACCAGAGTGGCACGTCGGTCGTGCAGGGAAGTCGTGTCAAAAAATCATTTTCGGGAGTTTTGAACCGAAAAATTGTGATTTGGATCACTCGAAGCAGCCTGAACGTGCTAAAACGGCTCGCAATCCATTCAGCGACAAAAAAAAAACACACGAAAAAACACGGTAACTACACCTTACTTGCTTACAATAAACAAATATGCAATTGTTTTTGATTTTCGGACTACAATTTTGTAAATTTGGTACGCTGGGTGAGCCTAATTGAGCTAGTCGCAATCGATTCAGCGCCCCAAAAAACATGTTTGTCAACACCCAACATATCGAAGTAGCTGAAATTATTTATTTATTTTTGTTGTTATTGTTATTTATATTTTTTAATTTGTATTTTGGACCAAAAATTCGTAAATTTGGACCGATGCGCACAGTGCGATCAGGCTGGGTAACGAACTCATCATTATACTCTTGCGGAGACGGGTTTATCTGCGCAATACCGAATTTGTTACCTTGGAAACTTAGGAACTAATTGTGTGGAATGGCATATACATATAATATGCATATATTTTATATATAATATAAAGTATAAGGAAAAGTTAAATTCTATAATTTAGATCTCCTACGCATGAAACGGACTTTAGAGGGTTTTCCGGTGCAAGGGATATCTGAAATTTTGGAACGAGCCAAATAGCTACATTTTCTTTGAAAATTCGCAAAAAACTATTTATTTTGAATAGGTACATAAATTAAAATACGAGCAGGTATTATTTTAAAAAACAAAAACGGGAGGAGTTGAATTGGCGAGCTTACATAACGGATATTCTTTTTTTTTAAATAGACATATAAATGCATAAATCACTTCTTAGTCTTAAATTTTACTACACACTACAATTTTATGAACGAACAAACGAAAGGAAAAATGTCCTCCTATTTAGGTGAGTTAATGTAGTCATGATCTACCATTAAGTACTTCTCACTCAATGTACCGACATCTTGTTCCCATTCAGTTAGCGAGCTTTAGTGAAAGCAAGTTGGCAGGTAAATCGTTAAAAAGTGCCACATCTCTATTATAACTGTCATACAGCACTTTTACCCGTTGAAGTTTTTCGGAAAAGCAGTTCTATGAACCACTGATTTCGAGCTCTCGTGGCCACCCCCTTCAAGGAAAAACATTTCATGATTACCTACCTACTGATTTGTATGGTCTAGTGACTGTTATTTTATTCATTGATTTGTCGTCGGAACGGTAATATCAGGTACAACAATCTGCTTAATAAATTCGACTGAGGATGTCTTATCCTTTTATTGAGCAAAACTTTTATTAATAGTTTTTGTTTTCTACATCATACAGCCGTCCTTGATTATAATTAGGTGCTCCCTAGTGATGATATCCGGGCCGGATTTATACCGTTTGATTCAAGATCGTGTTGACGAAGCTTTTTGGTGCACACGAACGGCTGGACGTACAGTGCTCCGGGTGGTCTCAAAAAATTATTTAGTTCAAGATCAATTTAAAAACGTAAAAAAACCATACCCTTCCATCGAAAGTTTTCGAGCTACGGCGTTCTGAAAACGTTAACCCCTATTTTTCACCCCTTCTGACAGTAACGCCGAGCTTCGAGGACCAACCAGACCCCGAACGGAACCTATAACCCGAATTTCATCAATTTTGTTTCATGGTAACTAAGAAAAGTGGTCAGTACGGCGTACGGACAGAGAGAAATATTTTTATTGCATTTTCTGATTCTACATACCTTGAAACGTAAACCATCAAATTTTGAGAGGGAGGGGGGGGGGGGGGGCTAGATTTTTTTTTTTTTTTTTTTTTTTTTTCATGCTCCATTCCAATGGTTCATTATTGAAAATAATAAACCAAAAGCCCGAGACGTGGTTGGTTCCCCACTGGCTCTGCTAGCAACAGTTTGAAGGATTTTCAAAGACAACAATATTTTCGCTCCATGAAGATACGAAATTCTAACGTAGCGCTTTGTTACAATTCTGAGATAGTTTTCGAACTTGAAAACTGCTGAAAATGGGATTAAACTCCGTAAGTCAAAATAAAAACTTCAGGCATGGAGATTGCCATACAATACTTCCACGTTCTTCATAATAATATGGATACAAGTTTGGCGGCCTGACTGGCTCCTCATGTTTGCCTGACAGGCCGATCATGATAATATACTCGAACATACAATACTGAGTATGGAAATTGGAAAAATAATATACTTGCAGCTAAATCTCGCTTTCAACCAATTTGTGACATCTCACCAACTTAGAAAATGTTGAACCCATTGAAATAATTTTTGCTGTCAATTAGCCAAATCAAATGGGATCTAGCTCAAAATAAATTGGCATGATCTGGACATCATAACGGACACCATCCGCACCAATTTTGATCAGTTTTTACGGCAGTTAAATCGGAAAATTGAAAAATTAGAAAACCCGTCACTACTCCCTTATTTTCCCACCTACAAAGCTCACTCTCATCTCAAATTGGAGAGTCCAACGAGCTGAACAAAACCAAAAATGGCAATTTGAAAAAGACAATATTTTGAAGGAAGTTATGAACATTTGAAACTCCAACATACATATTGTACGTTCACACATAGACGAGTGACATCAAGCTGACAATCGTCTGTAGAAACTCTTTTTGATTACTTCTGAATAAGATTTCATATAGCAGGAACATGTAAGTAATGCAGGAAGTTTGGTGAAATAAACAATTATTTCAACTACAAAACATGTTGAGGACAAACAGTTTCAGTGAAAAAGATTTTGTTGTTTAGAGGCTCTTGTATAAATTCGCCCATTAGGTCATGTTACATACTCCAACTGTTATACAATTTTCTTGTATTATTTCTTAGCGTTTTCTTGTATTATTTCATTGACCTTCCCGCGTAGGAATCTTTCAATAGATTCGTCCATAGAATCGGGGTGTCTCCCGCAGCTTTTCAACCCGTCCATAATTAATACATCGTAAAAACAACAGGAGTTTCGGCGAGAGGTTGGAAAAATTCCTCTCGTTACACCCGCCAAAGCACTCAGCACGACTCATCAATACTGCACGTGAATCCACTGCACAGTAGGTTCTTCGGTTAAATGGAAAAAACATTGTTTTCAGAATATTTGTGAGTTTCCTACTAGAAAATAAATAAATAAAAATATTATAGTTCACGAGAGATAATTGTTGAACGGTTGATACTCGAGTTTCATGAAAAGAGCTCTTTAACGGTCTGGAATGGAAATTGAACAATCCAGCCAAATTGTATATCTTTTCCCCGGAATAACTACGCACACCTAATGAGATCTTAATAATAATTGGATCTCTGCGCAAATGTTTTCATTTTTTTATTTATTCAATCCTGAGAATTTTGTAACCAACCTTGGTTTTTATTTATTTAATTTATTTATTCTGTGATTTTTAGAAGTTTCGTGCACCAATGAAGTCATTGCTCCCCTCCAACCTGGTGGTAGAGGGGGAGGGGCTTGCCCGTTGTGACGTCACTCCTGGTGCGCGAAATTTCTAAAAATCATAGAATAAAAACTAGTTATTGTAGGAGAGTGCGGTTGGTGTCCAAATTTTCAGGGTGCCAATTTTGGTGGGAGGACGTAGGTATATCGATACCCTCATTCTAAAACCACGTATCAAAAAATTTCCAAATTTTCAGGAGAGCAAAAAAACGTTTAGTTCCTAGTTAAAGTTGTCTTTCTGATTTTAAAAAAACCGTGTTATGCCTTGACAACCTTC
Source organism: Leptopterna dolabrata (assembly GCA_954871275.1). NCBI lineage: Eukaryota > Metazoa > Arthropoda > Insecta > Hemiptera > Miridae > Leptopterna > Leptopterna dolabrata. The sequence goes on along the minus strand of OX940975.1, from coordinate 83,076,309 downwards.
TCCAATAAGGGGAGTAGAGAAAAAATTTCTTAAATGGATTTATGGTCACGAAAACTCTCATACGTGGTATTCGAAACCAAAACTGATTCTGATACGTGGTATTGTCAGCACGAAAATGATGCAATTAGTAGACATTTTGAGACTATTGCAACAAATTTCAAAGGAAAAATAATGTTAATTTTCAAAATCTTTTATTATTGCAGTATTATTTTTATATTTACAAAGGAAAATAGAATGTCCCGTTCCTAATGAAATAAAAGCTGAACAATTAAAATCAAACTTAAAGGCTCTTTGTCCTACACTTTTTCACTGTTTTTCATTCGTAATTATTTTTCCCTCTCTCTTGTTCTTCTTCTTTCCTTTCGTTCCCTCTGGAGGCAGGTGCGGCAAGTTGTCGTAGAAGGTATGGTAATCTTCGGGGATAACACTCTTCAACTCTTGTAGGTGTTTCCATTTTGAAAATGGCACGGGAAGGAAGTTGTCGTACATTCTCGGAGGTTCGCAGTTGATTTTCAGATTGGAAGGTCTTCTCGGTAAATACTGGTAATCGTCGTCGAAATCGACGAGGTAGATAAAATGCGACTCGGTGGGAAGATGCAGGTGTGAGAAAGAAAAACAGCCTAATGAATATGAAATAAATGGCGTGGGTTTGATCAAAGCAAAATAGCATTGTTTCGGAGTGCCACAGCTGTCCAAATTGAAAAGGGGGTCAAAACATACATTGTGGGAGCTCCCATCTGTTGAAGCGCAACTATGGAAATTGATGATACGAGTTATTCGAACGCCAGTTATTGATCTTAATAAATTCTGATACGTGGTATTAGATCTCTTGACACTGAGGTATGATACGAGGTATTAGACGAAGTAAACAAACAAAACGCTGCAAATCCCTGCACAACGGTTTATTATTTTGTATAGAATACCATTCTGTTACAGATCACAGCTCTATGTATAGATAACCCGTCTATATAATATGATATGTACTATTCTATACATATTATGTAGATCGCAGACCCTCCGTAGGTTAGTACCTAACCCCGTACTCGTTACTAGGTACCTACCTAAATCACGAGTTAAATGTTGCTAAAATAATTCTGCCGATGACAAACAGTACCTAACAAAAAGAAACACACATGATGAAGTTCTGAAAAGAAATTGTTGATGAGGAGTGAAAAAAGTCGCAAAAGTACCTACCAACAAACTCCAGCCCCTTCTACGTAGATGGTATAATGAACCGTTGTGTAATAATTTACCGTTGAGTAATAATTTACCGTAGTAATAATTTACCCATCAATAATACTTCAACGTTTGTCCAAGTTTCACTACCTACCAACAAACTCAAAAAGAGCCATCATTTTTCAAATGAAATAATATCACAGAACAACCAACTCGACTTCATACTCCGCCAATATAATCAGGTGATCCCTACCAATGATTGGCCGTATTCACAAATTCCTATTTAGGGCGCGTCTCTGGTTACGAGATTTGATTTGAATTGTATACAATTTCATTCACACTGGAGTCGAAAATGCCTGTCGGTGCAAACTTCGGGGCCTTACTGTGAACGAACGGCTGGACGTACGATGCTCCGGATGGTCTTAAAAAACTCGCAAGTTCACGAACTATTTAAAACCGTAAAAATATTTACGTAAAAAAATGGTATAGGCGTTTTGAAAATTTCAACCCCTATTTTGAACCCCTTAGAGATGACTCACAGTAACGTCGAGCTTCGAGGACCAACTAGACGCCGAACGGAACCTATAACCCGAATTTCATCAATTTTTTTTCATGGTAACTAAGAAAAGTGGCCCGTACGGCGTACGGCGTACGGCGTACGGCGGACAGACAGAAATATTTTTATTGCAGTTTTGGATTCTACATACCTTGAAACGTAAACCATCAAATTTTGAGGGGGGGGGGGGTAAGAATTTTTTTTTTTCATGCTCGTTTCCAATGGTTCATCATTGAAAATAATAAACCAAAACTGATACAGGTTATTGGAAAATTGGCTATTTCTCCCATATTCGATTCTCCTATCACCTTGGCGATAGCGCCATTCGATCCGGCGTTGAAAAATACTGTAGGATCCATCAAAAACTCTATTTGGCCAAAACTGATGATAAGTGGTATTAGAATGAGGGTATCGATATAATCAATTGGTATAACTTAAATCACTCGCGGCGGAATAGTGGAAATCCATTGCAAAAAACTACAGGATAAAAATAAAATAGTCTATTTCCACGTACACTAGCAAACTGTAGACCGGTTTCGGTTGTTACACCATCGTCAGTACACTATAGAATAGTGTACGTGGTCTATAGTGTACTGACCATGGTGTAACAACCGAAACCGGTCTACAGTTTGCTAGTGTACGTGGAAAAAGACTTTTTTTTTTTTTATCCTGTAGTTTTTTTAAAAATCAATTGGTACCTAACTGTAGTCATGACAACTAACGGAGGCCGTGTAATGTCCACTCAAACGGTCGGACCCTCATGTGCTGGGCGCGTTGCGTTTGGGGAAAATGACCGAAAACGCAATGTTTTGGGAGGGAAAAGCAATGCGTTTGGGGAATCTTCTTCATCACAGCTTCTTTCGATTTCGTTCAATTGGAAGCGGTTAGTCACTGTATTCAAGTATTTGCAAACGTCTTTGTCGGTTTGGTACTTCTCCCAAGCTCCGAAAAGATTTTCCATGTAGTGCTCCTGCTCCGCCCTTGGCTTATTGTGCATTCCCTTATTCACACTGATAATCTTGAAGGACGATTCTGTTTGAATTTCCTTCAAAAGGTCAATAACGACATGAATGCTTGGGTGTTGTGAATAAAATTGACGGTTAAAATCTGCATGGAAGCTTTCTGCAGCATTTCTTGTTCGTATCGCGTCTTCGGTCGGTGGACACGCCCAAAGTAGACAGGGAAACATCGAGTCATCCTCAATATAATACAGCTGTCCCTCGATAATCCGACACTTTTCAATCCGACGTACTCGGTAGTCCGACGCGCTGCCGGCAGGATCCGACTTCTTTAATGTGTAAATATGTATGTACATATTGTATATTTTACTTAAATTTCTTTCCGTATTTCTTTTAAAAACTTACATGTACTGTCATTTTGTATCCTGGTATTAATAAATTACATGTACCTTTACTGTTTCTTCCTTTTTTTTAAACTTCATTGTGTTCAAACGCATTAAGAATAAAACATCTTTGATAATATGACATTTTTGGTAATCCGACATTTTCGGTAATCCGACACTCTCTCGGTCCCTTAACTGTCGGATTATCGAGGGACAGCTGTATGTCGTGCGCACATAATAAGCAAATGAGGTGCCCACTGAAGGTGCTGCATACATCAGGCCGAGGAACGCATTGTGCAATTTTTCTGGAAGGAGAAAAGGAAGCGTGAAAAACTTTTACCCACAATCCAGCGTCACTTTTCTTATTGTAGTGCTTCCGCAAAGCTTTTTCGTGACGAATACGTCTCCATCATGCCTGGGGAAAAGGTGAAACATACAGCCCTGTAGACGACAGGTAGGAAATGCTTCTTTGACTGCGGCATGAGCACCTTTTTCGAAGTCAACGTTAACTACCTCTGGCGTTAATTCATTGTTAATCAACGACCGGCATAATTCTTTTACGTGATTCCAGAATCGCAAGTACATTTCTTTAGTTTTTCCCTTCAAAACCCGTAAACGTCAGGGAAACAGGGATATTGAAGCCGTTGATACTTGCATGCACAGTGTACATTTGAGGGAAAAAATGTGGAACGTACGAAAATGTGCCCGTCTACTAAAACGTGTTTTGATGGTGTAAGCAACTTGAGTTTGTCTGTGGTCGTAAAAATTGTTTCCCTAAACGCACTGTGCCCTCTGTCCCCAAACGCACTGACTCCGCCGGCCATCTCCCTTTCACTTTTCCCCAAACGCATTACGCTCCATGTGCTGTGACGGCAGCACAGGCATATCTCGCTCCGAAGGTTTTCGTAGAATCCCTGCTGAAGCCTTCTATCGTGAGCGGGTGTGTGGTGCTCACGACATGTCAGGTGAGAGTTGGATGAAAGATGGAGAGGTTGGATGAAGGCGGATGAAGATGGATGTACTCCGTAAGTCTTTTGCACTAATGCCCCACGGTTTTGACCACAGCAGATACCAGGAGAGAGGAGGGCACCCCGCGGTTTTCACCACAGAGAGTGCATGGAAAGGCTTGAGGGAGGTTCGGTCGGTCGAATGAGGAGCTGGGCCAGAAGGGCTGTTTATGTAGGGACTTTTCCACCCGTCCCCCGTACACAATGGGCCGTTATGACAGTTGAGGAGCGATGGCGGTTGATGGAAGAGACCCTTCTGCTACTTTCCCCTTGGCGCTGCCCAGCTCACTGTTCCCTTCGTTTATTTGGTAAAATCTTCCTAACAATATTATAGCAGTGGTTACTGTGATTGTGAATCATGACACCTTCGGTGACAAGTTCGCAGGCAATTAGTGACAAGAAAATTATCACGATGAAATTCATAGGCAATCGCCACTCAACTACCCCTCCCCTCCCCACCCCCCCACCAACCTTTTTCCGAATTTGAGCGAAATCGGTCCATTAGGAACTGAAAAATCGTTGTTTCACGATGTTAACGTTTGCGCATGAGTGGTTATTACTGATCCAATCGCGACGAAATTTGGATGCAATCGTCGTGGAGCCAGCCCCCAACTAACCTCTGAATTCGAGCAAAATCCTTTCATTCGGAACTGGCAAATTGTTGTGTGGTTAAATTCACGTTTGCGCATGCGCACACGCTATTATTAGTCCGACGGCGATTAAAATGGTAGGGGACCGTTTTGGGGCTAATCCGCACAATCCCTGAAAATGTCATCAAAATCGTAACATAATTTCGTATAATTTTGCCCGGGACGAGGAGTTGACCACAGACAGAGAGACAGACCAACAGTATTTATTATTTTTCAATAAGCGAACCTTTAGAATCGAGCGTGAAAACAAATTTAACCCCCTGCCCCCCTCCGCCCCTCAAAATTTGATGGTTTCCGTTTCGAGGCACGTGAAATCCGAAAATGGGGTTAAATCATTCCTGTCCGTCCGCCAAACTCCGCCCATTCCTTAGTTACCATGAACCAAAATTGATGAAATTTGGTTTGTAGGTTCCGTTCGGGGTCTAGTTGGTCCGCGAAGCTCGGCGTTACTGTCAGAAGGGGTGAAAAATAGGGGTTTGCAATTTTCAGACGCCGTAGCTAGTAAAAATTAAATAGGAGAGTATGTTTTTTTAACGTTTTGGTTTATTATTTTCAATAATGAACCACTGGAATCGAGCATGAAAAAAAGCTTACCCCCCCTCAAAATTTGATGGTTTACGTTTCAAGGTATGTAGCCACTTTTCTTAGTTACCATGAAACAAAATTGATGAAATTCGGGTTATAGGTTCCGTTCGGGGTCTAGTTGGTCCTCGAAGCTCGACGTTACTGTCAGTCCAGCCGTTCGTGTGCACCAAAAGCCTCGTCAACACGATCGTGAATCAAACGGTATAAATCCGGCCCGGATATCATCACTAGGGAGCACCTAATTATAATCAAGGATGGCTGTATGAAGTCGAGTCGGTTGTTCCCAGATATTATTTCAGTTGACGGACGATTTTTGTTATTCTACTGATTTTGTTGATAGGTACCTAATTTTGTAACTTGAACAAACTTTATACTTCATGAATAACAACAAATGTTTAACCCTTTCCCGCCGGAGCCTTTTACGACCGCCCGACCCCTGACGGCGGAGCCTTTGTTACCTCCAACTCCCCTGGTACCTGAGGAATTCTCGAGTCTGCGACGCTCGACCTTCTCTTTTAGTTTTTCCCGTTTCTCCACTATTCTTCAACTTTTTGACGTAATTCTTTTTGCATTTTGTTCAGGAATATATTATGGACTGAAATGTATTGGGTATGAAGGGTTTGTACCTTTTTTGTCATTATTATATGCTCATAAACTGGCGTCCATCAATAGTTTATTGTTTTCATAATTTGTCTTATTATTACTTCATTTTCCATAAACATAATTACCGATTCATTATATTACTATACTATACTAAAAGAAAATTTAAAAAAAAATTAAAAATAAAAAATTAAAAAAAAAAATTAGGTAATTTTTGATTTTTAATTTTTTTTCAATTTTCTTTTTTTTCCCCTAATCTAATTCCCAATGTCCCATCATCGTCAACTCGTAGCTGCATATCAAAACTGTCGTCGTCCCAGTGATTTATGAAATCCATTATCCAAGAAGTCCAGAGAAATCACCAGGTCAGAACCAAAAAAATGTGTCGAAAAGTACCACCTAGGAAGTACCCACTCACAGGTACACACTAAACCTAAATAATATATAATTATGCACAACTAAACCTAACTAAATCACTACTACTAATAAGAAAAAAAGAATCACGATATAAATAACGAAGTAGAAAAACGAAAGGTAGAAAAAGTTTTGGAAAACGTCTCAAAGTGAGGTGAAGGGAAGCGCACGTCAACAAATCATACAGTAGACTGACGCTAAAAATAACTGCGAGAGGCTTTGTCAGAATATTTCTGAAGAATCCCTACCACTTTTATGCGTTTTACGCGTAGAATAACGAGAAAAAGGGGTGAACACAGGTAACATGGCTCATCTCGGATGAGAGAGGCTTCAAGATGGAAGAGCGGGGCGGCGGGGGGGGGGGGGGGGCTGAAACGTGTCATGCGCTATCTAGTAACTCCCCGAGAAACCGAAAAGTAGTTTGAAAAAGTTCTGGTAGATCGCAGGAGAATGCAGGAGCCGTTTGGGGAAACGCGGGCTTCGGGCCCACAGCACTCTGAGCTTTTGTGGAAAAACGCGGGCTTCGGGCCCACAGCACTCTGAGCTTTTGCGGAAAAACGCGGGCTTAGGAGTTAAAGGGTTAATGATTGAATTCTTGAATACATCTCATATTTATGAAAGTGTTATTGCCCGGCCGGCTCCAGTACTCGATTTATCCTGGGGGAGGAGCTCGAGGGTACTGACCACAGCGAACGATCTACGCAGAAGGGGATCTATACAGGTAAATAATAAACCCTTATGCAATAATTTGCAGCTTTTTTTTAACTTCTTGCGCGAATATAAGGCCCTCGTTACCTAGGAAGGAAAAATAAAACGCTGCTGATGATAGTGTGATGATCCAGCGGGAGCTAAAAGTAGAAATAAATACACGAGACTACTTGAGTCGGTTTGTGTGGTCAAATGACAATTTATTGGCAGTTCACAGCGTCTTTTATACCCCTTGATACATCCCCAGAGAGGGGTAGGGGAACCCCGCTCTGGGAAGCCGTTAGACGCGGCTTATAATGCAAGCGACGCTATTTACATAGTGTTAGGGAGCAGCCGATCACCACACTGCTCCCCCCAGAATTGAAGTTAAATACTGCAATTATGTAAATGGCGATGAATCTTGTTGATGAGGCGTCGGTGTTGGTGAAAGAGGCTGCGTGTGAGCTGTGTAGTTGCCATGTAGGTGGGTGGCTTGAGGAGTTCGTGGTGTCTCTCGCCGTCGTGTGTTAGCGGCGGCTGCGGTGTGGGATGCGTGAACGTGCTCGGATGCGGTCCAGCTGGAAGCGTCGAGGGCGATGTCTCGGAGAGCGCTGGAATGGGCGGCTGGAAGAGGTGAACTTCCGAGGCGGCTTGAATGGCGAGGCAGGAGGTGCCGGAGCAGGTGACGTTGGCCGCACCTGGAGTAACGGCTGTGCCTGGGTCCCAGTGAAGACGGTGTCGGGAGAGGCCTGTGTCCCAGGGTGTGATAGGCCGTGTAGGTGATGGAAGACCGGGCGCTGTAGGTAAGTACGGCCGGGGTGCTGAGTCGGGCCAGGATGTGCCAGTGTTACAGCTCTCTCGAGGACATGTTTCGTTGCTTCGAAGGCGGCTTCGGAGTCGTGAGAGCAGTGTAGTAGGCGTTTATTATGTCGCTTACGGGCGGCCGTTCGATCGGGCAGATGTGTAACGCCGCTGGGTGATACGATGTGGCCGAGGAATTCGAAGGAGGTGCGGGCTAGTTGACACTTCGACTTGTTGACTTGGAGGCCGTATTTTGTTAGAGTATCGAGTAGTAATTTTACGTGTGTAAAATGTTCCTCGATATCTCTCGAAGCTACTGGAAGGTCTTTGTAGACGGTGGTCATATTGAGAGGCTGTGTTGAAGGCCGCGGTTGTCGGTGGTGCTGGATCACCTGCAACTCCTCTTTGACGGTAGCCACACGAGGAGGAGGGAGAAGGGTATGAGGCGGTTCCGGTGTCTTCGTAGCTCTGGTCTTCATTTTCTTCTTTGTTGTTCCTGAAGGTGTAGATCCGAGGAATGAATGCTCCGTTGATGGTCGCTCTCGTTAAGTAAGCAGCGGGAAAAACGAGATTATCTCTGGTTGGTCGTGGATCTGACGAGTGGTGGGCGTAGGCGGTTCGCTGTCGATCGCAGGAGGCGAGAAGCCGGGGCGAGAGGTGTATTAACTTCGCCGGTGACGTCGAGTTGTCGCCGTAGGCTGAAGATCGCAGAAGGCGAGAAGCTGGGGCGAGAGGTGTATTAACATCGTAGGTGTTGCGTTCGCAGAAGGCCGGGGCGAATGTGCGTGTCTCACGTCGAGTTGTCGCCGTAGGTGTGGTGATCCAGCGGGAGCTAAAAGTAGAAATAAATACACGAGACTACTTGAGTCGGTTTGTGTGGTCAAATGACAATTTATTGGCAGTTCACAGCTTCTTTTATACCCCTTGATACATCCCCAGAGAGGGGTAGGGGAACCCCGCTCTGGGAAGCCGTTAGACGCGGCTTATAATGCAAGCGACGCTATTTACATAGTGTTAGGGAGCAGCCGATCACCACAGATAGCAAACCGGTTTATTATTTACCTGTATAGATAGGTACTCCTTCTGCAGATCACTGTTTCCTGTGGCCAATACCTACCCTCCAAGTTCCCCCCAGGAAAGCCTTAAATCGAGTACTGGAGCCGTTCGGGGAATTACAGTTACAAAAATATGCGGGGGGTTCATGAATATCCTATCAGTGATTTTAGTAAACAAATAATAATTACTAGTTGTTATTCATGAAGCATAACAGTTGTTCAAGTTGGAAAATTGTCTTCAACAAGATTCAAAATAGCCATCATTGTTCAAATTAATGAAATAATATCATGGAACTCGATTTCATGCAGCCATCGGTGATTATAATCAGGTGTTCCCAAGAGATTATGTCTGGGCTCAATTTATACCGTTTCATTCGCGATCATGTTGACGAAGCTTTTCGGTGCAAACGAACGGCTGGTCGTACAATGCTCCGGGTGGTCTCTAAATATTCTCAAGTTCAAGATCAATTTAAAAACGTCAAAAAAACCATACCCTTCTATTGAAAGTTGTCGAGGTACGGCGTTCTGAAAATTTCAACCCCTATTTTTCACCCCTCAGAGATGCGACTGACAGTAACGCCGAGCTTCGCGGACCAATTAGACCCCAAATGGGACGTACAGACCAAATAACATTTTGGTTCATGGTGACCAAGGAAGTCCGGCGGTCGGCTTACAAAAACAATTAAAATAGAATTATTCTTCAATCCTCCGCGTATACCGGTTGGCTCCAGTACTCGATTTAGGGCTTTCCCGGGGGAAACTTCGAGGGTACTGACCACAGAAAACAGTGTTATGATATACCCAGAAGAGGCATCTGTACAGGTAAATAATAAACCGTTGTTTAATCTTTGCAGCGTTTTCATTATATTTTTGTATTCTACGTATACCTTGAAACGGACCAAAATACTAAAATACATAAGTAATAGGCCCACAATAATAATAATAATAATCCATAATAATAAAACCCATAATAATAAACCAGCATAATAAACCCAGCCTCAATGCAGATTTTGTGAAACGGAAATCGGTACTTTGGAGCGCGGTTCTTGCGCGTCGCAATGGTTCCCCTCTACTTTATCGTGAAAGAGATGTTCTGTTTGATACCTTTAGTAACATACCATATTGACACCTTAGTAACAATAATTTAATTTTTCAGCCATTCAGCAGTTATACATTAATCCTTGTAAATTGGGCAATGTTTGCCAGTATATTAAAAATAAATAAATAAATAAATAAATAAATACATCTTTGTCAAGTTCTAATAACGTGAAAATATATCGTGCAGCAATTTTAAAATATTTTTAGTATGATTTATCGCTTCCGAGTCTGCAAGGCAGCGGAAGCTTTGTTTTCACTTTCGAAATGAAATTTTTTTTGTGCTCCAAAATCAAACTTTCCACTTGCATTTTGCGTTTCAGGGCCTCCTGAACAAATTTGGTTTCGTGTCTGTCTGTCCACATTTCGTTGCCACAGCCATAACTTCCACAATTTCGATCCGATTTCAATAAAATGTTCAGGAATTGTGTGGGTTCAGCTCTAGATGGTCCCCTATCAGTTTCATCATGATCGAATCAACGGTACCCTCTGCGCAGGCGCTAACGAGATTTTCTTGTTACGGTCATAGCTCCATCAATTTTGAACGGATTTTGGTCAGATTTTCAGGGATGATGCGGGTGGTCCCTTGAGGTTCCATACGACATTCATCATGATTGAATCAGCGGTGGCAGTGGCACGTGGAACTGGCACCGCGTACATTCCAAATGTCGAGCATTCCAGACCATAGAACTATAACCTGGAAGGGCCTCTGCATTGACGAATGAAATGACGGGCTCCGCACCCTGCTCAGCTGATGTGCTAAATTCTCTCCTGTTCACCCTAGGAAGTTGACATTTGATAGGGACTCTTTGCGTTCTCAGTTCTTGGACTATCTTAAATCATGAATACTAACTTCGAATTAGGTACCCTTATTAAATAATTCCGTTAATTAGGTAATCTGAATCTTTATGTTAAATAATCCGTTAACTAATCTGAATCTGAATGAAAATTTAATGGTGACATACTGTGAAGGCCACGAGGAAGCTTCTGTGCCATGTCCTTGGCAGTGTATTTTGTTTTGGTTTTTAAATAATTTTGCTATCATACTATGGCTGTTAAATGTGAACCATTAATACCAAATGAATGATTAAAAAGAAAAATCTCAGACCCATGGGTCAGCTCATTGATCAGTTTGTCAATATCTTGTTGGGTGCGCCTCAGATTTCCAAACAGAACAGAAAACGTTTCGAAATCTGAAATGAATCGCATCAGCTGGCTTGACGGTCACAACTGGAACTGCCAGTTTTTGGTCATCAGTGAACTAATACCTGTGACAAAGAACTGTGATGTTCAAGGGCGTAGGGCTCCCTTTCAACCCTCAGCCGCCCACAGTTGGGGGAAGTCTCGACCACTTTGGAATCCCCAGGTAAGATTAATGAAAAATGTCGTAACCGTTCGTGACTAAACGGCCTGAATGTCGTTTTCTCGTTGGAACTACTTCAGAAGCTCTGGATAGAAAAACATCCTCATCAATCCTGATTCATCACTCGATTTGGTGCAATCTCGAATACGAAATTGTGATTGGATGCGGTAGGTCAAGTTCATTTCTGTAAAGCCGAATTATGGAGTCGTGGAACTGCATGAACGTGGCGGCCAATTGACAAACGTTGAGTTATTGAAATGGATATGAGCAGTTAGCAACGGTCTCCACGGGTTTTCCCTCGGGAGTGCCAAGGCGGGAGGTTCTATCAACTATTAACCTCGGCCGAACTACATCGGCCGAACATATTCATATTCGCCCGCGGGGATAGGAGCGAACCTATTATTCCTGTTACATCCTTTACAATAATATCGGGCCGAGGTGGACGGTGAAAATTAAACATTCACCGGCTCGCGTTACCATAATATCGGGGAAGTTACCTCCAGGGTATTGGAAAAACTCCAAAGGGATTTCGAGTTTCGGCCTCGTGCAAAAATGTTGTACGTACGGATAAAATGGCGCGAGATACGCCCGCGTATGCCGGACATGGGAGGGAACGGGATGATGGAAAGAGGAGCCGGCTCCGGTCCGCATGGGACTTGTTGGCTCGTGACGGCTTATGATGATAACAACGCTGTTACTTGGTCGTAACGGGAATTGAACGGTACAACGGTTCCAATCCAATCGGAACTCGAGGGTTTCATGAACGTCACGTTCGACCGTGACAACCACCTACCTGGAGCCTCAACTGTGACATTGGACCATCGAGAGTCCCTCCTCCTAGACTAGCGATATTATCACCAATAGGTAAAATTTCTCTTCACGTTTTCTTTCTTATTATACATTTAAAAAAATCTATTCTTGAATTATCAACTATATTATCTCTCCGAAAACGGCGTAAGACACAAACATTCAAGAAAACGAGTTTTAAACTACATTTTTGAATTTGAATTTTCGGAAATTTCATGGAATTTTTAGAGTTACCCTAACTAACTCCTTTCACGGATTAATATAATGATGTTAAGACCTTCCCCAGAAATGTAAGTTAACCATAGCCAGAGAAAACGTGAAGAAACTGAAAAAAACAGGGTCTGCGCCCCCTTAAGAAGAGATGTCTATTAGGCTTCCGCCAAACGATCCCATCTTCACCGGAACAACAAACGGCTCGAGAACTGCCACTGTCACAGTACTCCCCACATGACATACTTCTAGGTAGCAGAAGTATGAGAGGGAAAAGGGAGGATGAAAATTAGTATGAAGTTCTGGTTCAGGGAAGACATTTGAAAAACTTCAAGGTGACTAACCTCCACAGTAATGGTACTACTGGTGATAATTTACTGGTGGAGAACAATCTCAATTATTTATAATGATGACAATTTTATAAAGCTACGGTTCAGTCTCTACTCATCTATGCTTTGCCTATCTGGGGATCAGCATATAAAACTAAGATACATCCAGTTTTGTTACACAGAAAACATTAATTAAAGTTTTCTTAAAAAACCCAAGAGGACGTAAGGATAGATAATTTGAACAATTTAAAGTGCATGATATTTATCTCCCAATTGAAAAAACTACTGTGATACACACGCCAAAAAAGTATTTGAAAAATAAAATAGAAAGGGTTAATGTTGGCACGAGGAGTGCTGACAGTGTCACGCTCAGAGCTTGGAAAATGAAAACAACGGCCGCTCAAAGATTGCACCTGCACAAGGGAGTAAATTTGTACAACTTAATTCCTAGTGAACTGTTGAGGAAAGATAGTTTGTCGCTAAATAAATTCAAAAGCCGAATACAATTATTATTTCAGTTTAATAGAGGGACATTTCACTTGATAATGATACCGGTCACAATATTGGAAAGAACTTACTTCGTTTGACTTCTTAAAAATCTTTATTAGGCTGTAGACGCTCCATTTCCCAGTACAAGAAATTTTCTTAAAGGGAACTGTGGCGTTAATTGATTCAAGATTTGTAAATGTAATATGCAATTTTTATAAAATAAATGCAATATTATTTTTTTTTTAAATCTACATACGAGTATTGGCGGAGAAAACATGATGTCAGAGGTTCGAACTAAATCACTCTTTTTTTCTATGTCAGAGGTTGTTGTCCAGTGAATTGTGCTCATCTGGGCAACCTCTTGGTGATCAACCTCCATCTTTGGGATGGAACAACTATTGGGACTTGTCAGTTAGGACACGGCATCAATCGCCTTCAAATGAGCTCAGTATATTTTAATTATACTGACACTCTAAAGGGGGAGGGGAAGCCAATAGATGTTGTATGTATTATCAAAGGGACAGGTTGTTAGTAAAGGAATCCTTCTGGAAAACCTTTGGGCTTATCCTTCAGGTAAGCCCACAAGGCGCCTCAGCGCGTACTACCGAACCACGCTCTGCTACCATGTGACAGAGTGTGACAGTGGGGGTGGACCCTCGAGAGTCCCCCTCCTAGACCAGCGAGATTATCACCGATTAAGAAGGGATGTCGATTAGGCTTCCCCAAACCGATCCCGTCTCCACCGGAAGAAAAAATGTATCGAGAACAGCCCACAGTGTTACAAACTTGAGCAAACGTAGAAGTATTATTGGTTACCTAAATTATTAAGCAACGGTTTATCATACTATCTACGTAGAAGGGGCACCTATACAGGTAAATAATAAACCTTTGTGTAATAATTTGCTGCTTTTTTAAAATTATCTTTGATTACTGGTAGTGCCATTTAATTGACTTGATTCACCTGTTGACACTTTTTCTAGTGTTATTATACAAGCTGATGGTGATTTCAGACCATTTCCCACGTTTTTGACTCATAAAAAATGAGTTTTGGAACTGAACCTGCGTTACGACCATAATTCCTCACTCTTTGGTCAAAATCGACTTTATATGCGGTCTTCTCGCACTAAAAAAACCTGGAAAAAGATACCTCAAAATCTCATTTTAATGAAGACCAAAAACCCTATTTTCACACCCATTTTTCACCCCTAACACCCCTGGGTGTATTCCGATCGGACTGCAAAGTTTCGTGACGCAACTAGGGCCCAAATGGAGCCTGTGTGCGAAAGAACGAATTTTTTAGACATAAAATGAAGTAGTTATGCATTGTACGGTGTAATGAACCAAAGGTACAGTAATTTCCGTCTGCTCATGCGCAAACGTTAAATACTTGAAACGCCTGTAACTTCCTTAAATACCGTTGAAATGAGTTCAAACTTGGAGGGTCGATCAGGAATATTACTTTAATAGTTGTTACGTAGGTAACAACCGGCGGGTGCGATAAAGGGATTATCCCGATAGGCCGCGTCCCCGACCTGTCGCAACTTCCAACTTTGTTTATTTGACCCAAAATGGGTCTTGTGGTAGGTACAATGGGATTCCAAATCTCCCTGCGCCCTCAGTACCGCCCCGAATTATTATTATTATTATTATTATTATTATTATTATTATTAACTTTAGTTCAACAATGCTCAAAAGATGAACTTTTCGACATCGGCTCTCAGGTAAACACTCATGTTTGTTTCTCTACTCCGGAGTGAAAAGCACCCCATCAATAAACTGGTAACCGGTTATCAGAATAACCGGTTACTGACTGATAACTGTTAGCGAATAACCCGTTATCAGAAAATAACGCTTTAGCCCATCACTAGTAGAATGGTTAAAAAGGCGAAGGAGGCGAGTATATGTATAGGCTTGGGAGCCGTCTCCCTCCATCCTCCAGCTAGTGGAGGATGGTGGGGATCCCCAGGCTGGCCCTCAGCTCTCCTGCGTCTATCGTCCCCACTTCTGAGTTTATTTGCGAGATCTTAAGTTTGCAGAGTAAGGTTGTGGTTCTGGGAGGATACCATGACACCCACAAACCATTCGGGCGAACTTTACCTACCTTAAACATCGCGGACACTGGATACCGACGGATACATCACCCACCACCATTCACCTCCCCCCACAGTTACACCGGTCCACACCACTGTCTACTCGGAATCTGGAGACCTTCACCACCATCTGCAGCATTATAATTACATAGACTGTTTGCCAGTACGATCAATGCATTGTTCCACAATCAGTTACATAATTTCACTTGCACATGACAATATCATTCAGTAGGTTCAGTGGCCACTGCATGTCTTTGTTGATTTTCCTACGCTGTTACCTATAGGGAGATATTTCATTATATTATTGCATGCTGAACTAAATTGCCGACAGTCTATTGCAACCCTAAGCATCTTTCTGGTATTCCAGTGGTCCTTCGAGGGTTTCTATAGATCACACAACACAAACAAAGGGCCATATAACCAGGCAAACAAGAAGATTAAGCTTATTTTATTTCAGCTCTCTTGTGTCAGCTGCTATACCTACCCTAGAGTTCCTCCTCTTATTAGGGTGTAAGGAAATTGAATTGCAATAGGAGTGGCATAATTTAATACCGGTCAAAGTCAGATTCGATCCACGAACCTCGGCCCACGAACCCTGGCCGACTGATGGCGTAGTATATGTGGCGCTTGTACATTTCACGCTAAGTACTTCCATACGAATTTCATTGGAATCGTACTGTAACTTTTGTCTGCGCATGTTCGAACATGAAATATTGACTATTTCCTTGTAACACTGTTAACGACGAGGAAAATTTTAATGGACCATTTCGATAGAAAATTTAATCATCTTTAATTTTGTACATAGTCATATTTTCGGAAAAGTTGATAGTTTCCGAGATAAACGCAAAAACAGAAAAACATACGCTTTTTTCCGAATCTCCCTTTCCACTACCCCCTTCCGACCCATAGATTCTTTTAGACTTTTACTGTGTTACTCAGGAAGGTCTAAAGAACATTTGCGCCAATTTTCAGGAAGTTATGGATTTGTTACACTGATCAGCAGTTTTTTCACCTACTTTTCCTACTCTATTAGTGAACAACTGAAAAATGGAAACAGTCGAGACGGAACCAACATAAGAGGCCAAATTATTATTGTGAGCAAAATTTTGATTTTGTGGAAGATGAAGGTCAAATCAGTAATAAAGGAACTGCAGAATGACGATTTTATTCGTGCACTTGGGTGATACAGGTGCCACCTTTGTTTACTCAAGTTAAACAACTTTGATCGAAATCAACGTTGACCTTCTTAGGTATTTATGAAATACGACGCAGGCAAAATTACAATTCGAAGCGTTTCGCATCCGTTTGATTCGCCTCACAGCAATAATTACTATCTGAAGGGCAGAACTACGAACTATCTGATGAACCGTGCCATTCGTAATATCGAGTAACAAAGGAGAAAGACCTCACATTACCAAGGAGGACGACGGAAACGTTAAGGGCAATTACCCTCCGTAGGGCCCATTTTCATCGTAACTATTGTAATTTAGGGCAGTATGGTGGTTTCCTACCAACCAACGTTTGTTGGAAGAGTCTCCGGTCATTTCTCAACGTTTCGGCTTAAACCGGGCATCGGCTGTGGGAACCAACCATTATTAAAGATTTTGGTATTAGGGATTTTGGTATTTTGGTATGATTCGCGTATTGTCGTTGAAGGTGCATATTATACATATCGTGATCTCTGATAAGTCCGACAGAAAAAATTGAGTGGAACTTCATATCGAACGGAGAAGAATGCCGGAACATGGGATTCCGAACATTGTAAATTAGTGGAGAAATCGGTTTTTGAATTTGTTTTACATTAGATACATCAGAATTTCCTGGAGCTCGAAAAAATAGTGCTGGGGCTCAAACTTACGTAAAACAAGAAAATGAAAACTGTGAGATATCTTTGAAAATGAGTAGACTTTAGTACTGAAAATTCCTCAGTTCTCCTACAGTGTACCTACTTAATTTTATTGCTACAGTGACACTTAGGGGAGAAAATGGAATGAGAATCTTAAAAAATGTGGAATTTTCGCCTGTTTTGGTTTATTATTCTATTATATTATTTTATAGGTTTATATTCGCTCAGAAAGAAATTTTTCCGTCCGCCGTATCATGCATATACCGGATTCATTTTTGGTCTAAAAAAGTCGTTCTCTCGCACACAAGCTCCATTTGGGCCCTAGAAAAAGGGTATAAATAAGGTATTTTTTGTGTTTTTTGAGTTTTGGTTACATGAGCTTTTGAGGTACCGTTTTCCATGTTTTTTGGGACGAGAAGACCGAATATGAAGTCGATTTTGACCAAAGAGTGGAAAATTGATGTTCTAACGAAGTTTCAGCCTTAAATTTACGTTGAATTTGGCGAGCTTGAATTTCTTTGAACGCTGTTTGGCGGGGAGCTTTTTGCTTGAGAAGTGAATCTTTTCAAATTTGGTACTTTTCAATTTTTACAAAAAACGTTTATTGAAAAAGAAAGAGTGAGTTTTCAAATAATTGTTCGTCCTATTTCTATAAAAAGATGATGGAGCGCGAAACCATTCCATTTTTTGTAGCAGATAATATATAATGTTCCGTGATTTTAGCCATTTTTACAGATTTTTAACCGCTGTAAAGTCCAATTTGACCCATTCTTTTTTTGAGAAAAATATTTTTATCATCGAAATAATCCCTGTTCCTGTCGTGAACCGCTATCTCACACAACGTCAGGTGAATTACTATGGATTTTAGCCATTAATACCAATTTTTGACCCACAAAAATACAATTTGAATTATTCTATTATTTTATGTCTTTTTTCTGTCTTTGCAGCCCTTCCATAACTTTTTTCGTCTTTACTCACCCTTCCATACCACTTTCAGTGATTTTATATCAATTGTTCGCAATTATAGCCGTTTTTATCTATTTTTGACCCCCTTAAAATTTCTGAAAATTGCTCGTCTTCCTTTTGTTTGACAATATGAACGTTTTGGCAAATTTTGGCATTTTTATCACGTACCTACCCAACGTCAGACATCGTCTGCAGAGACATATAAATAAATAAAAATATATATATACATATAAATATAATCTTTTGTTAAAATCTAGAGATGAATTTAGGATGCTCTGAAACGGATTTGCCTACCAAAACATATATCAAAAATTCATGCTGTGAATGAAAATGTTGGACCCATTGCAATAGCTTCATTTTCTTTGAAAGTTCGCTTTTAAAAACCCCGTTATTTCAAAAGTCCTACAAAAAAGTGTAATACACGAAAGTTACAGCGCTCTAAACGTAAAAAACATGAAAAAATTCGGTTGTTTAATCATAATTTGCAGCGTTTTCGAACATTTATAACTCGGCTTCTACTGAAACGAGCGGGTTCCGATTTGGGCCACCTTTTGAGGGAGCCCCAGTGAACAAGTGTGCCAAATTTTAGCAATCTAACCTACTCCCGAAAGTTTCCCTCCCTCAAGTAGTGGTCACACAAGAGGCACGTCCTTGCAGCATAGCGAATTTGTGTGCACAGTTTCAGTGTCTGTGAGGCAGTAGCCCTGTCAAAGAACAAGAAAAAGAAGAAGAACTAGAAAAACTTGAAAAATATCGACTGATGCGAGGTTTGCTGTGTGGAAATGCAGCTGGATACATTGCGCTTCCCCCCAGCAAAAGTTCCTGTGTGCTCCCACACATTTACTGCATGCATTGCTCAACATGATTTGAACATTAATCCTCATACAACTGTTCCTTCTTGAGTGAGGGTGAGGCATAGTTGTAATATCGCTTTCATTCTTCCGTACGTTCTCTGATTCGTTTCCACTTCGCGATCTCCAGCGAGCGTAGTCCTACATCATCCGGATTTCTGCTCCGCAAACCCCATGAAATCTGACGGTTTTGTCAGATTCGAGTTCGGCCTATTCACGACAAGCCCATTCACAGGCAACCCAGACCTCCCACTCAGATCCATCCATCCATTGCGTACCCATGTTAATTTGAACCGTTAAGGAAATTCTGTGCCATCCCTTGGAATTCATGCCTTGCACTAACTGTGAAGGATTAGTAAGGTAGTGGAGCTGAAGAGCTAGTATGGATCCACTACGATATATAGCTCTCCGGTCATGAGATATACCGTGCTTTATAATAATAATAATAATAATAACTATTTATTGGCATACGAAAAATAATCAAAACATTCAGACATCAAAAATGAACCAATAGCCGGTGGAATTGTCTTCAATTAACTATTTACACATGCCTCAACTTATGAAACAAAACAGATGTGAAATAAAAATAATATTATTTGGGCGCATACTACTCCTACACAATCTATGATCTAAGTACCACCAGTAAACGCTTTTAAATTAAGAAAGGCTCGGGAAATCAAGATCAGATAGATGTAGATAGATTTAGATACTAAGAGGTTCCTAGTAGCTACAAAACTCTGGTACCTTATCGTACCTTATACTCAATCATCAGATTCAAACAGATTTTTACAGATTTAAAACAGTTTTACAACTACTCAATCATCATATTCAAACGGGTTTGAATAAAATCAGATTCAAATCAGATTTACAAATTCAAACAGATTTCACAGATTCAAATCAAATTTTACAGATTCAAATAAGATTTTACAGATTCAAATCAGATTTTACAGATCTTTTCCGATACAAATCTTGCAGATTCATACAGATTTTCTACATTGTTCTTCAAAACTAATAATTCACTAATAATTCCATCATGAAGATGTACCTACCTCACTGAAACTTTTTCGAAACTGATAACTCACTAATAATTCAATTATGTATGTAGTGTCACTTCTAGGCACTTCCAAAGTGTCACTTCGAGATACTGATAGGGATCTGCGTTACTTCAAGGTGGACATAGATAAGTCCGATTTCGAACGGCTATGGTAAGCCCCCCCCCCCCCCACTCCTCCCCCGCACACCCCCTTGCTGTCTCATCTTTTTACTATACGACACGAACGATATTACATAATAATACTGATAGAAGAGAGTCCGCTTCCTCGTCCGTCCCCATTTCACGACCTGATGGCACCTTTCGCTCAACGTCAGCGGCGGTGACATTTTAGAACACTGCAGCGCCGACCTCCCAACGCAGAACATTAACTTCCCTTACCCCTCCGAATCCACTCCATCGCCCCATCCACGGCCCTACTAAGCCCCGATACTAATCAGCTAAACTAAACCCTTCCTCTAACTCTATAGCTGTAGAATAAGCTCAGGATCATCTCCATTTGGTGACTCAGCCAGTTGATGTCCTGATGAAGGTGCCATTTTGATTTCTTACAAGTATTAATTACTCTCAAGAACAAATCAGACCTCAACGACCTCAATGAAGTAGTTCGAGTCATCAAAATTTATGACGGCCAGTTCAAGAGTTTTATCTATGTAGAAGTCGAAGTTTAGCGCTTTAGTTCAAAATAATTAAATATTTCAGTTTTGTTCTCGAATCAACCCCCCCCCCCCCTCAACTGAATAACCGTTAACTCCAGAGCAAACCGTTCTTTGTGTTGTTGTTTCCAAGACCTAATCACCCGTATGTCCGTTAACTTTTGCTGTATTCTCCTTCCGTTTGTTGGTTTTGCTTCTCTCTGATTTCCCTAATTAACATCCAGTTTACGCTTCTGCTTATCTTTGCCGTTATTCCTCCCATTTGTGGTACTGTCACTTTATAATCATCACCAAATGTAAAACTAGCTAAATCATGTGATCTATGGGGTACTAAGATTGGTCGGCCTACGCGGCGTAACCGGATTAAACCGGGTGAAATCCCCAAAAATTTTGAGGAGGGAGGGGGTTAAAATTTGTTTTTTCATGCTCGATGCCAAAGTTTCATTATTGAAAATAATAAACCAAAAAGCTTTGTTAAATTATGTACATAATTGTGTGAGATTTTTGCTGCCCCTAAAAGAGTCCAGTGTAATGTTATTACCCGCTTAATGTAATCAAAAATGGGTTGTCCCATTGTGATCACTATATAGGCGGGATCCACTGTATCTCGTACTGATGAGCTGGATAATAATAATAATTCATGGAGTGTGTGACGGAGTGAGAAGAGTGATGGTCGAGAGTCCCTCTTCGAGACTAGCGATATTATCACCAGTTAAGAAGGGGTATCGGTTAGGTTTCAGCCTGACTGCCCCCATCTTCACCGGAAAAACAACCGGCTCGAGAACTGCCCAACGTCACACTCCTCCCCCACATGACATACTTTTGAGTAGCAGAAGTATGAGAGGGAAAAGGGAGGATGAAAATTAGTATGAAGTTCTGGTTCGGGAAAGGACATCTGAAAAAACTTCAAGGTGACTAACCTCCATAGTAATGGTACTACCTCAGTAATATTTACTGGTAGAGAGCAAAGCTCGTACGTACGAGTATTTGCGGAGAGAAAAATGACGTCTCAGGTTGTTGTCCAGTGAATTGTGCTCATCTGAGCAACCAGGTGATCAACCTCCATCGTTAGGATGGAACAACTATTGGGACTTGTGATTTGGGACATAGAATTAATCGCCTTCAAATGAGCACAATATCTATATCATCTATACTAAACTCTAAAGGGTGAATGGTGGGGGAGGCCAGTAGATGTATGTATTATAAAAGGGACAGGATTGGTATAAAGGAATCCTTCTGGAAACCTTAGGGCTTATCCTTCTGGTAAGCCCTCAAAATGTGGATGGAGTACGGTGAATTACTCAGCGCATACTACCAAACCACGCTCTGCTACCATTCGACAGTGTGACAGTGGGGGTGGACCCTCGAGAGTCCCCCTTAGAAACTAGGGATATTATCGCCAGTTAAAAAGGGATATCGATTGGGTTTCAGCCTGACCGCCCCCCTCTTCACTGGAAAAACAAACGACTCGAGAACTGCCCACCGTCACAGGTGTCTCCTTCGCTCCACTAGGTACCAATCCGCGGTCCATGCCGAATCAGAAAGGAGCTCCACAGGGAAACCAGACTCGATTTCAAGTCACCTCGGCAGTGCCGTGCCTAAGGGCATCTTCAAGTTTCTCCCGGTGCTTAGGTCAAGAGGTGCGTTGTTTTATTTTAGTAAAAGAGCCCGACTCACTGACTCCTCACCCCTTCGCACCATCGGATTGATATCCAACGCTGCAGAGGCTTCCACCGGTAGAAGCGGTATCAACTTGAGACCGAAAAGAAAAAGAAATACCCGAAGCTTTGACAATTATGAGCGCGTCACGCGAACTGAAAGTTCGCCCCGCCCCCTCACCACAGCGCCAACATAATTCCAAACTTTCTCTATCTCAATAATCGCAGCGCTTGTCCTGCTTTTTCTCCACCACTGAGGAGATGAGTTTTTTCCCCTCCTTTGAACCACCATTACCACTGTCGTGATTCCCCTCACAGTAACCACTCGTATAATAACTGTTATAAGATTTAACCAAACAAAGGAAGGGCACGTTAGCTGGGCAGCGCCAAGGGGAAAGTAGCTGAAGGGTCTCTTCCATCAACAGCCATCGCCCCACAACGGTCATAACGGCCGATTGTGGGCGGGGAACGAGTGGAAAAGTCCCTATATAAACAGCCCTTCTGGCCCAGCTCGTCATTCGACCGACCAACCCTCCACTTACGACTTCTCTCTCGTTCCTCTCTCTCGCCCTCTCTTACCTTTCCATACACTCGCTGTGGTGAAAACCGGGGGGGGGGGGGGGGTGCGCCCTCCTCTCTCCTGGTATCTGCTGTGGTAAAAACCGCGGAATACCTCCTTTTCCCCTGGCACCTGCTGTGGTGAAAACCACGGGATGCCGGCCTGCATCTTCTACACGTCTGCTGTGGTGAAAACCGTGGGACGCTTCCTTCTCCTCTAACACCTGCTGTAGTGAAATCCAAAGGGTGTTAGTTTCCATCTTCCTGGTGTCTGCTGTGGTGAAAACCGCGGGACACCTCCCTCTCCTCTAGTACCTGCTGTGGTGAAAACCGCTGGGTAATAGCTCCTACATCCCAGGCGCCTGCTGTTGTGGAAACCACGGGGAGCTAAACTTCCCTCCAACCAACGCCTGCTGTGGTGAAAATCGCGAGACGTTAGTAAAAGACTCCAATGGAGCACATCCTTCCTCATCCATCTTCATCCGCCTTCATCCAACCTCTCACTCCATCTTTCATCCAACTCTCGCCCTCCATGTCGTGAGCATCACACACCCGCTTATGACAACCACAATTACTTTTTCGTGCAACGTTTGAGTTGTTGACGAGAGGAAAATTGCCCAAGGCAACGACTACATTTTGGTTTATTATTTTCAATAATGAACCATTGGAATCGGGCATGAAAAAAAAATTCTTACTCCCCCTCAAAATTTGATGGTTTACGTTTCAAGGTATGCAGAATCCAAAACTGCAATAAAAATATTTCTGTCTGTCCACCGTACGCCGTACGGGCCACTTTTCTTAGTTACCATGAATAAAAATCGATGAAATTCGGGTTATAGGTTCCGTTCGGGGTCTAGTTGGTCCTCGAAACTCGACGTTACTGTCGGTCATCTCTAGGGGGTTCAAAATAGGGGTTGAAATTTTCAGAACGCCGTATCTCAAAAACTTTCGATAGAAGGGTGTGGTTTTTTTTACGTTATTAAATTTGTCTTGAGCTAAACCATTTTTTGAGACCACCCGGAGCATCGTACGTCCAGCCGTTCGTAAGCACCAAAAAGCTTTGTCAACACGATCGTGAATCTAACGGTATAAATCCGGCCTGGATATCATAACTACGGAGCACCTGATTATAATCAAGGATGGACGTATGAAGTCGAGTTGTTTGTTCTGCGATATTATTTCATTTTACAAGTGATGGACTATTGGATTTTGTTGGTAGGTACTTCTGAATCTTGAACAAACGTTGAAGTATTATTGATGGGTAAATTATTACACAATGGCAAATTATTACACACTGGCAAATTATTACACAACGGTAAATTATTACACACCGGTAAATTATTACAGAACTGTAAATTATTACACAACGGTAAATTATTACACAACGGTAAATTATTACACAACAGCTCATCTACCCGGAAGGGGCTGGATTTTGTTGATAGGTACTTTTGCAACTTGAACAACCGTTGAAGTATTATTGATGAGTAAATTATTACACAATGGCAAATTATTACACACCGGTAAATTATTACACAACAGCTCACCTACCCAGAAGGGGCTGGATTTTGTTAACAGGTACTTTTGCAACTTGAACAACCTTTGAAGTATTATTGATGGGTAAATTATTACACAGTGGCAAATTATTACACAACAGCTCATCTACCCGGAAGGGGCTGGATTTTGTTGATAGGTACTTTTGCAACTTGAACAACCGTTGAAGTATTATGGGATGAGTAAATTATTACACAATGGTAAATTATCACACCACGGTAAATTATTACACAACGGCTCATCTACCAAGAAGGGGCTGGATTTTGTTGATAGGTACTTTTGCAACTTGAACAACCGTTGAAGTATTATTGATGGGCAAATTATTACACAACGGTTCATTATTCTATCTCCGTAGAATGGGAACCTATACAGGTAAATTATTACACAACGGTTTAGGTAGGTACCTAGTAACGAGTACGGGGTTAGGTACTAACCTACGGAGGGTCCGCGATCTACATAATATGTGTAGAATAGTCCATATATGTATGTTATCTATACGGAGACCTGTGAGTGATCTGTAACAGGAGGGTATTCTGTACAAAATAATAAACCGTTGTGCAGGGATTTGCAGCGTTTTTATATTATTATGCATTATAATATCACGACAATATTACACATGTAATCAACTTTGTAATGAATTTTTAAATGAATTTTATTCATTCACGAGATTACAGTTCACAGCTATTCTTGAGAAATTAGGTAAGTAGGTACCTATGGAACTTTTGGTTATTATAATAACTATCACAGAATATTATTATAAATTATCATAGCATGACAATATCACAAGTAATCAACCTATCACGACTGTTTTGTTCAGCAATTCTTTATGTATTGACTTCGAATCATTCTATAATCTTATTACTAAACAACGATTCTTATACTATTTTATAAAATTTACCATTCATTTTGGTTCATGGTAACTAAGGAAAGTGCGAAGTACGCCGGACGGATAGAAATTTGTTTATTCATTTTCGGAGTTTACGTTCCTTGAAACGGAAACCATCAAATTTGAGGGGGCGTTAAAATTTTCTTTTGTCATGCTCGATTTCAAAGGAACAAGTTGAAAATAATCAAAATTGAATATAGTTCGATATAATGAAAATAGCCAAAATTATTGTAAATAACCAGAATATCACGCTAATATCATAGAGTTATCAATAATATAATATATAGTGACTCGGAACAATGTTATATTAATTTTATATTAATGTTGTAGGGTCTTCTTTTTCAATGCTGGTTAATGGGAGTTTGAAGGACGACTGAGATCCAGGTGTTTGAAACCGTTATTTATTGAGAAACACAAGCTTTCAACTGCCCTCAATTATTGTTCCTCATAAGAAAATTATCTTAATTCTGGTGCACCTGAAGATGACTGTCTGAGGGCAATTGAAAGCTTGTGTTTCTCAATGGTTTTAAAAACAACTGGATCTCAATCGTCCTTCAAACTCCCATTAACCAGCGTTATATTATCTATACATATAATAAAACAGTGTCTGTTTGTTTGTCTGTTTGTTTGTCTCGGCATCAATTGAGAACGGCTGAACGTAGAAAGTTGCGGCTGGTACCATTTGACGTAGAATTTATCTGGGAAGGTTTATGAAAAATCCGCATTTGAATCTGTCCATCCGTTGAAACGCTATGAATGAAATACTACTACTACTATACTAATAATATTACTAATACTAATTTACGGTTGGACGTAAATCCGATTGTAATTAGATTCTGGATTCAGCTCGACGAGTACATTCAAGTGGTACTTCAATCAGGATGTTAGTGGGAGGGGGGTACAGGTTATGAGAGGGGGGGGGGGGTCTACAGAAATTTCAAAACTACTTGACCAATTGGAGTGCAACTTTGGGAATTTGTTGTGTGAACATTGAGGAATGTTTCTAACCAGGTAGGGAGGGTTCATAGGATACGGGGGGGGGGGGGGGGGGTAAAGGCAGTTAGGGTTGGCATTGGGGAAGGTTTCTGATCAGTTGAAATGCAATGGCTGAAGTACCATAGAAAGTCGTGTTATAATTACTTTTATGAGGACGTTTATGCTTAATATAACTTTTGAATGGTTGCACGTAAATCAGAATGTAAGTAGTCTCTGGATTCAGCTCGGTGAGTACTTTCAAGTGGTTCTTCAATTCAAGTTCTGTGTAGTACGGTTCAAAATTAAGAAACGCTATTTTAGGAGAATTTTCCATGATACCTAACTATTCAAACAGCTGCTCCATAAAGGTAGGTTTGATGTAAAATCTGAGGAGACGTAGGAGATAGCAAATTTAATTATCTACAACTTTCATCTTAGTTGTTTTTTTTCTTGCACGCAATCCTGAGGTGGTATCTGTTATGAGTGGGGCCTGTCCTAAAGGGGGTGTCTGTTCTACCGTTGCGAAGCGCGGGTACACAGCTAGTTAATTATATAATTGGGTACCTACTGATAATAAAGCGATAAGGATACGCGCCGATCGCGGAGGGCGGGAACGATGGATGGATGAAAGGATGGATCCTAACTTCCACGCGGAAACGGCCGAGCCCCCTCGGCCGGAGTGGGCTCTGGCCAGACTCTCCTGGTATTGGATAGTGAAGGCAACCACCTCCTTTGCCAGGAGAAGCAAAGTATAACGTAGGCTTTCTCGTAACCGGTTATCGCAATAACCTCTCTCTCGTCCTCTCTCCCATCTCCGAAAAGATCTCCTGCTGTTGGTGAAAACCGCGGGGAGCATATCCCAAAAGATCTTCTGCTGTTGGTGAATACCGCTGGGAGTTAGCCAAAAGATCCCATAGGAGCCCATCCTACCACATCCATCTTCTCACTCACTCTCATCTCTCACTCCAACCTCTCAACCTCGACCTACCCACATGAGTCACCACAGTCAACATTCCATACCTCCAGCATTCCTTAACGTACTTAGTCAAACAATTTCACCGAACAACTTGATAAGAGCCTTTTTGAACGAATATTCTTTTCTCATTCCGTCACTGACATTCATCCCTCCCATATGACTTCGTTTGTGCTGTAGAGTGCTGCTTCTCAAAAATTCCGCTCTGGCTCAGCCAGACGTCATTGCCACCTTACTGCTCTGGTGATGAACCTAAACTTGTACAACTTGTACAGTGTTTAAACTGCAATACTCCAAACTCCAAAAGTTTGTAATATTGACAGAGTTTTTGGGATGCAGATATTGAAATTTGATATAAACGCAGTAGCCTTCGGAGTCTTGGCCGTGATTTTTGAATCATCAAGCACGCCATTCTATAGCGGCAAGACATCGGAGAAAGAACCGCTTTTATTTATAATGTATTTAAATCTCGAAAGAATTCTAAACAGGTGAATAAATGCTCGTTTTCATGATAGAATTTATAATTTTATCTCGTTACGGTCTCCTTACAAGCGGTGAAAAGTACCTACTTGAATAAATGAAAAGGGTTGGGAAGTCATGAATGAAGAGGTAAAGAGAGTCTGAGATCACGAAGAATAAGACGAGGGGATGTGGAGTATGTTTTTGAAGCCATTAGGAGCCCTTGTCTCCCAACTTTCATAACCAAGACGTGTGCCATCCCATGACTCATCCCACCGCCGTAAGTAATGTAGTACTTCGTGCACATACCTCCGCTCGGAGAATTCTTTTTGGTTTTCCCCCTCAGGCCCGTTGCGGAACGTCGCGTTGAAATAATGTACATCTGATATACTTGTATTTATGTGACGTTTTCTCGCTCCTCACCTTTCGCCCTCGTGATCGCTTTTCATCTTTCAAGTTTGCTTCGGGAAACACGTTTTGCCGTTACATCGCCATGTCCCTCATATTTATAGGTGGACAGATCCGCGTTATGATTAATAATGTGGCTCAACATCGGATTCTTATCCATATAACGCTTTTTAATATGTTTTTTTGCTATCAACAAGAAGAATCTCATTGCAAGATTCGCTCGAATATTATTATGTGTAGGTACAGGGTGCATGACAGCTTTAGTAAAGTTTTATTTTGGTTTATTATTTTCAATAATGAACTTTTGGAATCGAGCATGAAAAAAATAATTCTAACCCTCCACCACCCCCCCCCCCCCCCACCAATTTGATGGTTTACGTTTCAAGGTAGGTAAGTAGAATCCGAAAATGCAATAAAAAAATTTCTGTTTGTCCGCGGTACTGTCCACTTTTCATGGTCATTACTTACCATGAAAAAAATTGATGAAACGGGTTATAGGTTCCGTTCGGGGTCTAGTTGGTCCTCGAAGCTCGGCGTTACTGTCAGTCATCTCTAAGGGCTTAAAAATAGAGGTTGAAATGTTCAGAGCGCCGCAGCTCGAAAACTTTCAATGTAAGGGTACGGTTTTTTTAACCTTTTTAAATTGATCTTGAACTAAAGAATTTTTTGAGACCACCCTGAGCATTGTACGTCCAGCCGTTCGTTTGCACCAAAAAGCTTCGTCAACACGATCGTAAAACAAACGGTATAAAGCCGGCCCGGATATCATCACTAGGGAGCACCTGATTTTAATCACCGATGGCTGTATGAACTCGAGTTGGTTGTTCTGCGATATTATTTCATTTGAAAAATGACGGATCTATTGGATTTTGTTGATAGGTAGGTACTTTTGAAACTTGAAAAAACAATGAAGTATTATTGATGGGTAAATTATTACACAATAGTAAATTATTACACAACGATAAATTATTACGCAACGGTTCTTCTACCTAGAAGGGGCTGGATTTTGTTCATGGGTACTTCAGCAACTTGAACAACCGTTGAAGTATCATTGATGGGCAAATTACACAACGGTTCATTATACTATCTACGTAGAAGGGGCACCTATAGAGGTGAATTATTACACAACGGTTTATTAGTTGCCTTATGCTTCATGAATAACTACAAATAATTAATGATTGAATATTAATGAATCCCGCGCATTTGTAGGCAACTTTAATTCCGGAGCCGGCTCCAGTAGTAGATTTAGGGCTTTCCTGGGGGGAGCTCGAGGGTATTGACCATAGAAAACCGCGATCTACGCAGATCTACGCGATCTATACAGGTAAATAATAAACCTTTGTGTAATAATTTGCAGCGTTTTTTTTTTCTTCGAGTTTACCAAGGTAACAGAAGCTTTGTTTTCACTCTTGAGAGCTGGAAAATATTTTTTGCCTCCAAAATCAAAATTTCCACTCGCGTTTTACGTTTTAGAGCTTTTTGAACAAATTAGTTCGGTTTGTTCCTGTCTCAGTGTCCGCAAGTCCTTTCCACACGCGTAACTTCCTCAATTCAAATCCGTTTTGTCTTAAATTTTCTGGGACAGTTTTTCGGATTTAGTATCTAAGGATTTCCTAGTTTGGAGTTCCTTGGGATTTGCTGTTAATTTAATAACGTACATTGAAAAACAGTGTGATAGATATATGGGCATTCAGCATAAGATTTAGTTAACTATACTTATCACTTAATCACAATCATTTTTAATTTATCAAATAATTATTTAATTTACATAATCGGTATGCAAATTGAGATCATTAGTTGTCTGTTGTTGATTGAACCAGGAACCAGAGAGGCAGGAAGACCTCGACCCTCGCATATACCACTCTCTGATACTCTTCGTATAAAGATAATTTACCTTTTATATTAATTAATAATTTTCATATTGATATTCCGACATCAAAGCAGTGAGAAAAAGAGAAAAATCTTTATTCCTGATCAAGCGAAGAGAGAAATTCAAGGACGGGAAGAGCGGAAAAAGAAGAGAACAAATATCACGATTCAGATGAATTATATGGAACAGGTTGAAATGAAAACGTATAAATAAAAATTGAATGACATAAAACAAGAAGGGGGGAAATAACACTGGAAGGAACACAGTGCAGATAGCCGACTAGCAGTTATCGAGGGTACACCGAGTAGAAATGTTGAAGGGTTGAGGTGGTGGTACGTAAGTGCCTGACGTGAGGCAAGGATATGGAGGAGCCCTCAGAACCACTACAATATCTCTTCACCCCTTATCCGTTCTCTCTCGTTTCTTTTCACCCTATGTTCCGTGCTGCAAGGACTCTTCGAATAAGGCTCGGATCCGATTTTCATATTGTCTCGGATATGATTTCAAACCGTTGTTCCGCTCTTCGTCACAAGTGTTTTCCTAACGCGGTATAGGTGTTGTTACCGTGAAGGGGGTTTGCTTGTTTTATGATTGAATTACTTCCCCACTTCCAGTGGTATCTTCTCTCGTACAAGGTTTATCAACGCATTCAAGTTCAGTGACGTTAGTTGCTCCCACAATCTTCATCATCTCTGTGTTTGTATTTTGGGCACAGCATGCGTCACCTGTTAACCTTGCGCAAAAACGTGATACAGATCGCTAAAGTAAGAGTTAGAGTGTGACAGTGGGGGTGGACCCTCGAGAGTCCCCCTCCTCGACCAGCGAGATTATCACCGGTTGATGGGGAGAAGGGATATCGATTACGCTTCCGCCAAGCGACCCCGTCTCCACCGGAAGCAAAAATAGCTCGAAAACAGCCACTGTCACAGGGATCATCCTCAGTTCCTCCCTCATCTTTACGGTGAATCATGAACTTCACTCCTTGAATGTCTTGGTACCTCCTTTAAACGCCAAACAGCCTTTAAATATTCTTTTCATTGTAAATTATAATTTTACTCAAGAGTGAAATGCCTATCAAGTAATTATTACCTCCTCATTCACCTGCTTTCTGTCTATACGGAATGTTCCTTTTCTTTACAGACGTTCAACATAGCAATAATTACTATCGCGCGGAATTTGCCGTATGATCTGACCTAATAGTTAATACGTCTAATCGTTAATATTATGTAGACCTACATAATATTAAGAACCTGTACATCGACGGGGTGAGTCGGTGGTTTGGTTTGGGACGGCTGCTACGTACTGCGGTCCGTCGGTTCGAAACCCACTCACAGCCCTTCTGTGTTCTAACCTTGGGCGGAGAGGCAATACGAAGCCATAAGCAGATCAAATTGTGGTCCTCCTGCGAGGACAGCCGATCACGTCCGCTTGAAAATGGCTGTTTACTTCACTTTAACTACCTAATTCACCTCTTAAATGCCTCGACATCGGTAAACCTCCTTACTCACTATTGACCTGTTTTCTAACTTTAGCATCCAATTATAGGAATTCGGTGACCTATTTCTCACGTTTCACCCAAATGAGATTAACAACGTGGATTTTTTTTTGGAATAAACTACATTTTCTACCTACGTAAGATTTTTCAAATTTTTTTATAATAAGTAGAGATCGAGGTGATATCGGACAATTTTGTTTCGTCACAAAATTTGTTTCCACAATAAACCTATGAAATTGAGCAAGGGGAAAAAATGCTGCAAATTATTACACAAAGGTTTATTATTTACCTGGATAGATGCCCCTTCTGCGTAGATCACTGTTTTCTGTGGTCAGTACCCTCGGGCTCCCCTCAGGAAAGCCCTAAATCGAGTACTAGAGCCTGCCCGGGAATTAGAGTTTCATACAAATGCGCGGGATTCAATAATTCAATCATCAGTTATTTGTAGTTGTTCATGAAGCATAAGGCAAACAATAAACCGCTGTGTAATAATTTACCTGTATCGGTGCTCCTTCTACGTAGTTAGTATAATAAACCGTTGTATAATAATTTACCCAATAATACTTCAACGGTTGTTCAAGTTGAAAACGCTGCAAATCCCTGCACAACGGTTTATTATTTTGTATAGAATACCCTTCCGTTACAGATCACAGCTCCATGTATAGATAACCCGTCTATATAATTTATGATATGTACTATTCTATATATATAATGTAGATCG
The DNA here is from genome assembly GCA_954871275.1 of Leptopterna dolabrata. NCBI lineage: Eukaryota > Metazoa > Arthropoda > Insecta > Hemiptera > Miridae > Leptopterna > Leptopterna dolabrata. The sequence goes on along the minus strand of OX940975.1, from coordinate 83,044,129 downwards.
CAGACCCTCCGTAGGTTAGTACCTAACCCCGTACTCGTTACTAGGTACCTACCTAAATCACGAGTTAAATGTTGCTAAAATAATTCTGCCGATGACAAACAGTACCTAACAAAAAGAAACACACATAATGAAGTTCTGAAAAGAAATTGTTGATGAGGAGTGAAAAAAGTTGCGAAAGTACCTACCAACAAACTCCAGCCCCTTCTACGTAGATGGTATAATGAACCGTTGTTTAATAATTTACCGTTGAGTAATGATTTACCGTAGTAATAATTTACCCATCAATAATACTTCAACGTTTGTTCAAGTTTCACTACCTACCAACAAACTCCAAAAGAGCCATCATTTTTCAAATGAAATAATATCACAGAACAACCAACTCGACTTCATACTCCGCCAATATAATCAGGTGATCCCTAGCAATGATTTCATCTCCGCCAAATTTCCTATTGTGGGCGCGTCTCTGGTTACGAGATTTGGTTTGAATTGTATACAATTTCATTCACACTGGAGTCGAAAATGCCTGTCGGTGCAAACTTCGGGGCCTTACTGTGAACGAACGGCTGGACGTACGATGCTCCGGGTGGTCTTAAAAAACTCGCAAGTTCAAGAACTATTTAAAACCGTAAAAATATTCACGTAAAAAAATGGTATAGGCGTTTTGAAAATTTCAACCCCTATTTTGAACCCCTTACAGATGACTCACAGTAACGTCGAGCTTCGAGGACCAACTAGACCCCGAACGGAACCTATAACCCGAATTTCATCAATTTTCTTTCATGGTAACTAAGAAAAGTGGCCCGTACGGCGTACGGCGGACAGACAGAAATATTTTTATTGCAGTTTTGGATTCTACATACCTTGAAACGTAAACCATCAAATTTTGAGGGGGGGTAAGAATTTTTTTTTCCATGCTCGATTCCAATGGTTCATTATTGAAAATAATAAACCAAAAGTAAATATCAACAAAGTCCAAAAGAGCCATAATTCTTCAAACGAAATAATATCACGGAACAACCATCTCGACTTCATACAGCCATCGGTGATTATAATTAGGTGCCCCCTAGCAATGATATCTAGGCCGTATTTATACCGTTTGATTCACGATCATGTTGATGAAGCTTTTCGGTGCAGGCGGACGGTTGGACGTACAATGCTCAGGGTGGTCTCAACAAATTCTTTAGTTCTTCTTTAGTAACAACAAATAATTAAAAATGGTCGAATTCTTGAATCCACCGCATATTTATGAAACTCTCATTTCCCGGTCGGCTGCAGTAGGTAGTTACTCACTCGATTTAGGGCTTTCCTGGGGAAACTTTGGGACTAGATATTGACTACAGGAAAATATTTATCTACGTAGAAGGGCTGTACTGAAAATAATAAAGCCTTGTTTAATAATTTGCAGCGTTTTTTTAGAGATGGATGATGGCTGGTGTAATTATGACGTCGTTATCACCTGCTTGATAATATTGTATAATTGCTTGGATTTTGCTTTGAATGAATCTCTAAAATATACATGATCATCTGAAATACAGGTAGGTATACGTGTACATGACCATATAAGAGGTTGGTACGTACTTAATTGGATTCTTGAAGTTCCCGAGGGATATCATTCGGTGGTCCCACACCCTTGACGAAAGTCGACCAGCAGGGATATTTATTAGGTAGGGCTTACCGTGCCTTTTGAGCTACATGGCTCTGAAGAATTTATCGTCCCAAGTGCCCCTCCCCCCCATATCATCGTTGGTGGCTGTGTATCATAATACCTATCTTTAGTAGCCGCCTGGAAAGTGCCTCGGAAGTGTGTGAAACGGAATTCTCGTACAAACACATGTCAAGCGAAGGAATTCGCTTGATAACAAAAGACCTGATAAGGTATACGTAAAATGAATTTCAGTTTGCGAAACGTTGGATGGTCGAGCGATGGAATTTTAATTCAAGTTAGTTATTACTGGCAACATCCACATAAATACGAATGAATTTTCTCAGTTTGTCGCTATATATTATGTTGTGCTGCATTTATAACTAACTTGTTTCTGTTTTTAAATAGATTGAAAAAAACGCTGCAAGTCCCTGCACTACGGTTTATTATTTTGCGCTGAATACCCTTCTTTTACAGATCACAGCTCTCTGTATAGATAACCCGTCTATATAATATAATTATTATGTACTATTCTATCTATACATATTATGTAGATCGCAGACCCTACGTCGGTTAGTACCTAACCCCGTACTCGTTACTAGGTAACTACCTAAATCACGAGTTGAATGTTACTAAAATAATTCTGTCGATGGCAAACAGTAACTAAAATGACGAAAAGAAACGCAAATAATGAAGTTCTGAAGGAAAATTGTTGATGTGGAGTGAAATAGGTGCCCCTTCTGCGTAGATCACTGTTTTCTGTGGACAGTACCTACCCTATGGTCATGTATAATGAACCGTTGTGTAATAACTTGCCCATCAATAATACTTCAACGGTTGGTCAAGTGGCAAAGTACCGATCAACAAAATCCAGCCCCTTCTTGGTAGATGAACCGTTGTGTAATAATTCACCGTTGTGTAATAATTTACCGTTATGTAATAATTTACCGTTATGTAATAACTTGCCGTTGTGTAATAATTTACCCATCAATAATACTTCAACGTTTGTTCAAGTTTCACAAGTACCTACCTACAAAATCCAATAGTCCATCACTTATCAAATGAAATAATGTCGCAGAACAACCAACACGACTTCATACAGCCATCCTTGGTTATAATCAGGTGCTCCCTAGTGATGATATCCGGGCCGGATATATCCCGTTTGATTCACGATCGCGTTGACGAAGCTTTTTGGTGCACACGAACGGCTGGACGTACAATGCTTCGGGTGGTCTAAAAAAATTGTTTAGCTCAAGAATAATTTAATATCGTAAAAAAAACCATACCCTTCTATCGAGAGTTTTCGAGCTACGGCGTTGTGAAAATTGCAACCCCTATTTTGAACCCCTTAGAGATGACTGACAGTATCGCCGAGCTTCGAGGGCCAACTAGACCCCGAACGAAACATATAACCCGAATTTCATCAATTTTGTTTCATGGTAACTAAGAAAAGTGGGCAGTACGGCGTACGACGTATGGCGGACAGACAGAAATATTTTTATTACATTTTCGGATTCTACGTACCGTAACGTAAACCATCAAATTTTGAGGAGGGGTAAGGATTTCTTTTTTTTCATGCTCGATTCCAATGGTTCATTATTGAAAATAATAACCAAAAAAATACAATCAGGCCATCTCAAGACTGCTCACGATTTCAGTGAAATCGTGATAATAACTATAAACCGAAGTAGAAGAATACGCTCGTATTTACGGTAAAGTACCTATGTACTTATCTATGTATACAACAGAGATCGAGACAAATGCCTAAGTGGCTCAGATTTGTTTAGATCGTAACGATTGACCTTGTTCTCTTTTGAATTTCTCAAGAGAAAGATAATTATTGCCTCTAATTAAATGCAGTGGATATATCCATAAACATCAGAGTATAATTTTCTCAACTGGTAAACGTAGCGAAGTTATTTTGATGCTTATCACATGAGTAATACTTATGCAAAGAGTTGTAATAGTATTAATATTAGATTATTATAACTGTTGACGCAAGTGTACAATTCCTAAACATTGGTTTGTTATAGACTGGGAATTGATTATTATTAATAACTGCATTTTTTACCATAACGCATAATTCCGTGGCGAATCATTTAAAACAGGGGCACAGAGACAACCGAGGCGGTACGTTTGGCCGTCTATTTGACCACCGAAGACGCGAACAACTTATTGATTTTGTTCAAATTTAGAGGTAGATAATTTAAATTATAGAACATCCGTGTGATGGAGATAGACAGGTAACGATTATTGTTAGAGGAAACACTTATAACGATAAGAGAGGGAAACAGGGAAGAAGGAGCGGGGAAATAGATTAGAAGGAAACCGTATCAAATGGTGATCTCCATGATTTATTCAGTTCCCCCTTATTCATTATGTATTGTAAACCCCTCCTTGTCGGTTCATTATGTATTGTCAAGTCATTTGCAATCCATCTCCAACCATTTTCCCTCCCTGTTCACCAGCCGTTAGGAATGTATTCTTACAACTAAACTCATTATGCGGCGAGTTCAGCGTAATTTGGATTCCTTCGCCTATCTTTAGGCATTTGAATAACGGGGACGGGGAGCGTCAAAGGTGGAGATTTCGGAAGGAGATGTGGGAGTAAAGTACTCCGTTTGAGGCTTGTCCTTTATCATCTCTTTGAATACAAGTTAATGTGTTTATGTGAACTGATACCGCTGTTCAGCTCAGTCTTACTGCTCCGGCTGCCGTAAAAAGGAAGAACGCCTCATTTCTCAAAAACCAAATTTTTCAAGACCGCACTACAAAATGTTGTCATAAAAACAAAATTTCTTCGCACCACGATAAATCGATGTTTAACGATTATATCGATACCAAATTATAGCTAAAATAATCTATATTTCCAATCGATTCTGCTTATAAGGCGTTTTATTTAGGTTTTGACGGAGTTTTGGCGGCGTTTTTTCTTTGAACAATTCATAAAAATAATAAGATAAATTTAGTCAAGAACACATTCTAAATACCGAAACTGAATACCATAATTATTTATACCTACCTAATAAATCGGTATATTTTTAGTTTGTTCGATTAGAGGATTTGTGATACAGAATAGGAAAGGAGAAATATTACCTAGGTACTTTTATTGACTTTTTTCTTTTTTTTTAAATATATCTATTTCCCCTATTTTCATTTTGTTCAATTTCACATTTTAATTTGTTTGCCCAAAACCCGAAATAATGCGCTTACCTATGAAATGTACAACTAACCCCAAAATATTCGTTTACCTTTATGCAAAATAAAACATGAGGTTTTGGAACCAGCTTTCAGTGAGATGTATAAATATCACTGGAACTTTCAAATATTCTTTTTTTCTCTATATTCCTTTCAAATATACAAAATTATTTTTTCTTCAAATAGATATTCCTCCAGGAAAAAATTACTAAACAAAATAACTGTACCTACAAACAAAATATGAAGAAAAAAAAAACTGTAACAAAATTTATTAAATAATACTTCATTGATGATATTTGTGTACAATATAATTTTATAATTAGAAATGTAAGTCATTTTATTTTGTTAACATTTTAAAATAATTTTCTTCGACTGTTAAATCTTTTGCTTCTTCGTCAACTGGAAGCGACCCCCTAAAACTTTTCCTGCTTTCTGGCATGAGACGACAAAGTTATTCGATTATTTCCTTATTCTTATTATTAAGTTGAATACGACGCGAAGAACACCTCATGTGGGCTCAGCTGCTATAATGATCACAGGAAGAACGCCTCGCTCATCTGACGATAAATGAATCGACCCAGTAATATTAAGCCAATGATTCCAAGGTGAAACGGCTCATCTCGATTTTCACAGACTTGAGGTGTTTCTCATCAGAATCTAGGATTAGAATAAATGATCTGAGGCGTTTATGGTGCCTTACTTGAGTCGTTTTACCTTCGACTCAAATGAGATGAGGCGTTTTTCCTTTTAACACCACAATTTTCCAGTTTTTCTGGTGAAAATTTCGACGCTTCCAATTTGAATTTTCAGTTTTTGACTTCGAAAATGGATAGAGCGTGTCAAAATTAGGGGGATAGGTACTTGAAAACCCCATTTTCGGAAATTTTTGAGATGAGGCGTTCTTCCTTTTGGTGGTTGACAGAAGACGGATTTTGCTGGTAAGCTACGCAGTCCCTATCCATTCGTGTACGTACTTATGAAACGAGATAAGTAGTATTCTGTACAGGTTGGTTATAAAATTTACAAATCCAACCCATCGGCTTCGGTTGCTTTAGTGTGGCTGAGTTTAATAACGACCAAAACTCTTTCAATTAAAAGCTAATGAAATCTCTTGACTGTAATTCAATTTTTCCACCACACGGAGGAATTATGGATATTACACACAGGACTTACGGAATCATGGATATGTGAGGCGTTCCATGTCAAAGGGGCCTATATCCATTTTTTTCTGAAAATGAGTTAGAGGTGGATTCTTGTTCATCCCGCCTTCCTTAACAGTATTCAATGTCCAGAACACTCCAAACAGGCCGATCCTTCTCAAAAACGATGCTCAAAGTTGAATGACGCTTCAAAGAACCCCATATCCACGAACCCCGGCGTTTCAATGCGGCCTGTATCTGGGCTGATACGTACTTCTCATTCATCTAACTCTAACTCATTGCTAACTACTGTAAACCTAAGTACGCGTAACGGCAACAAGTAAACACCTTAGCTAATTAATTATTATGTATATATCATGTATATATCCCAATCACGTCACTCTTTCGGTCTATTTCGATGGAAATTTGGTAGGTACCCAAAAGTGCCTTCGTCTGAGCCATCCAATTTTCTCAGGCCTATTATTCCTCGAATAACCAACGCATTTTCAATTTTAAAGCGAGATTCTTACTTCATTTTCTCTATCATTGTTCATCATTACTGTTAATAATTAATTCACAATTTCAAAAAGTGGTGGGCTGTAAGTACCGAAGGCTTCCCCTGGACTTCCGTACAACCCCTCTACTATTACTATGAGTATTTCCTTGCGTGCCCCTTAACTTTTGATCAAAAAAGTTCTTTCCTTTTTGCTTAGCTGGTCACTCCCTTGGTATCTGTCATAATATTTCTAGTTATCGACTGGGTACCTAACTCTTCCGCTGAGCTCCCAAGAGTTTGAATGGTGCACATAGAAGGCAAACGAATAGGAACTAACACTCTTGGACGGCTTCAGGCAAAAAACGCCGCAAATTATTACAAAACGGATTATTATTTAACTGTGTAGATGCCCCTTCTGTGTAGATAACTGTTTTCTGTGTTCAGCACCTACCCTCGAGCCCCCCCCCCCCCCCCCCCGGAAACACCTAAATCGAATACTGGAGCCGGCCCGGTAAAAAAAGTATTAAGATATCATACGCCATAAAACCGCTCCACGTCGATAGATCTTGACGAGGGGAATCCGACCATAAGACAAACTCCGTGTTTTGTTTTGTCTCAGTGTTTGTCAGCCCCCCCCCCCACCCCGCACACACACACACACACACAACACACGCACAAACACATACAGACAGACACACGCACACACACACAGTCAGAAGCTCCTGATCTTGACCCTTGTACCCAAAATCCTGGAAACGAGAATCCGACGGCTACAGTCAATTTAGAAACATTCTGAAAACGAACTTGTGTTTTCTATAGTCCAATGCAAGTGCCTATTAAGCCACTTTTTGAAAATTTTCAAAATTTGAACAACTTTTTTTAATGAACAGTGAGCAAAAAATTCGCAACTTTTTGAACCAATTACACAGAATTCTACGTGAGTATTGATGAGAAATCCGTTTTGCGAATTGGAATATCTTGCTCCGTTCTCAGACGAGAAGTAGAATACAATTGATTCATTTTAGTGCTGCCACGTGGTGGTGGATTTTGCAACTAAACTCGTTGGTTTAGCCTTAAATTACCTTCGCAAGACACGTATGAGAAGAGGTGTGGACTGTATTTAGGGGGGTGTTATTGTGTATTACTACTAGACGTGATTTCCCATCCCAGGTTTGATTACAATAAAGGCATGAACAATATAAATCGGCATATATTATATGTGTCGTGAGTCCCTCCCGGAACTCCAACTCACTACAATTAAGTTCTCGCCAAAAACAACCTGTGAAAATAAGGCTCTGGGAATAAACGGTAAGAGTGGGGCAACCGACGCAGGATCCGGCTCAACCTGAAACCCCACCACCAGGGTGGGGACTTCAGAGTCTATAAAACCCCGGATCCTGCGCCTTTTTCGCCATTCTACGTCTCCTCTAGCTGCTGGCTACTCTCTCTCTCTCTCCTCATACCTCCTCTCTTAAAACTCACTTCTCAAATGCTCTCCCAGTAAATTCACACACACAATAAACTCACACTCACCCATTTCATCAGAGTTAGGTGGAGGTCTCGCCCTTAACCAACCCTGATGAAACACACTACACGCTCGGTGGAGGTCCGCCCTTAACCGCACACACTTTCTACACAAATTTTTACCATCAAATTCACTCACACACATTTCATCAGGATCAGGTGGAGGTCTCGCCCTTAACCGATCCGGATGACACACACTACACGCTCGGTGGAGGTCCGCCCTTAACCGCACACACACTCACCTAAATTCAAACACACACATAAATTTAGTCAGGTATGGTGGAGGTCTCGCCCTTAACCAACCTGACGAAATTTATTACACGCTCGGTGGAGGTCCGCCCTTAACCGCACACACACACACACACAACCAAAATTACACGCACTCAATGCCTTCAAATTCTCCAACTTAAATTCACTTTTTACCTTTTCAACACACGCTCGGTGGAGGTTCGCCCTTAACCGCAAACACACCAAAAATCAACACACCACAATTTTAGCTCTAAATTCACTTCTATCCTTCATCCAACTACCTCCACCTCTCATGGTGAATTTCACATCAACTTAAATTCACCATAATATGTATGGCGAAACAAGTACCTGTGTAGTTCCGGGAGACTTCCACTGGCCGTTTCGAACGTCACGGGGTATGTTGAGTACCATCCAGATTCGAAATAGGTAGGTACTTCGCGAAATCGCGGAACACGGCTGGTACCCGTTGACAGCGGCTATAGCTTCTATCGTCCGGCACTTACCAGACAGTTGCGGCAGTCGGTTATTAAATTTTCCAAATATTATGTAGGATGTACCTCATCTTCGCAAACACAAAAGACGGCACTTGCACGGCAATCAGCTTCGTTCTGTCCGGTCTCGGCTGTCGCCACACGTCAGCCGGTCTGTTATCAGCAGTCCGGAGCCTTCCGGACGATTCCGCACATCAACAAATGGGAATGCGGTGCAACTTTGAGAAAATTTTAAATATATGCCCATAGCAAATAACAGGGATAAATAATAATATGTACTGAGCATGCTGTATAGTCATGTTTAACAATATTAATTTGAAAACGCTGCAAATTATTACACAACGGTTTATTATTTCCTGGATAGATGCCCCTTCTGCGTAGATCACTGTTTTCTGTGGTCAATACCCTCGAGCTCCTCCTAGGAAATTCCTAAATCGAGTACTTGAGCCTGCCCGGGAATTAAAGTTTCATACAAATGCGCGGGATTCAATTATTCAGTCATTCATCATTCATTTTGTAGTTATTCATGAACCATAAGGTAAATAATAAACCGTTGTGTAATAATTTACCTGTATAGATGCCCCTTCTGCGTTGATAGTATAATAAACCGATGTGCAATAATTTACCATTGTGTAATAGTTTACCGTTGTGAAGTAATTTACACAATAATAAACCGTTGTGTAATAATTTACAAATAATAACCGTTGTGTAATCATTTACCTGTATAGATGCCCTAGATCGAGTATTGAGCCAGCCCGGAAATTACATTTCATAATTGTTTTTATTCATGAAATTTTATTCTTTTTTATTTTTTTATTTTATTTTATTCTTCTTTATTATTTTATTTTATTCATGTTCATCCAAGTTACTAAAGTACCTCTCAACAAAATCCAAAAAAGCTTTCATTTTTCAAATGAAATAATATCACAGAACAACCAGCTTGACTTCATACTCCGTGAATATAATCAGCTGCTCCCTAGCAGTGATTATCTCGGGCCGATTCCCGATTGTTACCGCGTCTCTAGTGATGATATTTGGGCTGAATGTATACAATTTGAAGCCTGAAGTTGAAGAAGCCTGTCGGTGCAAATTCCGGGGTCTTACCGTGAACGAACGGCCGGACGTACAATGCTCCGGGTGGTCTTAAAAAACTCCCAAGTTCGAGAACTATTAAAAAAAAACCAGTCATGCAGCATGACTTAATGAGCGAATTTTCAAAGAAATATTCGAATTAATGGCTATGGTTTTGAATAAAGGAAAACTTCGGTCTAAAATTTGGTTTTCTATGTATATTCTCTTCGTATTTATTTTAATTTGTACGTTTTGTCCATCCTGATTCTACCGTTTGTTTATTACGTAATTGTACTAAGTGCTTATTTATTTGATCGCTGTGGGTAAATTCAAGGAGTTGTACTAATCGTTTGCCTCCCCCTTTTTTGCTTCGAACTCTCGTCTTCAATTAATACTTCTCACATATTTCAATCTGACCACTCTAAGGGGGTGGGGGGGGGGGGGGGGTAAGAGTTTAAAGATTATCCTAGTTTTGGGTAATTTTTGCGCACTTTAAATGCTCTAATTTAAGAACGGATTTAGATATCTAAAATCCGATTTCACTATCGTGTTCAGCGTGCAAAAACCTTTAAAATGAGGGGTCACTTGTTAGAAAATAACATTTTGGGGATTTTTGGGTAATTTTTGCGCACTTTAAATGCTCTAATTTGAGAACGGATCAAGATATCTAAAATCCGATTCCACCATCGTGTTCAGCGTGCAAAATCTTTAAAATGAGGGGTCACTTGTTGGAAAATAACATTTTGGGGATTTTTGGGTAATTTTTGCGCACTTTAAATGCTCTAATTTGAGAACGGATCAAGATATCTAAAATCCGATTCCACCATCGTGTTCAGCGTGCAAAAACCTTTAAAATGAGGGGTCACTTGTTAGAAAATAACATTTTGGGGATTTTTGGGTAATTATTGCGCACTTTAAATGCTCTAATTTGAGAACAGATCAAGATATCTAAAATCCGATTCCACCATCGTGTTCAGCGTGCAAAAACCTTTAAAATGAGGGGTCACTTGTTGGAAAATAACATTTTGGGGATTTTTGGGTAATTTTTGCGCACTTTAAATGCGCCAAAACCCTCCTTAGAGTAGGCCAATTTCGCCCATCTTCGAACTTAGCCTTTCGATTGCCAAGATAGATTTTTTGTGCAAATTTGAGCTGTTTATCTCAATTCTATCGAGAGTTATCGTCTGGAGTGACACATATATAAATAAATATATATATATATACATATAAAAAAGTGTTAAATTTCAGGAATCGTTTTAGAATGGTCTGAAACGGATTTCTATGAAGAAAATTTCCAAAAATTTATATTATTTAAATTTCGAAGCCATTGCAATAGCTTCATTTTCTTTGAAAATTCGCTAACATACAAAAATTCGAGGTAACGGCGTCGAGGAGATTTTAACCCCTGAGGTGCGTCGCTCGCTAACACAAACGACTTTCAAAATGATTTATGCCCGAACCGCGAGTTTCAGAAGGAAACAACGTCCTTGTATGGCCAGCTAATGAGGGAGCCTCAGGTTTTGCAGCTCTGAACAAACAACTCTGACGGACTAATCCCGCCGCGTCGAGCCCCATTGTTGCCCTTTGCCCCTAAGAAAAAACCTTTTCTCTCCTTCCAGGTATATTGAAAAACGTTATAATTGTCAACTCGATTGACGAGGGGTTGGTCGGTTCAAAGGCCTCGAATTACCTGCGGAATACGACCCGACGGTCCCAACCGGGCTTTCGGAGACTGAAGAGGCGGCTTTCTCCACTAATACCGGGCTTTCGCGGATAAGTCTGCGGTTTACGGATACGTCCCGATGTCGTATGAATACACACCCGTACCTCAGTAATTGGAAATACACTTCAAAGGAAGCCAATCCGCCCCTTCCTCCTCAGCCCTTTTTCCAGTCACCCTATGATCCAGTAACTTAACATCACCCAGAGCCTCCGAAAGCCTCGACCCTCTTCTAAATCACATTCATCAGGCCCCTGATCCTTTTTTCGAGGATCTCTCATATTCCGTTCATCCCCCCATTTTTTTTCTTTCTTTTTTTGCTCAAACACGGGCGAACAAACTTTGTTCCAAACTTAGCAAACACATATACGAGCTTTTTTTAAACTCAATTATCGCTTGTGTGCGTTCAGTATGTTGCGTTACAAAAATGAGCCTTTTACGCACACACTCTGCAATATCACTGACTGAGGACATGTTGTGTATACCCCAATAATAAAGCGGAATTCACGGAAAAAAAAGGAAAAAAGCTCCGGATAACGACATTCATTTCAAAGGCCCGACGAGAGAATGCTTGGCCCTTCAAAAGGTGTGTTTCGGACAACGGTCTCAACGTCAGATTTTGTAACTGAATTTTGATTTTAACCACGTTTCTGCCTACTTGCATTTAATATTATTGCGCTTTTTAGAGGCAAATTCAGGTAATGATAGAAATAAACGTTCCCCTGAACACTTGTCAGGTTATTTAGTGGTGGCGACCATGTTAAATGTATGGGGAGGTGAGATCAGCGTGAACTTATCCAGTTACAAAAGGTAGCAACTTGATGTTTTGTTTCGTATCCCCTCAATTCACCCACCTATAGTTGCAGGATGTTGCTTGGGATTTTACTTTTAGGTGTGCAGGAGACACGTAAACTGTAAAAGATACAAAAAACAGTAGGTACAAAACACGCTGGAAATTATTACACAACGGTTTATTATTTACCTCTGATGATTGATGCCCCTTCAGCGTAGATCGTAGTTTTCTGTGCTCAATACCTTCCCTCGAGCTCCCTCCAGGAAAGCCCTAAACCGTGCAATGGAGCCGGCCCGAGAATTGCAGTTTCATAAGAATGAGTGGGATTCAATAATTCAATCATCAGTTATTTGTTGTTATTCATGAAGCATAATATTTGTTCTAGTTGCAAAAGTACCTATCAACAAAATCCAAAAGAGCCATCATTTTTCAAATGAAATAATATCACAGAACAACCAACCCGACTTCACACAGCCATCAATGATTTCTGGGCCGGATTTATACCATTTCATTCAAGATCGTGTTGACGAAGCTTTTTGGTGCACACGAACGGCTGGACGTGCAATGCTCCGGGTGGTCTCAACAAATTCTTTAGTTTCAGATCAATTGAAAACGTAAAAAAAACCATACCCTTCTGTTGAGAGTTTTCGAGCTACGGCGTACTGAAAATGTCAACCCCTATTTTTCACCCCTTAGAGGTGATTGACAGTAACACCGAGCTTCGCGGCCCAGCTAGACCCCAAACGAGAACGAGACCCCAAACCAAATTTCATTAATTTTGGTTCGTGGTAACTAAGAAAATTGCTAAGTACGGCGTTCGGCGGACGGAAAGAAATTGTTTTATTCCTTGAAACGGAAACCATCACATTTTGAGGGAGGGGGAGGGTTAAAATTTGTTTTTTCATGCTCGATTCCAAAGATTCATTATTGAAAATAATAAACCAAAGCAACTATTAGCATGGTAAAAATAAATCAACATGACAGACTTTATGGTATTATTACCGACAGCCGGAGTCCACTTAATTTTGGAGACTAATCCTAATGTTTATAAGTAATAATATATTTTTCTTATAAATAATACACTATTATTATTTTAGGATATAGATATATTTCTATTTCAATCATTGACTATGTTTTTTTACCTGATTTTTTCTCACAGTTACTGTTCCCGTGTTCTGTTACTGTGTTCTATCAAATCCTTGAGATAACAGGTCTAAGTCTTCGTTCAGTTCTGTATACGAAGAAACATACTATCACACCACTACATGTACACCACCACATACATTACATACGTACATACATTACGTACAACTACATTATTATGAGCAGACTGTTATTACAGTTGGTCTAGAAAAAGCAGAACGTTTGGTACTCAGATCCATGGGACTGTCTGCTGAATAGTGCAGCTACTAGCATATGCTGAGTTTGCCTTGTCAAAATAAGAAAAGAGATATAACATCGAGGGAAGTCCTGAAATAGCCATGTGAGAAGTCGAATCGAAATATGGAATTACTCACGAATGATGTAACTCGAGGAGCGATGAAGAAAGAGAAGACGCACCTTGAAATTTTGAGGGGGTGTTATAAAATATTTCTGCCGAGCGAATACACAGGTGTACTATTCACAGAATAATAAACCAAAACGCGGCAAATCCCTGCACAACGGTTTATTATTTTGTCGGAATACCCTTCTGTTACAGATCACAGATCTCTGTATAGATAATCCGTCTATATAATATATTATGTTCTGTACATATTATATAGATCGCAGATCCTCCGTAGGTTAGTACCTAACCCCGTACTCGTTACTAGGTACCTACCTAAATCACGAGTTAAATGTTGCTAAAACAATTCTGCCGATGACAAACAGTACGTAAAATGGCAAAAAGAAACGCAAATAATGAAGTTCTGAAGGGAGATTTTTGATGTGGAGTGAAAAAAGTTGCAAAAGTACCAAACTCCAAAAGAGCCATCATTTTTAAAATGAAATAATATCACGGAACAACCAACACGAATTCATACTCCTTGATTATAATCAGGTGATCCCTAGCAATGATTTTATCTCGGGCCAATTCCCGATTGTTAGCGCGTCCCTAGTGATGACACGAGTTAAGTGTTGCTAAAATAATTCTGTCGATGAGAAACAGTACCTAACTAAAATGGCAAAAAGAAACGCTAATAATGAAGTTCTGAAGGAAAATTGTTGATGTGGAGTGAAATAGACGCCCCTTCTGAGTGGATCAGTGTTTTCTGTGGTCAATACCTGCCCTCGTGGGGAGAATGACGTTTGGACGTACCTTGAGCCCCAACAGCACTGCACAGGGCGCCCGTTTGGCCACACGTATTTCTTTCAGCGAACGATCACTTTGGACGCACCTGGGTAAACAAGCACTGGTACCTACATACCGTTCGGTTGATATGTAGTTCTCGAACCTATCACTCTTGTCAGTTTCTCGTGCATTATCAACCCGAGTTCTAGTCATCTTTCGTGATAATTTCATATTCAGTGAATTTCGTGCGTTGTTTCGTGTTTGTTGGTGTTTTCTTGTGAATATGGACATACCAATTGAGTATAAATTCCTGAGCAAGCGGGGGAAGGAGTGTATATAGTGGTGAATCTGTTCAAGCTGAGCCTGATGAGAGTGGCCAAGGGGGACCGCAGCAAGACTTTCCGATGCACCAACCGAAAATTAAATCAAAAAAATCAATTTGATTTAATCAATCATTAAATCGTAAATTGTATCATTTCTTTTAAAAACGACCATAACCCAGGTCATAACTGCACTTATTGACATACAAGCGGAGAGTTACTTGAAATTTCAAAGCATACAGAGAGGATCGACCAACCCCATTCGCCCAGAAACCGCCCATCTGCTAGAGTTTTTGAATACCCGCTGGGCTCAATATATTTTAGACAAAGAAGTCATCAGCTACCTGCAAGACGTTGCTAATAGGCGTTCTCCCGAGTGACACCGCAACAATAAACGACAATGCAACTATTAATACTGCAGATAAAGGTGAGCCCTTAATTTTTGTTGCTTCATTTACTTTCACATGTGCGTCCAAACGGTTCTTCCAGTCAATTCTAAAGTTGCGTCCAAACGGACGGTCAATGTACAACCAAACGGTCTGCGATTTTGGGGGGCTGCGTCCAAACGACATACTGCCCCCTCGTGGTCAAGTATAATGAACCGTTGTGTAATAACTTGCCCATCCATAATACTTCAGCGGTTGTTCAAGTTGCAAAAGTACCGATCAACAAAATCCAGCCCCTTCTAGGTAGATGAACCGTTGTGTAATAATTTACCGTTGTGTAATAATTTGCCGTTGTGTAATAATTTACCGTTGTGTAATAATTTACCGTTGTGTAATAATTTGCCGTTGTGTAATAATTTACCCATCAGTAATACTTCGACGTTTGTTCAAGTTTCACAAATACCTACCTATAAAATCCAATAGTCCATTACTTATCAAATGAAATAATATCGCAGAACAACCAACTCGACTTCATAGAGCCATCCTTGATTATAATCAGGTGCTCCCTAGTGATGATTATCCGGGCCGGATTTATACCGTTTGATTCACGATCGTGTTGACGAAGCTTTTTGGTGCACACTAACGGCTGGACGTACAATGCTCCGGTTGGTCTCAAAAAATTGTTTAGCTCAAGACAAATTTAATAACGTAAAAAAAACCCATACCCTTCTATCGAAAGTTTTCGAGACACGGCGTTCTGAAAATTTCAACCCCTATTTTGAACCCCTTAGAGATGACTGACAGTAACGTCGAGCTTCGAGGACCAGCTAGACCCCAAACGGAACCTATAACCCGAATTTCATCAATTTTGTTTCGTGGTAACTAAGAAAAGTGGCCAGTACTGCGTATGGCATACGGTGGACAAACAGAAATATTTGTATTGCATTTTCGCAATCTACGTACCTTGAAACGTAAACCATCAAATTTTGAGGGGGTTAGAATTTTTTTTAAATGCTCGATTCCAATGGTTCATTATTGAAAATAATAAACCAAAACACTGGTTCTCATACCGAAATCCGCTACATATGTTTGAACCGATCTCGTATACCCTACGGATTATCAGGGAAGGAGAAAGGATTTGACCCGCCGAATGAAATGGCCATATAACAAGGCAATATCGGCTGCCTCCTCCGTCGATATGATCGAGTCAAGTCTCAACAATCTTGCGGACACAATAGCCCGTCCGGTTGGCCTCTTCGTCCCAAGCGATTGTGTATCCACGGTCCGTTTCAACAGATAAGTCCTCCCCCTTCCAAACTCCTTGTGACTTCGGACGGTGGCTTTACAGCTCGGCTATTGGCCCCTGGGGACAAAAACAAAGCGCTATGACCAGTAATGGCGTTTACTGAACTTTCCGCATCCTCGTAATTTTATCGTATCAGTGTGCGAGTAACTTCGGCCTGTTACGGACACGTTGTTGCAGTGGCGAGGAAAAACTTGTGATTTAGTCCTCCAATTCTGTCTGGGCACTTGAATTGAATTGACCTTTCCCCCCGGGGGAGTTGTAAAAAAAATATTTATTGGTGCTGTTTTGATATGCGCTCTACCGAAGCGGGCACGCGCTCTACCGATCAGTAACGTTTCGGTATGCGTTCTACCGACCACTACCTTTTTCAACATGCGATCTACTGACCGATTCCCACCAGAAACCAACAGAAATGAATCAAAAATTTACCTAGGACTGTATGCATGTCTTCGATGTCCCGTAGAAAACAGACGAATAGGTCTGGAACGTCCTTCAGGTGCAGGCTCCAACAATATTCGTCGAGGTGTGACTGGAGGTGGTGGAATGGGACGCCTCTCTTTTTCTTCAAAATATTCACTTTTCCATCGAGCCAAGATCGTTCGATCGCCTGTATATGGGCGCCAGACCCAGGGTCACCATATTTTCTCTGGTGGTTAACTGTCATATGAAGAAAACCCCGTCGGGATCGCTGACGGTAAGCCGCCCACTCGTCGGAGTGAATGACAGAAAACACCTTTGAAGATCTTCAGCGAAAGTCAACAATGCGTCAACAACAGCGATATGATCTGCATGAACAAACCTAAATTAACGACGCTAACAGCAAACGGGATCCGATGTTCAAATCATCAGCTTAAGCCATGTAGAGCACGGTAGAGCACAATTGGGCTGACTACAGAGCGCGGACCTCGGTAGAGCGCATATCGAAACAGCACCTATTTATATTGAACTCTTCATAGTCTTTCCCCGCAATATAAGTAAATACTTTGAATTGTAATGGTTGGAATCTTAGAACTGACAACTGTGACGGTAGGCCCTATCATCACAATCCTTCTGGAATGGTTGAGAAGTGGCAATCTATTCCAAACGAGCCCAGTGAGTCTTATTGAACCCAAAAAGGTATAATAAGAGCAGAGCCTCTGTCGCTGGCATCCGATTTTCCCTCCTCCTTTCCATACTGACGGATATTATTAATGACCATCAATCTAATAAATTATTGAGATTACAAACCATCCATCACGTGACATTTGCGTAAACAAAAATAAACCGTACCGTATTAAACCGGATTATTTCTTCTCATTTCTGATCTCGCCGAATACCTAACAATTTTTGATGTTTGATTTTAGTTAGTTAGCTTTTTTTTCTTCTTTTTTTTTTTTTTTAGCGAAGTTTCGGGAAAAATGCGCTGTAAGCAGCAAGAGAAATAAATTTTATTTTACTACGTTGAAAATGAAAATCTCAAATAAGGTTTTTATGAAAAAATATATCCGAGATTTAAATGTATGTGTGTATGTGTATGTATGTGTGCAGTGTACCTTTAAATTTAAGCAGCTTTGACGCTGCCCTCCTATTTACGCAAAAAATAAAAATTGCGAATAAAATGTTCGATTAAAACTTATTCGAATTATTCACAGAATAATAAACCAAAATGCAATGTCCATCCGCCGTATCACGTGTACAGGCTTCATTTTCGGTCTAAAAAAATCGTTCTTTCGCACACATGCTCCATTTGGGCCCTAGTTGTGTCCCGAAACTTTTCAGCACGATCGGAATATATCCAGGGGAGTTATGAGTGAAAATTTGTATAAAAATAGGTACTTTTTGTGTTTTAGTAACAAAGTAGTAAAATGAGCTTTTGAGGTATCGTTTTCCATGTTTTTGGGGACGAGAAGACCGAATATGAAGTCGATTTTGACCAAGGAGTGGAAAATTGAGGTTGTACCAGATGTTCAGCTCCCAAAATTGATTTTTTATGAGTCAAAAACCTGCGAAATCGTCTGAAATTACCATCAATTTGTATAATAACACTAGAAAAAGTGTCAACACGCGGATCAAGACGATTAAATGGTACAATCAATGATCAAAGGTAATTTTAAAAAAGAAAAAAAAAAAGGAGCGTAGTACCTACCTAATTCAAGTTTTGGGGGCCAAAATTTGTGGAAACCACCAGAAATAGCTATTTCAATTATTTTACATGAAAGAAACAATAAATAATCAGCCAGCATTTCTGTAGACCAATAAAATAATAGAATAATAAACCCATGTGACAAGGACTTTGCAGCGTTTTTTTTTTGTGGGCTTACCACAAGGGTAAGCCCAAAGGTTTCCCAGAAGGATTCCTTTACAAACACCCTGTCCCTTTGATAATGCATAGATCTATTGGCTTCCCACCCACTTTCACTCTTTATGTCATTATAATTAAAATATACTGAGCTCATTTGAAGGCGATTAATGCCGTGTCCAAATTTACAAGTCCCAATTTATAGTTGTTCCATCCTAACGATGGAGGTTGACCACCTGGAGGTTGCCCAGATGAGCACAGTTCACTGGACAGCAACCTCTGACATCATTTCTTCTACGCCATTACTCGTATGTAGGAGCTTTGTTCTCCACCAGCAAATATTATTGAGGTAGTATGTACCATTACTATGGAGGTTAGTCACCTTGAAGTAGTTCTGATGTCCTTCCCTGAACCAGAACTTCATACTAATTTTCGTTTCCCCTTTTCCCTCTCGTACTTCTGCTACCCGGAAGTATGACATGTGGAGTGTGTGATGGTATGACTGTTCTTGAGCCGTTTTTTTCTTCCGGCGGAGACGGGGTCGTTTGGTGAAGCCTAATCGATATCCCTTTTTTGACATTTTCATTTCTTTACTTTGGCACACAAACTCGAAAAGCGTTACCCAAAACCGACAGGTAAAATTTCTGGTGATTTTCGCTTACAACCGATTCGTTTCAACGAACTTCATGTTTGCCATTTTTCATCGTACAAAAACGTTCACCACTCGTTGGAATCGTGTGATTTTATTGAATATTTTCTTGTTAACGGTACCTCCGTACCTTGCTCGGTAGCTAAGCTGAGCATGATGAAAAAAAGGTGGGTAAACAAGGTAGTCAGCAACATAGGTAATAAAGAATGTAATTTATTTACTAGTATCGAATGCGGTAACCTTGCACCACGTAAACCGGATCGTGGTAACCTTGCAACCCGGCCCTTCATTTCCTGAATCAAGATTAAGGAGAGGATCCTTTGTTAATTGCGATTACCCGTTTTGTGTGTGAACAGGTTCCTTTGTAAATTAAGATTACGTAGTATACGATGGATTCGGAAGAGTTTCGTCAGTTCATTGTCGATCCTCCTTTCCCACCAGACACCACCGACAAAGAAAAATATAAACGATTCCTACAAACGGGATCGTCATCCGAGGTGAAAAGGGAATTGCAAGCCGAAAGACAACGAGAATATCGTGCGAGTAAGAAACTGTTTACTAACTCAAATAAACTACGTTTATCAAATAACTGAGCCTAATGGTAAGAAAACATTTTTGGGTGAAAGAGCGCAAATTAAGAAATCACACCAAACAGCGTTACAATTCCTTTTCTGATGATGAAGAAAGAACAAGCGAGAATGATTCTTAGTTACCTACCTACTGTCAAGATAAAGCTTGTGGTACAACATGAAAATGTCTCACTGTGTTGCGGACTTTACGCAAGCGTTCTTGTTTCTTCTTTTTTTTTACGAGGCAAACAGTGGGAAAATCTTGAAAATGACTTGGAGGGTCCGCACTCCGCAGCCGTGTGAGATCTCACTCACTAAAACCCCACTAACCCTGATCCTCTTGACCTAATCCAACGCGGAATCACTTGTTCAGCATTACTTCGGAGTGAGGTCGATGTCACGCCCTCTTCTGATGTCTTCTTGCGGTCTCCAGTTTATTATTCACCTGAGGATCGGGTCGTCCAGCTTTTTTGCTTTGAGGATTCGGACTTTGTAGGACACAATCCTCTCTCAGGTTCCCTGCCTGGAGATAATCTTCCCGATCACATGACTTGCTGTGATTTCGCCCTCCTGTTCTTCTAGAATCTCCCTTTCCTGCTCCATCTGGTGTAGTGGAAAAACGTGTGTTCGGCGTCTTCGTTTGGTGCATCACAGTACCGGCTCTTTGTGGTGTCTTCTTGCGCCCTTCTGTGCAGATTTGTGGTGTAGAAATCCACTTCTCAGTGCCTCCTGTCAAGCCATGGGCGCACCTGTGGAATAAGTACGCGGGTCCATGCCCCCCTGTCATCAGTTTCCCACTCATTTTGCCACTGCTGCAATGTTCTTTCTCTCTCCTCTTTCTTGATAAAGGATTTTGACTCTTCCGTGGATCGCCGGAGGTAGATCCGCTTCCTCTCCATTGCTAGGAGGTCGATTGGGATGGTGGCAGCAATGACCACAACGGCAGGGAAGGAGACGGTACGATATGCGCTAGCTATTCGCAAGGCTCCTCGCCTCTGCACTGTCCGCAGGTGGTCTCGATACTTTTTAACCTTTTTAATACCCCTTCTTAACCGATGATAATCTCGCTGGTCTTCGAGGGGGACTCTCGAGGGTCCACCGTCACTCTCCTCACACTATCACAAAGTAAACGTGTAACCGTACTTTATTCAATTTGGGGAGTTGAATATTTGTTAAAGGTACTCACAAGGACCCACTCCACACGCCAGTATTGCCGCCAGTCAGTAAACGAGACGTTTCTGCAGGTATATAATTTGGTATCACCAAACTTTTTCCAGGGATTTTGGGTGGATCCATGCCGGAGTTTTCTTCTTTACCGATCAAACTATGGCTCCTGTGGAGTTCGTTACCAGCAGGCCGTCTCGACAGTACAGCCACACTTTTATTGTACACTATCTATTTCCACTGATTCTTCGCCTGTCACCAATCTCGTGTATCTACCGTATGGTACCTAAAGTCAGGACATTGGTGAGTGGAAGGTACGTACTACGTCAAGTACTCGGTAAATAATTCCATATATGACGTAATGTTTAGAAGGTTTCACTTCATTACGTTTGAATTTCGACAGCCGCATTCCGCCTGGATACAGAGCAGAGGGGTTGAACCTGTGACCCAATCAATTCACGTTATTAGTAAGGCAGGTGACGGTTGTTAATTTCGGATTAAATGAGTGAACAGGGACTCAAATAAGACAAACAAAACTTCATCATCAAATGAACTCTGAAATTTACAGAAAACAACAGAAAACATAAAAAATTATGAACCTAAGATTACTGTAACTAATCACAGTCGTGTTATATTATTCTAGTGCCAAACGTTATATTGCCTCAGCGATCAATACACGCGTAAAAACACTACTATTATTCTACGCATCCTGTTATTCTTCTGTCCCGTCTATTTAATTCGTTGGAACTCAATATTTCTGAATCACCCATAAAATTAACGAAAGAAGTGAAATACTCGTATATTGATGGGAGCGCGTTTTCGTCTTCTGTCGATCCTATACCGGAAGTTTCGGCTGCGTATGTGCTTCCCTGTTTTGGTTTATTATTCTGTGAATAATACACCTATGTAATCGCTCAGCAAAAAATTTTTATAACACCCCCTCAAAATTTTTTCTTTTCCGTTTCAAGGTACGTAGATTCCAAAAATGCAATGTCCGTCCGCCCTACGCCGTCCGCCGTATCACGTGTACAGGCTTCATTTTCGGTCTAAAAAAAATCGTTCTTTCGCACACATGCTCCATTTGGGCCCTAGTTGTGTCCCGAAACTTTTCAGCCCGATCGGAATATACCCAGGGGTGTTATGAGTGAAAATGTGTATAAAAATAGGTACTTTTTGCGTTTTAGCAACATGTTGGTAACATGAGCTTTTAAGGTATCGTTTTTCATGTTTTTGGGGACGAGAAGACCGAATATGAAGTCGATTTTGACCAAAGAATAGAAAATTGAAGTTCTACCAGATGTTCAGCTCCCGAAATTGATTTTTATGAGTCAAAAACCTGGGAAATCGTTTTAAATCACCATC
This sequence comes from Leptopterna dolabrata, assembly GCA_954871275.1. Classification (NCBI taxonomy): domain Eukaryota; kingdom Metazoa; phylum Arthropoda; class Insecta; order Hemiptera; family Miridae; genus Leptopterna; species Leptopterna dolabrata. The sequence goes on along the minus strand of OX940975.1, from coordinate 83,021,503 downwards.
AATTTGTATAATAACACTGGAAAAAGTGTCAACAGGTGGATCAAGACTATTAAATGGTACTATCAATGATCAGAGATAATTTATTTTAAAAAAAAGGAGCGTACTTTCGAGTTTTGGGGGCCAAAATTGGTGGAAACCACCAGAGATAGCTATTTCAATTATTTTATATGAAAGAAACAATAAATAAACAGCCAACATCTCTGTAGGTAGGTATGTCCAATGGAATAATAAACCCATGTGTCAAGGCCTTTGCAGCGTTTTCCTTGGACGATCTGTATTCAGGAACTGGCTCAGTGTGAGAATTGGGTCATGATTTTTACAGTTTAGTTCCAATAACTGAATGGTTCAAGCCGAAGGAGTTCTAACCGTTCAACACCATCAATTCAGGTAGTTACAGTAGGTAACAGGCAGTTATAAAGGTAGTTGCTCTCTGAAAATGTCCAAAATTAGAGGATCTTTCTATGTAGATTAAAACAGTATCTCAGTAAAGATCTCGCTGTTTTCACGAACAGAAAGTCGGTTTCACGAAACTGCAATCAATCGATTTTTTGTAATTTCCACTCGTGTTCGATGAACGTGTTTTGCTGTCTAAACCCTCTCTGAACACATTTGTTTCCGTGTCTTTCTATCTGTCTGTCCGCAAATCCTTGCAACGCCCGTAACTACCCTGAAAAATGATCGCAATAAGCTGAAATTTGAAGTGCAGGTGCGAGTTAGGTCTATAAATAATGGTCCTATGAGAAATCAGACAGTACCTAACTTTTGTCTGCGCATAAACAAATATGTTGTTATTTTGTTAAAAAACATTTGATTCACCATTTATTTACTGAGGAAAGTAGTGCTTCTGTAGTTTTCCAATAGTGACTCATTTACGGTCGTACACTAGTTTTATCGGCCCTGCTGATGTGGTATTTATTATACAACGCAATAACATCAGGTTTAAACACCCTGGAACACAATTGAGTGCTCCTTGAAGAAACTGCTTACATGTAGGTACCTACTCTTTAAAAAATGTAGAGGATAGTTTTTGAACGGTGTTGGTATTGTATGTTCTTATGAATGCGGCGTCTATTCCTTTAAAAGTACGCTTATGAAGTTGAATCGTGCAGTAGTTTCATGCCTCTTAGAGTCTTACTATACTCCAACAATGATTTAGATATAGGTTATACATGGAATACAATAAATTATGTTTCATGGAATATTAAATTTCATATACGTAATACACGGACTATGCGGAATAGAACGTTGTTTCCCAAATTCTGCCAAGATGAAGAGCTGCAACAAGCTCTACTGGACTTCTGTCGCTATATAATATATTATGTGTTTCAAAACACCACTGCATTATTCATTTACTGCTCATGCTTCAACTTTCCCCTTCGTGCGAGTTGGCGTTACGCGAATTTCAATAGCTTCGAGTGTTGGTGCGCGACCTAAATATAAGCCAGCATTCCAACTTGGACGCGTGGGAAACTTTTGAGTTGAAGGGAAAAACACGTAAATTAAGGGAAAATTGCGGGCAGGTGAGAAGAAGCTGCTACACTTACATATTTTTTCTTTACTTTTCCCAAAACTTCTTACGCGGTGGCAGCGAACTATCTCAAACGGTATTTTATATGTTGAGGAACTCGAATGTAAGAAACCCCTCTGCCGCATCGCTAAGAGGTAGGCAAAGTATTTTCATTGGATAAACAAGTTTATTTTCATTTTTTTACCTATCTATTTCCTCGGCCTCTTTGAATGGACTACGGATGTCCGGGCAACTTGCGTTCCTCGCTCACGTCGTCGTCTCCCTCTGGGGATTGTTGTACGTTGCAAGGCTTCCAGAAGCATCGACAATGCGGTATTTATGAACCGCTGTAACCTCCGCGCACCGTTCTTGCCTCCTGAGCCTTTCGCCCTCGGTAAGAATATAAGCGGTGTACTTACCTTTTTTCTTGTGCCGCCGCGTTTATTCAGGAAAATAATATAAATATAGCATATTCACGGAGAAGAATAGCACTGCTGTGGCATGCGTGGATGCCGTCGGGTAATAAAGACAATGTGCGAATACCGTTCGATTTCTGTCACTTTCGGTTTATTATTTTCAATAATAAAACTTCGGAATCGAGCATGAAAAAAAAAAAAAAAAATTACCCCCCCCCCCCCCCACTCCATCAAAATTTGATGGTTGTTTCACGGTATGTAGAATCCGAAAATCGAATAAAAAAATTTCTGTCCATCCGCCGTACGCCGTACTTCGCACTTTCCTTGGTCACCTTGAAACAAAATTAATGAAATTTAGTCTTTAGGTCCCATTTTGCTTCTAGATGGTCCTCGAAGCTCGGCGTTACTGTCAGTCACCTCTAAGGGGTGAAAAATAGGGTTTGGCATTTTCAGAACGCCGTAGTTCCAAAACTTTCGGTGGAAGGGTATGGTTTTTTTTAAACGTTTTTAAAGAGACCTTGAACTAAAGAATTTTCTGAGACCCCCCCGGAGTACTGCATGATCAGTCGTTCGTTTGCACCGAAAAGATTTGTCAACATCATCGTAAATGAAACGGTATAAATCCGGCCCGGATATCATTGCTAGGGGAGTACTTGATTGTAATCACGGAGTATGAAGTCGATTTGGTTGTTCTGAGTTGCTAGGTACTTTTGCAACTTGAACAAACGTTGAAGCGGGGTGAAGCGTTGGGTAAATTGTTACACAACAGTAAATTATTACACAACGGTTTATTACACTATCTATCTACGTAGAAGGGGCACCTATGCAGGTGAATTACTGCACAACGGTTTATTATTTGCCTTATGCTTCATGAATAACTACAAATAATTATTAATGTTTGAATTATTGAATCCCGCGCATTTGAATGAAACTTTAATTCCCGGGCCGGCTCCAGTACTCGACTTAGGGCTTTCCTGGAGGGGGGGGGGGGGGGAGCTCGAGGGTATTTACTACAGAAAACAGTGATCTACGCAGTAGGGGCATCTATAGGGTAAATAAAAAACTGACTTTCCTCGATTGCCATGGCGACACAAGGTCCCATGACCCAGAACCTATCTTCCAGTTCCAGGAGCCCAGGTTTCGATTTCGATTGCAGGACATCGATTACTGCCGCTTTATTCCGATAACATGCTTGTTCTATGGAACTATCGTTTAGGAACCACCATGGATGCTCTGCTAGAATATCTAATGTCCACAGCCAGAGAACTCTGGCGTGTGGCTGTTGAACTTGTGAAAAATGCCGGGTAGGTACAGTGTACGGAGGGAAACTCAGGTGCCAACTGAACATTGGTTGGTCTTTTAGCGAATTTTCAAAGAAAATGAAGCTATTGCAATGGCTTCGAAATTTAAATAATATAAATTTTTGGAAATATTCTTCATAGAAATCCGTTTCAGACCATTCTAAAACGATTCCTGAAATTTAACACTTTTTTATATGTATATATATATATTTATATATATGTGTGTCACTCCAGACGATAACTCTCGATAGAATTGAGATAAACAGCTCAAATTTGCACAAAAAATCTATCTTGGCAATCGAAAGGCTAAGTTCGAAGATGGGCGAAATTGGCCTACTCTAAGGAGGGTTTTGGCGCATTTAAAGTGCGCAAAAATTACCCAAAAATCCCCAAAATGTTATTTTCCAACAAGTGACCCCTCATTTTAAAGGTTTTTGCACGCTGAACACGATGGTGGAATCGGATTTTAGATATCTTGATCCGTTCTCAAATTAGAGCATTTAAAGTGCGCAAAAATTACCCAAAAATCCCCAAAATGTTATTTTCTAACAAGTGACCCCTCATTTTAAAGGTTTTTGTACGCTGAACACGATGGTGAAATCAGAATTGCGATATCTCATTCCGTTCTCAAACTGGAGCACTTTGAAGATTAAGGAACGTGGTTATTTCTTCGAAAATTCGCTCTTATAGCCATGCTGCATGACTGTGGTTTTTTACTCCTAGTGTTTTTGTGGCCTTGTGGACGCAACGCCTCTGATCATTGGCATTCTGTGTGTGGGCAGTGTTCGTCAGCTGGACTGAGATTTGTTAATCAGCGGAGTGAAGAACATCAATCGCTGATAGCCAAACACGATCCAGTCGTAATCATGCGAACAAAAAAGTGCAAAAATGCATCAAACCCACTTCGTCAAAGGCTGTATTCCGTCTCTCCGTCTAACTGTTGGTATGTTGGGAATTGATGTGGAAGCTGTATTGACGTCGATTAAGTGGAACTAACATCCCCTCGGGGGAGGAAATACGAAGATGTGTTCAGGCCTTTCATCGACCACTTAATGCGCATCTCCGTGCATCATAACCAAGTTTAATTGCTCAAGTTTGTCAACACAAGCCGCAGAGCCCAAGTAGCGGGTATCCGAACTCGAGAGTCACACGCCCGTCCTCTCACCGAAACACCGTTCATTTTGGAACAACACCGGAACAGATCCCCCACCCACTCAGATTCACTGCTATCTGTTTTGTAGCGGTTATCCTCAACCTTTCCTCTGTCAACGACACAAACAGTTCCAGTGCACGTTTGTTATTATTAATTTACAAGTTTTAGTTTACTAGTTTAGGCGAATTATAATAAATTATATTGCGATCAATATTCTGCAATACCACTCTGTCGGTCCTTTTCCTGATGGACTAGGATTATCAATCATAATTACCAACATTATTATTCAACTAAGGAAAGTCGGCATAATGCAAATAGGAACAGTAGTCCCTGACATGAAAGGCAGTCTGTAACAGTGATCCGCCAGCCCTTGTTGTTTTAATCTTCGCCATTTTGCTTCCTTACTACCGGAAGGCAGGGAAGCCTTGTCCTCCAGAACGAAAACTTTCGCTGCCATTTTGCGTTTCAGACATCAAGGAACATTTTTGGTTTCGTGTCTGCATGTCTTTCCTTCTGTCTGTTTGTGGTCAGTTCCTTGTAACGCCCATAACTACCCGAATAACGCTGCGAAGTCCTTGTCACATTTGGTTTATTATTCTGCTGGACACACCTACAGAAATTTTGGCTGTTCATTTATTGTTTCTTTCATGTGCAATAATTATTGAAATAGCTATTTCTGATGGTTTCCGCCAATTTTGGCACCCAGAAACACGAACGTCCTTTTTTGTTTATTATTTTGAATAATAAACCAAAAAAAGTGTGGTCAGTACCCTCGAGCTCCCTCCAGGAAAGCCCTAAATGGAGTACTGGAGCCGGCACGGGAATTAAATTTTCATGCAAACGAGCAGGATTCAATAATAACTCCGGGTGTTCTCAAAAATCTCTCCCAACTTCAAGAACTATTTAAAAACGCAAACAAATTCGAGATAACGGCGTCCTGGGGATGACAACCCCTATTTTTCACCCGTTAAGGATGAATGGGACGAATGGACCTTCAAACCTAATTTGATCAATTTTGGTTCATGGTAACTAAGAAAAGTGCCAGACAAAATTTTTTTTATTGCAGTTTCGGATTCTATATACCTTGAAACGGAAACCATCAAACATTGTGATGGTGGGGGGGTTACAATTTTTTTTCTAATGCTCGATTCCAAAGGTTTATTACCTTTGTAATAAACCTTGTAGGTATTGAAAATAAAATGATGAATCTTTTGGATTTTTTTATAGATACTTTGCAACTTGATGGTCCTGCAGTGGGGGACTTGAAGAATACCCCTGCCGTGCCCTGGCGTGTCGTAAGAGGCGACTAAATGGGATAGTGGGGGGCATCAGCCCCACTAATCGGGATGAGGCTGAAGTAACATACTTACTATAATGGCTCATCCCAAATAATCGAAGGCGCCTGGTGAGTCTACCAGTAGTGGCTTCGACACTGCGAGGGTAGGTCCAACTCTCTAGCTTTTTAGCAACCGACCTAGGGGAGGGAAACCCTGATCAAAAATGACCTGGTCCTCCAGGTTGGGGGTTGGACGCAGGGCTAACAACCCTGCTCCGAAAAAAAAACCCGTTACGAAACCTCATAGAAGAAAACGCCGGACTGATTTTAATGGTGACGGACACAGGCTTGGAAAAGGACAACAACTTAATTTAGCCACCTGGAACGTTAGAAGTCTTTTCAGTGTGGGAATGAGCCGTACGCTTATGAATGAACTGACAAGGTACCAAATAGATGTCATTGCCCTACAAGAGCTGAGGTGGAGGGACACGGAGCTGACTGACCTAAATGATTACCTGCTCATTAATAGTGGTGACACAAGAAACCGCTATGGCACAGGCTTCATGGTAGCAAGAAGATGGAAACAAGCAATATTGAATTACCAAGCTATCAATGAGCGGCTGTGCACTGTACGTCTACGTGGTAAGTTATTCAATATATCCCTTATCTCTGCACATGCACCAACAGAGGACAGTGACGAGGAAGCAAAGGATCGTTTCTAAGGTGAGCTGGAGCGTGTGTATGATGAGCTGCCAAAGTTTGATGTCAAGTTGGTATTGGGAGACTTTAATGCAAAGATTGGTAAAGAAATAGCACTCAGACCTACAATCGGTGCCCACAGTTTGCATGAAATCAGCAATGAGAACGGCCTTCGCCTGATAGACTTCGCAGCCGGAAGGGGAATGAGCATCAGCAGCACCTAGTTCCCACACAAAAACATCCACAAACAGACATGGTGCTCACCAGATGGACGAACTAGAAACCAGATCGATCATGTTCTCATTGATGTAAGACACGCAAGTGATATACTGGATGTAAGATCTTTCCGAGGAGCTGATTGTGACACAGACCATTTCCTAGTAAAAGTCGGATATAAACAGAGATTGGCAGTAAGATCAAGAGGCCAAGCAAACAAGATACCTGCTTATAACATTGATAAACTGAATGTGGATGAAGTGAAACAACGTTTCAGAGAAGTAGTAAGGGAGAAACTGTTGGCTGCAGGAGAAACTACGAATATAAATGCATCCTGGAATAAGGTAAAGAACGCTCTGGTTTCTGCAGCGGATGAAGTCCTGGGGCACAAGGAGTCTCCCCCTCGGAATGAGTGGTTTGATGAAGAATGTGAGCGCGTAATTCAGGACAGAAATGAAGCTCGGCAAAAGATGCTCCTGAGGACTACTAGGATGGCCACCCTGCCGTATCGACAGAAAAGGGCAGTCGTGAAAAGAGTGTGTCGGAAAAAGAAGAGAGAGCATGAAATAGCCAAGTTGGAAGCTCTCACCGAAGCTTATCACGATGGGAAGTCCAGAAGATTTTTCCGTGGTGTGAGGGATCTGAAGCAAGGCTTTAAACCGCGACTGGAGTTTTTGAAGAATCGACAGGGCAACCTTTTAACAAACAAAGAACATATCAAGGCAGAATGGGTAAATTATTTCGAACAGCTTCTCAACCGTCCAGAAACAGAGGTGGAGGCTCAGGATCGTCAAATACTTGAAGCCGCCCTACGAAATGAGGAAATAAATGACGAGGATGTGCCCCCAGATAGAGAGGAAATTAGAGAAATCATTGCAAGCCTGAAGAATAACAAGGCTCCAGGTGTGGATGGTATTGCGGCGGAGCTTCTGAAGCATGGAGGGGATGAACTCTTTGAAGAACTATACCAGCTCATCTGGGATATTTGGACCAGTGAGGAGATGCCAGATGAGTGGACAGCTGCCGTTCTTTGTCCTATCTACAAGAAAGGAGACAAGCTTACCTGTGGTAATTACAGAGGAATAGCACTCCTATGCACAGCATACAAAATCTTGTCAATAATAATCTCCAAACGATTGCAGCCTTATGCAGATAGGGCAGTGGGGGAGTATCAATGTGGTTTTCGTGCAGGTCGATCCACCACGGACCACATTTTCTCCCTTCGGCAGATGTTGGAAAAAGCCTTCGAGTTCAGCGTTACTCTGCATCACCTCTTTGTCGACTCCAAACAAGCATACGACAGTGTTAGCCGCACAGCCTTGCTGAAGGACCTTCTTGATTTTGGAATTCCCAAGAAACTAGTAAGGCTGGTAAAAATGACTTTGGATAACACAAGCTGTCAGATCAGAGTTCAGGGAGAACTGTCTGGATCATTCCGGGTTGGCTGTGGTCTCAGACAGGGTGATCCGGGGGCACCAAGTCTCTTTAATCTGTGCCTTGAGGGGGCTATTAGGGCTATTAGGACGAATCCTGGCGGCACAATCTACAGCAGAATGACGCAGCACATGGCGTATGCGGATGATGTTGAGATTGTTGGCCGAACCTTACCAGCATTGGATGGAGCATTCCAGGAGTTTGAGAAAGCCGCAACGCACAGAGGGCTCGTAGTTAACGAGCGTAAGACAATGTACATGTGCACGATGAGAGACCCCCCTGCTCAGTACGATGATTATGTCCAAATAAGTGGCCACCAGTTTCCTGTGTGCCAGGAATTCAAATACCTGGGTTCGCTGGTCACAAATCGTAATGATATAGGAGCTGAGATAAAGGCTAGATTGGCTGCCGGGAATCGGTGCTTCTGGGCGGTCCACAGGCTCCTCAAGTTTAACGCTCTCCCGAGGAAAGCAAAAATCACCCTATATAAAATAGTGATCAGACCCGTAGTCACTTATGGGTCGGAAACCTGGGTGCTGACAAGAGAGTGGGAGAATAACTTGAGGGTGTGGGAAAGGAAGATCTTGCGGCGAATTTATGGGCCAATATTTGATGAGAACTGTCGGTGGAGAATAAGGACCAATAGTGAGCTCCGCCAGCTGTACCAGGATCCTGATCTTGTCTGTTTCATAAAGAAGGGAAGACTTCGCTGGGTAGGGCACGTGGAACGAATGGAGCAGGAAAGAATACCACGGCAAATGCTCTATGGAAAACCAGGTGGTGGCAGACAAAGAGGCCGACCACGGATGAGATGGATGGATGACGTGGAGGCCGATCTGAGGAGCAACGGGGTCAGAAGATGGCGCCAGTTGGCTCAGGATAGGGATGAGTGGCGTCAGATGATTGAGGAGGCCCAGGTTCTATAGGACCGTAGCGCCAGGGAAGTAAGTAAGTAAGTTGCAACTTGAACAATCGTTGAGTATTATTGGGTAAATTGTTACACAACGGTAAATTACTGCACAACGGTAAATTGTTACACAACGGTTTATTACACTGTCTACGTAGAAGGGGCACCTATACAGGTAAATTACTACACAACGGTTTATTATTTGCCTTACGCTTCATGAATAACTACAAATAATTATTAATGATTGACTTATTGAATTCCGCGCATTTGTTTGAAACTTTAATTCCCGGGAGGCTCCAGTACTCGATTTAGGGCTTTCTGGGGGGGAGCTCGAGGGTATTGACTACAGAAAACAGTGATCTACGCAGTAGGGGCATATATACGGGTAAATAAAAAAACCTTTCAAAATTCCTCCCTGTTTCTGCTGGTGTCCCCCAAGGTGCCGTTTTAGGGCCCCTACTGTTTTCGGCCTTCATCTATGACTTGCCTCAGGTCCTAACGTCATGCCGGTACCATCTGTATGCGGATGACTTCCAAGTATATCTGCCATGCGCCCTTGATCAAACCTTAATCTCATCTATATTTTCTTTGAATCGGGAGCTAACTTCAATAGTTAACTGGGCTTCTAAAAATGGCATTGAGATTAACCCTTCTAAATCTCAGGCATTGATCATCTCTAGAACAGGCATTTCCACTGACCCCCTCTCCCCAATATTATTGAATGGAACTGTTATTCCATACTCCTCCAAGGCGAAGAACCTTGGGATCTATTTAGATAGTTGTTTGACATGGGAACACCCAATTGTTCAAATATGCCAGCGAGTGTATGGCTCACTACCTACATACATTGAGGAGGATGACCAATTTTACTCCGAGTGATACAAAGAAAAAACTCTTTACAGCTCTTGTGCTTCCTCATTTATTTTATGGCTCATCGTTGTTCTCTTATGCCCTGTCATCAGCCCTATTTCGCAAACTACATGTCGCCTTCAACGCCTGCAATAGATACGCTTTCAACATCAAGGCTCGCCACCCTGTAGGAGATAATACCTTGCTAGGTCTACCCCTAGATAAGCAGTATCAATTCAGACACCTAAAGCTCATCTTCCAAATTCTCAAAGGTTCTCAACCAACCTACCTCAACTCTCTCCTCACCCTTCCATCTTCTTCTAGATCCCATGCTCTAATGATCCCCATTCATAGTACCCGAATATTCTCGAGATCATTTGGGGTATCTGGGGCAAGACTCTGGAACACACTAACGGTTGCTACTCGATCCTCATCCACTCTGGGGCGATTCTTGACGGCAATAAGGAAGCACCTTAGTGACTCTTAGGAGTTTTTCTTTTCTTTTACTGTTGTTTCATACCTGCATATTTGATAATGTTATTCATTTACTCATTTTTTTCCCCATCTCTTCCTGTTAGATATTTACAAAATATGTGAATTACTTACACATACCATTTTATACTGATGTTTAACATGTATTCAAGTTGTTCTTGTATGCACTATAGACTACCTAGTCTGAAGCATAATAAAAGTTAAATAAATAAATAAAATAAATAAATAAATAATTTGCAGTTTTTGCTGATCGAATACATAGTTGTATTATTCACAGAATAATAAACCAATAATGGTCGAAATGGGCTGAAATTTAGAGGGTAGGTGGGAGTTGAGCCACAGATAGCCCCGTACCAAAATTATCAAAAAATTACCGTAACTTTCGTCTGCGCATGCGCATGTGAAATAATTGAAACGTCTGTAACTACATAAAATATCGTTGAAATGATTTCAAACTTGGGAGGGTGGATCAGAAATAATACTTCCTTATAAATTGCGTTAAAATCGTACGGTAACTTTCGTCAGCGCATGCGCAAAAATGAAATGCTGACCATTGTAACGCTTTTAACTACGCGAAAAGTAGGTAGTCGTAGAGAGCTCCAATTTTTAGGGTACACGCACGCGAGTTGGATGGCAGCTGGTCCCTTATCAAAATCATTGAAATCGTTCTGTAACTTTCGTCTGCGCATACGCAAACGTGAAATATTTAAAACGTCGACGGCAAACGCGTTCGTCGTTTTAAACGACGTTGACATGAGTTCAGACTTGGAGGATCGATCAGGCATAGTACTTTAATAGTTCCATATAAATATAATTATATAATAATTTCCATATTCCTTCGTAGGAAAGAATTCTCTTCAAGAAGTTTTACCTCTTTACCGGCTCTCGGAAAACTGTCGAACTGAAAATACGCTACAGGAATGAGTCCAAAAATATCAGTACCTACCTAGTTTGCTTTTTGGAGTTTTTTACGATATTTCCCGTTCCATTGCATTCGGAAGCTGTATCTTCGGTGATGGTGTTCGACAGCGATTAATATATATAGTATATGAAATTTAGTAACAGAGGGTAGGCATTTAAAGATCAGTAGACAAAAAACTTACAACAATTTCAGAGGGAATATTTCGCCTGGCAGGCAGGAAGATATTCCCTCTGAAATTGTTGTAAGTTCTTTGTCTGTTGATCTTTAAATTTCTATCCTCTCTTACCAAATTTCATATACTATATCACCAATTTTGTTTTCCCGTTTCCAAGTTTGCATATATATATATACATATCGGAACGTCGGTGCACCCCCAGAACACTGAACGCCACTAGCGCTACCTACCTACACGGAGGAGCACTAACCTCCGAAGGGTTTCGAAATCAGAAGACTAGATATTGTCAACCAAATTGTCAATCTCTGGTCATCTGATTTCGAAACCCTTCGGAGCGCTAGTGGCGTTCAGTGTTCTGGGGGTGCACTGACGTTCCGATTCCTCTTCCCCGAGATATATATCCCTTCAATTTCAGTCATGTGGCATGACCATAATGAGTGAATTTTTGAAGTTGGTGACTAGAATATTTTTGGCGATTTTACTCCCAACAAATCGAATTCGTTCCACTTTTTTGAGAAACAGTTTTGTGGCTTATGAAACAAAGTTTTCATGACTGGAGTCACCACATTATTGGAAATAATGAACCAAAATGTACACGAGTCAATATCCTACCCATCCCAATCAAATTAGTTATGTTGAAGTTCCCGTGTAATCCATTCCCGCAACCGAAACTTTTTTGAAGGCTGAAACACAAAGTCATCCAAATTTCTTGTGGTCCTCCAGACCAACTCTACGTAGGACTGCTGGATCTGATCATCCCTTCCAAGTTAAGGGTAAATGTCATGGATTTTAGTAAGAAATATTTTCAATAGATGGCTGCACCGTCGGGGGCAATCCAATATTCGGTTTATCTCTTGAACGGGTCAACCGATTTTCAATCTGTAAAATGTTCTGTAATCGTTATAAACAATCACAAGTGCGGAAATTCAGTTTTGAATTTTAAAATTTTTTTTCATGGAGTTCCCGAGATTGTTTTACTCAATTTCTATTTTTTTGAAAAAAGCAACTAGTACAATTGTAGCAAAAAAACCACAGTCATGCAGCATGGCTATAAGAGCGAATTTTCGAAGAAATAACTGATTTTATGTAAAATGTGATGTTTGGAATATCCCATTCAAATATGGGCAATCTTAAACTTATTGGGTAATTATAGGTATTCAAGTATGTACGTATATTGTAGTATTGGTACTACAATATACGTACAGTTACTTATCAAACATACGTACAGTACGTATGTTACGTATCCATTACCTACTCTGTATTGTATTGGATATTGGTAAATTTTTTGTTCCATTTTTTGCCGAGTAACACCTCGGTTTGTAGATTTTCCAACGCTGAACACGATGGTGAAGTCAGAATTGCGATATCCCATTCCGTTATCAGATTAGAGCAGACGAACCAGGAAGAACATCTTAAGAAATAACCACGTTCCTTCATCTTCAAAGTGCTCCAGTTTGAGAACGGAATGAGATATCGCAATTCTGATTTCACCATCGTGTTCAGCGTACAAAAAACTTTAAAATGAGGTGTCACTTGTCAGACTGCTTCATTTTGGGAATTTATGGGTAATTTTTCCCCCCTAAAACTCCCCAAAATTCCCCCTTAGAGTGACCCGATTCTGCCCATCTACGAACTTAGCCTGTCGATTGCCAAGACAGATTTTTCGTGCAAATTTGAACTTTTTATCTCAATTCTTTCGAGAGTTATCGTCTGGAATGACACATACATATATAAATATATAAATATATAAATATATATATAAATATATAAATATATAAATATATATATATATATATATATATATATATATACATATAATTTTTGGTGTCTTTCGGCAGTGAATTCAGGATGGTCTGAAACGGATTTTGGTATAAAAATCTTTCGGAAATTCGAGTTTTAAAAATTTTGGACCGAGAACAATAGCTTCCTTTTCTTCGAAAATTCGCTAAAAAATCGAAGAATCCAAATCCGTTTTCAGATTGAAAATCGGATCATTAGATCGAACGGCATCTAGGAAAATCACTATAACAATAGGGGCCTATTGTTAGCCCTTTAATCCTCTGGGGGGGCTCCACCCCTAGGCTGGTGCGTCGTTGACTTTCTACTTCCACCTCGTGAGAGTCTACCAGAGACCCTGGAATATAACCAGGGGTGTTGTTAGTCAAAATGTGTATAAAAATAGGTACTTATTTTGTATGTTTCAGTTACATGAGGTTTTGAGGTATCGTCTTCCATGTTTTTGTGGGACGATAAGACCGAATAAGAAATCGATGTTGACCAAAGAGTGGAAAGCTGACGTTCTACCAAAGGTTCAGCTCCCAAAATTGATTTTGTTATGAGTCAGAACCTGGGAAATCGTCTTAAATCGCCATCAATTTGTATAATAACACTAGAAAAGTGTCAGCACGTGAATCAGTGGCACTACCAATGATCAAAGATAACTTTGATAGCTAAGAGAAAACAGGAGCCTACCTAATTTGGGTTTTGGGGGCCAAAATGGGTGGAAACCATCAGAAGTAGCTATTTCAACTATGTCACATGAAACAAACAATAAATGAACAACCAACATTTCTGTAGATGTCCAATAGAATAATAAACCCATGTGACAAGGACTCTGCAGCGTTTTTCAAATGGAATAATATCACAGAACAACAAGCTCGACTTCATACAGCTATCCGTGATTATAATCAGGTGCTCCCTAGTGATATCTGGGCCGGATTTATACCGTTTGATTCACGATCATGTTGACGAACCTCTTCGGTGAAAACGAACGGCTGGTCGTACAAAGCTGCGCGTGGTCTCAAAAAACGCTTTAGTTCAAGATAAATTTAAAAACGTAAAAAAACCATGCCCTTCTACTGAAAGTTTTCATGCTACGGCGTTCTGAAAATGTCAACCCCTATTCTTCACCCCTTAGGGATAACTGACACTAATGCCGAGCTTCGCGGACCAACTGGACCCCAAACGGGACCTACAATGCAAATTTGTTATTTATACTGGTTGGAGAATTCGGGCCGTAATCTTCTGGAGCCCTCTTTATTTTTTTAGAAAATTGCTTTTTATTCTTATTTTTCCCACCATTAAAAAGAGCTCGCCTACATGTGGCATTCCTGCGTTTTCATCTGTCTGCGATTTTCTCCGCTATACATGCTGGGCTTTTTACCGTTATAATATATCTAATAGTTTTAGCGTGCCATTCGGGACCAATTTGGTAATCTAAAGCAGCCCCTCTAACTCTACTCGCTCTGCTGTTTTGTTTACCCACAGTAAACTTGGCCACTGATGCCATATAACTTTCTGCCAAGCAAATCTTCTAGTTGAAGAAATAGATGTAGAAGGAAAAATACACTCTTAGATGTGAACTGAGTCCCTCTGCTAGCTCAAATCAACAGGAAAGGGAAGGCATCGTTGCAAGGTGGGCCCAGGTAGAGGATTAGAGGGCTAACAATAGGCCCCATTGTTATAGTGATTTTCCCAGATGCCGTTCGATCTAATGATCTGATCTTCAATCTGAAAGCGGATTTGAATTCTTCGATTTTTTTCCTACAAAAGTACTAGTTGCTTTTTTTTTAAAGGTTGAAATTAAGTAAAATAATTTCGGGAACTCCATGAAAAAAAAAATTTTAAAATTCAAAACTGAATGTCCGCACTTGTGGTTGTTTATAACGATTACAGTACATTTTACAGATTGAAAATCGGTTGACCCGTTCAAGAGATAAACCGAATATTGGATTGGCTCATTTTGAAGCACAACGTGGTGGCGGTTCTTGGAACTAAACCCGGGACATTTACCCTTAAGCGGAAGTCATCCGGGGGTGCAGGGGGCGAAGCCCCCGCCGAGGCGCGCAGCGCCGAGTTTTTTAAATGAGTTTAGCCAGTTTGTATAGAAAAATAATTTATGACGATGAAACATGCGTGCGTTTTTTGAAAGAAAAGGGAGTGTTGCCGGACCAAAGAAAAAACTGCGATAAAATTAAAAGTGGTGTGCCATGTGGGGGTGAACTTAAGTTGTATTCTAAATCTAGTCGGAAATGTGATAGTGACGGGAATGTAATTAAAACAGCGTATTTGCGCTGTACAAAAATAAGGATGCCAAACATACCACACGATGAGAAAAACGAACATTTACCCTTAAGGCCAACGATGGGAACCCGCCCTAGCGCCAAAGAGAATTCAATTTATACTGTTTAATACATCCGATACTAATGTAACTTTCACTAACAATAAAGTTTGCTGGAAGAAAAAAAAAGTACTTTTGAGTTAGTTAATTAATAATACACCAAACGTAGCGAGTTGAAACCGGGGAAGAGTGATGGAGCTTGAAAGTAAGATTACCTGCAAAAGAAACATCACTTGTTTGACAAATAAGTCACAATGTGAAGTTTACCCTGAGTTATAATGAATTAAACAGGAAGTTCCAGAGTTTTTTTTACATTCGGGTATAGGGAAGTGAGCTCAGGGACGCGTCGAGCTGACAGAGACGCCATCTTCCGACTGAGCGAGCTTTTTCTTGAAGCGTCTCATCCTCAGCTCACCAAATTTCCATGCGGCTTCCTGACCGCTAATTTTGGCTTATTATTTTTTTCAATACTGAATCGGGCGTGAAAAAAGAAAATTAACCCACAGGTTTCCGTTTAAAGTAGTATCCGAAAATAGAATAAAAAATTTCGCACTTGTCTTAGTTTCAAGTAGAATTCCAAAATCGCTAACTTCGCACTTTTCTTAGTTGCCATGAACCAAAATTAAGTAAATTCGGTTTTTAAGTCCCATTTGGTGTATAAGCAGTTGGTCTGCGAAAATCTGCGTCACTCTCAGTTAGGGGTGAAAAATAGAGGTTGAAATTTCGAGAACACCTTAGCTCGGAATCTCACTAGAATGGTAAGTATATTTTATTATTTACGTTTTTATATTGCTCTCGAACTTCAGGATTTTTAAGACCACACGGATTGTACGTCCTTCCGTTCGCTCACAGTATAAGGCCATGAAATTTTCACAGAAAAGCTTCATCGAAATGAGTGAATAAAACGGTGTAGACAGAAATCAATGCTAGGGAACACCAATCACGCATGGCTGTTTGAAATCGAGTTGGTTGTTCCGGGATAATTAATTTTGGTTCATGGTAACTGAGGAAATTGCAAAGTATGGCGTACGGCAAGAGGACAGATTTTTTTTTTTTTTTTCAAAATTTGTTCTTGAACTATTCGTACCACGAAATGGATACCATGAAATGTTGAGAAGTTAATTTTTTGTTTAACCTCTCGATTCCGAAGATCGATTACTGAAAATAATAAACCAGTAATTTCCCTTCATCTCGCGAACTTAGTGGACGTACCGACTCGACGTTGGAGTCGTCAACGATTTCTATGGGGTTCACGACAGGCTGTTTGCATTTCGGAGGCTTCTGATGTTTAAAGGCTAATATAAATCGATTTTCGTGAACTGACGTAGGTGAACCCATTGGAAGTGACCTGGTGAAGAGTTTAGATTCTCTCACCCTCTAAACTCTCATAAGGGGCCCAGCCCAACAGCAAATGCCTAAAAATACCCACCGATTATCATATTATAATGAACTGCTAGACAGAGTGTTTTCAAAATTTTCCCGAATGTCGGGCAGATAGGGAGATAACATGGGTGAAGCATAATTTCAGGAATAGCAACGTTGTCGTAATGAACCAATTAGTCCAGAATTGCAGTGAGCTGTCTTAAAAATCCTAAAGCAACCAAAGGAGATGGGCGTTACTTTAATTTCTAGCAAGTCTGTAACTACCAAATCGGGTCCCAATGGAGTGTGTTTGTGGAATTTCCGTCAACATTCCAAATTTCTCGTTCTTCTCGTATTATACTCGCCATACTACTCTGTTCATGTATTAAATTCACAAAATTTCATCTTTACATAACCCAAAACCCAGAAAGTATTACTTTAAATGTTCGTCTGTTTTTGTTGAGGAGCGGGTACATGAAGGGATAGGAATGATTAGTAGTTAATCGAGTCCTGGTCAGAAAAAATTCCACTGAAAGAGGAAATGAGGGCAACTAAAAAACATCTGCCACTTCGAGTAGGCAGTACAGCTTCCTCACTTGAATCACATGAACTTATTGAATAGTTGGGTAGGCTCGTTTTGATACGGAACCATCTGTGATCCAACCCGTGTGTACTCTCAAATTTCAGCTCTCTACGACTATCTAGCGGCTCACTGCGGCTAGCTCTCTGCGTAGTTAAAAGCGGTACAACGAAACGGTCAGCATTTCAGGTTCGCGCATGCGCAGACGAAAGTTACAGTACGATTCCTTTGAAACCCATACGGAACTATCAAAGTATTGTTCCTGATCGGCCCTCCAAATCTGAACTCATTTCAACGATATATAAGGTAGTTATGGGCGTTTCAAGTATTTCATTTGCGCATGCGCAGACGGAACGATTTCCATGATTTTGAAACGGAATCATTTGCGATCCAACCTTCGTGCACCCTCAGAATATCAGCTCTCTACAACTATTTTTCGTGTAGTTAGAAGCGTTACAAGGTGATGGTCAACATTTCATGTTCGCGCATGCGCAGACGAAAGTTACTGTACGATTCTGATGAATTTAATATGGAACCATCAAAGTTTTATTCCTGATCGAGCCCCCGAATTTGAACTCATTTCAACTATATTTGAGGTAGTTATGGGCGTTTCGAGTATTTCACTTTTGCGCATGCGCAGACAAAAGTTACAGTACTTCTTCAATGATTTTTGTAAGGACCATCTGTGACCCAACCCCCACCTACCCTCCAATTTGCTGCCCTTGTCGACCATTATTTCGGGTAGTTGTGGACGTTACAAGGAATTACCACAGATAGACAGACACGAAACCAAAAATGTTCCTTGATGTCTGAAACGCAAAATGGTAGGTAGTGGATATTTAAATTTTGGAGGACACTAATTTTTTTTACTCAATAACGAATCCAAGGCTTCCCTATTATCGGTGGTGAGGAAGCAAAAAGTTCAACCACTGCAATAATTTCACCCAGTTTGGAATTTATCCTTTTATGCTAACCTTCAATAGGCAAAGGATTTTAATCTTCTGTTCATTTTAATGATTGTAAAGAAAGCTTTATTAAGATGTACATTTCCTGGGCCCATACTGTGAAAGAGGTATAATATTAGGTATTATAACAACGAACCGCTACCTCCATCTCGACAACCCGTCGCTCCCTGATTTTCGAAACTTGAGTCATCATGAATCATAATGCAGAGCATCATCATAATGATGAGCATCAGGATACGAGTAAATGAAGACCTCAACATCTGACTGAACCTAAAGAAATTATGGCCATAAAGACTATAGTAGTCTGCCTTTCATACATTCATCGAGTTTCTTAAGGAGTCATATGGTTCATGCCTTCGGATATGTGTTTTTCTGATGTTACATTTAGATTTCTAGCCACCGTCCCCCATCATAACCAGTCAACTGCACTCTCCAATGTTCGCAATTCGGTGTATGGCAGTAGTTTGAAGTTAGAGAACCTTTGATTTAATGCCTCGTGTTACATGATAGAACACTGTTACACCAGAATGCATAGGCAGTTGCCATGAAATAAGCACGTAAGATGGATAAAGGGAAAAGACAACGATTTCAACGCGGCCCTGTTCGATGGGTTTGTGACGAGGCTCAAAGGAAGGTGCGAATTGAATGTTTCAGTGACGGGTGTCCATCAGCCTTTTTGTTTGGACAACATCTGATGGCCTTCAAAAGCATTCGAGTGAGGGCCCGAAAATTGGTTCGGCCCAAACCCTCTCTCACAAAGATGTCTTGTAAACACCGCTGATCAAATACTTCGTTCCGCCAGAAAAAAAAACACCTCTTCCGTTTCCGCGGCAATACTCCGGGGAGGTATTAGAAGAATCGATGCAGAGTTAAGTGAATCGAGCAAAGAAGAGTTGGTAGGAGGTGAACGGGGTCGCTTGTCTAACTGAATTTAATACGCTTAAAGTGTCGGAAAAAAAGGCTCTTTCTAACACTCTCCTTCTGAATAATTCACCGAGTTGAGAGTGAACAATGTTGTTCCTGGTAGAATCGCAGTTCAACCTTGTCAGCACAAGCGAGGGCTGGAAGTTCGAATCCGAAGTGAGAACTTGAATATATCTGTTTGGAGTGGGATGTACTGAATTGGGTCATGGGGAGCCGCGAGACGTATAATGAAGAAGAGACAACACAGAAATAAGGGGAGAAATGAAGTTATTACTTCAAGGGTTAGGAAAAAGATAGCAGCTTAGTGTATTGTTCTTAGTTCGATGAAATACGAAAGACGTACAGATTCGTCGTGCCATCCCGTTCTAAAACGCTTTATAAATCATATTTCCATGTCGTTTTTTTATTATTTTCTGTACAGAATGAAATCCCTTCTGTCGGGATCAACGTCCCGTACGCAATACCCTCGACATGCTCATTACGAACGTACAGTCCTCATGAGATGAAATGTTATCGGTAAGTGCGGGTCGGCCCTCATCTTGTTACCGTACGAAATTTATCAAAATCCGACGGCAAGTTGCCTCTGCACATGTGCCGTCGTTATTTCTGAAACCCCACACTTTGCGCCTTAGTAGAGGCTGATTGGGAAGAGGCTCACGATTGGGTTCATGAACTTTAAAACTATGTTCATGTCGAGCTGGCGTAATCCATGGATTGTAGCCCGCCCGACATTTTTTTCTTGCTTCCTAACACCAAATAAAAAAATATATGATAATTGTCGTAAGTATTAAGGTAGGGTAGGTTTGGGTAGGGTTTTCTGATCGCTAACGGTTATCACCACAGCAGGCGTTAGTGGGAGAGGAGGCTAGCACCCCGCGGTTATCACCACAGCGAATGCTAGAGGACAGAGAGAGAGAGTGAGTGAGGGAGAAGCGTCCCACAGTTATCACCACAGCGAGTACTAGAGGAGAGGGAGCATCCCGCGGTTACCACCACAGCAGATGCAAGGAATGGTGAGACGAAAGTCGAAGGTAAGAGCGAGATCGGTCGAATGAAGAGCTGGGCGAGCTGGGTGGTATAGTACAGATGCCTCCACCTCGTCCCCCGTCCTCCAACGGCCGTTGAGGAGTGTTCGGAGTTCGATGGAGGGGAACCCCTTCTGGGTTTCAACCGCAGCATCGCGCAGCTCGTCTTTATCCTCTTTATTTGGTTAAATCATATATATTACATAGGAGTGGTAAATGTAGAATTTGAGGGGTACCACGACAATAATACTGATCAAACTTCATCAACCTTCATTGATGTCAAAACAAGTCCGTTTACTTTATTGTACATGCAATTTTTCTATTTCACAACCACTCTTGAGTTCACTGCACTGCAGTCAGTTGTGTAGGCTTTGCACCACTTATTCCTAGATATGCTGGTTCGTGCATGTGTTGATCAATGTACTGGACATAGTTACATATTGGACGTATATCAGGGGGTTGAAGAGACGGTGAGCAAAGAGAACGCTTGCTGAGTCCACTTGTTGATCAGTTCGGTACAGTTGAACAGGTTGATGTTTATAACAGCCGCAGTTAATAATGTCTCGAGTGATAATTCTCGAGATACTAATGGGCCAGCTGATGATGCGATAATCATAAATGATTCGAAATATCACTCTATCTCGAGGCGTTTTTTTAATTACCCCTCAGTGACCCTCAGACCCATTTCGCAGTGCGAGAATACAAGGGGCGCAACTCAAAATCCTTGTCACATGGTTTTATTATTCTATTGGACATACGTACAGAAATTCTGGCTGTTCACCAATTTTGGCCCCCAAAAACACGAATTAGGCTCGGCTTTTTTAAAAAGATTATCTTTGATCGTTGATAGTACCATTTAATTGTCTCTGATTCACCTGCTGATACTACTTCTAGTGTTATTATACAAATTTATGGTGATTTCAAACAATGTTCCATGTTTTTGACTAATAAAAAATGATTTTCGGGAGCTTTGTTACAACCTCAATTCTTCACTCTCCGGTCAAAATCAACTTAATATTCGATATCCTCGCCCTACAAAACATGTAAAACGATACCTCACAAGCTCATGTTAACTAAAGCCTCATACATCCCTCGAATACCCCTTTTTTACATCCATTTTTTTCCCACAACACCCCGAGTGTATGCCGATCGGGCTGCCGTGTTTCGGAGCACAACTAGGACCCAAATGGCGACTCGAACTGTGTGCGGAAAAACGACGGTTTTAGACCAAAATGTAACGTAAATTTCAGGCTGAAACTTCGTTAGAATCTCAATTTTCCACTCTGGTCAAAATCGACTTCATATTCGGTCTTCTCCTCCCAAAAAACATGGAAAACGATACCTCAAAAGCTCATGTTACTTACATGTTACTAAAACACTAAACGCTGCAAATTCCTTGTCACATGCGGGTTTATTATTCTATTGGACATACCTACAGAAATGTTGGCTGTTCATTTATTGTTTCTTGAATTTGCAGTAATTGAAATGGCTATTTTTGATGGCTTCAACCAATTTTGGCACCCCAAAAACACGAATTAGGCTCGGTTTTTTTAGTACAGATCATCTTTGATAACTGATAGTACCATTTAATTGTCTTGATGCACCTGTTGGTACTACTGCTAGTACTGCTAGTGTTTTCATACAAATGTATGCTAATTTCAGACAATTTCCCAGGTTTTTGACTCATAAAAATTAATTTCGGGAGCTTAACCTTCGGTCAAAATCAACTAAATATTCGGTATCCTCGCCCTAAAAACATGGAAAACAATACCTCAAAAGCTCAAGTTACTAAACAAAAAAAATAACTATTTTTATACCTATTTTCACTCATAAAACCCCTGGGTATAGTCCGATCGGGCTGGAAAGTTTTGGGACACAACTAGGGCCCAAATGGAGTATATGTGCGAAAGAACGAATTTTTTAGGCCGAAAATGAAGCCGGTACACTTGATACGGCGGACATAGCATTTTCTGAATCTGCGTACCTACCTTGAAACGTAAAAGAAAAAATTTTGAGGGGGTGTTATACAAATTTTTTGCTGATCGACGTCTACAGGCTTCATTTTCAGTCTAAAAAAATCGTTCTTTCGCACACATGCTCCATTTGGGCCCTAGTTGTGTCCCCAAACTTTTTAGCCCGATCGGAATATCCCCTGGGGTGTTATGAGTGAAAATGTGTGTAAAAATAGGTACTTTTTGCGTTTTAACAACATGTTAGTAACATGAGCTTCTGAGATATCATTTTCCATGTTTTCGGTTCGTAACTTATCCAGACAATTAAAGAAATGTCTAGGTAAGGTAGGTAGGTATGTCTACGTGGCATGGGCTGTGCCACCAGAGGATCGATTCTCCTGATTCAGACAGGTGCTTGGAACGATGAGAACACCGTATAGGTCCCTTATCAGTAGTTTTTGGAAATTCAAGATCGTGTTAATCACCAAATTCAATCAAATAGGTAGAAACTGCCAAGCAGATACCTAAATTCGTGATTTTACTACACTCACGTTTATAGTTATAAGGAAATATTACTTACATTCAAGGGAAGTAACAAAGTTGTACTTACCTTTAGTAGCGGATGATCCGTGAATGAAGGTGGTAGAACCCAAATCGCAGCACTAATAATCAAAAACACAATCACTGGTCAATACGGGCCAAATTGCACTCACGTGAGGTATCGGAGTGTCCATATATCTCTTCTCGCGGTTATTCGGCGGATAATACTGAGGCGATTCCAGGAAAAAACACACCATAATTTATATAGTCCAGGAAATATTGTTTAAAGATGAATTTTGACGTAAAACTACCGCATACCAACGAATAGCGGGCCATCTAGGGACTGACTTCAGAAAGTATCAGAGCGACGATTCTCCTGATTCACACAGGTACTCGGAACGATGAGAACACCGTATAGATCCCTTATCAGTAGTTTTTGGAAATTCACGATCGTGTTAACCACGAAATTCAATCAAATATGTAGAAACTCCCAAGTAGATACCTAAATTCGTGATTTTACTACTCTCCTGTTCATAGTTACAGGGAAATACGACTTAAAATAAAGGGAAATAACAGAGTTGTACTTACCTTTAGTAGCGGATGATCCGTGAATGAAGGTGGTAGAACCCAAATCGCATCACTAATAATCAAAAACACTGATCAATACGGGCCAACCTGGGGGCCTATTCACTAAAATAGATAGTGGAAAGAGATTATCTATTTTGAAAATCTCACGGGAGAGATGGTCTCCCCTGGGAGACATTCTCTTCCAATGTCTCCCGGGTTCGTCTATTTTACTGAATAGCTCCAGAGACCTTGAGAAAGAGATATGGATCCTAATACACGAAAATGCCATAGTATCTATAAAGTGCGAGATGTTTGTGCCCCCGGGAGTTCAATTCCTTAATAATGAACGCATTTCTTAGTAATACCTATTCAATGGGTACCTACCTACCTTAATCCATACTTGGACGTTTTTACTCACGAATCGGATAAAAGTTTAAATGAAATTGAAAAAAAGTCTCAATTATAAACAGAAAAAGTCGAATAAGTGGGCTTAATGCTTGTATTATATCTACACCTAATGAACGGCCACTCTTAGGAAGGTAGGTACCAACCTCAACCCGTACTTGGACGTTTTTACTCATGACTCAATAATTATGTAGGTATATATTTTTAATTATAATTGAAATGAGAAATTTAATCTTTATGAAATGAAAAACTTTAAGAAATGAAAAAAATACACGATCAAAATTACCGATGTGGTTGCGGATGAACGAGGATATTACACGAACACTGTGAAACAAACGAGAAATAGACTCTCTCTTTCGAGGTAATACACCTAATTAGCTGGGGGCCTATTCACTAAGCCAAAGAGACATCTCTTTCAGGTCCGATTCTCTCTTTGGGCCAAATAGATTTTTATAGTATCCATGACAGGGTTATTCAGTAACTTTTCAAAGAGAGAGTTGGCGGCCATCTTGGCATTCTCGATCTCTTTCAGAGAGACACCTAATTAGGTGTCTTCCCTCGAAAGAGAGAGTCTATTTCTCGTTTGTTTCACAGTGATCGTGTAATATCCTCCTTCATCCGTGTAATATCCTCCTTCATCCGCAACCACATCGGTACTTTTGATCGTGTATTCTTTCATTTCATAAAGGTAAGTCAATTTAAATTAAAAATATATACATAATCATTGATTCATGAGTAAAAACGTCCAAGTACGGGTTGAGGTAGGTACCTACCTACCTAAGAGGTTCATTAGGTGCAGATATAATACAAGCATTAAGCCCCCTAATTCGACTTTTTGTGTTTATAATTGAGACTTTTCAATTTCATTTAAACTTTTATCCGATTCGTGAGTAAAAACGTCCAAGTATGGATTAAGGTAGGTAGGTACCCATTGAATAGGTATTAAGAAATGCGTTCATTATTAAGGAATTGAACTCCCGGGGGCACAAACATCTCGCACTTCATGGATACTATGGCATTTTCGTGTATTAGGATCCATATCTCTTTCTCAAAGTCTCTGGAGCTATTCTGTAAAATAGACGAACCGGGAGACATTGGAACATTGGAAGAGACTGTCTTCCCGGGGGAGACTATCTCTCGCGGGAGATTTTCAAAATAGATAATCTCTTTCCACTGTCTATTTTAGTGAATAGGCCCCCTGTCTCTCTTAAAGAGATCGAGAATGCCAAAATGGCCGCCAACTCTCTCTTTTAAAAGTTACTGAATAACCCTGTCATGGATACTATAAAAATCCATTTTGCCAAAAGAGAGAGTTGGACCTGAAAGAGACCTCTTTGGCTTAGTGAATAGGCCCCCTGCACTCACGTAAGGTATCGGAGTGTCCATATATCTCTTCTCGCGGTTATTCGGCGGATAATACTGAGGCAATTCCAGGACAAAACACACCAAAATTTATAATCTAGTCCAGGAATTATTGTTTAAAGATGAATTTTGACGAAAAACTACCGCATACCAACCAGTTGCAAGCGATCTAGGGACTGACTTCAGAAAGTATCAGCAGAGTGGGCCTTGGTAGGTTTTTACTTCATATTTTCCCCTTTCATTTATCTGAATTCTCAATCTATTTTTCGGTTCGTAACTTATCCAGACAATTAAAGAAATGTCTAGGTAAGGTAGGTAGGTATGTCTACGTGGCATGGGGTGTGCCACCAGAGCATCGATTCTCCTGATTCACACAGGTACTCCAAACGATGAGAACACCGTATAGGTCCCTTATCAGTAGTTTTTGGAAATTCACGATCGTGTTAACCACGAAATTCAATCAAATATGTAGAACCTCCCGAGTAGATACCTAAATTCGTGATTTTACTACACTCACGTTTATAGTTTGTTATAGGGAAATATTACTTACAATCAAGGGAAATAACAGAGTTGTACTTACCTTTAGTAGCGGATGATCCGTGAATGAAGGTGGTAGAACCCAAATCGCATCACTAATAATCAAAAACACTGGTCAATACGGGCTAACCTGCACTCACGTGAGGTATCGGAGTGTCCATATCACTTCTCGCGGTTATTCGGCGGATAATACCGAGACGATTCCAGGAGAAAGCACACCAAAAATAATTTATAAATGTAATCCAGGAATAAAGACGCATTTTGACGACCGCATACCAACCAGTAGCGGGTGATCAACGGACTGACTTCAGAAATTATCAGCAGGGTGTGCCTTGGTAGGTATATTTACTTAATATTTTCTCCTTTCATTTATCTGAATACTCATTGTATTTTTCGGTTCGGAACTGCTCAAAACAGTTGAAGAAATTAATATGTAGGTAAGGTAGGTAGGCATGTCTACGTGGCATGGGCTGTGCCACCAGAGCGACGATTCTCCTGATTCAGAAAGGTACTCGGAACGATGAGAACACTAAAAACTCTTATAGATGGTTTTTGGAAATTCAAATCAAATAGGTCGAAACTTCCAAGTAGGTAGATAGGTACCTAAATTCATAATTACTATCCTCGACATGATAAATTATAAAGAAAATATTACTTAGAATAAACCTAAATAACATAATTTTACGGTACCTTTAGTATTGGACGGTCGGAGAATGAAGGTGGTGGAATCCAAATCGCAGCACTGAACACAATCATCATCGGCGCGGGCCGACAATGCACCCACGTTGGTTTTCGAATTGCCCATATCACTTCTCCCGATTAAATCGGCGGATACCGAAGCGATTCGAGGAGAAAACTCACAATAACACAGTAAAATTTAGTCCAGGAATTATTCTTCTATGATGAATTTGGAATAAAAACTACCACTTACCTACCATCCGTCGCGGGTGATCGGGCCAGACTGACTAATAGTGAGGGGTGGTAGCGTGGGGAAGGTGATGTGGCTGGGCGTGGTGGGGTAGGTATTCACTCGATTTTTATTTATTTATTCATTTATTTTTTTACCTGAATTTTCATTTTGTTTTTCTTTTCCTAACTGCTTCAAACAATCGAAGAAATAATATACAAGTTACTAATCTATGTGGCACTGGTTGTGCCACGAGGGCATCAGTTCACAACATGATTTAGTTCTTGGAACGATTAAAACACCAACTATACAACTATTGGTGGTTTATTGAAATTCAAGATCGCATTAATGACCAATTCCAATAAAATAGACGGAAAATACCAAGTATTAACCTACATCTGGAGAGTTTAAGCTCTGGCGGGCACACCCAATGCCACGTAGATTGGTAACTTCAATCATTTCGTGGATTTTTTTGGAAAAGGGTAAAAACAGGTAAAGACAATAAGTCGGGTAAAATGAAGGGAAAAATAATTAAAGTTACAAGTACCTAAGTGTCTACTTTCCCCTCCCCACCGCCTTCCCCACCTTGCCGCCCCACTCTATTAGTCAGTCCCTCGATCACCCGCGAGGGATGGTAGGTTTGTGGTAGTTTTTCGTCAAAATTCATCTTTAAACAATAATTCCTGGACTAGATTATTGTGTTTTTGTGTTTTTTCTCGAATCGCCTCGGAATGATCCGCCGATTGACCGCGAAGTGGTATGGGCATTCCGATGAATAACGTGTGTGCACTGATTGACCCGCGTTGATCAGTGGTTGTGTATGCGGTTAGTGCTACGAACTGGATTCTACCTTCATTCTCGGGATTGTACACACTACTAAAGGTACGTGCGACTTTGTTATTTTGATTTATTGTAAGTAATATTTCTTTAAATAACTACAAAGTCGAGGGTAATCATCATTAAACATACAGGTAATTATGAAACATTTTAGGTAGCAAAACTACTTATAGCAACGCAGGGGTAGGTGCAGTTTTTAAAAACTAAATAGCTATTAATTTATTATCTTGTTGCAAACTGATGAGATACGCACATTCTCCTAGGTTTAAGCAATAGCAAATGGTAGGATGTGGAGGTGAAACTGGAGAATCCAAGTCAGGAGATCCGACTTTGGTGGCACAAGCAGTTCCAAACTGTGCATTTTCATGATTATTTGGAAATGGTCCGAAGATGAACAGGAAAATACTACGGCAGGTCAAATGAAACGGAAAATTTCGTTCCTGCCTACCAACTCAATCAATGGTTGTGTGTTGTGATTTGGTTTTGTACCACCTTCATTCAAGATTCTACCACTGCTAAAGCTCCGTACTATGTTATTCGGTTTTATTGTAATATTTTCGATTATTTTTATTGTAATATGTGTCGAGTTGACGTCTTCTTATGCTCATCGCTTAGTGGCCAGTTACGGTATTTTTTCCCTCCACCGCGCCCTAATTGTCAGACTGGAGTCATATTTCGTACATGCCCTTTCTAGAACCCAAGCCCATGTCCTATCTGCCCCCGAAACTCAAACCCTTTCTGAGCCCATGAAGAGAGAAATTCGGCATATTCCCATACCTGTATACTTCACCAATAAAAAACGCTGCAAATCCCTGCACAACGGTTTATTATTTTGTATAGAATACCCTTCCGTTACAGATCACAGCTCTATGTATAGATAACCCGTCTATATAATATGATATGTACTATTCTATACATATTATGTAGATCGCAGACCCTCCGTAGGTTAGTACCTAACCCCGTACTCGTTTCTAGGTACCTACCTAAATCACGAGTTAAATGTTGCTAAAATAATTCTGCCGATGACAAACAGTACCTAACAAAAAGAAACACACATAATGAAGTTCTGAAAAGAAATTGTTGATGAGGAGTGAAAAAAGTTGCGAAAGTACCTACCAACAAACTCCAGCCCCTTCTACGTAGATGGTATAATGAACCGTTGTGTAATAATTTACCGTTGAGTAATGATTTACCGTAGTAATAATTTACCCATCAATAATACTTCAACGTTTGTTCAAGTTTCACTACCTACCAACAAACTCCAAAAGAGCCATCATTTCTTCAAATTAAATAATATCACAGAACAACCAACTCGACTTCATACTCCGCCAATATAATCAGGTGATCCCTAGCAATGATTTCATCTCCGCCAAATTTCCTATTGTGGGCGCGTCTCTGGTCACGAGATTTGGTTTGAATTGTATATAATTTCATTCACACTGGAGTCGAAAATGCCTGTCGGTGCAAACTTCGGGGCCTTACTGTGAACGAACGGCTGGACGTACGACGCTCCGGATGGTCGTAAAAAACTCGTAAGTTCAAGAACTATTTAAAACCGTAAAAATATTCACGTAAAAAAAATGGTATAGGCGTTTTGTAAATTTCAACCCCTATTTTGAACCCCTTAGAGATGACTCACAGTAACGTCGGGCTTCGAGGACCAACTAGACAGCGAACGGAACCTATAACCCGAATTTCATCAATTTTCTTTCATGGTAACTAAGAAAAGTGGCCCGTACGGCATACGGCGGACAGACAGAAATATTTTTATTGCATTTTCGGATTCTACATACCTTGAAACGTAAACCATCAAATTTTGAGGGGGGGTAAGCATTTTTTTTTTTCATGCTCGATTCCAATGGTTCATTATTGAAAATAATAAACCAAAACTAGGTTTGTACTTGAGATTAAGGAGATTGAACTCTAATCTACATCACAAAAATATCATTACACTTTTACCGGGTAGTTTTTTTAAATTTTTGGTTTATTATTTTCAATAATGAACCATTGGAATCGAGCATGGAAAAAAAAAAAAAAAATTCTAACCCCCCCTCAAAATTCGATGGTTTACGTTTCAAGGTACGTAGAACCCGAAAATGCAATAAAAATATTTCTGTCTGTCCGCCGTACTGGCCACTTTTCTTAGTTAGCATGAAACGAAATTGATGAAATTCGGGTTATAGGTTCCGTTCAAGGCCTAGTTGGTCCTCGAAGCTCGACGTTACTGTGAGTCATCTCTAAGGGGTTCAAAATAGGGGTTGAAATTTTCAGAACGCCGTATCTCGAAAACTTTTGATAGAAGGGTATGGTTTTTTTACGTTATTAAATTTGTCTTGAGCTAAACCATTTTTTGAGACCACCCGAAGCATTGTACGTCCAGCCGTTCGTGTGCACCAAAAAGCTTCGTCAACACGATCGTGAATCAAACGGTATAAATCTGGCCGGGATATCATCACTAGGGAGCACATGATTATAATCAAGGATGTCTGTATGAAGTCGAGTTGGTTGTTCTGCGATATTATTTCATTTGATAAGTGATGGACTATTGGATTTTGTTGGTAGGTACTTGTGAAACTTGAACAAACGTTGAAGTATTATTGATGGGTAAATTAATACACAATGACAAATTAATACACAACGGCAAATTATTACACAACGGTTCATCTACTGAGAAGGGGCTGGATTTGGTTGATCGGTACTTTTGCAACTTGACCAACCGTTGAAGTATTATTGATGGGCAAGTTATTACACAACGGCTCATTATACTTGACCACGAGGGTAGGTATTGACCACAGAAAACAGTGATCTACGCAGAAGGGGCATCTATTTCACTCTACATCAACAATTTTCCTTTAGAACTTCATTATTGCGTTTCTTTTTGCCGTTTTAGTTACTTTTTGTCATCGACAGAATTATTTTAGTAACATTTAACTCGTGATTTAGGTAGGTACCTAGTAACGAGTACGGGGTTAGGTACTAACCTACGGAGGGTCTGCGATCTACATAATATGTATAGAATAGTACATATAATTATTATATGAAGGGTTATCTATACATAGAGCTGTGATCTGTAACAGAAGGGTATTCTGTACAAAATAATAAACCGTTGTGCAGGGATTTGCAGCGTTTTTCCTCAGAGCGATGTTCACAAAAATAGTTCCTATCAAAACTGTGTGTGAAATAAATAAAGGTTCCATTCTTCTCATTTCCGGAGTCGGATATTTTGCATAATTAGTAGTCACTATCTACTAGCAATATTATTAATTGTAGGTTTGTACCTACTTCACGTTGGTATGTTACTGTCTTATTGTCTCATATGGTCATGCTGAGTGACTGATAATGTCCTATGGTTTTCTCCACAGAATGTGATCCAACATCATGGGCAGTGGGGCCTCAGGCAGCAGGTAGTTTTACATGGAAGAGGTCAGGTACTAAACAAAAACGAAAGTTGCTGCTAAAAAGCCCCCTTCGCCCTCAATCTGCTGTTCGAACCTCGAACTCTTAACGTCACCAGGAATCCAGGAGTCCAGGAATCGGCTGACTTTCCGTTCTTTTATTTTCCTGGGAAAAGCCTCCAAACTCACCCCTTCTTCTTCTTCTTTTTTTACAAACGGTTCCCATATCATTGCTTTCAGCTCTCCAGTCAGTTACTTCTCTAAACCCAACGGGTTCGGTCGGTCGGTAGTGTTGTAGTTCCGATGTGAATTTGACTGCTATGTAATTCATGAGTGGTGAAGATCACAGCAGGATTGGACCAGCAGACCTCTAAAAATGTGTTCCACCTTGCTTGGTATGTTCCACTTCTATTTTGCCTACCTCCCTACCATAATTTTCATACTAGTGCGCTGTGGTTTAGTTGTCCCCTTTGCAGGACGCGCTCTTTCCCCATAATTAAAATGGCTACTTTGTGATCATAACTGTAATCATAACCGCTTACCGCATAAGGTGCAAAAAGAAATTCGATGAATTGATGTAATCATAACCACTAATCAGCACTACACAAACGACTTGAGATGCCTCAGAATGAAAAACGTCCGCCAATTCGAGTAGGCCCTGTAGCTTCCTCACTTGAATCACACGAATAGTTGAGCAGGTTCATTTTGATACGGGACCATCTTCGATCCAACCCGCGTCTACCCTCAAAATTTCAGCTCCCTAAGATTATTTTTCGGTTAGTTAGACGCATTAGAAGTAAACGACCAACATTTCATATTCGCGCATGCGCAGACGAAAGTTGCAGTACAATTTCAATGAAATTCATATGGAACTACCAAAGAACTATTCCTGATCCACCCTCCAAATCTGAACTCATTTCTACAATATTTAAAGTAGCTAGTATGGGCGTTTCAAGTATTTCACGTTTGCGCATGCGCAGACGAAATGATTTCCATGATTTTGAAGCCGGACCATCTGCGATCCAACCCGTGTGTACCCGAAAAATTTCAGCTCTCTAAGACTGTTTTTCGCGAAGTGAAGCATTACAAGGAAATGGTCAACATTTCATGTTCGCGCATGCGCAGGCGAAAGTTACGTTACAATTCCACTGAAATTCGTTCGGGTCTATCAAATTATTATTCCTGATCGAACCTCATTTCAACGCTCTTTAGGGTAGTTATGGGCGTTCGAGTATTTCACGTTTGCGCATGCGCAGACGAAAGTTACCGTACTGTTTCAATGATTTTTGTGCGGGACTATCTGTGACCCAATCCGCACCTACCCTCTAAATTTCAGCTCATTTCGACCATTATTTCGGGTAGTTATGGGCGTTACAAGGAAATACCACAGGCAGACATACAGACAGACACGGAACCAGAAAATGTTCCTCGATGTCTGAAACGCAAAACTGGTAGTAGAAATTTTCATTTTGGAGGACATACATTTTTTTAACTCAATCACGAATCCAAGGCTTCCCTGCCTTCGGTGGTGTGGAAGCAAAAATTCCAGTCATGTAGCATGGCTTAAGGAGCGAATTTTCAACGAAATAGTTTGGAAAATTGACAATTTGAATTAATGATCATCTCCAGAGCACGGCCTGATTGGGTAATTGCGAGACCGTGACACGTCGGTCGTGCAGAAAAATTGTGTCAAAAAATCATTTTTGGATGTTTTGAACCAAGAAATTATTATTTTGATCACTCGATGCAGTTTGAACGTGCTGAAACTACTCACATTCGAGTCAGCGACCAACAAAACACTGTGAACGACACCTGTCATGCGTACATAAAAATTATGATTTTTTTTTCATAATTCGGACTACATTTTTAGCGGCCAACATTTCTGTTCCTCAAAATTTTTTCTTTAACGTTTCAAGGTGCGCAGAATCCAAAAACGTTGCGAAGTCTTTGTCACAGGGGTTTATTATTCTCGAATGAATACGGCACAATTGTGATCACACTGCATAGACCGACAAAGATATATTTGACGGTTCTAAAGACGAATATTAGGTTGCTATTTCTAAAAATGTAATTTCGATCACTGAAATTGTCATTGAATTGTCTTGATTCACCTGTTAATACTACCTCCTGTGTTATTACAAAACGTTCTTGTGATTACAGCCATTTTCACTGGTTTTTGACCTATAAATATTGAGTTTTGAGACTTTGTCAGAATATCAACCCTTTACTCGTTGGTCAAAATCAACTTCATATTTGGTCTCGTCGCCCTAAAAAACATGGAAATCGACATCTCACAAGCCCAGGTTCACTGAAACCTCAAAAACACCTCGAAAAGCCATATTTTTACACCCATTTGTTGAAACAAAATTGTTTAACCACCCCTCGAAATTTGATGGTTTCCGTTTCAAGGTATGTTGAATCCGAAAATGCAATTAAAAAACGCTGCAAAACCCTGCACAACGGTTTATTATTTTGTACAGAATACCCTCTCTGTATGGATAACCCGTCTATGTACTATTCAATACATGTTATGTAGATCGCAGACCCTCCGTAGGTTAGTACCTACCCTCGTACTCAAATGAAATAATATCACAGAACAACCAACTCGACTTCATACTCCGTGAATATAATCAGGTGCTTCCTAGCAGTGATTATCTCGGGCCAGATCCCAAATGTTATTGCGTCCCTAGCGATGATATTTGGGCTGAATGTATACTATTTCATTGACCATCCTGTTGAAAATGCCTGTCGGTGCAAACTTCTGGGCCTCACTGTGAACGAACGGCTGTACGTACACAGTGCTCCGGGTGGTCTTAAAAAAAACTCCCAAGTTCAAGAACTATTTTTTAAAACCGTAAAAATTCGAGAAAACGGCGTCCTGGAGACTTCAACTCCTATTTTTCACCCCTTAGAGATGACTGACAGTAACGCCGAGCTTCGAGGACCAACTGGACCCCAAATGAGACCTATAAACCGAATTTCATCAATTTTGGTTCATGGTACCTAAGAATAGTGGCCAGTACGGCGGACGGACAGAAAGTTTTTTATTGCATTTTCGGATTCTACGTACCTTGAAACGGAAACCATCAAATTTTGAGGGGGGGTTAAACATTTTGTTTTTTCATGCTCGATTCCAAAGTTTCATTATTGAAAATAATAAAACAAAAATTTCTGTCCGTCCACCATACTTCGCACTTTTCATAGTTACCATGAACCAAAGTTAACGAAATTTTATGTGTAGGTCTCGTTCGGGGTCCAATTGGTCCTCGAAGCTCGACGTTACTGTTAGCCATCTCCAAGCGGTGATAAATAGGGGTTGAAATCTCCAGGACGCCGTTATCTCGAATTTTTTGACCATCACCAGGAACGCGCTAACAATCGGGAATTGGCCCGAGATAAAATGATTGCTAGGGATCACCTGATTATATTCACTGAGTATGAAGTCGAGTTGGCTGTTCTGTGATATTAGTTCATTTGAAAAACGCTGCAAAGTCCTTGTCACATGGGTTTATTATTCAATTATCTTATTGGTCTACAGAAATGCCGGCTGTTTATTTATTGTTTCTTTCATGTAAATTAATTGAAATGGCTATTTCTGGTGGTTTCCACAAATTTTGGCCCCCAGAACTTGAATTAGGTACTACGCTCCTTTTTTTTTTCTTCAAATTACCCTTGATCATTGATTGTACCATTTAATCGTCTTGATCCACGTGTTGACACTTTTTCTAGTAATATTATACAAATTGATGGTGATTTCAGACGATTTCGCAGGTTTTTGACTCATAAAAAATCAATTTTGGGAGCTGAACATCTGGTGCAACCTCAATTTTCCACTCCTTGGTCAAAATCGACTTCATATTCGGTCTTCTCGTCTCCAAAAACATGGAAAACGATACCTCAAAAGCTCATTTTACTAACATGTTACTAAAACACAAAAAGTACCTATTTTTATACACATTTTCACTCATAACTCCTCTGGATATATTCCGATCGGGCTGAAAAGTTTCGGGACACAACTAGGGCCCAAATGGAGCATGTGTGCGAAAGAACGATTTTTTTAGACCGAAAATGAAGCCTGTAGACGTGATACGGCGTACGGCGTACGGCGTACGGCGGACGGCGGACGGCGGACGGACATTGCATTTTTGTAATCTACGCACCTTGAAACGGAAAAGAAAAAATTTTGAGGGGGTGTTATACAAATTTTTTGCTGAGCTAATACATAGGTGTATTATTCACAGAATAATAAACCAAAATGGATGGCTCTTGGAGTTTGTTGATAGGTAGTGAAACTTGAACAAAGGTTGAAGTATTATTGATGGATAAATTATTTTACAATGGTAAATTATTACACAATGGTTCACTATACCATCTACGTAGAAGGGGCTGGAGTTTGTTGGTAGGTACTTTTGCAACTTTTGCACTCCACATCAACAATTTCCCTTCAGAACTTCATTATTTGCGTTTCTTTTTGCCATTTTAGGTACTGTTTGTCATAGACAGAATTATTTTAGCAATATTTAACTCGTGATTTAGGTAGGTACCTAGTAACGAGTACGGGGTTAGGTACTAACCTACGGAGGGTCTGCCATCTGCATAATATGTATAGAATAGTACATATGTTATATAGAAGGGTTATCTATACAGAGCTGTGATCTGTAACAGAAGGGTATACTTTTCAAAATAATAAACCGTTGTGCAGGTATTTGCAGCGTTTTTGCATTTTCGGATTCAAGATACCTTGAAACGGAAACCATCAAATTTTGATGGTGGCTGTGGGTGGGGGGTTAAACTTTTTCTTCATGCCCCAATTCCAAAGGTTCATTATTGAAAATAATGAACCAAAAATTGGAGAAAATAAAGTGACCTATTCCATTTTTGAACGTGTTTTGGTTTATTATTCTCCGAATAATACACCTATGTAATCGCTCAGCAAAAAATTTTTATAACCCCCCCTCAAACTTTTTTCTTTTCCGTTTCAAGGTGCGTAGATTCAAAAAACGCTGCAAAGTCCTTGTCACATGGGTTTATTATTCTACCGGACATACCTACAGAAATGCTGGCTGTTCATTTATTAGCGAATTTTCAAAGAAAATGAAGCTATTGCAATGGCTTCGAAATTTAAATAATATAAATTTTTGGAAATTTTCTTCATAGAAATCCGTTTCAGACCATTCTAAAACGATTCCTGAAATTTAACACTTTTTTATATGTATATATATATATATTTATTTATATATGTGTCACTCCAGACGATAACTCTCGATAGAATTGAGATAAACAGCTCAAATTTGCACAAAAAATCTATCTTGGCAATCGAAAGGCTAAGTTCGAAGATGGGCGAAATTGGCCTACTCTAAGGAGGGTTTTGGCGCATTTAAAGTGCGCAAAAATTACCCAAAAATCCCCAAAATGTTATTTTCCAACAAGTGACCCCTCATTTTAAAGGTGTTTGCACGCTGAACACGATGGTGGAATCGGATTTTAGATATCTTGATCCGTTCTCAAATTAGAGCATTTAAAGTGCGCAAAAATTACCTAAAAATCCCCAAAATGTTATTTTCTAACAAGTGACCCCTCATTTTAAAGGTTTTTGCACGCTGAACACGATGGTGGAATCGGATTTTAGATATCTTGATCCGTTCTCAAATTAGAGCATTTAAAGTGCGCAAAAATTACCCAAAAATCCCCAAAATGTTATTTTCCAACAAGTGACCCCTCATTTTAAAGGTTTTTGCACGCTGAACACGATGGTGGAATCGGATTTTAGATATCTTGATCCGTTCTCAAATTAGAGCATTTAAAGTGCGCAAAAATTACCCAAAAATCCCCAAAATGTTATTTTCTAACAAGTGACCCCTCATTTTAAAGGTTTTTGCACGCTGAACACGATAGTGAAATCGGATTTTAGATATCTAAATCCGTTCTTAAATTAGAGCATTTAAAGTGCGCAAAAATTACCCAAAACTAGGATAATCTTTAAACTCTTACCCCCACCCCCTTAGAGTGGTCAGATTGAAAAATGTGAGAAGTATTAATTGAAGACGAGAGTTCGAAGCAAAAAAGGGGGAGGCAAACGATTAGTACAACTCCTTGAATTTACCCACAGCGATCAAATAAATAAGCACTTAGTACAATTACGTAATAAACAAACGGTAGAATCAGGATGGACAAAACGTACAAATTAAAATAAATACGAAGAGAATATACATAGAAAACCAAATTTTAGACCGAAGTTTTCCTTTATTCAAAACCATAGCCATTAATTCGAATATTTCTTTGAAAATTCGCTCATTAAGTCATGCTGCATGACTGATTTTTTTTTGCTTTCATTTGAAATAACTGAAATAGCTATTTTTGGTGGTTTCCACCAATTTTGGCCCCCAAAACACGAATTAGGTACGCTCCTTTTTTTTTTTTTTCAAATTATCCTTGATCATTGATAGTGCAATTTAATCGTCTTGATCCACCTCTTGATACTTGTTCTAGTGTTATTCTACAAATTGATGGTGATTTCAGACGATTTTCCAGGTTTTTGACTAATAAAAAATCAATTTTGGGAGCTGAACATCTGGTAGAACCTCAATTTTCTATTCTTTGGTCAAAATCGACTTCATATTCGGTCTTCTCGTCCCCAAAAACATGAAAAACGATACCTTAAAAGCTCATGTTACCAACATGTTGCTAAAACGCAAAAAGTACCTATTTTTATACACATTTTCACTCATAACACCCCTGGGTATATTCCGATCGGGCTGAAAAGTTTCGGGACACAACTAGGGCCCAAATGGAGCATGTGTGAGAAAGAACGATTTTTTTAGACCGAAAATGAAGCCTGTACACGTGATACGGCGGACGGCGTACGGCGGACGGCGGACGGCGGACGGCGGACGGCGGACGGCGTACGGCGGACGGCGTACGGCGGACGGACATTGCATTTTTGGAATCTACGTACCTTGAAACAGAAAAGAAAAAATTTTGAGGGGGTGTTATAAAAATTTTTTGCTGAGCGATTACATAGGTGTATTATTCACAGAATAATAAACCAAAATGCAATGTCCGTCCGCCGTCCGCCGTACGCCGTCCGCCGTATCACGTGTACAGGCTTCATTTTCGGTCTAAAAAAGTCGTTCTTTCGCCCACATGCTCCATTTGGGCCCTAGTTGTGTCCCGAAACTTTTCAGCCCGATCGGAATATTCCCAGGGGTGTTGTGATTGAAAATGTGCGTAAAAATAGGTACTTTTTGCGTTTTAGCAACATGTTGGTAACATGAGCTTTTGAGGTATCGTTTCCCATGTTTTTGGGGACGAGAAGATCGAATATGAGGTCGATTTTGGCCAAGGAGTGGAAAATTGAGGTTGTACCTGATGTTCAGCTCCCAAAATTGATTTTGTATGAGTCAAAATCTGCGAAATCGTCTGAAATCACCATCAGTTTGTAGAATAACACTAGAAAAAGTGTCAACACGTGGATCAAGACGATTAAATGGCACTATCAATGATCAAAGTTAATTTGAAAAAAAAAAGATCGTACCTACCTACCTAATTTGTGTTTTGGGGGCCAAAATTGTTGGAAACCATCAGAAATAGCTATTTTCAATTATTTCACATGAAACAAACAATAAATGTACAGCCAACATTTCTGTAGAATAATAAACCTCATGTGACAAGGACTTTGCAGCGTTTTTTTTGTACATTGGATATTTTTCACATGGGGAAAAATAAGACATATCCATGTACCGATGTATCTGCTTGCAATGTAGATACTCATCATCAGTTTACTGATGTTTTATTCATGAATCATCATAACGTCGTTTTTTGTTCAAGTTACAGGATTATCTATCAACAAAATCCAAAAAAACCATCATTCTTCAAATGAAATCATAAAACGAAACAAACATACTAAGCTGTTCTCTAGCATTGATATTTGGGCTGGATGCATAATGTATGATTTACACGCTGAACGTACGGCTGGACGTAAAACGCATGGTTCTGAGGCTGCAATGCTAATTAAATAACAATGATTCTGTTATATCCTGGCACCTACTCTGATTCCCTGATCCTTTCAGTCGGGCGGCTCCGGGCCTCTGCTGGTTCGGGCTCCGGGTAAATCTACATCCCCAGCCAGGTAGAAATCCTACAAAAATATATCATACAAATAAGTTCATCCTGTTGACGAAAGTAATACAGCGGTAGTGGGAAGTTGATGTCTTCTTCCAGGTGGATTCTAAAAACTTCGTAATATCACCTCCTTCAGGTGCTGGAAGCTACGAAAACCAGCGAAATCGTAGAGCATTCCCCGCAGGAGTACAGAACTCCGAATGGAATGGAAGCATCCTCAGGCGAACCCCGTACTACGGAAGGCAGTTCACCCTGGGCGCGGGAGGCTGTCACGATCTCGCTACTAATGCTACTGTTAATTGCATTCCTCTCTGTAAATTGCTACCCTTTCTCCTCCCTCCAACTCCTAGTCTCGGCACTTCCAGAGGAAGAAGATTGAGAACTGCTCCGTCCCTTCGAAACACTCCTTTTCTCACGGGTTCCACTGCTTTAGCTATGTTGACTACCTCCACCTTCCCCCATTTCTTAGCCCGCTCTGCTTTTTACCGGTGCCTCCAGAAAAATAACCGTCTTCGAGATCCGGAGGCGAGTTCTACGTTTAAAAAGGGCTCAGCAGAATTTATCCCGTTTTCCTCTCAACCTTCCATTTCCTTCCCCTCATTACCCTAACATGTCAAATTTGTCAAACTGCGTTCCCTTTTAATCTCGACCATTTTTAAAAGCTTCATAGAGAAGGCAGTGAACTTAAATTGCGCTACCTTCTCTCTTCACTGAAGGCAGCTGCAGCTAAAACCCTTGAATATCTCCCGCGTTGAATAATAACGCCGTAAGTCAAGGTTTGCATCAT
This sequence comes from Leptopterna dolabrata, assembly GCA_954871275.1. NCBI lineage: Eukaryota > Metazoa > Arthropoda > Insecta > Hemiptera > Miridae > Leptopterna > Leptopterna dolabrata. The sequence goes on along the minus strand of OX940975.1, from coordinate 82,981,770 downwards.
TCTCTCTTCTTAGCTACGATAACCTAGATCCAGCTGTACAGCGCCATGATATCCAGACCAAAGAGTACCGTCCTCCACCTCCCAAAACATAATTTAATGATGATTTTTTCCACAATAATGACCCAATTTGTCAAGTCCAAAAAAAGTCATTATTGGAGAGTGTTGCTATACTATGACAGGAGCTGTCATTGTATGGGGGGGGGGGGGGGTTATTTTTGCTCTTTGCATACACAAGAACCATGAAAAAGTAATGAACAGATGATACCTGTAGTTCACTATGATTGAATCACAGAGGGAGAAATGTGGGAGGAGCGAGTTGTGTGAGAGGGTCCCCATCTCTAAATCTACTTCCATATGAAAAAGGTTATACTTTCATCCGCTTTTCAGACGTTTTCGAAGAAGTATGAACCTCTTTTAAGCGCGTTTCGGCTGGGGAGTGAATCCAAACGCACGTAATGTCACGCTCAGATGCTCCCTGCGTTGCCTATTCCACCTCACAGAGCTGTGGCGTATCCAGGATTGTTGAGTAGGGAGGTTATCGGAAATGGAAAAAATTTCCTGTCATGCAGCATGGCTATAAAAGCGAATTTTCAAAGAAATATTCTCCTTCTATTGTGTAAAACGATGATATAGCAAGAAACCATACACTTTTCTTAAAATTATATAATTTTTCGTGATTTTAGGCATTTTTACAGATGTTTGACACTGATAAAGTCAAATTTGGCCACTTGTTTGTGAGAAAAATAGTTTCATCATCGGGATAGTCCCTCCGTCGTGATTAATCATCCCACACAACTTCAGGTGAATTAGTATCGATTTTAGCCATTAATACCAATTTTTTACCCCCAAAAATGAAAATCTGACCCCTATTCCGTGTGAAAAACAACTGAAATGGTATTTCCTGTCTTTACTCACCCTTCCATATCGCTTCCAGTGATTATATATCAATTGTTTGCAATTTTAGCCGTTCTTACCGACTTTTGACCCCTAAAAACTCCAATTTGACCCCCTTGGAATTTTTGAAAATCGAACTCTTCGAACTCATCTTTTTGTTTAGCAGTGCAAACGTTTGGGAGAAATTTGGAATTTGCATCACGTTCCCAAGGACAGATATCATCTGGAGTGGCACATAAATATACATAATATATCATTTTTTGTTAAAATCTAGGGAAGAACAGAGGATCCTGTGAAACGGATTTGCATATAAAAATATTTCAAAAATTCATGTTCTGAAATCTTTACCCATTGCAATAGCTTCATTTCTCTTGAAAATTCGCTAATAAGGTTTGACATTACAAACAAAGCTGAATTTAAATTAAATTTAACAAAGCACTAAATGTTACAGGTAAAGTTAGGCAAGATAAACTGATGAAGTAAAAAATTTATTTGGCAACAATGTTCGAGAATTTCCAAGGAAAATGAAGCTATTGCAATGGGTCCAAAATTTTCAGAGAATAAGTTTTTGAAATTATTTTATAGGCAAATCCGTTTCATAGCATCCTGATTTCATCCCTAGATTTTAACAACAATTTATCCGTGTATTATATATATTTATTTATGTGTCAATCCAGACGATATCTGTCCTTGGGTACGCGTTAAAAATTCCAAATTTCGCCAAAATGTTCTTGTTGCCAAACAAAAAGATGAGCAGTTTTCAAAAATTTGACTTCATTCAATTTTTCAGCAATTTTTCAGAAATTTGGGGTCAATTTAAGTTTTTAGGGGTCAAAAATTGGTAACACGACTAAAATATTATAATATAAACTCACTGAAAGTGGTATGGAAGGATGAGGAACATACCATTTCAGTTGTTTTTTACACAGAATAGGGGTCTAATTAGGTTTTTTGGGGGTCAACAATTGGTATTAATGGCTACAACAGTATTATTCAGCTGAAGGGACCATTTAGATTTCTGAGGGACTATTTCGATAAGCATTTTTGTCAAAAAGAGTGGGTCAAGTTTTTGGGACAGATCATTTGTAATAAAATAAACGTAATATTATTTAACTGTTTAATCATGTTTGGTTTACCGTTTAATCTGTTATTGTTGTATTTGTTTGTTACTTTTGTGATTGTTATCATTCTTAAGATTTGATTTGAATTTGAGATAAAGTTTTCAAGCCCCCACTAACCCCCCCTGGCTACGCCACTGTCACATGGAGATAAGAGGAAGAGTGAGACAGATCCGCACAACCTGCGAAATTTTCATTTTGTTTTATTGTTTTCAATAATTAACCTTTGGAATCGAGCATGGAAAAAAAGTTAACCTCCTCTCAAAATTTGATGGTTTCTGTTCTATGGTACGTACCTAATACGAAAATGGAATAAGAACGCTGCAAATTATTACACAGCGGTTCATTATTTATTTACTTCTATGGATGCAAATTATAGCACAGCGGTTTATTATTTGCATGTACAGATTTCCCCTGCCTGCTCCACTACTCGATTAACGGCTTTCCTGGGGGGAGCTCGCATGTTAGTAGGTACCGACCACAGAAAACAGCGATCTGGGCAAAAGTGGCATCTATACAGGTAAATAATAAACCGTTGTGTAATAATTTGCAGTGTTTTTTGTTATTTTGGTCTCTTGGCCGATAGTAATAATTATAATTGAACAACTCAAGTTTACATGCCAAGATAGGGACTCAGCGCTAGTAAAGCTCAGCGGGCGCGAGTTCAATTCCCGACGCGACCTGAATATTTCTGCGCCGTAGCTCGAAAACATCATAAAGTGTATTTTTTTTTTTTTTAACGTTACGATCTCGAACATGTGGATTTCGAACACTTACGTCCAGCGGTTCGTTCACAGTAAGGCCCCGAACATTGGATACGTAACATGAGTGTGAATGAAAATAATGAAGATACGTTCTAAATCCAGCCCAGATATCATTGCTAGGGATCACCTGATTATAATTTCGGATGGCTGTATGAAATCGAGTTGGTTTTTTCCGTAATATTATTTATTTTGAAGAATGATGGTTATTTTGGATTTTACTGATAGATACTTTTGTTGATTTGAACTTTGGATAATTTTGATAATTCGGGATCGTTTGGAAAATTCGGGATAATTTTGGGTTCTGCTGATGTATATATACTTCCGTAACTTGAACAAAATGACATGCGTATCATTAAATAATTATTATAATCTCGAATTCCTCAATCTACTGCATATTTGTGAAATTGTAAATGCCTGGCCCTGCTCCAGTAGTAGGTTCTCGATTTAGTGCTTTCCCGGGGGAAGCACGAGGTTAGCTGTAAAACAGTGATCTCCGCAGGTGCTTCCATAATGAAAATTATAAACCCTTGTGTAATCATTTTCAACTTTTTATTTCTGTCATCGAAGATGAAAAATCCCGAAGATGGAGGAAGATTTCAGTTGCACCGCAATAGGAGCTATTAAAGGTCCAATCAGTATCTCACCTCCGTAATGCGATAAGGACCGTTGTGGAGAGATTGTCTCGGGAGGTAAACTGACTAGGGATTAATTTAGATTAGTGGTCCGGCAGAGCCGGGCGGCGGTAGCTCCATCCTTCAACTCCTTGGCCGGACGAGCTCTTGCGGCTCCTTCCATGTTTTCCCGGTGATGGAAGGACGAAGCTAATCCAGGATCACCACAGGGCCTCTGCGTCACCATCCAAATAAACCTCAACTTAGTTCTCTACAACAGAGAGTCTCCTAATTTCGTGAAAATACGACAATTTCGCTAACTAAATTTGTTCGACCGTATTAGATCGTTCTCTGTTTTTGTTACGACGATTATAATAACATCGAAGACGAACCAGGGCCGTCCATTGATTGCGTACCTGTGATTTTGGTTTATTATTCTGTGAATAATCCACCTATGTATTCGCTGAGCAAAAAATGTTTATAACACCCCATCAAAATTTTTTCATTTACATTTCAAGGTGCGTAGATTCCAAAAATGCAATGTCCGCCCGCCGTACGCCGTATCATGCATACCGGCTTCATTTTCGGTCTGGAAAATTCGTTCCTTTGCACAGTGGCCCCATTGGATCCTAGTTGTGTCCCGAAACTTTGTAGCCCGATCGGAATATACCCAAGGGTGTTATGGGTGAAAAATTGGTGTAAAAAAAGTTTTTTTTTGGTATTTTTGTAACATGAGCTTGTGATGTATCGTTTTCCATGTTTTTTAGCAGAATATGAAGTCGATTTTGATCAAAGAGTAAATAATTGAGGTTCTAACGAAGCTTAATTTACGTTAAATTTTGTTCTAAAATCGTCGTTCCTCATGACAAAGTTTGGGTCCAAATTTTGGAACACATTTGGCTCCTAGTGTTGCTCCGAAGCTCGGCCGCTCGATCGGAATAGACCCAGGGGTTTTATGGGGGGAGAAATGGGTGTAAAAATAGGGTTTTCGAGGGATTTTTGAGGTTTTAGTAAAAATGAGCATGTGATGTATCGTTTTCCATGTTTTCTAGGGCAGGAAGACATTCAATATGAAGTTGATTTTGACCAGAGAGTGAAGAATTGAGGTTGTAACGAAGGCTCAGCACCCAAAATTCATTTTTTATTGGTCAAAAACCTGGGTAACTGTGTGAAATAACCGTAAATTTGTATAATAACACTAGAAGTAGTATCAACAGGTGAATCAAGACAATTAATGAACAGTTAATGAAATCAAAACACTATCAATGATCAAAGATAATTTGTAAAAATTGGAAGCCTAATTTGTGTTATTGGGAAACATCAAATGAACAGCCAATATTTCTGTAGGTATGTCCAATAGAATAATAAACCCATGTGACAAGGACTTTGCAGCGTTTTTTCCCATTTCGGTCCCTCCCTAATCGTAAGCAAACGTGCAAGCGAACTACCACGCCATTTCCCCATCACCCCGCCTAAGCATTAGAAAATGCACATTTTCAAAACTTTTTAAGAACTACCTGATTATAGCCGTCTTCATTTCGAACTGAGTATGATTAAATAATAAGAAGTAATTCAGTGTTATTTCAGAACTGTATTTCAATATTACAGTTAGGTGGCTACCTAACCTGGTGTTATAAAAAACGACTTTGTAATACGAAGAAAAATTTTATGTCGTGGTACCGCTCAAATTCTTACATTTATCACTCCTATGTATTATAAAAGAGATTTAACCAAATGAACGAGAGGAACGAGTGGAAAGGGGCCTTTATAAGGAGCCCGGCCAGCCTAGCTCTTCATTCGACTGAACACACTCTTACTACTCTCTCTGACACCTCCTCACTCACTCACTCTCTCTCTCTCTCACACCTCCTCACTCACTCACTCTCTCTCTCTCTCTCTTTCCCTTGCATCTGCTGTGGTGGTAACCGCGGGATGCTTCCTTTCCTCTAGTACTAGCTGTGGTGATAACGGCGGGGTAATAGCATCCCATATCCTCTGGCGTCTGCTGCGGTGATAACTGAGGGACGCCTTCCCTTCTTCTAGCATTGGCTGTGGTGGTAACCGCAGGGTGCTAGCAAAATACTCCTATGGAGCACCTAATACCTGCTGTGATGGTAACCGTGGGGTATTAGTTTCCTTCCTCCTGGTGCCTGCTGTGGTGATAACCGCGGGGCACCTTCCTTTCTCTCCTCTAGCACTTGCTGTGGTGGTAACCGTTAGCAAAGTACTCCTAAGGAGCACCTAATACCTGCTGTGGTGATGACCCACGGGTTATCAGTTTCTCTCATATCCTTCCAACTAATACCTGCTGTGGGATTAGCTTCCTTCCTATCCAAACCTACCCTACCATTAGGGATCACAACAGCGTATTATATATGTTACTTTGGTATGAACGGCTTCTTCCAACTCTTTGTTGATTTTGAGGTGTTTTCAAAGTTTCCCAGACAATGTTGACCGTATTTTGAAGTGCTAAAGCTGAAATTGCGGGTCTGGACGCCTGGAGTTGTCACAGAGATTCCCATGACACCTATCAATTTTTTCGGAAGAGAAAACCCAAAAGAAGCCGAAACCCAAACACATCATTTAACAACATTGCTGCTTCTGTATTCGAAATTCGACTGCTAATTCGAATATGCTAACATCTCAAACAGCTGGGAGGTAGGTGTGGTATGGCATTCGATTAATTTCATGGGTATCTTGAAAATATCGTATTTAGGTACTGAAGCCTACTTACTTTGTTTGCGGAAACAAAACGCTCAAGTGAACAACCTTTGAGCCATCACTCGCGAAGAAATCGTGTAAATCCATTTCAAAGGAAAGCGGAGTTATTGAAAAATAGTCTATTTCCACTAATACGCGAAAAACGCTGCAAAGTCCTTGTCACATGGGTTTATTATTCTACTGGAAATACGTACAGAAATTTTGGCAGTTCATTTATTGTATCTTGCGTGTGCAATGATTGAAATAGCTATTTTTGATGGTTTCCACCAATTTTGGCCCCCAAAAACACGAATTAGGCTCGGCTTTTTTCTAACAGATTAGTTTTGATCATTGATAGTACCATTTAATTGTCTTGGTCACCTGCTGATACTACTTCCAGTGTTATTATACAAATGTATGGTGATTTCAGACTAATAACCGCTGCAAATCCCTGCACAACGGTTTATTATTATTATTTAAGAGTGATGATTTGAGGTTGTAACAAAGGTTATGCTCCCGAAATTCATTTTATTATGAGTCAAAAACATGGGAAATTGTCTGAAATCACCATACATTTGTATAATAACACTAGAAGTAGTATCAACAGGTGAATCAAGACAATTAAATGGTACTATCAATAATCAAAGATGATCTTTAAAAAAAAAGTCGAGCCTAATTCGTGTTTTTGGGGGCCAAAATTGGTGGAAACCATCAAAAATAGCCATTTAAAGGTTTGCACACGAAAGAAACAATAAATGAACAGCCAACATTGTTCATTGTGTTCTTCGCATTTGAATTTTATCAAAATTATGTTGAGAGTATCTACTTAGGTATTTTTTCCATTTCAGTGCTTTTGCCCACTAGCCCGTCTCAAGATTCACCAAAATCCATTGGTATGAGTCCGAAGTATCTTTCTTTCAATTATATCTTCTAACTTCAACCAGGATTCACCGGTGAATGTCCAGTGTTAGAGTTAATTCCCGACGTTCAGCAATCACATTGATAAATCTCACTATTTGCCAGTATATCTTGAGTGTAACTTCAGAATTTTGCAGTAACATAACATAATACAGCTAGATTTAATACAGGTATCAATAAATCAGTAGTTAATAGCTGATAAGTAGCAGGTGAAAATTCTAGGATGGGAACATCAAAGTGGAAATCAGCGAAAAATCCATGGGAGTGAAAGGTGTATTACCTCATTTATAATCCAGTGTGACACTCAGAAAGGACAGACCGAGGCCGGTACGGTAATTTCACAAGGTCCTACTGGATCTCACTTCCACACAATTACTTCATTCAACTTTGATGTAAGTATTTCCACATGTCCTGCCGAATTAAACGCCTGCGGTTTTAAAATTGAGCCCCCCCCCCCCGCCCCCCTCGTCCACGTGCCCATTACCTGGTAAAGAGGTAATTTGGCTTCCAAGTGCTCACCGGACTGGACGGAGTCGAGCGCTGTGGCCCTTCATCAAAGGGGACCCTTCTCGCGTCTAAATATCCAACCGGGACGACGTTTGTGAGCGGAGCAAAGAGCCCTTGTTCGAGGAGCCCTAGTGATTATCATTGGTACCGTGGTTACCTTTGTCACAAGCTTTCCACCGCAATTGTTAATAGGACCCCCCCCCCCCCCCCCCCTGCCATTCCAAACAGGTAGTGCCCAGAGCTTCAATATTAGCAAGTCAAACATAACCCAAACAACCTTCGACCTGTGGTTATCTAAAATCTCTGTGATTCAGTAGAAAAAATGTATGTCCTCCAAAATGAAAATTTCCACTACCATTTTACATTTCAGACATCAGGGAACATTTTTGGTTCCCTATCTGTCTGTCTGTCTGTGGTAATTCCTTGTAACGCCCATAACTACCCGAAATAATGGTCGAAATGGGCTGAAATTTGGAGGGTAGGTGCGGGTTGGGTCAGAGATGGTCCCTTTCCAAAATTATTTGAAAAGTACTGTTACTTTCGTCTGCGCATGCGCAAACGTGAAATACTTTAAACGCCCATAACTACCTTAAATATCGTTGAAATGAGTTCAAACTTGGAGGGTCGATCAGGAATATTACTTTGATAGTTCCTTATGAATTTCATTGGAATCGTAGTGTAACTTTCTTCTGCGCATGCGCGAACAGTCAATTTCAGCTGAAATTTTGGGGGTACACGGTGGTTGGGTCGCAGGTGATCCCGTTTCAAAATCATGGAAATCGTTCTGTCTGCGCATACGCAAACTTTATATACTTGAAACGCCCATAACTACCTTAAATATAGTTGAAATGAGTTCAGATTTGGAGGGTCGATCAGGAATAATACTTTGATAGTTCCTTATGAATTTTATTGGAACCGTAATTTAAATTTCGTCTGCGCATGCGCGAACATGAAATGTTGACCATTTTTTTGTAGCGCTTCTAACAACACGAAAAATAGTCGTAGAGAGCTGACATTTTGAGGGTAGACGTGGGTTGGATCGTAGATGGTCCCGTATCAAAACGAAACTATCCAACTATTCTTATACGTTCATGTGATTGAGGTGAGGAAGCTACGCTGCCTAATCGAATTGGCAGACGCTTTTTTTGTTTTCATTATTTTCTTCCTGCCGTCACCTATTGGTAGAATTTCCACCGGAAAATGAACTGTTAAATTATTTGTAGACTTTTCAATGTGTATGACCGAAATTATAAAATTATAGTAGGTAAGCTCAGCATGATTATATCATCTGACATAGCTTTTCGCACTGCTCTCTAGATTCGCGTTATAACCAGTGACACCTGGAGTATTTTTAACACACGTGAAAATAGATTATCTTTTGTGAAAATCTCCTGGGAAAGTTAGTCTCCCTCTTCCAGTGTCTCCCAGGTTCGTCTATTTTACTGAAATAGCTCTCAATAATATTTATATATTTTTAATGAACAATCGACTCAACTTTAAGAAATGAAAAAACACAAATCAAAATTAGCCGATGAACGAAGGATGATACACGATCACTATCGAACAAACGAGGATGAGAAAGTGACTATCTCTTTCCAGAAAAGACACCTACTTAGGTGTCTCTCTGAAAGAGATCGAAAATGCCAAGATGGCCGCCAACTCTCTCTTTCAGAAGTTACTGAATAACCCTGTCATGGATACTATACAACTCTCTTCTGCCAAAAGAGAGAGTCGGACCGAAAAGAGACGTCTCTTTGGCTTAGTGAATAGGCCTCCTGGTTTTCTCTCACGTTTGCCATCTGTAGTAGCCGGTTTATCCAAAGAGGCTTCAGTTATCTGAAAATCGTTTCAGTCTTGACATGAATTCCTTCATTTCTCCTAAGTCTGATCCCCATAAAATTCCAACTTCTACGTAATATATCATCAAAACGCTGCAAATTATTACACAAAGGGTTATTTTTTACCTGTATAGATTCTCCTTCAGCGCAGATCGCTGTTTTCTGTGGTCAATACCTGCCCTCGTGCTACCCCCGAGGAAAGCCGTCAATCGAGTCTGGCAATTACAGCTACATAAAAATGCGCGGGATTCAATAATGTATTCAATCATCAATTATTTTTTGTTATTCATGAAGCATAGCGTTTGTTCAAGTTACAAACCTGTCAGCAAAATCCAAAAGAGCCATCTTTATTCAAATTACAAATAGTACCACAGAACAGCAAACTCGATTTCAGACAGCCACGCTTGATATTATAATCAGGCAAAGATATCTGGGCCGGATTTATACCGTTTGATTCACGATCTTGTTGACGAAGTTATTCAGTACAAACGAACGGCTGGACGTGCAATGCTCGGGGTGGTCTCAAAACATTCGTTAGTTCAAGATCAATTTAAAAACGTTAAAAAAAAACCATACCCTTCTAGTGAAAGTTGTCGAGCTACGGCGTTCTGAAAATGTCAACCCCCTATTTTTCACCCCTTCTGACAGTAACGCCGAGCTTCTCGGACCCGCTAGACCCCAGACAGGACCTACAAACCAAATTTCATTCATTTTGGTTCATGGTAACTAACGAAAGTGCGAAGTACGGTATAAGGCGGACGGAAAGAAATTTTTTTGTATCCCATATTCGGATTCCATGTACCTTGAAACGGAAAACATCAAATTTTGAGGTTTATTTCTTCCTTTTCGATTCCAAATGTTCATTATTGAAAATAATAAACCCAAAACTCCTATTCTTCCCCTTTGGACGATAAAACAAACACGAATCACCTTGACGAAGCCTCGGCTTTTAGATGAAGTTTTGGTTTTCAGCAAGCGATTGCATCTCACTGTCCATTGCTGTTCTCCATTTGGCTGCTGCCTCCGTGCTCTTTGGCTTCCGTAAAAGCCAATGGTTCTCCACATTGTGCTACCATCGCAGACTGGCCGTATCTGTCGGGTGGATGAACGTGATATCGATATCGAAGTTGCATTCCTTGCTCCGCTTCAATCGATTCAGGCAATCTTGGGCTCCCAGGTCGAGGCTTTCACGGTTTTCTTTCGATCTGATCTTGATGGGTATACTTAGCGTATAGCTCTTTATTTTGAAAAAAACGTCATCTCTACGTCTCTTATTACAGGTAGCCATATTCGATACCCGTCCTTGACATCGCAGTACCCAACTGAGACTTTCATCGGTCTTCTCTTTCTCTGCATTGCCACTCACTTTCAGTTAACATCCTCAAGTCTTCAGTAGTGCGTGCTTCATGTAGGTACTGCTCTATCCCGATCTCCGTGATCCCTGAAAATCCCTTCAGAAACACATCATCAATCAGAACCTAAATTGCAGTGGCGTCAGGAGTTTCATGTTTGCACATAATTTAGGTGAGCTCATGAACATTGCAGATGTGGGATTTCAAACAGCTCATATCGGCGAGTGACCGAGAATAAGCATTTTAAGAGCTAAAAACATTTTCGCGCAAAAAATATAGAACATGGAGTTTGTTGGTCGAAACTGGTAATTCAACTGATTCTCGAGGTTGAAGGAGATTTATGGGTACACGGTAACCAAAAATTTGCTCGTTGGGTCATACTTTAAGGTTAGATCTTCAGGAATACAGATGGTCTCAGATTTCATGTTTCACTCACCTCGACAGATTCTCTAATTATCCTCATCGACATCGTATGATTCATTTGTACCTATGTTATTTTTGAACACACAGACGGAAGACTTTTGAGTGAAGGTGCCATTCGTTTTCACGTGGTACAAAACGAAAAAGATAGACCGAATTTGGTGATGTTAATCTATGTAAAATCACACTGAATTATGATTTTATTATTCAGAAATATATATTCCAATGCGTAAAGATTGGTGATGTTTTTTCTAGGGTGGCTGACCATGGTGGCTTAAGAAGAGGCTGATGATGAATACGTCAAGGTAAGATTCTCAAACATTTTCAGACATAATGGACAGGATTTCGGAGTAGGAAATCCACCCCCCCTTCCCCCATCTTTAAAGGCTCCATTGCATTAACCTAGCTACCTACCTACTCTTGAGCATAAATGATTGTAAGATTGAGGAATATTACCTGTCCTTCCAACGGAGGAATAATGCCTAACCACACATGATACAGTTTCCATATTTTGGTGACAGTAGTAGCATCTAACTTGAACTCAGATTGCCGAAAGAAAAACCACAGCCTCACAAAAATCCAGAGATTCAGGTTGAAACGAGAAGAAAGTTTGTAGTCTTACCTATATCTATACAAGTTAAGTCCGCCTGATGAATCCGTGGGTCTACGAATAAATCTGTAGGGTCGGCATCACTGCAATTGGGGACTTTAAATCGAAAAGACGAAAGAGCCGGAAAATGTGCTCGATATAAGTGGGGGATTTCTCCGGAAGATATTATGCTGTTTGCACTATCAGAGATGTTTCTAACTGTTCCGCTAGCCGTTAGACGCACACACTATGTTGTGGTGATCCCTAATGGTAGGGCAGGTTTTGTAGGAAGGAACCTAAACTATACCTCCCGGTTATCACCACAGCGAGTATTAGGTGCTCCTTGGGATTATTTTGCTGGCACCCCGCGGTTACCACCACAGCGAGTATGAAATACCCCGTGGTTACCACCACAGCGAGTGCCAAGGAGAGGAGAGATAAGGTGTGAGGTTAGTGAGAGAGAGGTCATATGTAAGAGTGAGATTGATCGAGTGAAGAACTGGGCTAGCACGGCCGCTTATAAAGGCCCCTTTCCACCCGTCCCCTGTCCATCAACGGCCGTTATGACCGTTGAGGGGCGATGGTGGTTGATGGAGGGGACCCTTCTCCTACTTGCGTCGCTCAGCTCGTCGTTCCCCTTGTTTATTTGGTTAATTTAAGTAGTAAATGTACAATTTTGAGGGGTACCACAACATTATGTCAGACGCGTGTGTGTGCGTGTGCCTGTGATATTCCCATATATAATTACGTTCCCGCTACGGTGGTTGACACTTGACTGGGAACTCGATAGCCGGGTTTACACTGGTCGAGAAGAAGGTAGAGTAGAGTGCATTCTACTCTACCGACCACTAATCCTACTAAGTAATTCTACTCTACTCTACCTGGATCATTCACACGTCAGTTGAGTGCTGCTTTCAGAAAGGTATTGTGAAGAATTCTCTCTGCTGATTTTCTGATTTGCTTTCTATTCTGATCTGATCGTTTAGTTTTTCTGTGCCATATCTGTTAAAAAGAAAACATTTAATTGATCAAGCCGGTAGTTATATACAATACACTTGTCACCCACGATTATGTTAATATTGAGATATTTAACTTGAAATACAATTTAAAGAAAAATGAATTACAAATTAAAGGTGGGAATGAGTATAAATGTAAAAAATTTGGAGATTTCACCCTTAGAAGTCGTTGTCCTCCTCAGAAGAGCTGTTGCCGTCAATTGGTTGTGGGTCGTCATTTGGAAGCTGTGGCGCTGGCACTATAAACTTTGTTAAAGTTATTTCACAGCTGTTGCACGAAAAATCCTCGTCATAAGAACTACAACCTGCCATGAGGATAACTCGATAACTGACAATCGCACTCGAGACAGACAGATTGTCGCCTTTGACCTCGCGATAACCATGTTTGATGCCGGTTATCTACAAATACCTGGAGTTTCCGACTTTTTATTCGTCTTTCTTTATCTTCAGAATTGCATTCTGAACGAAATATCTCAATATTAATACAATTGTGGGTGACAAGTGAATTGTATATAATTACCACAAAGCCTTTACTTCGTTTGCCCAGTGTTTTGTCGAAGGAAATGGAAAAGTTGTTGAATGAGGAAGCAAGAAGGGAATGGGTCAGGGGTTGGATCGGACGGAGAGAAACCCATGGAGTATCAGCCAAATTAATGAAAGAGCTGATGTTTTAAAATCCAGATAAGTTAAAACTTCTGATGAGATTTTGCCCTGAGGCATTTCAACGAATACTTGGCATGGTGTCGCCATTGCTCACAGGCAGTGATACTGTAAGAAGGATGCCATAACTCCCAGAGTAATGTTGGAGGTCACTCCTAACCAAGACTAAAGTGCCTCTTTCCTTCTTCCTGAGAGCAGGTGAAAAATTTGAACAGTGGAGTTCAAATTTTGGTACTGGGGTAGTCAGTACTCACTCTACCACCGCGCTAGTCCTCCAACTCTACCACTTACTAGCCAATTGTACTCTACCGGTAGAGTCAATTGTACTCTACCGAAAATGTTTAAACGAGTGGGTAGAATGATTATTCTACTCAAACTTCAACTCGACCAATGTAAACCCGGCTTATATGTATACCTATTCCCATTTGGTATTTAATGTAACTATCACAAATTTTGATCTCTCCTGAAAATATCCAATAATTAAATGAAGTGTAGCGAACCGTTGAAGTCGACGATTGATAAAGATAGCGTTGATTCGAGTGTGATGGCTGTATGCAAATAGAGAACTAAGTGGACACTAATTGCTGTTTGTCTTGGGTATCTAATTGAATGTATTGGCTCGCATCCGGTGGCCGTTTGATGTGGTCCGGCCCTTGCCGAACCTGAGGTCTGAGCTGGGCTATCGATTGCTAAGTGTTGAATTGAATCGTCCAGGTGGAGGATATAACGACCGTCAAATTACTGAAGGGTCGTTGGATAAATTGCATCGGAATGCCCGTCCAAGTACAAAATATTCATTTTCATAGATATTACACGGTACATTTACGGTACATTTTCACTTGGCCAATTACAGTGGAGGGTAGTTGGCAGCATGCCCAAAAAACCTAAACTTTGTTGACGGTCTAATAATTTTGTACAGGACATACCGTGGGCAAAAACTTTACTTGAGCTTTTATGTTTGCGTGGTCAAAAACCGACCTCCACTGACGTCGCCTTAGAAAAACTTCCCAAACAAATGAAGGCACGAGTGTAAGAGGGTGCCAAGTGATATTTTCACAAAAAGTCGTTGTTTTTTTCATAAATGAAGGTTTTGAAGCGCTATCTATCAATGGTGGCAGCCTGGATACGCACTAACAACTCCTTGGAGAGATATAGAATGGAAGAAGGTGACATGTCTGCATGTCACTAGATTTCTTCATGTTTTCAATGGAAGAAGGTGCTATAAGACCTTGTTACTTTTGTTTTTGGGTGTTCAATAAAGATTCCTATTATACTCGCTTCACCAAGAAAACTGTGACTATTTAAAACTATTCCGGTATACGGTATAACAGTATTCATGGACCGTATGTGAACGAACCACATAATAAATTATCCTCAGCATTTCAGATCGGTTGGTAGATTTTTTCTCTATCAATTGCGGTGTTTCGATAGACAGAACAACGGAACCACGTGCATAACCGTAAAAGGAAGGAGAGCCCTAAAATCGGTTCCACGGTCAGAACATCAACGTTGTTTGCGACCCAGTAGGAAAAAAAAATGACGGAAGGGACGAGAATCTCGCCGAAACTACGGAAAACCTCCTGGAAAAAGGAGACCTCCATTAACTCGGTGGCGTTATGATAAGTGAAGAGAAACTCCGTACTTTATGACCCTTTGCTCTTCGCCTTTCCCTCTCTCCATAGCCCTTTGGAAAACTTTAATTTTTATTTACAGCCTCCCGCGGGAGGCCTCCGGCTGTGTCATGCACTGTTGACCACCCTTAGAGGAAAGCTATACCTCCTTCGAGGAAGGTTAGTCCACCCTCTGAATACTAAACTAACCCTTCGACTTATGCATGGCTTCCTCTCCTTTCTTCTTCTTTCAAATCTATTCTTTCCTCTGCTACAACTTTATGAAAAATGTTAAGGTTTCCAAGCGCTCCGGACAATAAAAAGGTGTGTGCGAGTTCCTGCACTTGAACCAGGTTACCTACATTTTACATTAGGTAGGTATTGATCATGAATAGGAACGTATTTCCGCTAATTCTATCGAGTTTTTCCTCATTAAGAATGTGATTAGTACTATGTGGCTGGGGGAGCAGTTGGATAAAGTTTTCTCACGTCGACGGTATTTTCACATAGATAGTGAACCAAAAATATTGACAACAGGAAATAGATTTTATATTAGGTTCGTTCGCGGTGGCCATCTGACTGTCTTCAAACCGTCAGATCCATCATTTGGCGTTCGCGGTGGTCTTGCGGACTCGTCTCGGACTGTATAGCATCCATAGGATGCTGTTGGCGGTGTTTTTCTGGCGGTTCGAAGACAGTTCCAAGACCGTCAGATCAGTCCGCGGATTTTCCGATGTACTCCTTTCTGACTGCTCGCCCCCACTACCACTCGCCCGTTTAAGCCAATCAAATCATTTCTCATCGCACTGTCGTTCGTCGTTATTCGTTCTGTGTGTTCATTCTAATAACCCTACCTACCCACTTCTCAGCATTCTACGTAGTATAGTAGAGTTTTCTGTGCACTTCTCTCACTTGCGTTTTGGTACTTCTCACGATGAGTTCATCCAGTGATGAGGGGTCGATCACTCCTATCGAGGTGTCATCGGAAGATGATTTGGACTTACTCCATCCAGTGAAAAAAAAAGAAAACTATCTGGAAGAAGTTTTTCCTGTATTCGACGATGAAACTTTTTTTGTTCATTCTCATCCAGAAGACGTCACTGGCCGTTCTGTTAGGGACAGATTGGCATCTCTACTAGCGTCTTGAATTCATTTATTATAGTATTGTTTACATAACTACCCAAGCTTTTGTATTTCAATCACCATATCCTTCAACGACTGATCTTATAGTGAGCACTTGTATGTCCCTGAATCAAGTTTCCTACCACAACGATAAACGCCGCAAATTCTACTGGCACAAATAACTAGAGGGGTTAACAAAAAAATTGTAATGGACATACAAAATTGCTGCCTATAGATTTATTTCGTGCGTCGGTGGTCGGTTGAATATCCCAATTGAAAAACTTAGTGCCACTTACCTACCTACCTAATTTTACGATTACGGTGGGTGTTCCAAGAACTGGCCTAGCAATTTATTGTTGGTTTTTGCCAATTTTGGCCCACTCGAAGACTCCTAATTTTGAAAAATTATCTTCGATTGTTGAAATTGTATTTTTCTGGCTGAATTCACAGTTTATGCTACCTTTTTTTTGTAGACGTTTCCGGTGATTTCAGCCGTTTTATCAGATTATTGACCCTTGAGGAAACCGAATGCATAGCTATATTAACAAAAAATGAGCACATGAAGAATGTGTTCGTTAGGTACCTACCTAACAACGAACTTCAAACTTTCGATTAGGTATTTCTTCAGTCACCAATTATTCCACAGAAGTACACTGGTATCACCGAATTTGATAAACATCCCATTAGGTCATTAGTTAGGAAGAAAACTACAGAGATTTCGATTTATTTTTATTAAAAGAGTACTTCGACTAAGTACAAGTTGAGATAAAGGAATGCATAACATTGGTAAGAGATGAATACTCGAAGCAAAACATGGAACTATATTACAACTAGGAACATATAGAAGATAGTCTACCCATTAATCAGAAGCATAGGAATAATCGTAATATAAGACTTGAGTAAGTAGAAGAATGAAAAAAGTAATAAATTAGCCGAAATCAACGATGACCTATAGGACGAACGTTAGTATTATTGTTATAAAAAGAAGAAATAAATTAGCAGAGATCAATGATAACATATATGAACTTCTCACACGTGCACGAGTCACAGCCTTTCAATAAACCTAAATAGGTATGATTTGTATAACAAATTAACAAACGTCAGAAAGGAGAAAAAAATCAAGATCGACGACGACACCACACAATCAGGAAGGTTAGACATTTGCAGGTTGCACAGCGGTTGCAGTCAGATTTCCTTCCCAAGCGTTCGCGGTGTACCCGGTCCATTGTGAGTTTGAAAGTTGGTATTGGTGGCGCAAAGTTAAAACCCGAAATCCGACAAAACTTTAACTAGCCAGTTTTAGTTGTCCCAACGGCCTTTCTCCAAAACTAGTTGAGCCTAGTGGAAACTGGTAGTTACTAACGTAAGTTGACAGAACTAGTATTACCGAAGAAACGCTCAGGTTTTTCTGGTAATTACTAGT
The DNA here is from genome assembly GCA_954871275.1 of Leptopterna dolabrata. NCBI lineage: Eukaryota > Metazoa > Arthropoda > Insecta > Hemiptera > Miridae > Leptopterna > Leptopterna dolabrata. The sequence continues at coordinate 82,964,228 of OX940975.1, read as the reverse complement.
GAAAACTAGTAGGTACTCACCGACAGGCCTTACCGTTCAAACCAGAATGGAGACAATGCTAGTTTCAACTGGACAAAAGTGGATTTGTGAAAATTCAAATAAAAACCAAATCATTTTATTTATTTATTTAAATTTTATTTATTATTTGAAAAAATATATATATATACATGAAAATAAAAGTACTACTGCAGTAAAACAAACTGAAAGTTTGGAATTCAAATTGAGACATCAGATCAACTGCCAAAATCTAAAAAAAGTACTATTTATTCAAAGAAAAACAGAGTTATTGAAAAAATACTCCATTTCCACTAATACGCGAAAAAACGCAAAACACTGCTATACCGGTTTCAAACAATAACTTTTATTGTTTGTAGCTAGTTGTTATTTATTTGTTACTGACGATGGTTTGATCACGGAAACCGGTATAACAGTGTTTTTTGCGTTTTTTCGCGTATTAGTGGAAATAGACTATTTTCCCAATAACTCCGTTTTTCTTTGAAATGGGTTTCCACGATTTCTTCGCGAGTGATTTAGTTCGTACTATTTATTGTTGCAGCGCAAGCTGCCGTGGCATTTTGAGTTGCAGAGGTTTCCGTTTTTCTTGCACAGGCACCTGTTCGTCTTCCAGCTCTGCTCGTTTTTACAAGGCTCAACTAGTTTTGGCGAAAGGCCGTTGGGACAACTGGTACAGACTAGTTAAAACTAGTTTCGGCGAATTTCGGGTTTTAACTGCATATACATCAAATGGGGGTTTTCCCACAGCAATTTATGACCGTACATCCTGAGTACAGTATGCATAGATTCACAAAGTGGACTCACGAAGAGGAAGAGGAAACCGAAAGCATGATCAACATGTTCGCTCTTTTTCGCCAACTGTAAAACTTCAGCCCAATTATTTTCATAGGTAGGTATATCTGATTCATATCGCGCATGGTTTTGTGTAAGCGAATTTTTTGTTCCGGTATGTTTTGTGTTTTTAGAAGAAATCATTTCGACTGAGCATTCACATTGCAGCGGATAGGTGTTGCATCAGCGTTCATCTGGATGTACCTTGATCAGTGAAAAACATACGGGCCCGTTGGATCACAGATTTTGTCCTCTTCCCCGGTTGCCGTAGACTAAGCCAACCATAGGCGACCAATCTTTGGAACCTCCCTCGCACAAAGAGCGTCCTCTCAATTGCCCCATTCTTTAGAGTGGCAAAATCCCGAATACCCGTCAATCTGCGGATGTCTCGGAGCCATGAAAGCCGCCTGCGGCCAATACCTCTCCTGCCCGCTGTCTTGCCTTCAACAACCAAGCGTTGAAAGGCGTATCGGTGTCCTCTGAATATGTGGCCCAGATATCCAACTTTTCGTTTCTTAATGGTCTCCTCGAGACCAGCTCGCCGCAATACTTCTGTGTTACGAACTGCACCCACGAGATACGGAACATTCTTCTGTGGCACCACATTTGAAAAGCCTCCAAGCGGTTGATCTCAGCGGCCCTCATGCAGCGTCCACGGTTCCGCTCCGTATAACAGGATGGACCATGTGTAGCACTTGATAACACGGTATCGAATGCTGAAGTTCAGATGTTTATCACACAGGAGAGCCTTCATACGAACAAATGCTGACCTGGCTTGCTCAATCCTGGGCCGCCTTTCAACAGATTTTGTCAGATTGTATAAATGTGGTGAAGAACGGAGTGCGGAAGAGCAGGTGATGGGTTTAAGAGCCTTTTAGCACTTCGCGCATTTCAACAAAGAAGCCTGTGAATGAGTAGTGAGATGGAAAACTGAGAACTGTTCAAGTCCTGTACAGTAAAATTTTGTCAAACCATTTCCGTCGCACGTGGAACTCCGTAGCTTACGAAACAACCTGGCCTACAATTTTGGACTATTAGCCTGCACTGCGGGATACATTTGGGAATTCGCTAGGTTATTGACGGGTTGAACTAAAATCAATGCCCACATGGTTTGGCTTATTCCTCCCCCCCGGGACGTCGAGTTGGACTCGGTGTCCTCCTGACGGAAATTGGTCGGACGTTCCCATGCCATGTGCCTTCAATATACTTGGTTAGCCGGTGGTAATCACCAAAGCAAAATGAAGTGCGGATCAGATTCCGTCACCGTCATTTCACCTGTCGAATCTGTCCCTCACGCCTTGGTCGAATGTGCTCCGCAGACAGTGGCGTAGCCAAGGGGGGGGGGGGGGGGGGTAGTGTCCCCCCCCCCCCCCATTGGCTCAAAAACTTTATCAAAAATTAAAATTAAATCTTAAGAATGATAATAATCACAAAAGTAACTAACAAATACAACAATAACACATTAAACTGTAAATCAAACATGAATGAACAGTTACATTTATTTGGTTAAAAACGACCTGTCCCAAAAATTTGACCCACTCTTTTTGACTAAAATGCTTATCAAAATAGTCCCTCACCGTCACCATCCCACACTTCAGGCGAATTAATATTGATTGTAGCCCTTAATACCAATTGTTGACCCCCAAAAATCCTAATTAGACCCCTATTCTGCTTGAAAAACAACTGAAATGGAATTTTTCTCTCTTCACTCATCCTTCCATACCGCTTTCAGTGATTCTATGTATCAATTTTAGCAGTTTCTACCAATTTTTGACCCCTGAAAACTCAAATTTGACCCCGTTCGAATTTTTGAAAATTGCTCATCCTTTTGTTTGGAAATAAGAAAGTTTTGGTGAAATGCGGAACTGTTTTCACGTATCCAGGTCAGATAGCGTCTGAAGTGACCCATAAATTAATATATAAATAAGTATACGTATAAATTGTTGTTAAAATCTAGGGATGAAATCAGGATGCTCTGAAATGGTTGCCCATAAAACAATTTTAAAAACTTATGTTCTGAAAACTTTAGACCCATTGCAATAGCTTCATTTTCCTTGAAAATTCGCGAACATTGTTGCCAAATAAATGTTTTACTTCATCAGTTTATCTTACCTAACGTTACTTGTAACATTTTTAGTGCTTTGTTACATTTAATTTAAATGCAGCTTTGTTTGTAATGTCAAACCTTATTAGCGAATTTTCAAGGATAATTAAGCTATTGCAACATTTTCAAAACACGAATTTTTGAAATATTTTCATAGGCAAATCCGTTTCAGATCATCCTCAGTTCATCCCTAGATTTTAACAAAAATAGATATGTACATATATTTATGTGCCACTCCAGATGATATCTGTCCTTGGGTATACGATAAAAATAACAAATTTCTCCAAAGCGTTTTTATTGCCAAACAAAAGGATGATTTCGAAGATGAGCAATTTTCAGAAATTCCAAGGGGGTCAAATTGGAGTTTTTAGGGGTCAAAAGTCGGTAAAAACGGCTAAAATTGCACAATATATCACTGGAAGTGGTATGGAAGGGCGAGTAAAGACAGAAAAATACCATTTCATTTGTTTTCCACACAGAATAGTGGTCAAATTCTGATTTTGGGGGATACAAAATTTGTATTCATGGCTAAAACCAATATTATTTCACCTGACGTTGTGTGGGAAGGTTAATCACGACGGAGGGACTATTCTCGATGATAAAAATATTTTTCTCAAAAACAAGTTGGTCAAATTCGACTTTATCAGATCAAACATCGGTAAAAATGGCTGAAATCGCGAAAAAATTATATAATTTTAAGAAAATGGTATGGTTTCTCGCTTTATCAGCTTTTTACACAATAGCAGGAATATTTCTTTGAAAATTCGCTCTTATAACCATGTTGCATGACAGGGACCTTTTTATGTTTCCGATAACCCCCCCCCCCCCACCCCGATTCAACAATCCTACGCCACTGTCCGCAGATAGAAGAAGAAGAAGAAGAAGAAGAAAACAGTTTATTGTCATACATTACTCGAAAGTATTACTCAAATAGTTTATAAAATAAACATTACGGCATGGAAATCCGTCTGCCGGAAGTTAGGGCCTTTTTTGTTTTTAGAAAGAATAAATCAGAAATAAAATGTAAAAGCTTCTTGAGACGTGAATTACAATGCTGCTTCTTGTGGAATTCTACTCTTTTATACTAACAAGACAATCAAAAATTAAATTCACTGACGAGGAAGGCACGGTATCTCCAGGCAGTTCGACGAAACAGCTCCAGTTTATTCCAATCCGGGCCATTCAGAATCGAGATCGCTTCATCGCGCGACAAGGAATGGCGTCCAAAGGCAACGACTCGAAATTCAGAAAATGGTGTACATCCTCTCTCTCATGGAGATTGCACAGTGAGCATTCATCCGAACGGTCATTTTCATATGGTTTCGCGTTTAGGTTCAAAGACTCTGCGCGGATTTTGAATGCCCACCTCGCAACATGTAATGGCACCCCACTATTCCTGACCAGACTGGCACAGCTGGTTCTAGGATCCAGCTCCCCATACAGGGTAAAAGACCCAGACACCACCACTCTCCTCCGAAACGAGAATTTCCTGTCAGCCCTGAACGCCACGACCAGCCGATCCATGTCCGACTTGAGGACTCTGTGGTCAAGAGATGTCTGGTTCTTCGGAAGGTCAAACATGCTACAGAGAGTAGCGTACTGCTTAGCAAAACCGACGCAATGACTAACCATTTCGGAAGCCGGAATTCTTGGCAGGCGGGATTCCGGCATCTTGATGACCCTCAACATATATTATAATCCAAGTGCATTCTCAGGGTGAATACCGACATCGTGTCCAGCTCCGTCTCCAGATGTGTCCGCAGATAGGTACCTTCTGTAAACGAAGCAAAATGTCAAACTGCCGGAAAATCATGTACCCAACAAAGGATTACACAGCGATCCACAGGATGCTGTATTATTGATATTTTCCCAAAACCTTATGCAACTACCACTTTTCGTTCTTCATTTGCTTCCAATTTGATGTTGAATGAGCCCCATCTGTGAAAGTGCAAATGAGCACTGTGATCTGCATAAGTGCTGTGTACGCTGGACGTGAAGTGACAACGTTTGGGGTAAATTTTTGTTTCTCGAAAGGATTACTTAGAGAATAACAAACAAAACTCCAGAATTACATACTAAAATGTTTGTTGAACGGTTCTCGTTAGTTGACCATTTCAGTGCACTCGGATTGTTCAACGTTCCTCCACTCTTTTGTAAACAACCCGTGCGTGTCGTCAGTGTTATTCATCTTTATGTTAGTTTATTGAGCTCCCCGAACTCTACACTTACTAACGACATGAGAAGGAGGTGCATGTGAAGGTTTGCAATATTTCTCTCTGTGTTTTAATAAGAAATACTCTCTTTTCCCCTGCAAAAGCTCACTCCATTACCTCTTTTTTTCTCACCTCTCACCGCCTTCAGGAGGACAGGTGGGTTCGGGCTTGGTGAGGACAGGGGAAGGAGGGGGCTCCACCACCTGAATACTGATAAGTCCTCCGAGCTTCGTCTGCCCATTCTCTCGACCCGACGAGAGCTTCAGTTCAGGAATATCAATGGATAGAAGAGAAAAAAAAACCTTTTCCCCCACTCGTCCAATACAAAATAGGATGTGTACCCTGTTCGCCTCTCAACCTCTAATGTGTTTACTAAACAAAAGTAATGCTCTCTCTGCCGCTCAACAGGCGCCGTGTGAATGTCCAACACAGGCCAAGGGCTGCTCCCAAAGAGTTGGACCTTTAAATCCTCCCAGCTGAAACGTTGACGGTACTTAAGATCTCGAAAATTCCGAATTTCTCATTGAAAAAGTGGTATTTAGTGGTGTCGTGAGCTGGTGTGTTCGGCTTAGGACATGGCGAGTGAGTTGGATGAGGATAGGATATGGTGAGGTGATAGGTTGGATGAGGAAGGACATGCTCCGTAGGAGTCTTTTGCTAACGCCCCGTGGTTTTCACCGCAGCAGGCGTTAGTTGGAGGGAAGGTTAGCTCCCCGCGGTTTTCACCAAGCAGGTGCTAGAGGTAGTGGCTACCCGTGATTTTCACCACAGCAGGCGCCTGGGATGTGGAGGCTAGTACACCACGGTTTTCACCACAGCAGTTACTAGAGGACAGGGCGGTGTCCCGCGGTTTTCACCACAGCAGACACCGGGAAGATGGAGGCTGACTCCTCCCCCTGCCCCCACACGTTTTCACCACAGCCGTTGTCAGAGGAGAAGGAGGCGTCCCACGGTTTTCACCACACCAGACACCTGGAAGGTGGAGGCTAGCACCCCGCGTTTTTCACCACATCGGGTGCCAGAGGTAAAGGAGGTATCCCGCGGATTTCACCACAGCAGATGCCAGAAAGGGGGAGAGCACCCCGCGGTTTTCACCACAGTGAGTGCAACAGAAGGTAGAAGAGAGCGGTCGAGAGAGAGGGTCGAGAGAGAAGTGGCAAGTCGAGGGTCGGTCGGTCAAATGACCAGCTGGGCTCTGGTCTGCTTATAAAGGCCCCTTTCCACCCGTCCCCCATCTACAATCGGCCGTTATGACCGTTGATGCTCGTTGTTCCCTTCGTTCATTTGGTTGAATCTTTCAATATTACATAGGAGTGGTTAATGTAGATATTTGAGGGGAACCACGAATAGTGGTTCCTACTATTCCGACAATACGAGAGAATCGAATCAATTGATAACTGTAATGGGCAATTTCCGTGTGTAAGAATTTTTTATTTCTGATCTCAGAATCGGATTTAGCACCCCCTGAGAAACTCCCACTTCCAATTTTCATCTCAAAACTCCATGTAGCTTGGGCAGCAAACGGATGGAAAGAAAACGAAATGACGTCATAAGTGAATGGATGCTGAGGGTTCCTCTCAGGCGGACGAGTGGGTGAGAGCCTTTACCTATGACGTCATTTCGCTTTCTTTCCACTGATTTATCGCCTACTTTCGATCATCGGATGCCCCTCAAATAACACCTTTTCGGAAAGCGCTCGCCGAGTTTTTCTTGGGGAAAGAAAAGAAAACAGGTGAAATTGTCTAGGGTCGGTGCGAGTTGATCGAGTTGAGCTTCGATTGCTGTTTCGGCTACTATTTTATATATTTTTTAAAATTATCATTATTAATTTAAGATTTGTCACTTACCCTCCAATTTTTTTTCCCTATATTTACCGTCGTAAGTCCATTAGAAATCAACGGAATCGTCAACAGAAATAAGTTTTCCGCACTAACCTTGATATTAGTACTGGGGTTTCCTACATCAATCATGCTCGAAAAAACGTGGATTCAACTGGTGGACGTTGTATCTTATTGCCAAGACGCTGCAAATTTGCACAACGGTTTATTATCTACCTTTGTAGATGCCCCTTCTGCGTAGATAGCTGTTTTCTGTGGTCAATACGTACCGTCGATCTAATCCACGGAAGTCCTAAATCGAGTACTGGAGCCGGCCCGGGAATTACAGTTTCATAAAAATGCACGAGATTCAATCATTCAATCATTAATATTGTTTGTTGTTATTCATGAAGCATAACGTTTGTTCACGTTGCAAAAGTACCTGTCAACAAAGTCCATAAGAGCTATCATTTTTCAAATGAAATAATATCACAGAACAACCAACTCGACATCATACAGCCATTTGGATTATAATAAGGTGTTCCCTAGCGATGATATCTGGGCCGGATAAATACACCCTTTCATTCACGATCATGCTGACGAAGCTTTTCGGTGTCGTACAATGCTCCGGATGGTCTCAAAAAATTCTTTAGTTCAAGCTCAATTTAAATACGTAAAAAACCCTTACCCTTCTATTGAAAGTTTTCGAGCTATGGCGTTCTGAAAATTTGCACACCTATTTTTCACCCCTTAGAGATGACTTGACAGTAACGCCGAGCTTCGAGGACCAACTAGACCCCAAATGAGACCTACGAACCAAAGTCATTAATTTTGGTTCATGGGAATTAAGGAAAGTGCGAAGTACGGTGTACGGTGGACGGGCAGAAATGTTTTTATTACATTTTCGGACTCTACATTCCGTGAAACGGAAACCGTCAGATTTTGAGTGGTGGGGGGGTGGGGAGGTCAAATTTGTTTTCATTATTGAAAATAATAAACCACAATGAGACTATTTTCAAGTTATTTGGGAAATGCAGTGTTTGTTCCAAGACTATCATGTTACTATCGTGGTATCATGATATTGTGGCTATCATGATATTGTGGTTGCCGAACAAGGTAGGTCACTATTCTAGAATTTCAAGTGTTTCGAGATTAACCCTTACGACAACTCACGGTCATTCATAACAGCAACTGCTTGAGCTCAGTTAAAGTTCGTCGAACAGGGCCCGACACTTCTTAAACGAGTCCCTCGGTTTACTCGGAAAAACTGAGGACACTTGGGAATTCACTTTATCGTCTCAATCGACGGGGAAAAGTCCAAATGACGTTCGAACAAATTAAAAGCCCACTTCCTTCCCTGCAAAGTGTTAATCAAAGAACCTAAATAACATCAGAGGCGTAGGTCGGTAGCGCATTTCGAGCACCAGTCAGTTTGCCTGGTGGCGAAGAGTGGTGGTGGGGGGTTCGGCACAAGTTAAAACTCAGTTGCAGCTGGAGACACTAACTGTTCACTTCAACCATGCGGATTGCTTTCAGTTCATCTCGTAAACCAAATACTCGCGTCGGTTGACTGGGAAAAGTGATCAAGTCCATTTTTTTGCGAAATCGAGTTTTGGTAGGTACCATCGGGTTCGTCAAGAACAATATGACAGCATAGTCAGCAGTGGCATGTAGTGGCAGCTACATGACAGCGTAGTTTGCCCCTCGATTAGGGCACTTTTCAGGGACCAAAATGAGGGTAGAATCCTGACAAATTCGTGAATTTAGAGATTTTTTCAATTTCCTGGTAAAAGTGATTAGATACCACCTGGTCATATTTACCAGTAAACCAAATGGCGTCATAATGATCAAGTACCACATACCTAGTAACTTTTACCAGCATGGATGGCTGTTTTAGCGAATTTTCAAAGAAAATGAAGCTATTGCAATGGCTTCGAAATTTAAATAATATAAATTTTTGGAAATTTTCTTCATAGAAATCCGTTTCAGACCATTCTAAAACGATTCCTGAAATTTAACACTTTTTTATATGTATATATATATATATATGTGTCACTCCAGACGATAACTCTCGATAGAATTGAGATAAACAGCTCAAATTTGCACAAAAAATGTATCTTGGCAATCGAAAGGCTAAGTTCGAAGATGGGCGAAATTGGCCTACTCTAAGGAGGGTTTTGGCGCATTTAAAGTGCGCAAAAATTACCCAAAAATCCCCAAAATGTTATTTTCCAACCAGTGACCCCTCATTTTAAAGGTTTTTGCACGCTGAACACGATGGTGGAATCGGATTTTAGATATCTTGATCCGTTCTCAAATTAGAGCATTTAAAGTGCGCAAAAATTACCCAAAAATCCCCAAAATGTTATTTTCTAACAAGTGACCCCTCATTTTAAAGGTTTTTGCACGCTGAACACGATGGTGAAATCGGATTTTAGATATCTAAATCCGTTCTTAAATTAGAGCATTTAAAGTGCGCAAAAATTACCCAAAACTAGGATAATCTTTAAACTCTTACCCCCCCCCCCACCCCCTTAGAGTGGTCAGATTGAAAAATGTGAGAAGTATTAATTGAAGACGAGAGTTCGAAGCAAAAAAGGGGGAGGCAAACGATTAGTACAACTCCTTGAATTTCCCATTTGACATATAATTGTTATGATACCTTCATAGATAGACAAGTACCGGCCCACGTATTACTAGAAGGAAGACGAAAGAAAAAATCTATTTCAAATTATTCAATTTAGGTACTAACAGTAGGAGGAAGAAGTTTTCCTTTATTCAAAACCATAGCCATTAATTCGAATATTTCTTTGAAAATTCGCTCATTAAGTCATGCTGCATGACTGGTTTTTTTTGTGAGTGAGTTGGGGGAAGAAAATGGTCAGGTACCTCATGATCACTTTTGCCTTTCCAACTTTTCGGATTCAAGTGTCGCTTTTGGTTTATTATTCTGTGAATATTGGTTTATTATTCTGTGAATAATATACCTATGTATTCAGTCAGCAAACAATTTGTATAATACCCCCTCAAAATTTTTTCTTTTCCGTTTCAAGGTGCCTAGATTCCAAAAATGCAATGTCCGTCCGCCGTATCACGTGTACCGGCTTCATTTTCGCTCTAAAAAATTCGTTCTTTCGCAAACATGCTCCATTTGGGCCCTAGTTGCGTCCCGAAACTTTGCAGCCCGATCGGAATATTCCCAGGGGTGTTATGAGTGAAAATGTGTGTAAAAATGGGTACTTTTTGTGTTTTAGTAACATGTTAGTAACATGAGCTTTTGAGGTATTGCTTTCCATGTTTTTGGGACGAGAAGACCGAGTATGAAGTCGATTTTGACCAAAGAGTGGAAAATTGTGGTTCTAAGGAAGTTTCAGCCTTGAATTTACGTTAAATTTTGGTCTAAAATCGTCGTTCTTTCGCACGTAGTTTGTGTCCCCATTTGGGAACACATTTAGGTCCTAGTTGTGCTCCGAAACACGGCAGCTCGATCGGCTACACCAAGGGGTGTTATGGGAGAAAAATGAGTGTAGAAATAGGGGTTTTCTAGGGATTGTTGAGGTTTTAGTGAACATGAGCTTGTGAGGTATCGTTTTCCGTGTTTTTTTAGGGCGAGAAGACCGAATATTATTTGGTTGATTTTGACCGAAGAGTGTAGAATTGAGGTTGTAATGAAGATTAAGCTCCCGAAATTCATTTTTTATGAGTCAGAAACCTGGGAAATCGTCTGAAATCACCGTGGATTTGTATAATATCACTAGAAGTAGTATCAACAGGCGAATCAAGATAATTAAATGGTACTGCAATGATCAAAAATGTTCTGTTGAAATATTTTCGTGTAAATATGATCAAATTTCGTGTAAATATGATCGAAATATAATAGTATTCCCTCGAATTTCATGTGAACGTGGTAGGAATATGTTCGTATTCACACGAATATCGTGTAAATATGGTCGAAATATTATGGTATTCCCTCAAATTTCATGTGCATATGATAGGAATATGTTTATATTCACACAAATTTCGTGTAAATATGGTCGAAATATAATGGTATCCCCTAAAATTTCATGTGAATTTTATTGAGATCTGTTCATATTCACACAAATTACTTGTGAATATGGTCGATATATGTTCATATTTACTCAAATTTCATGTCAATTTGATGGGAATATGTTCATCCGCGGTTTTGACTATATTTACACGAAATTTGTATGAATATCGACATTGTACATATCGACATTTGTATGAAAATTCCTAACATATTGACGTGAAATTCGAGTGAATACCATCATATATCTACCATATTCACACGAAATTCGTGTGTATATGAAAATATTCGTATTCACATGGAATTTGTGTGAATGCGAATATGTTCATATTCACACGTGTAAATATGAATATATTCGTATTCGTATTCATAGAAAATAGTCCGTGTGAACATATGCATATTCGTATTTACGAATATGAATATGCCCATCTCTGCATTGAAAACAGCTACTACTGTGGAATTCGTAGGGGATATTTTGAGACCAAAGCCGCATGATTCCTGTAAATTTTAATGGATTAACAAAAAATACTCCCACAGAAACCCTTCCAGTGATACCTTTATGTATTGGATCAGTTTGATCAATGGCATGGTACCTATGGTCATATTATGGTGATGTATGATGAGATGTTTGGCGGAATTTCGTACCTCATATTCGTCCATCGCTGTAGTGCACGGATTCCCACACCAACTCGAGTTCACACAACGAGTAGACAGTACGCGTGAAACGCACGAAGTGCATCATTTGGCTTACTCCCTTGCACTCACCTCTAATTTTCAACGACAACTTATGTGCCAGCATAGCACCTCATTACCATCGATCTCTGTCGCAGGCGACCAACAGCAGTCAACGGGTTACGATGCATCTGCCGTTAAATCGAGCTGGCGCTGGATTCTGATCAATCTAAATTTCTCCCTCGCTCATTCGAAGCGCTCATTCAATGGCAGGTAGTGCAACTGGGGCCAGTATGCAGGGAGATGTTCAGCCTTCGGTTTTACCTGGTTACAACGGGATGCGGTGCGAGGGCGACTCTTACGAGTTCGATTTGGGCGACGACTGTGTTTATTGGATTGTCACGGATTGGCTTCCTTGAACGTGAAAGCTCCCGTCCCGTGTGGATAACAACTACGTTCAATCACCGCTGCGGGTCATCCGACATCATTCATCGATATCATGCAACAGATGGTTTAATTCTCTAAGCCTGTCAGCGTAATATAACAGGGATATTATACATGAACAGGGTAATTATTAAGGACGTGATTCCTTCTGTGGCAGGAGAGTGGAGGCAATGAATTATTGCTAGTATTTATACTAGTCTACCTTGCTGAAACTATTTATTCAGATTTAAAAGATATCATCTAATAACAGTTTCCCAGTCGGTAAAACTGGGATTCATATTCATGTTTTTTCATACATACCTATGTATACCTGTCGTGAGCCGGTGTCCTGGGCTTACGACTTGGCGGGTGAGTTGGATGAGGATGAAGTTGAGACAATGGATGAGGACGGATGAGGAAGGATGAGCTCCGTAGGAGTCGTTCACCACAGCAGGCGTTTGTTGAAGGGAAGGTTAGCTCTGCGCGGTTTTCACCACAGCAGGTGTTAAAGAAGGAGGTATTCCGCGGTTTTCACCACAGCTGGTACAAGAGGAGAGGAAGGTGTCCCGCGGTGTTCACCACAGCAGACACCGGGAAGGTGGAGGCTGACACCCCGCGGTTTTCACCACAGCAGGTGTTACAGGAGAAGGAGTCGTCCCACGGTTTTCACCACAGCAGACGCCAGAAAGGTGGAGGCTAGCACCCCGCGTTTTTCACCACATTGGGTGCCAGAGGAAAAGGAGGTATCCCGCGGTTTTCACCACAGCAGATGCCAGAAAGGAGGAGAGCACCCCGCACTTTTCACCACAGCGAGTGCAAGAAAAGGTAGAAGAGAGCGGTCGAGAGAGAAGTGGCAAGTCGAGGGTCGGTCGGTCGAATGACGAGCTGGGCCAAAAGGTCTGCTGATACAGGCCCGTTTCCACCCGTCCCCCGTCCACAATCGGCCGTTATGACCGTTGAGGAGTGATGGGTGGAAGGCGCTTACCGGGCTTGTCGTTCCCTTCGTTTATTTTGTTAGATCTTTCTATATTACATAGGAGTGGTTAATGTAGAGATTTGAGGGGAACCACAACAATACCTTTTACATATACCTGTTGTAACCGATCGCTGAGAAAGCTCATTCACGTGGTAAACATAAAACCGGCCACACTCTCATTTACCTTCGAAAAAGCCTTTAAGTTAAAATTCCGCCATGCTCCCATTAGAAATACGCTGACCTCGCCCTTTATCTTAGATAACGTAATATACCACCGGGATACTCGCTACTAGTTCCCCAGCAACTATGATGACATTGGACGAGTTCTATTTTCCCAGCTGACAAGCCCACACGCCAGCGAGTAGTGAGTGAGGCTTTCAACTGTCTCGACAGCTTGTTTAGAATCTGCTAGTTAGCTAGTGAACATGATGCCATTGGGCTTGTAGCGACTAACCTCGCCCAGTGTAATCAAGCCTCCCCCCCCCTTTCCTTTTTGTGTGATAAGAAAAATCCGCTGTATAAGAATGGCATGAAGCATCGAAGTAGCTGAGTAGAAGTAGGCAGAATGATCAAAACGCTGCACAGTCCTTGTCACTTGGGAATTCTACTGAACATACCTACAGAAATGCTGATTTATTGTTCCACAGAACACGAGTTAGTCCCCAATTTTTTTTTTAACAACTCATCTTTGATCATTGATAGTGCCATTTAATCGTCTTGATTCACCTGTTGATACTACTTCTAGTGTTATTATGCAAATTTATGGTGATTTCAGACAATTACCCATGTTTTTGACTCATATAAAATTCATGTTGGGCGCTGAACCTTCGTTAGAACCTCAATTTTTCAGCCATTGTTCAAAATGAACTTCATATTCGATCTTCTCGCCCTAAGAAACGTGAATTTAAGTCTGAAACTTCTTTAGAACCTCCATTTTCCACTCGTTGGTCCAAAACGACTTCATATTCGGACTCCTCTTCCTAAAAAACGTGGAAAACGATGCCTCACAAGCTCATGTTACTGAAACACCAAAAAACCTCATTTTTACACCCCTTTTTCATCCACAACACCCCTGGGTGTATTCCGATAGGCCTGCAAAGTTTCGGGACAGAACTGCGGACCAAATGGAGCCTGTGTGCGAAAGAACGACTTTTATATACCGAAAATGAAGTAGATACGGATGGAACGGCCGACGGCGGACGGACATTGTAGTTTGGTTTATTATTCTGTGAATAATACACCTATGTATTCGCTCAGCAAACATTTTTATAACACCCCTTCAAAAATTTTTCTTTTGCGTTTCAAGTTGCGTAGATTCAGAAAATGCAATGTCCGTATCATGCATAGGTACCGGCTCCATTTTCGGTCTAAAAAATTCGTTCTTTCGCACACAGGCTCCAATTGGGCCCTAGTTGTGTCCCGAAACTTTTCAGCCCGATCGGAATATACCCAGGGGTGTTATGAGTGAAAATGTGCACAAAAATAGGTACTTTTTGCGTTTTAGCAACAAGTTGGTAACATGAGCTTTTGAGGTATCGTTTTCCATGTTTTCTGGGACGAGAAGACCGAATATGAAGTCGATTTTGGCCAGAGAGTGGAAAATGAAGGTTCTAAGGAAGTTCCAGCCTTAAATTTACGTTAGATTTTAGTATAAAATCGCCGTTCTTCCGCACACAGTTTGGGTCCCCATTTTGGTACACATTTCGGTTCTAGTTGTGCTCCGAAGCTCGCCAGCCCGATCGGCATACACCCAGGGCTGTTGTGGGAGAAAAATGGGTGTAAATATAGGGGTTTTCGAGGGATTGTTGAGGTTCTAGTGAACATGCGCTTGTGAGGCATCGTTTTCCATGTTTTTTAATGCGGAAGACCGAATATGAAGTTGATTATGACCAAAGAGTGAGGAACTGAGATTGTAACGAAGGTTAAGCTCCCGAAATTGATTTTTTATGTCAAACATTTGTATAATAACACTAGAGTTAGTATCAACAGGTGAAGCAATAGAACTAAATGGTACTATCAATGGCCAAAGATAATCTGTAAAAGAAAAGCCGAGCCTAATTCGTGTTTTTGGGGGCCAAAATTGGTGGAAACCGTCCAAAATAGCCATTTCAATAAAAGAAACAATAAATGAACAGCCAACATTTCTTTAGGTATGTCCAGTAGGATAATGAACCCATGTGACACGGACTTCCAGCGTTTTTTTCTTTGTTCCTATATCTATTCTAGTTCTATGTGGAATGAAGTTACTTTTCATTTTAGGTAGGTACTTAATAGGTAGGTAGGTAGGTTCTATGTTAAGGTTATACACTGATTATAAAAGAATTATTAAACCACACGGTTATTATGTATGCCCCTTCAAGACGTAAGTTTCTCATTGTGGAAACCCCCCTGTCAGTTATGACGCCGAGTAATGTTCAACCCGGACCATCCTCTGTGATGAGCGTTTTTGCCGAAACAAAGGAAGCTCCCTCCTCCACGGTTATGACTAAATGATCGGAACAGAACTCAGATCTTGCGATGTCCCCGAGTCTCGGCTTAGTCGGTCTCATGTAAAAATGATTGAATTCCCATCAGCCCTTTCAGGTGTAACACAGGGCCCGCTGAATTAGTGTCGACCCGACGCTGAAACCCCGATCTCCTGTTTATTTTTCCCCATGCGATGAACAAACAATAATATTGCCGCTCCGAATGAAACATAGGAGCCGGAAGGCTACATATTGTGACTGCTCCGTTTGTGTGAGTTTTTGAAGCGTTTCAAAAATAAATACATCGGCACAAGCGGTTCGGACCAACTGTGTTCCGTTGGAGTGAAGAGCTTTGATTCTGAATACGGAGTTTTCAAGTGCCGGTAAGCTTGTTTGTGAAGGGAGCGTGTAGCGTGGAGCATGTGGCTGAATGCTAAACATTCGCCATTTTTCAACCAATTTGTGGAGATACTTGACCATAATCTCCGATTTTCCGCGATTTTTTACAAACAAAATCCCAAATTTCATGTCCATTTTGTGAAAAATTCATATTTTTGCTCATTGAAATAATATTTTCATATCTTCGGCCACCATTCTATACCCTTTTCATATGTAACTGAGTATTTTCATATCACCAGTTACCATTCTATACCCTTTTCATTATGTAACTGAGTATTTTTATGTCACCAGTCACCATTCTATACCCTGTTCATAATATATATAAATGGAACAATGTCATTACTGACGGCGCCACTATTTTTGGAAGAGCCGCTGGCCGAGTTCGTTATCGCTACTGCGGTCCGTCGGCTCAATTCACAACGCCCATCGTCTCAACTTAGGGCGGTGAGGCAAAATGAGCGAAATAATCGGATCAAATTTTGATCCTTCTGACAGGACTGCCCACGTCCGCCATGCCGGCAAGGAAGTCAGATTTAAAGCCCCAGCCTGAAATGACTTTAATTTTACTCATCAATTTAAAATCAACTATTGTTGATTTTAGCCATTTTTATCGATTTTAACCACAAAAACTGAAGTTTCACCCCCTCCCCCCCCCCCGGCTCACCACAAAAATGGCCAGTCTTTGAACTTAGCAGTTTCTTTGCTATTAAAAACTTCATGGAACAATTTCGAATGTTTTACATTTGTAGCTGAGGTCCGATCTAACATTGTCTGGAGTAACACATAAATGATAAATATATTAATTGGTACATAAAACATAATAATATAAATACAAATATTTTTAAAAAGTTCTAAACTCTCGGCTCAGAATGCTCTGAAACGTAATGAATCAAAAAAGTTCTCAAATATAGGCACTTGTACCTACTAAAAGTTGCGATAGCGTATTTTCTCTTCAAGTCTTCTCCTAAACTACCAAAAATTGATATCAGATATCAAGGTGTAAATGTTGGCTCAAGACAAGAAGACACCGTTTTGATCGTCATATAAATTTTTTCCCAAAAATGTGGGTCAAATTTGAGTTTTTGTTTTGTCAAGAACCGTAAAAATTGCTCAAATTACTAGTAGTTTACATTTTCACATTTACCAAAAGTGGTTCAGAATGTTGACTCGAGACAGGAAAAGATAATTTCAAATGTCAAAATAATAGTATAATAGTTATTCGTAAACAGAGAAAACGTATAGACATTCGATCTCCTTGAAATAAAGTAAAGATAACATGTGAGGACTCAGTATGGGGGTATATGATTATTCTGATGAACCACTGATACTGAATTATTATCACCATTTGTACGCACTCGCTTTTCCTCACCTACTTTTCTGTACAGTAGAATTCGCTTATAGTGATCGAACTGGGACTGACTGGAAACAATCACTATACGCGACCAGTCTCTATATACGTAATAAGCGACTACTGTATATAATTTGTGGTGATTTTTGGAATCGAGGATGAAAAAATAAATTCAACTCACCCTAAAAATTGGATGTTCCGTTTCAAGGCATGTAGAATCCGAAAATGCAATAAAGAAATTTCTGTCCGTCCGCCGTACCATTTTGCCGTATCACGTGTACAGGCTTCATTTTCGGTCTAAAAAAATCGTTCTTTCGCACACATGCTCCATTTGGGCCCTAGTTGTGACTTTTCAGCCCGATCGGAATATATCCAGGGGAGTTATGAGTGAAAATGTGTATAAAAATAGGTACTGTGATGAATTTAAATTCTTCATCACGGTGGCGTGAAGGAGTGAATGGATGAGAGCGAGGGAATTTCACCTAGGCGGCGGTAATCCACCGATGTAGGCGAGAGGAAGGAAAATCACCTAGGCGGCGGTAATCCACCGATGTAGGTGAGTGGAAGGAATCTCGTCTAGGCGGCGGTAATCCACCGATGTAGGCGAGAAGGAAGGAAATTCACCTAGGCGGCGGTAATCCACCGATGTAGGTGAAGGAAGGTGCTTATCTAGGCGGCGGATATCCACCGATGTAGATAAGGGGAAAAGGTAGGAGGTGAATTCCCAGAGCGGCGGATACCACCAGGCATCTGGGAGGAAGGTAGGAGAGAGAGAAGAGAGAGCTGGTTAGAGGAAGTGTCGAATGAAGCTAAAGCTCCAGGATCCGGGGTTATATAGGACTTGGAGTCCTCTCCCTCCAGCTCCCTGCTGGGAGCTGGTAGTGGGGCACCAGGTTGTGTCCCCCGGATTCTGTCGCCTGTCTCCCCACTCAGATGTTTATTAACGGAAGGTAATTTTTACATAGGAATATTGGTGAGAGCTTTAAGGTTGTAGTGGAGTGTTCCCGGGAGGGACTCACGACAGAGGTCCCCCCAGTTCGAACCAATGAGTGAGGTAGCTGAAGGCTCAAGTTGACAGTGGCTGAGGGCTGCGGAAACAAAAAAAAGGGGAGCTGAAGGCGCAAGGACACAGGAGCTGAAGGCTGAAACAAACAATTGTAGTGCTGAAGGCAGAAGAGTGACCGGAGGTGTCTTAAATCTAGGGTGATATACAAGTAGTAGAATAAGTAGGCATAAGTTGACATAAGTAGACATAAGTAGGGCTAAGTAGACAAAAGTAGACATAAGGAGACATAAGTAGATAAGTAGATGTAAGTAGATGTAAGTAGATGTAAGTAGATGTAAGACGTAAGTAGATGTAAGTAGATGTAAGTAGACGAAATTTGATGATGGGAAACATATGTACAAAGAGGGTGTGATGAAAAATTTGATGAGGTGACAATATTTACAAAGGTGATGAGTTCGATGATGATGATGATAGTATGTTAGATATTTACATTAGATATTTACAGGTGCAAGGTATTTACAGGAAATATTTACAGGTATGTACAGGTATTTACAGGTATGTACAAATTTTTGGTACGGTTTCAGGGGAGAGAGAATTGAGCGGGGTTGCGAGATCCGCCGTTCCCTGGGTGTGGGTTGTGTGTGGCTTAGTGTATCGAGTGTTTGTTTGTAGTGAAAAGGTGGGTGTAGTGTGTGGGTGGGTGTTGAAGATGCCCGCTGCGACGAAGTGGCCACGGCGGGGCTGTGAGGTTCGGTACAGTGTCTGTGGGATAATGGAACACAAACACTGTCCCGAAATCTCAAGGCCCCGCCGTGATTTCTCAGAGCGGGGCGGGGGACTTGGCCGCCGGGACGCGGGGCGAGGGACGCTCCCGTCGTCTGTTGCAGCGCCCGGACCTTTTCGTCCCGGCGGAGGCTATTTCGGATATCCCCGGCGGTGGTGGGGGAAGAGGGGGTGTTGTAGGTTTGGTGGGCTGGGGTGTTGTTGGGGCTGAATCTAAAACTGGGGGGTCGAAAATGGAAAAAAACGGAGGAGCAAGAGGGGGTTGAAATTTGGGGGGCGGGGGTTGTTGAAATTTGGGGGGCGGGGGTTCGTTGAGGACGGGGATTTTGATGTTTGGAAGGGGCGGTGGGGGTGGCATGAGTAGGGTGAGTTGAAGTTGGTGGAGGAGCGGATCTATAAGGGGGTCGGATGGGATGTAGGGGGGATGTACCCCGGTGGCTTGCGCTGCGCGAAATTCGCGCAGTATGCGCCACTGGGGGTACTTCCACCGCCGGGGCCGGGGAGGAAGTCCGGAAATCCTTCGCGGGAAAAATTGAAGCGATGAAGTAGGTCCGGGCGAAGGGGGTAGGGGGGAGAGCGGGTCCGGGACGTACACGTCCCGGAGTATCGCCGCCATTTCCGGATCCGAATCGAAATCCGGAAACGGCGACGGGGGAGACTGATTCGGTGGAGAGAGGTGTTGCATTGCAAACAGACGGCGGGAGACTGATAGTGGACGTTGGTTGAGGGAGAACAGGGGCGGGCTTGCAGCGGGCGAAAGGGACGGTGTGGGGTTTCCCGTCCATTAGCAGGGTCGCGGTGGTCGGTGTTGTGCGGATGACTGGAAAGGGCCCGGCATAAAGGGGCTGAAAGGTTTTATGCATGCCGGGCTCTTTCAAGTACATATGCGTGGAAGTGTAAAAGCGTTTTGGGTAACTGGTGTCGTTTGTCGGTGTTGAGGTGTGTAACGGTTCCCTGTTAATGGACGGGGTGTTGTGTGGAGGGAAAATGTCGGCCGGTAAACGAATGGGGTCTCTGAATGCGTGTTGTGCGGGACTTGTGTTGTCTGAAGGACGGGCGGAAGTGCGGAGGCTAAGTAGAACGTAGGGGAGGGTTTTGGTCCATGAAGGGGAAGTGGCTGATGTGGAGATGGCTTGCTTGAGGACCGAGTGCCACCGCTCTATTTTCCCGTTGGATTGGGGGTGATAAGGAGTGGTGCGGATTTTCTGAATCCCGAGGGAACGGAGCAGGTCGGCAAAGTGGGCTGATTCAAATTGCCTCCCCTGATCGACCGTGAGTGTCCGCGGACAACCGTAGCGGCTGATCCATTGATTGAGGAAGGCCGCGGCGACGGCGTCCGCGGTAATGTGGGCGAGTGGGATACACTCTACCCAATTTGTCGCACGGTCGATCATGGTGAGGCAATACCTCTTCCCCTCGGAGGGGGGAAGAGGGCCGACCAGATCCAAGTGGACGTGTTCCCACGGGAGAGAATCGGGGATAGGTTGCGGAGGTACATGGGGGTGAGCCGAGACCTTGAATTGCTGGCACTTCTGGCACCCAAGAACCCAGGTACGTATATCCGTGTTCATATGGGGCCAGAAGTACCGCGTCTTGATGAGGTCCCGGCTCGCCCGAATGCCGGGATGATGGAGGGAGTGGTAATGTAGGAACAACTGCCTCCTCAGCTCCGGCGGGACGTACGGGCGCGGTGTGTCGGCCGATACGTCGCACCAGAGATCGAGGGGAGGCAGTTGCTCCAATTTTGAGGCGGAGATGAGATTGGAAAGTGCGGGATCGGAGGTAGGAGTTTGGTGGGTTTTGAGGGTTTGCGGGGAAGGGAAGGGCAGTAACTCCGCCACCGGCGCAGGGGTGGGGCGGGAGAGCGCGTCGGCGACGCAGTTGTCGGCCCCCGGCAAATAACGAATATCGGACGTGAATTGTCCGATAAATTCGAGTTGCCGGAGGCGACGGGGGGAGGCTGATTTTCGGTTTTGGAGGAGGGCGTGGGTGAGGGGCTTGTGGTCGGTTATGACAGAGAACTGCCTGCCCTCCACGAAGTCACGGAAGTGTTTGATGGCTTCGTGGATGGCGAGGAGTTCTCTGTCAAAGGTGGAGTAATTTTTTTGTGTGGGGGACAGAGTTTTGGAGAAAAAGCCGAGAGGTTGGGGGGTGGCGCCGGTGTGTTGGTGGAGTACTGCCCCGATGGCCCAGTCGGACGCATCTGTGGTGATGGAGAGGGGGGCATGGGGATCGGGATGGGCCAATAGAGCGGCGTCAACTAGGTCCTGTTTGCATTGTTGGAAGGCGGTTGTGAGGGCGGGGGTCCAGGAAATGGGGCGTTTATCGTTTTTCTTTGCCGGTTGTGGGATAGCGTGTATGAGTGGTTGTTGGTGTTGTGCTGCGTGTTTGATGTGTCTACGGTAAAAGTTCAACATACCCAGGAAACGGCGGAGTTCTGAGACAGTGTTGGGTCGTGGGAAATCGGTGAGGGTGTGAACTTTGTCCGGTAGGGGTTTTATCCCTTCGGATGAAACCTGGTGGCCGAGGCATCGGACGGAGGGCTGGGCGAGGACGCATTTCGGAGTGTTAATGGTGAGGCCCTCGGCGGCGAAGATGTCAAGTACCTGTTTCAGGTGTGCGAGGTGTTCGATTGGGTCTCGGGAAGCGATCAGTACGTCGTCCAAAAAACAGAAGACGAAGGGTAGGCCTCGTAGTATGTTGTCCATGTAACGCTGCCATGTTTGGGCAGCGTTACGGAGGCCGAAACCCATTTTGATATACTCGAACAGGCCGAAAGGGGTGATGATAGCCGTTTTAGGAACGTCAGGGGGGTAGATGTGAATGTGATGGAAGGCACGGGCGATGTCGAGTGTAGAAAAGATGGTTGTGTTGTGGAGGTGGGAAGAGAAATCCCGGAGATGCGGGACGTTGTAAAGGTCTGGGGTTGTACGGGCATTGAGGCGGCGGTAGTCGCCGCATGGGCGGATATCCCCGTTAGGCTTCTGCACAATATGTAGTGGAGAAGCCCACGGGGATTTGGAGGGACGGATAATGCCGTCCTTGATGAGGAGATCAAAATGTTTGCGGGCCTGTGAGAGTTGGAGGGGGTGGAGGCGTCGTGCTTTCGCGGATATTGGAGGGCCAGAGGTTTCTATGTAGTGCTGGGTCTGTGAGATGTGGGCCGAGGGGCGGCGCTGGGGTTTGTAGTGGAGGAGGAGTTGTTCAAACTGGGAGGGGGGCTGATCCACCGCATGGATGAACCCGGGGATGGGTTTCTGGGTGGAGGGGTCGAGCAGGCGCGCGTTACGGACGTCTACCTGGAGGCCGAAATATGCGAGGAAGTCGGCCCCCAGGATAGCTTTCTCCACGTCCGCCACGGTAAATTCCCACTCGTACGCGAGCCCGCTCATATGAATTGATGAGCGGTACGTCCCGTACGAGGGGATGGTGGTACCGTTGGCGGCGTAGAGGAGTTGCCGGTAACAACGCGCCTGTCGCCGGAGAATATTATTGGGGAAGATAGAGAGCGCCGCCCCTGTGTCGACGAGGAAGGGGACGTGCGTTTTCGAGCATTTCAGGAACAGGCGTTGATGAGCTGGGGCGGAGTGAGGTAAAATTGGTGAGGTGTTGGAGTCCGTCGGAGGGGGGGGGCTTGGTTCGTCCGAGGTGATGGGCGGGTGCGATGGCGGTGGTTGGTCCCCCGCGAAGGAGACGCGGGGTGATTTTTTGCCGTTCCGGGGAGGGGGAACGGTAGTGGCGGCGCGAGTGGCGGCCGGAGGGGTGGTCGTCTTGGGGGCGGGGTTGGAGGGGCCGTCCCGTGGTGGGGGAACGGTAGCGGCGGCGCTAGTGGCGGCCGGAGGGTTGGCTGCCCTGGAGGCGGGCTTGGAGGGGCCGTTCCGTGGTGGGGGAACGGTAGCGGCGGCGCTAGTGGCGGCCGGAGGGTTGGCTGCCCTGGAGGCGGGCTTGGAGGGGCCGTTCCGGGGTGGGGGAACGGTAGCGGCGGCGCTAGTGGCGGCCGGAGGGTTGGCTGCCCTGGAGGCGGGCTTGGAGGAGCCGTTCCGGGGTGGGGGAACGGGAGCGGCGGCGCTAGTGGCGGCCGGAAGATTGGCTGCCCTGGAGGCGGTCTTGGGGGGGCTGACCCGGGGTGGGGGGCCAGTTGATGGAGAGGTGGGGTGTTTTGCGGCGCCGTCAGACGTGGCCGGGAGGTTGGCAGCCGTGGCGGCGGCGTAGGAGGGGTAGCGAGGCGTGGTGGAGGTGGTGTGAATGCGGGCGGGGAGTGGTTGGTGGTGGTCCCCCCCGTGTTGGCGAGGAGGGGAGCCCGCCGGATTTACCGGCGGGCGTCCGCGTTTCCCTGCTTGGAGGAGTAGGAGCAGGGGGGCTGGCATTTGCGGGCCTCCCCACCGAAGTTCACATGGTAGAAACATCGGTGGGGGGGGTCCGCCGGGAGGTAGGTCCTGGTGGGGCGCGTGGAGTTGGAGGGGGGCGCCGTTTTTGGGGACCTCCCTCTCCGTTGCTGGGCGGGGGAGACGGTGCGGCGGTCGGCCGAGCGCTGGCGTCGGTGGTCGGAGGAGGGGTTCGGCCGGCGATCGATGGAGAGGGAGCGGCGCCGGTGGAGGGAGGGGGGCCGGCGGCGCTCTTCAGACGGCGATCGGTCCCTGCGTGGGGTGGGGAAGCGGGGTGCGGCGACCTCCGTGACGCTGGCGGCCGCGGCGAGGTCGTAGACCGTGTCGGCTAGACGGAGTAGCGGCTCGTCCGGTCCGTCGAGGTGGCTGGCGAGCGCCATCTGGATGGGGTGGGGAAGGGCTCGCAGCCAGAACGTTCGAGCGATGTCGGCCGTCACGACGTCGTGTAGCTGATGACGCAGGCGACGGTACAGGTGGGAGGGCTTCAAATCGCCGAGATGTTGGGGCTGGGATAGCGCTGCGACACGTGCGATCTTGGAGGGCTGGTATAAGTTGATGAGGCGGCCGCGGAGGTCGTCGTAGGCGGCCGTGGCGTCGGGGGAGATGTCCGACGTCTGCAGGAGGATCTCATATGGTAACAGAGAGATGATGCGGGAGTAGCGGGTACGCTGGCTGCGGATGTTGGCGGCAGAGAACGCAGCGTCGACCTGGAAGAACCAGAGTGCGGGGTCGTGCGTGTAGAAGGGGGGCAGCGACAGCGGGAATGACGCCGAGGCCGTCGTGACGTCGGCGGCGGCGTGTGCGGCAGCTGCAGCGGCGGCGGCAGCGGCGGCGGCGGATGCGGTGGAGCCGGGTGGTGAGAGGCTAGTGAAGGGGTTGTCGGTTGCGTCAGAAGTCGCAGCGGTCGGCGGCTGCAGTAGGGACGGCCGGAGGAGCGGCGGTGATGGCGAGTTCGGGTCCATGGTGGCTGTGAACAAAATTCAAATTGGAGCGGTTGAATTTGAAAATTCGCAATGAGCGGCGGCGGGTTTGGATGCGGCGGAGCGTTGAGAGTTGTGTGGTTGCGGGTGGGCCAAAAATTGCGAATTTAAACTGACTATTTTAAATGTGAATTTAAAATGCGGGACACCGAACTAGACTGGGGCGACACATGAGGTGGCAAGAAGGTAGAAGGTAGAAGGTTGGATGAACGTCGGGTTCACCACTGTGATGAATTTAAATTCTTCATCACGGTGGCGTGAAGGAGTGAATGGATGAGAGCGAGGGAATTTCACCTAGGCGGCGGTAATCCACCGATGTAGGCGAGAGGAAGGAAAATCACCTAGGCGGCGGTAATCCACCGATGTAGGTGAGTGGAAGGAATCTCGTCTAGGCGGCGGTAATCCACCGATGTAGGCGAGAAGGAAGGAAATTCACCTAGGCGGCGGTAATCCACCGATGTAGGTGAAGGAAGGTGCTTATCTAGGCGGCGGATATCCACCGATGTAGACAAGGGGAAAAGGTAGGAGGTGAATTCCCAGAGCGGCGGATACCACCAGGCATCTGGGAGGAAGGTAGGAGAGAGAGAAGAGAGAGCTGGTTAGAGGAAGTGTCGAATGAAGCTAAAGCTCCAGGATCCGGGGTTATATAGGACTTGGAGTCCTCTCCCTCCAGCTCCCTGCTGGGAGCTGGTAGTGGGGCACCAGGTTGTGTCCCCCGGATTCTGTCGCCTGTCTCCCCACTCAGATGTTTATTAACGGAAGGTAATTTTTACATAGGAATATTGGTGAGAGCTTTAAGGTTGTAGTGGAGTGTTCCCGGGAGGGACTCACGACAGGTACTTTTTGTGTTTTAGTAACATGTTGGTAACATGAGCTTTTGAGGTATCATTTTCCATGTTTTTGGGGACGAGAAGACCGAATATGAAGTCGATTTTGACCAAGGAGTGGAAAATTGAGGTTGTACCAGATGTTCAGCTCCCAAAATTGATTTTTTATGAGTCAAAAACCTGCGAAATCGTCTGAAATCACCATCAATTTGTACAATAACACTAGAAAAGTGTCAACAAGTGGATCAAGACGATTAAGTGGCACTACAAAGATAATTTGAAAAAAACTCGGCGCTTCGCGCCTCGGCGGGGGGCTGCGCCCTCCTGCACCCCCCCCCCCCCCCGGATGTTATTGCTTTGAGCCTGACTGCTAAAATGTAAAAAACATGGAATCATGTTTTAGCTCCTCGCTCTCACTTTATTATAGAAATTATCACGACGACCATCACTACTTACCAACCAAGTGACAACCAAACAAGCGTCATTGTTTACTATCCATTTACAACATTCATTTATATAGTTATATTATGAAACTAGGATATAAATACCAAGAACAAATACGAAATACATTCGTGATAAATCAAGAGCTTTCCAACGAATGGAAAACGATTTTTGTCCGATGAAAATGAAAGAAGTTTCATTTCCCTAGCAACTACTCGGTTGTAAGTGAAAATCATTGTTAAAATACGCGCTACTTTCATCTCACTTTTTGGTCTCACTTTTCGGCGGGGGATCCATCGCTAAAACATGATTCCATGTTAAAAAACCCGTCTATATAATGATATGTACTATTCTATACATATTATGTAGATCGCAGACCCTCCGTAGGTAGAGTACCTAACCCCGTACTCGTTACTAGGTACCTACCTAAATCACGAGTTAAATGTTGCTAAAATAATTCTGCCGATGACAAACAGTACCTAACAAAAAGAAACACACATAATGAAGTTCTGAAAAGAAATTGTTGATGAGGAGTGAAAAAAGTCGCAAAAGTACCTACCAACAAACTCCAGCCCCTTCTACGTAGATGGTATAATGAACCGTTGTGTAATAATTTACCGTTGAGTAATAATTTACCGTAGTAATAATTTACCCATCAATAATACTTCAACGTTTGTCCAAGTTTCACTACCTACCAACAAACTCCAAAAGAGCCATCATTTTTCAAATTAAATAATATCACAGAACAACCAACTCGACTTCATACTCCGCCAATATAATCAGGTGATCCCTACCAATGATTGGCCGTATTCACAAATTCCTATTGTGGGCGCGTCTCTGGTTACGAGATTTGGTTTGAATTGTATACAATTTCATTCACACTGGAGTCGAAAATGCCTGTCGGTGCAAACTTCGGGGCCTTACTGTGAACGAACGGCTGGACGTACGATGCTCCGGATGGTCTTAAAAAACTCGCAAGTTCACGAACTATTTAAAACCGTAAAAATATTTACGTAAAAAAATGGTATAGGCGTTTTGAAAATTTCAACCCCTATTTTGAACCCCTTAGAGATGACTCACAGTAACGTCGAGCTTCGAGGACCAACTAGACGCCGAACGGAACCTATAACCCGAATTTCATCAATTTTTTTTCATGGTAACTAAGAAAAGTGGCCCGTACGGCGTACGGCGTACGGCGTACGGCGGACAGACAGAAATATTTTTATTGCAGTTTTGGATTCTACATACCTTGAAACGTAAACCATCAAATTTTGAGGGGGGTAAGAATTTTTTTTTTCATGCTCGATTCCAATGGTTCATTATTGAAAATAATAAACCAAAAAAGGAGCGTACCTAATTTGTGTTCTGGGGGCCAAAATTGGTGGAAACCATCAGAAATAGCTATTTCAATTATTTCACATGAAAGAAACAATAAATAAACAGCCAGCATTTCTGTAGACCAATAAAATAATAGAATAATAAACCCATGTGACAAGGACTTTGCAGCGTTTTGGAATCTACGCACCTTGAAACGGAAAAGAAAAAATTTTGAGGGGGTGTTATAAAAATTTTTTGGTGACCGAATACATAGGTAGGTGTTTATTCACAGAATAATAAACCAAAATGCGGTTTTGCAAAGCTGTGTTGGCAAGCTGTTTCCGTATTTCCACAAGAGGTTTCGAAAGACCATAACCAATATCGAAGGTTCCATTTTAACTTTCAGCGCCGAAACGCCGCCACCGAGCGCTGTATTATTTGCGACGGTTTTCATTCAAACTTGACGCTAACAAGGGAGAAGACTCAAAAGTTGGGTGCCCCGTCGCACATCCGAGATTGTATTATTCGAGAGCTGAGTGCGTGTTCCAGCAGTCTTAGGTCTCATCTCCACAGGGAGAGTCGACCTATTTGTCTTATCTCCTTTGTATTCAGACCTGCGACTCGACACTCAACATTTTTCCCACTGTTAACCCTCTTCGCTCATCCCCCAAACCCCTCAACCACTCGACTCTTCAAACCCGCAAGCCCCACGTTCTCTCCACGCTCCAACTCTTCGCACTTACACTCCCCTCCCTCCTCGCCCCTCCACTCGCCACCACAACATTCAGCCACTTAGGAAAACTCTTGTTTTTGTTTGCTTTTTTGCGGGAAAAAACTTCTCCTTCTTCTCTTGGAAGCCCCCCGAGAAAATTAATTGGCCCCAAATGAAGTGTCTTTCCGTGGTCGGTGATCGGGTTTGCATGGCACGTCCCGCCAAATTGGAAAACTCCTAAACTTCCACTCACGTGCGATGGTCCACCTGAAACATCCAAACTAAAACACTCACCACTTGCGAATCGGAGAATTTGGTTGGGTGAGGGCCAATTTCCATAATGGCTCAATGAATTATAACCATACAAATAAAATACCGTTGAGTTCCGGCAACGGAGAGGCAGAACTTCGTCCTCGGTTTGCTGCAGAGTATACCGAAGTAATGGAAGCCTAAAGAACACTTTTGAGGCTGACTTTTGAGGTATTAGGCATAGGTAATTATCTGAACAACTTAAGTTCAGTTGAGCATGTTTATTTTCACCGATTTATTATGCTCATTGGTAAATTTTTTTAATTTTTTGGTTTTTTATTTTCAATAATAAACCTTTGAAATCGAGCATGAAAAAAATAAAAATTAACCTCCCCCCCCTCAAAATTGGATGGTTTCCGTTTCAAGGTATGTAGAATCCGAAAATACAATTAAAAACGTAAACCATCAAATTTTGAAGGGGGGTTAGAATTTTTTTTCCATGCTCGATTCCAATGGTTCATTATTGAAAATAATAAACCAAAAATGCTGTCCGTACGCCGTACTTTGCACTTTTCTTAGTTACCATGAACCAAAATTGACGACATTCGGTTTATTGGTCCCTTTTGGAGTCCAGTTGGTCCTCGAAGCTCGGCGTTAATGTCAGTCTTTTCTAAGGGGTGAAAAATAGGGGTTGAAATCCACAGGCCGAATTCTTTCATCACGAATTTTTTTACGGTTTCAAATAGTTCTCGAACTTGGGATTTTTTTAAGACCACCCGGAGCATTGTACGTCCAGCCGTTCGTTCACAGTAAGGCCCAGAAGTTTGCACCGACAGGCATTTTCAACAGGAGGGTGAATGAAATCGTATACATTCAGCCCAAATATCATCACTAGGGACGCGGTAGCAATGGGGAATTGGCCCGAGATAATCATTGCTAGGGAGCACCTGATTATATTCGCGGAGTATGAAGTCGAGTTGGTTGTTCTGTGATTTTATTTCATTTGAAAAATGAAATAAAACCCCCTCCTCTCTTTTGGAGTTTGTTGATAGGTAGTGAAACTTCAACAGACGTTGAAGTGTTATTGGTGGGCAAATTATTACACAACGGTAAGTGATTACTCAAAGATAAATTATTGCACAACGGTTCATTATAATATCTACGTAGAAGGGCTAGGCTATACCTATGCGGTTTCTTATTTGCCTTATACTTCATGAATAACTACAAAATAATTAATGATTGAATTATTGAATCCCGCGCATTTGTAGGAAACTTTAATTCCTGGGCCGGCTCCAGTACTCGGTTTAGGGCTTTCCTGGGGGGAAAATCGAGGGTATTGACCACAGAAAACAGTGATCTACGCAGAAGGGGCATCTATACATGTAAATAGCAAACATTTGTGTAATAATTTGCAGCGTTTTTTTTTTGTAACTTGAAAAACCCTCAGCAGAAAACTACAATACACGAAAGTTACAGCGTTTCAAACGTTAGAAATGATCCACATTATTACACAAGGGTTTATATTTACCTGTAGAGGCCTCTTCTGCGTAGATCACTGTTTTCTGTAGTCAATGTCTGCCCTCGTCTTTCCCCCAGGAAAGCCCTACATCGAGTAATGGAGCCGGCCGGGTCGAAAAATACGAAAAAATAAGCAAATTACCTCGTTTTGAAGACGTGGCAAAAAATGAGGAGAAAACACTTTCAGAACTTGAAACGCGAAATGAGCGGCATTTGTTTAATCGGCCGTCAAAATGTTGATAAGATTAGTTCCTCAGGTTCCCAACAGAGTTCAGAGCCAGCTGGATTACTGGATTACTGGGGCTTCAGATTTTCCAAAGCTTTGAGGGATAACATTAACCCTTGGATCCCATTACCCCACTTTACCCTACCTCACGTACCTACCGACAAACAACAATATCTTACAAATTGCAGCTTTACTACAGCAGCTAACAGCACCTACCTACTCTTAAAGGATACGACGTATCGTACTCATCCACCGTATCGCCTGCATTTGTCTCACCGAAGGTAGTGTAGTGTGGTCCTCGCACCTGGTGTTTTTCTCATTTTTGGTTCATCATTCTGTGAATAATAAGCCTATGTAATCGCTCAGCAAAAATTTTTATAACACCCCTTCAAACTTTTTTCTTTTACGTTTCAAGGTGCGTAGATTCCAAAAATGCAATGTCCATCTGCCGTATCACGTATATCGGCTTCATTTCCGGTCTAAAAAATTCGTTCTTTCGCATGCTCCATTTGGGCCCCAGTTGTTTCCCGAAACTTTGCAGCCAGATCGGGATGTACCCAGGTGTGTTATGACTTGTGAGCAAAGACGGGACGTTTATGACTTTTATTTTTCCGTCTCATGACTTTTTCCTATGACTTTTATGACTTTTATTTTCCTGGTTTATGACGTCTATTTCGGAAATTCGGCTATTTCGTGACGTTTTAGTTAGAAGTATGACGTTTATTTTATAGTTATTTTTCACCTTTTATGATAAATTATTGGGTTAATAGGGTTAACGGTTCAAAAAGACTGAATCCAATACCTACTTAATAAAGAATTATATTTAGAATAATATACATATGTACTATAGATAATATACCTACATAGTACAAGGTTCAGAAAAATCATAGGAAATTAAAATCATTATAAAAACAACCATATGCTGTTCAATGTGTTCAAGGGTTAGATTCGTTCTCTTGTCACTGAGGATTGTTTTGAATTGTGAGAATGATCTCTCAACATCCGCAGAAGATGTGGGAGCATACTTCATGCTTCGGACGTCCCGTCCTGACGACTTCGTTCGAGTACAGTGACCCCTACAGGGAAGGTGAAAGGCAGTTTTCTGAATACTCCGGCCAAAAGGGTCAATGTATGACATTCATTCCGAAAAGTCGGAAGTTAGGACGTTTTAGCAAAAATCGGCCATTTCATGATAAAAACTATGACTATGACATTTATGACTTTTTCCCGTCTCTGGTTATGAGTGAAAATGGGTGTAAAAATAGGTACTTTTTGTCTTTCAGCAACATGTTAGTAACATGTGCTTTTGAGGTATCATTTTCCATGTTTTTGGAACGAGTAGATCGAATATGAAGTCGATTTTGACCAAAGAGAGGAAAATTGAGGTTCTAACGAAGTTTCAGCCTTAAATTTACGTTAAATTTTGGTCTAAAATCGCGGTTATTCCACGGACAGTTGGGGTCCCCATTTGGGAACACGGTCCTAGTTCTGCTTCGAAATACCGCAGCCTGATCGGCATACACCCAGGGGTGTTGTGGGAGAAAAATGGGTGTAAAAATAGGGGGTTTCTAGGGATTTTTGAGGTTTTAGTGAATATGAGCTTGTGTGGTATCGTTTTGCACGTTATTTAGGGCGAGAAGACCGAATATTAGGTTGATTTTGACCGAATAGTGAAGAGCTGAGGTTGTAACGAAGGTTAAGCTCCCGAAATTCATTTTTTATGAGAAAAAAATGGGAAGTTGTCTGAAATCACCATAAATTTGTATAATAACACTAAAAGTAGTATCAACAGGTGAATCGAGACAATTAAATGGTACTATCAATAGTCAAAAATAGTCTGTTGAAAAAAAACCGAGCCTAATTCGCGTTTTCGGGGGCCAAAATTGGTGGAAACCATCAAAAACAGCCATTTCAATAATTGCACATGAAAGAAACAATAAAGGAACAGCCAAAATTTCCGTAGGTGTGTCCAGTAGAATAATAAACCCATGTGAAAAGGGCTTTGCAGCGTTTTTACTATCAGGAACCATCCTGTGTATTTATCCTTAAAATTGTTATCCCTGTCTCACAACTCGCCATATTATTAATATATTACGCGGACTCCTCCCAGGCTACGGGGAAAAGTGACAGTTGAGATCACAATGTAAATCGCGTTGTGCTCATGGATCGAACATCCACAAACATGTGACCTGCCCTGGATGTTTATCGTCCTCCAGGGATTCGCCTCCATCACATCACGTTCTCTGGCGCTGTGAGGATGGGAGGGTTAGGCGGCCCATGATAAACCCGCGAACGGTGTCGAGTTTCGGGGAGTAGAAAGACTCGAAAGCCCCTCGGAGGTTACTGAGAAAGGAAAAAAAAGAAGGAACTGACGCTTACGGAAGGAGCCGCCAAGGTCCTCGGAGGATATGAGGTTTAGTTAACGGACTCGGGAGTGACGCGGGGGTTTAAAGGAGGTGACGGGCCGGGGAAGTTAAGGTGGAGGTGATGAAAGAATTATACGTCCCGAGGAAGATAGCGCTTGCTTAGGGGAAGGACCCATAAAGAAGGTTCTCCCCGGTATCGTCTTGCTCTGGAGATTAGGGGGCTCCAGCCAACCTCCGCCTCACTATCTGTGTAAGTGCTCAGAACCCCATCACACCCCCCCATTTCAACCACTGGATAAATAAATCTGGAGATCAATTCATCGTTTTCCATTTCAATGGAACCACCATTATCTCAACTTTCCCTGGTACTACAGTCTCCTTATGTTCTTTCCCATGAATCTAATTACGACCTACTATAACTGAGCTAGAATAAGCCACGAGAGCATCTTTGAGCCAGTTCCAACTACTCAACATTTTGACATGAAACGTACGAGTCGGGAGGCAGCCGAAATAAAACCAGCCATGCAGTATGACCATATGAGCAAACCATCAAAGTTGCTGGGTTTTAGCTATTTTTGACAATTTTTAGCAATTTGTGACTGTTAGCGCCCAAGAGGTTGTTTATTCTTTATTGTCTTCTTTTATTACTGTGATGTGCGCGGGAATGACTATAGGTGTCCAGCGAGCTTCACCAATCTACATCTACAATGTTTATCGCTGCGTACACGATGCTGCAAGACTTGCTGTTCACCATGTGTCCCTCTCTCGTACTGTGACGTCATGCAACCACGTTTCAGTCTCAAACTTCTTTGTCCCACCCTACCCGACCCGAACGGCGCCGACTTTTTACATCCGCACCACCACAACACAACTACCAGTTACACTCTCCAATGAATCGGATACAGAGAGAATTTAATGCCTTGAACATTGACCTCTTCGAAACCAGCCTTCCTTCTTTCTGCAGGCATGTGATTCAATTGTTACAATGACGTAAAATGTATTTTCTAGTGTTTAATTAACCTTATCTCATGTTCGTTCTGCTCAAAATTTTAGTTTTCCTTTGCATTTCCTTTGTTTAATATTTAATTTATATCCAGCTTTTTTATTTTGTTTTTCTGAGTACTGTTTTCTTCTTTGTTGCTGTTGTAAACAGGGCACCAGCCCGTTTCATAATAAATAAATAAATAAAAACCAGTCTCTCTTGAATCTCGCTCTATCTCGCCTCGATTCATTTCCAAGTACCTATTCAATTTGGGTCATCAGCATCCCGCCAATTGGATACCCACATCGCTTGCACGGGTCATCGGCATCCCAACAACGAGTACTACACATCTATTCTGGACGTGGTCACCCAATCCATTTCGACGTGTAAGTTTGAGAAAGACCTACGGCCCCCTTGCCATGCTTTATCAGTGACACGGTACAGCGTACGGCGGGCGGGCATTGCATTTTTGGAATCTACGCACCTTGTAACGGAAAAGGAAACATTTTGAGGGGGTGTTATGTAAATTTTTTGCTAAGCGAATACATAGGTGCATTATTCACAGAATAATAAACCAAAAGTACCTATTTTTATACCCATTTTCACTCATAACACCCCTAGGTATATTCCGATCTGGCTGAAAAGGTTCGGGGCACAACTGGAGCCCAAATGGAGCATGTGTGCGAAAGAACGAATTTTTTAGACCGAAAATGAAGCCGGTACATGAGATACAGCGGACGGCGGATGGCGTACGGACATTGCATTTTTCGAATCTACGCACCTTGAAACGTAAAAGAAAACATTTTGAGGGGGTGTTATAAAAACTGTTTGCTGAGCGATTACATAGGTGTATTATTCAAAGAATAATAAACCAAAACGGCGTTTCCTAGCACGGGACGTTCTTCCTCCACCGTCCAACAGAGCCTCCTACAGAGCCTCCATAGGTCAGATAGGATACAAATTAGCCTCAGGGATCACTCAGCTGATTAGGGAAGGTCCTCACCTCGTCATTCTCACTCACCACTCCTACACAGCCTCCATTTTGAATTTCAGCCTCTTAGGTCGAACAGGAATGAAATTAGCCTGGCTCACTCAGCTGATTAGGGAAGGTCCTGTCCTCGTCATTCACTCAGCAGTGCTACACCACAGAGCCTCCATTTTGAATTTCAGCCTCGTAGGTCATATAGGATACAAATTAGCCTCAGGGATCACTCAGCTGATTAGGGAAGGTCCTCACCTCTTCATTCTAACTCACCAGTCTTACAGAGCCTCTGTTTCGAATTTCAGCCTCGTAGGTCGAACAGTAATGAAATTAGCCTCGGGGCTCACTCAGCTGATTAGAGAAGGCCCTCACCTCGTAATTCTTACTCAGCAGTCCTGCAGGATGCTCCATTTCAAAATTCCATGAAATGGCTATTTGTTTGCGACCTTGGTTTCTACGGACCCCTGTTGTTTATCGGTATCGCGGTGTCGGTGTCGGCATCGCGAATTTCAGACTGAAGCTAGGAAATTTGCGCAATTTGCGGGAATTTTGCCGCATAGGCGTTCACATGGCAGCGGAATCATAACAAAACGCAATCGCAAAAAACAAACAATTGCTCGAACTCGAAACCGCAAAATCAACCACATAATTATGTCGAATTTCAATATGGCTGAACAACCAAACAAGAGAGGTGTGTGCAGTAACCTCTGCCCAGATACGGCAACGGATCCGACAGCGGAAAATATCTGAGGATTTTGATATAGTATACAAAGCACTGCGTTGCAATAACCCATTTTGCGTTGGCCAATAGAATTGCAGAACACATAGCCTTGCCGGACTGCCGTCCGGAATTGCGTCTCCATGTGAACCTAGCTTGACCCCCAGCCCAAAAACATATCCATGATAACAAAAAGAATATTATAGGTATGTAATCACTGCATTTATTGGCTGTTTTCGGTCAAAATCCGGGCCCATCCTCAGGAAGAAAAAGGGCAGGATTAAAAAGAAGCATGTCCCCAGTGAACCCATCTGCAGAATGTAGAAAATGCAGCCAACTGCACACCAAATCAATGCTATGTAATATTAGGTAGATGTTTATATGAGTAACACGTCCACTGCTGCACATGCAATCGAATGGGAGGGAACACCATGTAGTAGCAAGCTCCTGTGGTTAGCCATTGTCAGAATAATTCCATCCTGCTGTTTGGGTCTTGGAGTTGAACGGCTGCACCTCCACTTACTGTGGGCCCCTCCACCAACCTGACTTTCCTGGGTCCCCCTACTCAGTAGGTACCTACTTTGATTCCGATTTATGGGTTTGGGATCCGATGTCATTGATAGGAACTAACTAAATAATCGATTACGGACATAATAATACCGATGCATAGTTGCGGTGTTTGTTAGTGTGTGTTGTCATAAAGAGCTGTCAGTTCGACAGCTCTCTTGGTTGTCTGTGGATTCTTATTCTGCAGCAG
Organism: Leptopterna dolabrata; assembly: GCA_954871275.1. Lineage (NCBI taxonomy): Eukaryota > Metazoa > Arthropoda > Insecta > Hemiptera > Miridae > Leptopterna > Leptopterna dolabrata. Next base: position 82,928,671 of record OX940975.1, on the reverse strand, counting down.
TGTCCCATGCTGATAGTTCAAAGTGCGTAGTAGTAGGTTCATTCGCACTGGCTTTTTCTGATGGTTAGCTGCTCCGACAAAACCGTAAGAAACCATCCATGAACCATAATGGTGGCATCACGCTCTAGAAGGTTGGAGCACCAAAAGTGCTGAACAAGCACCAAGTACGGTTATATTGGGGAATATAAAATCTCCACAAAACGACATTTCAAAAAACATTTTATCCATCCAAAGTTTTTGGTGGTGTACCTGGTTTTTCATCTTCGATACTGGGATCGACAGGTTTATTATCCCTCGCCACAGCTCTGTTTTGAACAATGTCTTGCATCCAAGGGATGGTTAGGGATGAGTAGGGCTGTGATCGGCCCTTAGACCCTGGTGGCGGGGGGGGGGGGGAGGTACACGTAGGGTTTAGTGGGGACACCGATCCTGGGTGGGGTTGGTGGTGGGGAGAATAGCAGTGACTGGTGCGGGTACTTGTTCAGCACCTTTGGTGCTCCATAAGGATGGTTAGGGATGGTTAGGGACGGTTAGGGCCCTTTAGGGATGGTTAGGGATGGTTATGGGGTTATGAGCGTCCCTAGCCACAGAGTGCGCCAGGGGGGGGGGGGGGGGGTTGCAGATAGGTAATAAGATGTAGTGGGGACCCGGTTATGGGGGGGGGGGGGGGGAATCACAGTGCAGTGCACCTCTCACAAACTCGATTCTCCACACCACCAACCCCACCCAGGATCGGTGTTCCCACTGCACCCTACGTGTACCTACCCCCACCACCTCACCATCTGTGAGGGGGGGGGGGGGTGTTAAGGGACGCTTACAGCCCTAACCATCCCTTGGATGCGGGTTTACAATGAGGTTTTGTGTTGATTTTATTCAAGGCCTCCTTCCATCTCGATAAGTATATGAGGAGGGTTTTAGTTCGATAATGGTTGGGAATCAAGAAGGTATTTTCTGTGTCAGGAATATGTTTTAACATGGATAAGTTTTTCTTTTCAAATTGCTGTCAATTCTATGCTTTAGATTATCAGGCAGAATAAGAAAAAAACAAGGTAGGTAACACGACAGTCGTGGTACCCCTCCAATGTAAATATATTAGATTTAACCAATAAATAGCAAGGAGAAAGACGAGCTGTGCGAAGCCTCTGTGGAAGCCCGGGAAGGGTCTCCCTCCATCAACTTCTAACGTGACGGGGGACGAGGTGGAGTCACCTTTATAAGGCACCCGGCTAGCCCAGCTCTTAATTCTACCAATCTGACACCTACCAGGGACTTCTCTCTCTTTCTTACCTTACGCCTCCTATCTCAAACCTTTCCCTCGCATATTCACTGTGGATATGCCACAGGATATACCACGGGATATGCTACCCAAAAAGATCTAGTACTTGCTGTGGTGAAAGCCGCGGGGTGGTAGCTATCCTCTAACACTCGCTGTGGTGAATACCGCGGGGTGGTAGCAAACCTTGAAAGACTCCTAAGGGGTACATCCTTTTCCCTCCTGCGACCTACCCAAACCAACCCTACCTCTCGTCCACGACACCTACCTACGTTATGTCCTCCTTTCTTATTGGATAACTATATTAGTTTCTTTAATAGTTGTTAGTGAATTTCTCTCACTCTCAGCCTCTTACATGGAATTTTTTTCTAAAAATACTAGCTGGCTACCTATAGGTATTAGTAGTATCGGAATACCAATCCTGGGCCACTGCCTTAGATCTCTGATAAAAAGTTTTAACATAAAAGATCAGAACATATATTTTCACTTGAATCCTTGATGTTTTTTATTTTCACTTGAATCTCTGATAAAACTTTTTTACCACAAAACATCAGAACCAGTGACTTTTTTAAAAAAAATATTTTTTTTATCAGAAACTCTAGTGAACTCTAAAAAAATTTTCAATCGTAAATAAAAAAAATGCAAATTTAGGGGTCGATATTTTCGAAATTTAGCTCCCTCTGATGTTTTCACTAGAAAAAATAAAAAAAATTAAAATGACGTCACGCTAAAAATATTTTTGAATCGTCTTAAATTAAAATGACGAGACGCTCTTCTGAATTTGGGAATCCCAAACCATTAAAGGTGGACCCGTCGAATCGACGGGTCCTATGTATTTAAATATTTTTTCAAATCTACAGGTTCCATTAATAGAGGGGGTCTCGATTTGATACCACCTTTAAGAATTCAATTCAGACAGGATAAATAGTATCCATACAAGAATAGACAAAAGAAAAAAGTGGGTGGATAAAAAAAATGAGGGGTAAGTTAAAAAAAAGAAAATAGTAATAAAATATAAGATGAGCAATAAAATTATATTACCAACTGAAATTTACATGGAGATCCGAGACAAGATCACAGATGCTTATGACCATTTCATTTTTTGCAAAGCTGTGAATATTCCAATAGATAAAAAGAGGAGTATATTCTTAAATGTAAATCCACAAACTCTCATATTAAATTTTGATTCAATCAAACATAAACAGTTTATTAGAGATTTTGTTGAAGAGTCTGGTTATTTTGTACCTTGGAATGAGATTTCATTGTATCCAAATCTACCAGAAAATTTCATTCGAGAGTTCAAGGATAAAGTATGTTGGTATGAAATATCATCTGAGCAAAAACTATCTGAGAAATTTATTCGAGAGTTCAAGGATAAAGTATGTTGGTATGAAATATCATCTGAGCAAAAACTATCTGAGAAATTTATTCGGGAATTCAAAGATAAAGTACAATGGGAACGTATTTCATCTAGGCAAAAACTATCTGAGAAATTTATTCGGGAATTCAAAGATAAAGTACATTGGAGACGGATTTCATCTAGGCAAAAACTATCTGAAGAATTCATTCGAGAGTTCCAGAATGAAGTAGACTGGAATGAGATTTCATCTGAGCAAAAACTATCTGAGAAATTTATTCGGGAATTCAAAGATAAAGTACATTGGGAACATATTTCATCTAGGCAAAAACTATCTGAAGAATTCATTCGAGAGTTCCAGGATAAAGTATATTGGGAATATATTTCATTTCACCAAACACTATCTGAAGAATTCATTCGAGAGTATGCGAATTTTATTGACTGGTATTGGATTTCTGGACAGCAAAAACTATCTGAGAATTTCATCAGAGAGTTCAAGGATGTTTTAAATTGGAGATGGATTTCATCTAGGCAAAATTTAAGTGAAGATTTCATTAGAGAGTTCCAAGATAGAGTGGTTTTGGATCAGTAAAAAAATAATAGTTTAAAAGTGTTCGTTTTAATGGGGGTTCCCCATTAAAACATATTGAACAAGATGCAAGGTTGTTCTGTAGGCCAGCAAGCGCTATCTACCGACGAATCTGTGAACAGGTTGCATAACCAGGAAGAGGTGGCCGTCTCGCGGGAGGTAGGGCGTTTGACCTCATTCGGCCTTGAAATCCACTACTCAAGATTATAGAACGCCTCTCAGTTCACAACTGGAGTCTTGGCCCATTGCCTACGTATCGGCTTTATAAGAGAGAGATCGGCGGATCGCTGCACGGACAAAACCTCAAGATTTTTTTGCCCTATAATAATGAGGATACACTTCCCTCGAGGTATTAGAAGCGTTACTAGCTGATGGGCCCTTAAGCTAATAATTAATCTAATTCCACCTCGATGGAAGTGAGAGTCGACCTTATCATCAAAATTTCCTTTCTTAACTGTTCTGCTCTCAACATCTACTTAAAATGCAGCAAAAACCGAAACTTCAACGCAACTGAAAAGCCAAGTTGAAATGACTCACGGAATTAAAACTCCGTTGTAAGTCGTGAAGGTTGTGCCATTCAAAGATCCCCTCCTATAAAGGGAGGTAGAGATCGTTCAGGAATGGATGCTGTGTGTAGAAGTTGAGCAGCCACAGAATGTGCGGTTAAGTTGGGACATTTTGCTGAAATTTCCTTTGATTTTTTTATGAGAATTGCACCTATAAGTGTAATTCATTTAAAATTTCGTGAGTTGTAATTCCTCAGGATAAAAATTTCCTTGGATTTCCTCTCCGCTTAAATCTTTTATTTTATAAGTAACTGGACTCGTTTCTAAAATCTCAGCTATTTCAAAAATCTCTTTCGTCCAATTTGCTTCGTATTTGTTTGCAAAAGTTTTCTTTGATTTCGTAATTCTTACACGATTTCCAATTTTAAATTTCTTTTTTACATTTTTTCCACTCTTTTTAAATAAATATCTCAGAATTTCATTTTCGTTTCTCGCATCAACTTGAGCAGGTGTCATTCCAATAGAACGATGAACGTCTTGTTTGTTGTACCCATTAACTAATTCCTGTAAAATATCGACCCAATTTTTATTTCCATTCACCTCGAAACGAATTTTAATTTTCTGATTCAAAGTTCTGTTAAATCTTTCGATGATTGCAGATTTTTCTAAATTTTCCGTGTGATACATTTTAATTTTATACTCGTCTAAAAGTTCTTTGAAAAGTCTATTTTCAAATTCTAAACCTTTGTCCGTGTGAAGGAGTTTAGGAGTAGAATGATTATGATATTTTACATTTTCCAAAACTCCTTTGAAAGCTTTTGAAACTACCATTCCGTTTTTCTTTTTCAATGGAACTGACCAAACGTACTTTGAAAAAGTATCAATGATATTCAACATGTAACCGAACCCCTTGTTTTCATTCTCGTATTGTTTCATTATAATCAAGTCCGCAGCCCAAAGATCATCTTTTCCATGAGTAACAATTTTCCTTTTCTGAAATTTCTTTCTAACGGGTTTATGTAATTCTTTCGCAAAATCCAATTTTTCGTTTTCTGATAAATTTAAAATTTCAGTTTCAGGAATTACGTTAGTTTCCTCATTCGGATTTTTTATGAATTTACTTTTATTAGTTTTACATTTCAGACATTTAGCTGCAATTCTCCACCTTCCGTTCGCAGTTTGTACAATTTCCGCGTTTATATTTTTCGTTCGTTTTTTACATTTATGACAATAAATTTCATCCTCCATGTTTTATTAAAGGCTACCGAAAGATTTTTTTAAATTCTTAAAGAGGGGTAGCGATTCGCTCCCCCTAATTAAAGCAAACACAAGCAAGTAGATTTTTTAATGGAGTGAACTCCATTAAAAATAAACCTTAGTATCTAATATTTAAGCTACTTCTTGCCTGATCATATTTTTAGTTGGATCATAAATTAAATTTGTTCTACTTACAATGATGACGTAACAAGTAGTACCTTCTGTGCTACCTGATGCAGATGCTACAGTTTTATTGAATTCTACATGAAGTATCAAATTACTTTTACTTTGAGATACGTTTTGAGGTTGATCCGACAAATCAATGCTATAAATTGGATAATCCCTTTTGTAAAATTCTGGTTCGATGTATGGAATTGATGGCTTGGAACTCATTGATTTTTTGAAGTCTAAAAATGCGTTGTACGCCAGAGAATAATCATTTTCATCGAAATCCAAATCTTGATTTTCCTCCGGGTATCTTCTACCACCTAATTCGATCCAATAATTTCTTACGTCTTTATGATTGAATCTAGAATTGTCCTTTTTCTGGTCGTTCGACGCGTCAGTTTGAAAAACTACGAAGCACCATAACGGATTATGCACGTTTCTGTAAATATTTGTAATATCGAACATTAAGGTTTTTCCTGTAACGTTTTTATATTCTATACACTGCCAACTTTTGAATTGAAATTGGTATGGCACGCTTCTAAGTTCTGCGATCAAATTAACTTTAGATTCGTTTTTATATTCAATCACTGGAACTCTCAAAACAAAAGATTTTATCTCCACAACTCCATCACTAGGTATAATCGAGGTTGCATCCTTTTTCCAAACTTGAATAACGTTATTATCGCTGTTTCGAATAAAAATTATTTCAAAACCTCCCTTGAAAATTGGAATGGTTATATCTTTGAAAAACCCCAAACCTAAATCACCGAGATAACCAACTGCACTGAAATTACCACCTCCTATTGCTTTCGAATTAAAACCTGAATTTAAAACTTCCCCATTATAATTCTTAGGGCCTGCAAAAGTGACAAGGCCCTGTACCAAGCCAGAAATGCCCGGATTCTCAATTTCATCTACTACAACATTGTGTTTTTTCACTTCTACACTCGAAAACATTTGACCCACGAAATTATCTACCAACATGACTGAATCTGAACCTGAATACGCCTTGGTTGGATCTTTCGACTTTAAAACTCCCTTTACGTAATACTGAATGTTTTTAGACAGAAATTCGTCTTCTAGATCAATTTTGAAAGTTGTCCTTTTGTTTTCAGCATTCAAATTTAAAGTTGAAGTCGGATTTATTGTACGAAACTGCTTTCGCACAATATCGTCTTGATATTTATCAAAAATCTTTTTAGTTTGATACATACTTTATTAGAAAAGAGATTCTTTTAACTTACCCCTCATTTTTTTAGATTTTTTATTTAGGTACTATGAATAAATCTTTAAATACTTGACTTGTATTCGACTTTAAGGTTAAAGAGGGGAGGTGATTCGCCCCCCCTCTTTAAGAGTTTTAAAAGAAATTTTTAAGTATTCTCGACTCTTGTATTTGCCTTTAATATTTAGGTACTATGAAAAAAATTGTTTATGAGATTTTCTCATAAAAAACACAACTCACTGTAATAACTAAATTTAAACATTTTTTCTAATCGCGTTTATAATTTCCGCTTTTCCCAGTTCTTTTCCCTTTTCTAAAAGTTTCGCTTTTTCCGTATCATTATTTTTATAACCGTTCAAAATGTTGGTTTTCATCTCGTCGTAATTTTTAATTTCTTGTTCAATATTGTTGAATTCCTCATCCGAAATTTTACCATCTTTCAAAGCATTCGTGATTTTTTCCTCTATGGAATTTAATTTTGTTCTCGCCAAAAGTGCGATATCCGAATGTTTATTAATTTTGTTTCCTACATAACTGCCCGAAGTTCTCAGGATTGCAGAAAATGTTGTTAATACGACTGAAAGTGGAACTCCAAAAGGGATTGCCACAGGGAGAGTGATACAAACACCAATCATCCCCAGTTCGGTTAACGTAGTGAAACACTCTATTCCGAAAAACGTTTTCGATAATTTGCAGTATTTTTTTCTCAAATTTCCCCTCATTTTCATTTCGTTTTTTAAAAATTCATATTGTTTTATAATGCGATTTATTCTATAATTGTTGGAATTAAATTCCGGAACTGGAATCTGAGGGTAAATGTTTTTGTAAAACGGAGTAAATTGTATGTCATTTTCAACTGCAGGAGCAGACGGTTTTTGGTTTTCATCAATGTTGTTCATCTTATTTATTATACAAATTATTTACTTTTCAGCAACAAGTAAGCTTTAATATCGTCGAATTGAATCTGTTCGTTATTTCCCGTGGTTGTTGACAATTTTATCATTTTTATTTCTTTCAGTCCTTTTCTTAGTGGAATGAAAACTACTTTCTTTGGTTTTTCCGTGTAAATAGTATTAGGTGGCATTGGTTTCTCTATGAAAGAAACGTGTAATAACTCGTTTTCAACGTGCAAATGGGGATGTTCATCATGATTTGTAAAGCTATATTCCGTAATGTTACAATGCCATTCGACTATATTATCAGAAAGAACGAGTTGTTTCGGATTATTCTCTGATACGTAGTTGGTATTCTTTTTAAACAAATTATTGGAACCTAAACAATGTTTCAACTGAAATATATCGCAAAAATTCCCCTCATCCACAATCTTCATGTCCATGGGAAAGTATGCAGCAATTCTGTAAGAATCGTCTTTTAAATACTCGAGATCGAATTTCAAACTATTCGGAGTAACTTGTTGTATTTCTTTCATTTGAGCTTCAGAATACTTTTTCATAGTTTCTTTTTTCTCTAACAAACTAGTTTGAAAATTGGATAAAAAACTAATCAACTTGGCTTTGAATGAACTCACATTGAACGTTCCATCGATTTTATATTTTAGATCATATTTTCCATCAGTAAAAGTATATCTGTAAGCGAACACGAAGTTTTTTATCTCAAACGTTTTCCTAGTTGTAAACAACAAAGCTGACATACCCAACTGATACTCTTTATTCGGATCGAGTGGAATTGGACTCTCAAACCTTAGTGTATCTCCTGAAATTTTTATAAACATTATTTATTTATATATAATAAATATAATAAATAAAATGAGTCAAAAATATAACATAGAGCTTTTTTCATTTGAAGAAAAGACAGCTTCTCACGATTTACTACCTCTGCCCCTACGCTGCCTAGTGGTAGGGCCATCCGGATGTGGAAAAACCAATCTATTGTGCAACCTGATTGTACAACCATGGGGAATTCCGTTTGGAAATCTTTACATATTTTCCAAATCTTTAGAGCAAAAAGTTTATAAAGATTTGAGAAAAGCTTACGAAAAAATAGCGGCTAAAGTTGGAACGGAAATAGCTCATTTTTACAATAATTGTGGCGAATTAATTGTACTAGATGATTGTCAGTCGAACAGTTTGATAGTTTTTGATGATTGCGTTAATGTTCAACAACAACAGATTATAAAAGATTATTACATGAGAGGACGTCATAAGAATATTTCTTGCATTTATCTAACTCAATCATTCACTAAAGTTGATACACAGTTGATTAGGGAAAATCTGAATTTTCTGTGTATTTTCAAGCAACGCCTAGTTTACATGAAAGCGATTTACGATGAGTATGTTGGAACAGATTTTACTTTTGATCGATTCAAAGAAATATGCAACGAATGTTGGTACGATAATCATGGATTTCTGACGATAAACCTCGAGAAAAAATTAAAAGATGGTCGATACATGAAAAAGTTTGAGAAAACGTTTCTTGAATAAACGATCAAAAACACCGTTAGACGATCAAAAACACCGTTAAACCATCGTTAGACGATCAAAATAACCGTTAAACCATCGTTGAAACGTTTTAAAAATATACAATCAAAAAAAAATTTTTTGTTTACTATAATAAATAACTATGCCTACTGTTAAGCATTTAGAAAAAAATTTGTTGAAAAAATATAACGAACATAAAAAATATAACGAACATAAAAAAAAGATTGAATCATCAGTTTCAATCTTTTTTTTATGTTCGTTATATTTTTTATGTTCGTTATATTTTTTCAACAAATTTTTTTCTAAATGCTTAACAGTAGGCATAGTTATTTATTATAGTAAACAAAAAATTTTTTTTTGATTGTATATTTTTAAAACGTTTCAACGATGGTTTAACGGTTATTTTGATCGTCTAACGATGGTTTAACGGTGTTTTTGATCGTCTAACGGTGTTTTTGATCGTTTATTCAAGAAACGTTTTCTCAAACTTTTTCATGTATCGACCATCTTTTAATTTTTTCTCGAGGTTTATCGTCAGAAATCCATGATTATCGTACCAACATTCGTTGCATATTTCTTTGAATCGATCAAAAGTAAAATCTGTTCCAACATACTCATCGTAAATCGCTTTCATGTAAACTAGGCGTTGCTTGAAAATACACAGAAAATTCAGATTTTCCCTAATCAACTGTGTATCAACTTTAGTGAATGATTGAGTTAGATAAATGCAAGAAATATTCTTATGACGTCCTCTCATGTAATAATCTTTTATAATCTGTTGTTGTTGAACATTAACGCAATCATCAAAAACTATCAAACTGTTCGACTGACAATCATCTAGTACAATTAATTCGCCACAATTATTGTAAAAATGAGCTATTTCCGTTCCAACTTTAGCCGCTATTTTTTCGTAAGCTTTTCTCAAATCTTTATAAACTTTTTGCTCTAAAGATTTGGAAAATATGTAAAGATTTCCAAACGGAATTCCCCATGGTTGTACAATCAGGTTGCACAATAGATTGGTTTTTCCACATCCGGATGGCCCTACCACTAGGCAGCGTAGGGGCAGAGGTAGTAAATCGTGAGAAGCTGTCTTTTCTTCAAATGAAAAAAGCTCTATGTTATATTTTTGACTCATTTTATTTATTATATTTATTATATATAAATAAATAATGTTTATAAAAATTTCAGGAGATACACTAAGGTTTGAGAGTCCAATTCCACTCGATCCGAATAAAGAGTATCAGTTGGGTATGTCAGCTTTGTTGTTTACAACTAGGAAAACGTTTGAGATAAAAAACTTCGTGTTCGCTTACAGATATACTTTTACTGATGGAAAATATGATCTAAAATATAAAATCGATGGAACGTTCAATGTGAGTTCATTCAAAGCCAAGTTGATTAGTTTTTTATCCAATTTTCAAACTAGTTTGTTAGAGAAAAAAGAAACTATGAAAAAGTATTCTGAAGCTCAAATGAAAGAAATACAACAAGTTACTCCGAATAGTTTGAAATTCGATCTCGAGTATTTAAAAGACGATTCTTACAGAATTGCTGCATACTTTCCCATGGACATGAAGATTGTGGATGAGGGGAATTTTTGCGATATATTTCAGTTGAAACATTGTTTAGGTTCCAATAATTTGTTTAAAAAGAATACCAACTACGTATCAGAGAATAATCCGAAACAACTCGTTCTTTCTGATAATATAGTCGAATGGCATTGTAACATTACGGAATATAGCTTTACAAATCATGATGAACATCCCCATTTGCACGTTGAAAACGAGTTATTACACGTTTCTTTCATAGAGAAACCAATGCCACCTAATACTATTTACACGGAAAAACCAAAGAAAGTAGTTTTCATTCCACTAAGAAAAGGACTGAAAGAAATAAAAATGATAAAATTGTCAACAACCACGGGAAATAACGAACAGATTCAATTCGACGATATTAAAGCTTACTTGTTGCTGAAAAGTAAATAATTTGTATAATAAATAAGATGAACAACATTGATGAAAACCAAAAACCGTCTGCTCCTGCAGTTGAAAATGACATACAATTTACTCCGTTTTACAAAAACATTTACCCTCAGATTCCAGTTCCGGAATTTAATTCCAACAATTATAGAATAAATCGCATTATAAAACAATATGAATTTTTAAAAAACGAAATGAAAATGAGGGGAAATTTGAGAAAAAAATACTGCAAATTATCGAAAACGTTTTTCGGAATAGAGTGTTTCACTACGTTAACCGAACTGGGGATGATTGGTGTTTGTATCACTCTCCCTGTGGCAATCCCTTTTGGAGTTCCACTTTCAGTCGTATTAACAACATTTTCTGCAATCCTGAGAACTTCGGGCAGTTATGTAGGAAACAAAATTAATAAACATTCGGATATCGCACTTTTGGCGAGAACAAAATTAAATTCCATAGAGGAAAAAATCACGAATGCTTTGAAAGATGGTAAAATTTCGGATGAGGAATTCAACAATATTGAACAAGAAATTAAAAATTACGACGAGATGAAAACCAACATTTTGAACGGTTATAAAAATAATGATACGGAAAAAGCGAAACTTTTAGAAAAGGGAAAAGAACTGGGAAAAGCGGAAATTATAAACGCGATTAGAAAAAATGTTTAAATTTAGTTATTACAGTGAGTTGTGTTTTTTATGAGAAAATCTCATAAACAATTTTTTTCATAGTACCTAAATATTAAAGGCAAATACAAGAGTCGAGAATACTTAAAAATTTCTTTTAAAACTCTTAAAGAGGGGGGGCGAATCACCTCCCCTCTTTAACCTTAAAGTCGAATACAAGTCAAGTATTTAAAGATTTATTCATAGTACCTAAATAAAAAATCTAAAAAAATGAGGGGTAAGTTAAAAGAATCTCTTTTCTAATAAAGTATGTATCAAACTAAAAAGATTTTTGATAAATATCAAGACGATATTGTGCGAAAGCAGTTTCGTACAATAAATCCGACTTCAACTTTAAATTTGAATGCTGAAAACAAAAGGACAACTTTCAAAATTGATCTAGAAGACGAATTTCTGTCTAAAAACATTCAGTATTACGTAAAGGGAGTTTTAAAGTCGAAAGATCCAACCAAGGCGTATTCAGGTTCAGATTCAGTCATGTTGGTAGATAATTTCGTGGGTCAAATGTTTTCGAGTGTAGAAGTGAAAAAACACAATGTTGTAGTAGATGAAATTGAGAATCCGGGCATTTCTGGCTTGGTACAGGGCCTTGTCACTTTTGCAGGCCCTAAGAATTATAATGGGGAAGTTTTAAATTCAGGTTTTAATTCGAAAGCAATAGGAGGTGGTAATTTCAGTGCAGTTGGTTATCTCGGTGATTTAGGTTTGGGGTTTTTCAAAGATATAACCATTCCAATTTTCAAGGGAGGTTTTGAAATAATTTTTATTCGAAACAGCGATAATAACGTTATTCAAGTTTGGAAAAAGGATGCAACCTCGATTATACCTAGTGATGGAGTTGTGGAGATAAAATCTTTTGTTTTGAGAGTTCCAGTGATTGAATATAAAAACGAATCTAAAGTTAATTTGATCGCAGAACTTAGAAGCGTGCCATACCAATTTCAATTCAAAAGTTGGCAGTGTATAGAATATAAAAACGTTACAGGAAAAACCTTAATGTTCGATATTACAAATATTTACAGAAACGTGCATAATCCGTTATGGTGCTTCGTAGTTTTTCAAACTGACGCGTCGAACGACCAGAAAAAGGACAATTCTAGATTCAATCATAAAGACGTAAGAAATTATTGGATCGAATTAGGTGGTAGAAGATACCCGGAGGAAAATCAAGATTTGGATTTCGATGAAAATGATTATTCTCTGGCGTACAACGCATTTTTAGACTTCAAAAAATCAATGAGTTCCAAGCCATCAATTCCATACATCGAACCAGAATTTTACAAAAGGGATTATCCAATTTATAGCATTGATTTGTCGGATCAACCTCAAAACGTATCTCAAAGTAAAAGTAATTTGATACTTCATGTAGAATTCAATAAAACTGTAGCATCTGCATCAGGTAGCACAGAAGGTACTACTTGTTACGTCATCATTGTAAGTAGAACAAATTTAATTTATGATCCAACTAAAAATATGATCAGGCAAGAAGTAGCTTAAATATTAGATACTAAGGTTTATTTTTAATGGAGTTCACTCCATTAAAAAATCTACTTGCTTGTGTTTGCTTTAATTAGGGGGAGCGAATCGCTACCCCTCTTTAAGAATTTAAAAAAATCTTTCGGTAGCCTTTAATAAAACATGGAGGATGAAATTTATTGTCATAAATGTAAAAAACGAACGAAAAATATAAACGCGGAAATTGTACAAACTGCGAACGGAAGGTGGAGAATTGCAGCTAAATGTCTGAAATGTAAAACTAATAAAAGTAAATTCATAAAAAATCCGAATGAGGAAACTAACGTAATTCCTGAAACTGAAATTTTAAATTTATCAGAAAACGAAAAATTGGATTTTGCGAAAGAATTACATAAACCCGTTAGAAAGAAATTTCAGAAAAGGAAAATTGTTACTCATGGAAAAGATGATCTTTGGGCTGCGGACTTGATTATAATGAAACAATACGAGAATGAAAACAAGGGGTTCGGTTACATGTTGAATATCATTGATACTTTTTCAAAGTACGTTTGGTCAGTTCCATTGAAAAAGAAAAACGGAATGGTAGTTTCAAAAGCTTTCAAAGGAGTTTTGGAAAATGTAAAATATCATAATCATTCTACTCCTAAACTCCTTCACACGGACAAAGGTTTAGAATTTGAAAATAGACTTTTCAAAGAACTTTTAGACGAGTATAAAATTAAAATGTATCACACGGAAAATTTAGAAAAATCTGCAATCATCGAAAGATTTAACAGAACTTTGAATCAGAAAATTAAAATTCGTTTCGAGGTGAATGGAAATAAAAATTGGGTCGATATTTTACAGGAATTAGTTAATGGGTACAACAAACAAGACGTTCATCGTTCTATTGGAATGACACCTGCTCAAGTTGATGCGAGAAACGAAAATGAAATTCTGAGATATTTATTTAAAAAGAGTGGAAAAAATGTAAAAAAGAAATTTAAAATTGGAAATCGTGTAAGAATTACGAAATCAAAGAAAACTTTTGCAAACAAATACGAAGCAAATTGGACGAAAGAGATTTTTGAAATAGCTGAGATTTTAGAAACGAGTCCAGTTACTTATAAAATAAAAGATTTAAGCGGAGAGGAAATCCAAGGAAATTTTTATCCTGAGGAATTACAACTCACGAAATTTTAAATGAATTACACTTATAGGTGCAATTCTCATAAAAAAATCAAAGGAAATTTCAGCAAAATGTCCCAACTTAACCGCACATTCTGTGGCTGCTCAACTTCTACACACAGCATCCATTCCTGAACGATCTCTACCTCCCTTTATAGGAGGGGATCTTTGAATGGCACAACCTTCACGACTTACAACGGAGTTTTAATTCCGTGAGTCATTTCAACTTGGCTTTTCAGTTGCGTTGAAGTTTCGGTTTTTGCTGCATTTTAAGTAGATGTTGAGAGCAGAACAGTTGAGAAAGGAAATTTTGATGATAAGGTCGACTCTCACTTCCATCGAGGTGGAATTAGATTAATTATTAGCTTAAGGGCCCATCAGCTAGTAACGCTTCTAATACCTCGAGGGAAGTGTATCCTCATTATTATAGGGCAAAAAAATCTTGAGGTTTTGTCCGTGCAGCGATCCGCCGATCTCTCTCTTATAAAGCCGATACGTAGGCAATGGGCCAAGACTCCAGTTGTGAACTGAGAGGCGTTCTATAATCTTGAGTAGTGGATTTCAAGGCCGAATGAGGTCAAACGCCCTACCTCCCGCGAGACGGCCACCTCTTCCTGGTTATGCAACCTGTTCACAGATTCGTCGGTAGATAGCGCTTGCTGGCCTACAGAACAACCTTGCATCTTGTTCAATATGTTTTAATGGGGAACCCCCATTAAAACGAACACTTTTAAACTATTATTTTTTTACTGATCCAAAACCACTCTATCTTGGAACTCTCTAATGAAATCTTCACTTAAATTTTGCCTAGATGAAATCCATCTCCAATTTAAAACATCCTTGAACTCTCTGATGAAATTCTCAGATAGTTTTTGCTGTCCAGAAATCCAATACCAGTCAATAAAATTCGCATACTCTCGAATGAATTCTTCAGATAGTGTTTGGTGAAATGAAATATATTCCCAATATACTTTATCCTGGAACTCTCGAATGAATTCTTCAGATAGTTTTTGCCTAGATGAAATATGTTCCCAATGTACTTTATCTTTGAATTCCCGAATAAATTTCTCAGATAGTTTTTGCTCAGATGAAATCTCATTCCAGTCTACTTCATTCTGGAACTCTCGAATGAATTCTTCAGATAGTTTTTGCCTAGATGAAATCCGTCTCCAATGTACTTTATCTTTGAATTCCCGAATAAATTTCTCAGATAGTTTTTGCCTAGATGAAATACGTTCCCATTGTACTTTATCTTTGAATTCCCGAATAAATTTCTCAGATAGTTTTTGCTCAGATGATATTTCATACCAACATACTTTATCCTTGAACTCTCGAATAAATTTCTCAGATAGTTTTTGCTCAGATGATATTTCATACCAACATACTTTATCCTTGAACTCTCGAATGAAATTTTCTGGTAGATTTGGATACAATGAAATCTCATTCCAAGGTACAAAATAACCAGACTCTTCAACAAAATCTCTAATAAACTGTTTATGTTTGATTGAATCAAAATTTAATATGAGAGTTTGTGGATTTACATTTAAGAATATACTCCTCTTTTTATCTATTGGAATATTCACAGCTTTGCAAAAAATGAAATGGTCATAAGCATCTGTGATCTTGTCTCGGATCTCCATGTAAATTTCAGTTGGTAATATAATTTTATTGCTCATCTTATATTTTATTACTATTTTCTTTTTTTTAACTTACCCCTCATTTTTTTTTATCCACCCACTTTTTTCTTTTGTCTATTCTTGTATGGATACTATTTATCCTGTCTGAATTGAATTCTTAAAGGTGGTATCAAATCGAGACCCCCTCTATTAATGGAACCTGTAGATTTGAAAAAATATTTAAATACATAGGACCCGTCGATTCGACGGGTCCACCTTTAATGGTTTGGGATTCCCAAATTCAGAAGAGCGTCTCGTCATTTTAATTTAAGACGATTCAAAAATATTTTTAGCGTGACGTCATTTTAATTTTTTTTATTTTTTCTAGTGAAAACATCAGAGGGAGCTAAATTTCGAAAATATCGACCCCTAAATTTGCATTTTTTTTATTTACGATTGAAAATTTTTTTAGAGTTCACTAGAGTTTCTGATAAAAAAAATATTTTTTTTAAAAAAGTCACTGGTTCTGATGTTTTGTGGTAAAAAAGTTTTATCAGAGATTCAAGTGAAAATAAAAAACATCAAGGATTCAAGTGAAAATATATGTTCTGATCTTTTATGTTAAAACTTTTTATCAGAGATCTAAGGCAGTGGCCCAGGATTGGTATTCCGATACTACTGGTATTCCCAAACGGCTATCCTTATTCAACAAAACATATTGGCTGAAATAAATACCAGAACGCCAGGAAATAATGAATACACATAACGAAGAATTATACAATTAACGAATTAACTTGAGATAGTTTAGAGATTTTTGCTCTGCAATACGGAAAACGAATAATAATATATTTGCGTGCACTCCATCAAATCAATTGACATGTATAATACCACAAAGTATTTGTGGGGCTGGATTGTAGATAATTGCCACTACATTTCAGGTCACGAGAGGATAATAATATAATAAATATATCGATCTCGTCAAAATAGGGTGAGGATTTCCCATCCCATCGATGTTATCGATTATCATTCTGATCCATGGATGTCTACTATTACCTTATTATATTTATGCCTGTCGTATATATCCGATGGTGGCCGTCGAAAGGGTAACCCGTGTTCTGTGAACTGTGAAGTGTGGAGCGGACCAGACATCAATTTGAGGCAAAAGCGCTGACAACTGTATCGTTGACAGGCCCTCAGCTCGGGGCGCTACAAAGAGCCGCGATACAGACGGCTATTATTGTTCGCCAAATGATTGTAGTTTTACAGCGTTGGCGGCCTTCGCCGACTGCGAGGGGGAAATCGTGGATATTATGTATGTCACTAACCAATAATGACATCTCAGAATCATGATTTCTACCTAAAATGGTAGTTTCATATTAGTTGTATCGAGACCTTCCAAAAACAACATAACTAACAACAACAATACTAACATAACTACATAACTAATAAAGTATTGAATATGTGCATAAATAATGTATTTTTCGATCTAGGTATATTCATCAGTTCTAATTCAAGTTTAAACAAATTTAATTGGTGCGCTGAAACGCAGATGAAGGCAAAGATGTAGTTGACTGCATTGCTGATTGTGACAGAAACTTTATCATTTCTCTTTGTTGATTTCCTTCGGCTTACTCCTCCTAAGTGAGTACTGTAAGTAATTGCCTAGGCGTATAGGTAGCAATAACAAATTATACTTATTCCCAAGATCTACATGATGGCCAGTGTTGTGCTGGATAAAAGCTGCATACTTGAAGGTTGTCGATGATGCTTTTCTCTGAACTTTTGTGCTCATGTTTTCGCGATTCCTGAAATGTACCTAATATAAGCTATTAATAAGCTTTGATTACCTCAGAAAGTAGGTAGGTATGTTAGATGTAACTGTACCAACAACTTGTACTTGATCATCAATCTCGCGCATTTCAAGCATAATAATTATTTTAAACAGTTCCAGACATGACTATGAGAGAATTCTTGAAGTAAATTGTGTACTCAAGAATCGAGCAATTTCATGGTATTCATTAAAATTTAAATTTGAACTCTTTTCGCCCCACAAACGTAGGCATTAGATATTAAAAAAAGGAATTGTCTATTGTAACAAATCACTTTCCCCCATTTTCCTTTCTTCGAAAATTCGCAAAAAGCTTTTCAATTTTAATTGTTTGATTCTCACTACCGGAAGGTAGGAAGGCCTTAATGTGATTGGATTTAAAAAAAAAAAAATGTCCTCTAGGATGAAAATTTTCACTACCGCTTTGCGTTTCAGACATTAAGGAGCATTTTCGGCTCCTTGTCTGTCTGTCTGTCCGTCTGTCTGTGTGTCTGTCTTTCTGTGGTCAGTTCCTTGTAACGCCCATAACTACCCGAAATAATGTTCGAAATCCGCTGAAATTTGTGGGATAGGTGCGGGTTGGGTCACAGATGGTCCCATACCATAATCATTGAAGAAGTACTGTAATTTTCGTTGGCGCGTGCGCAAACGTGAAATATTTGAAACGCCTACCTTAAATATCGTTGAAATGAGTTCAAACTTGGAGGGTCTATCAGGAATAGGACTTTGATAGATCATGTGAATTTCATTCGAATCGTACTGTAACTTTCGTCTGCGCTTGCGCGAACATGAAATGTTGACGTTTCCTTGTAACGCTTTCAAACCACGCGAAAAATAGTCGTAGAGAAATGCAATTTTGAGGGTACACGCGGGTTGACTCGCAGATGGTCCCGTATCAAAGTCATAATATGCATGGGTACTCCACCTGTCCACTGAATGAATCTACCCAACTATTCTATACGTTCATGTGATTCAAATGAGGAAGCTGTACTACCTATTCGAATTGGAAGAAGTTTTGCTTCCACACTACCGACGGTATAGGGAAGCCTTGGATTCGTGATTGAGTAAACAAAATTTCATGTCCTCCAAAATGAAAATTTCCACTACCGCTTTGCGTTTCAGACATCGAGGAACATTTTTGGTTCCGTATCTGTCTGTCTGTCCGTCTGTCTGTGTGTCTGTGGTCAATTCCTTGTAACGCCCATAACTACCCGAAATAATGGTCGAAATGGGCTGAAATTTCGAGGATAGGTGCGGGTTAAGTCACAGTCGATCCCGTGCCAATTGCAAAAGTACCGTAACTTTCGCCTGCGCTTGCGCAAACGTGAAATACTTGGAACACCCATAACTACCCTAAATATCGTTGGAATGAGTTGAAACTTGGAGGGTCGATCAGGAATAATACTTTGATAGTTCAAAATGAATTTTATTGGAATCGTAATGTAACTTTCATCTGCGCATGCGCGAACATGAAATGTTGACCATTTCCTTGTAACGCTTCTAACTACGCGATAATAGTCGTGAAGAGCTTAAATGTTGAGGGTACACGCGGGTTGGATCGCAGATGGTTCAATTTAAAAATCATGGAAATCGTTCTGTCTGCGCATGCGCAAACATGAAATGATGACCGTTTCCTTGTAACGCTTCTAACTACGCGAAAAATAGTCGTAGAGAGCTGAAATTTGTGGGTACACGCGGGTTGGATCGCAGATGGTTTCGTATCAAAACGAACCTACCCAACTATTCTATACGTTCATGTGATTCAAATGAGGAAGCTGTAGGTACTGTCTGCTCGAATTGGCAGACGTTTTTTAATTATCGTTCTATCGTCGATGTAAATGTTGAATAAAGTTGATCGGGGAGTGTTTCGATCGACTGTTTTCCTGAAACAGGCAAACGATGTTTAAGCCGCTAATGTGGATGGGTCCGGTGTTTGTTCCGCGAGAGACTAGAGAGAACTGAAGTGCAGCGACAGATAGTACAATCTAGCCCCACAAATACAGGTATATAAATGGAGCCGCTGGTATATTTGTGAATACACTGGTTCGAGAGTGCACGCAAATCGATTAATTTTCCGTATTAAGAAATACCAGCCACATTTGAAAGCGAAACTCTCCTAACAGCCTCAGCTCAAAAGACGTCCGTTCACAATAGATGGGTAAATGACAGTTTGAGTTCGTCGAAGTATGATTTGAAGGTGCACCGCAGAGAGTTTATTGGATGAGTAAAGACCGCGGGGGAACTCATAGAATTTCAAACCGCATGCAGAACCCGGTCGCTGTATTGTAGGCTCAATGGGTGAAACGTGCGGTAACCGGAGAGGCCCAAGCGTTGATTATATGCGGTTTTGAAAACCCACTGTCATCGAGATGCATAAAATAATGAGGTGGGAGGGCGCCGTATCCGACTCCATTAGGCTCCAAAGTTGGTCCGGCCGAGAGGAAAACCGAACCCTGGCTCCCGTGTTAATCAAAACGGGAAGGCCTCTCGCAATCTGTGACGTACCCCCGGCCGCCTACACTGCTATCTATCGGCCTGCACCTTTCATGATATTCGCGTTCACACTATTCACCTCTCTATCTCTGCTCCGCCGCGGTCCCGTTCTTCTCTTCCTGCCTTTTCAACTACTCCCACTTCGAGTTTCTACCTTTAACAAGCGAAAGATGCTTAAATCGAAAACTCGTTAGCCCGATAAACGACTCTTTGGCGACCCTTTCCTCGACTCCTCCTGTCACTGGACTAGGTGTGTGTTCCCAACGGTTCTACGATTCGGGTCGAATCGTCGTTTTCAATGTTCAGGGTGGATTCTCAACTAACTTAGGCTCACCTTGTCTCCCAGACTTTGGATAAGACATAGTTACGGCAACTCGCCTCAGAACTGGATACCAAATGACTCAAATGACTCAAAACAAAAAGTTGCAGAACGTTAGAATCCATAGGAAGAAGTAGAAGACGTAAAGAAGTCGCGGGCAAAATATCGAGCAAAAAACCTCAACGGAAAAAAAGTCAGCAGTTCGGAAGTGTTAGCACGAACCAAGTGACTTGCGATGAAATCTTGGAAACCTATTTCAAAAACGCTGCAAAGTCCTTGTCACATGGGTTTATTATTCTATTGGACATACCTACAGAAATATTGGCTGTTCATTTATTGTTTATTTCAGGTGAAATAATTTAAATAGCTATTTCTGCTAGTTTCCATCATTTTTGGCCTCTAAAACACGAATTAGGTACGCTCCTTTTTTTTCAATTTATCTTTGATAATTGCTTGTGCCATTTAATCGTCTTGATCCACGTGTTGATACTTTTTTTAGTGTTATTCTGCAAATTGATGGTGATTTCAGACGATTTCCCTGGTTTTTGACTCATAAAAAATCAATTTTGGGAGCTGAACATCTGGTACAACCTCGATTTTCCACTCTTTGGTCAAAATCGACTTCATATTCGGTCTTCTCGTCCCCAAAAACATGAAAAACGATACCTCAAAAGCTCATTTTACTAACATGTTGCTAAAACGCAAAAAGTACCTATTTTTACACACATTTTCACTCATAACTCCCCTGGGTATATTCCGATCGGGCTGAAAAGTTTCGGGACACAACTAGGGCCCAAATGGAGCATGTGTGCGAAAGAACGAATTTTTTAGGCCAAAAATGAAGCCTGTACACGTGATACGGCGGACGGCGGACGGCGTACGGCGGACGGCGGACGGCGTACGGCGGACGGACATTGCATTTTTTGAATCTACGCACCTTGAAACGGAAAAGAAAAAAATTTGAGGGGGTGTTATAAAAATTTTTTGCTGAGCGAATACATAGGTGTATACGAACTAAATCACTCGCGACGAAATCGTGGAAACCCATTTCAAAGAAAAACGGAGTTATTGAAAAATAGTCTATTTCCACTAATACACGAAAAACGCAAAAAACACTGTTATACCGGTTTCGGTGATCAAACCATCGTCAGTAACACACAATAACTGAAGGCATGTTGGAGAGGAGACCTTATATATAGTCACAAAGTGAAATGTGGTCGATACCGAAACCGGTATAACAGTGTTTTTTGCGTTTTTCGTGTATTAGTGGAAATAGACTATTTTTCAATAACTCCGTTTTTCTTTGACATAGGTGTATTATTCACAGAATAATAAACCAAAACGCTGCAAAGTCCTTGTCACATGGGGTTTATTATTCTACAGAAATGTTGGCTGTACATTTATTGTTTGTTTCATGTGAAATAATTGAAATAGCTATTTCTGATGGTTTCCCCCAATTTTGGCCCCTAAAACACAAATTAGGTAGGTACGACCTTTTTTTTTCTTTCAAATTAACTTTGATCATTGGTAGTGCCATTTAATCGTCTTGATCCACGTGTTGACACTTTTTCTAGTGTTATTCTACAAACTGATGGTGATTTCAGACGATTTCACAGGTTTTTGACTCATACAAAATCAATATTGGGAGCTGAACATCTGGTACAACCTCAATTTTCCACTCCTTGGCCAAAATCGACCTCATATTCGATCTTCTCGTCCCCAAAAACATGGAAAACGATACCTCAAAAGCTCATGTTACCAACATGTTGCTAAAACGCAAAAAGTACCTATTTTTACACACATTTTCACTCACAACACCCCTGGGTATATTCCGATCGGGTTGAAAAGTTTCGGGACACAACTAGGGCCCAAATGGAGCATGTGTGCGAAAGAACGACTTTTTTAGACCGAAAATGAATCCTGTACACGTGATACGGCGGACGGCGGACGGCGGACGGACATTGCATTTTTTGAATCTACGCACCTTGAAACGGAAAAGAAAAAAGTTTGAGGGGGGGGTTATAAAAATTTTTTGCTGAGCGATTAGATAGGTGTATTATTCCGAGAATAATAAACCAAAACGTCTGCCAATTCGAGTAGGCACTATAGCTTCCTCACTTGAATCACATGAACGTATAGAATAGTTTGGTAGGTTCATTTTGATACGGGACCATCTGCGATCTCCGCGTGTACCCTCAACATTTCAGCTCTCTACGACTATTTATCGCGTAGTTAGAAGCGTTACAAGGAAATGGTCAACATTTCATGTTCGCGCATGCGCAGACGAAAGTTACATCACGATTCCAACGAAATTCATTTTGAACTATCAAAGTATTATTTCTGATCGATCAATCAAGTTTGAACTCATTTCAACGGTATTTAGGGTAGTTATGGGCGTTCCATGTATTTCACGTTTGCGCATGCGCTGACAAAACGATTTCCATGATTTTTAAAAGGGGCCATCACCGATCCCCGCGTGTACCCTCAACATTTCAGCTCTCTACGACTATTTTTCGCGTAGTTAGAAGCGTTACAAGGAAATGGTCAACACTTCATGTTCGCGCATGCGCAGACGAAAGTTACACTACGATTCCAACGAAATTCATTTGGAACTATCAAAGTATTATTTCTGATCGATCAATCAAGTTTGAACTCATTTCAACGGTATTTAGGGTAGTTATGGGCGTTCTATGTATTTCACGTTTGCGCATGCGCTGACAAAACTATTTCCATGATTTTTAAATGGGACCATCTGCGATCCCCGCGTGTACCCTCAACATTTCAGATCTCTACGACTATTTTTCGCGTAGTTAGAAGCGTTACAAGGAAATGGTCAACATTTCACTTCGCGCATGCGCAGACGAAAGTTACATCAAGATTCCAACGAAATTCATTTGGAACTATCAAAGTATCATTCCTGATCCTGGGCGTTGCAATTATTTCACATTTGCGCATGCGCAGACGATAGTGACCGTACTTCTCCAATGATTTTGGTATGGGATCGTCTCTGACCTAACCCGCACCTACCTTAGAAATTTCAGCCCATTTCGACCATTATTTCGGGTAGTTATGGGCATTACAAGGAATTACCACAGACAGACAGACACGGAGCCAAAAATGTTCCTGGATGTTTAGAACGCAAAATGGTAGTGGAAATTTTCATTTTGGAAGACATTAATTTTTTTTACTCAATCACGAATCAAAGGCTTCCTTATCTTCGGCATTGAAGAAGCAAAATAAACCTTCAGTTTACCACGAAGCTTTTCATTCAAATTCTGAGGATGCTCAAAATTTGTTCAGAGTTTGAGTGAAAAGCTTCATGCTAAATATAAATTGGAGATAAACGGAAAATTTATTTTTGTTACTGACGATAGTTTGATCACAGAAACCGGTATAACAGTGTATTAGTGTATTTTTCGTGTATTAGTGGAAGTAGACAACCTCCCACTACCTCCGTTTCTATTTTTTTTTGTTAGTGTTAGCAACCTATTCATTAGCGGTGTTTCCTCCACTAGTGAAGTTCATGTCAGTCAACACATGATGGAAATAACACTCGTTTCCACACGATATTGCATTTAACCCAGGTCAGTCACACACACCCTCGACAGCACTCAGGGAAAGTCCACAGATCTCATTCACCGTTGGCCAGTTCTGCATCTCATTTAACACAGGTAACTTTATGATTATGGTAGAAATAAATTTCCTGTAGTCGAAATTGAAAAAAACACTATGATCAAACTGAAATGGTTCAGTCAAGCTCGTTACAGATACGTATTTGATCCTCTGAAGATCGATGTTCGAATTCCTTCCGATAAGTGTGGTAACCTTGCGTCCTTGTACCTTCGTCTCATATTATCGTCGCAGCTTTACCTCTTCACACGTTCTTTCGGTTAAGTTCATGTGAAGCCTGAACAGGTCGGTTTTCCATGGAATAAAACCAAAAGCTTGAGTCAGCATATCCAGGAGTTTTCACAGCTAAATTACATTGATTTATACATTTGGCGTACTCGATTTTTCTCTTCCTTCAACCAGTTACGTCTGTTTTGACAGTGCCGTCTCAAAACCAAACAGGATATTCCGTCAAAAATGGATTCTCCAACCCAAAATTGTCATGAAAGAAGTTTCAAAATAAATTTCCAAATTCAATTCAATTCACTTTTGGTTTATTATTCTGTGAATAATACACCTTATGTAATCGCTCAGCAAAAAATTTTTATAACACCCCCTCAAACTTTTTTCTTTTCCGTTTCAAGGTGTGTAGATTCAAAAAATGCAATGTCCGTCCACCGTCCGCCGTACGCCGTCCGCCGTATCACGTGTACAGGCTTCATTTTCGATCTAAAAAAGTCGTTCTTTCGCACACATGCTCCATTTGGGCCCTAGTTGTGTCCCGAAACTTTTCAGCCCGATCGGAATATACCCAGGGGTGTTATGAGTGAAAATGTGTGTGAAAATAGGTACTTTTTGCGTTTTAGCAACTTGTTGGTAACATGAGCTTTTGAGGTATCGTTTTCCATGTTTTTGGGGACGAGAAGATCGAATATGAAGTCGATTTTGGCCAAGGAGTGGAAAATTGAGGTTGTACCAGATGTTCAGCTCCCAAAATTGATTTTTTATGAGTCAAATACCTGCGAAATCACCATCAATTTGTAGAATAACACTAGAAAAAGTGTCAACACGTGGATCAAGACGATTAAATGGCACTACCAATGATCAAAGATAATTTGAAAAAAAAAAAAAAAAGATCGTACCTACCTAATTTGTGTTTTGGGGGCCAAAATTGGTGGAAACCATCAGAAATAGCTATTTCAATTATTTCACATGATACAAACAATAAATGTACAGCCAAAATTTCTGTAGAATAATAAACCCCATGTGACAAGGACTTTGCAGCGTTTTTGGTTTATTATTCTGTGAATAATACACCTATGTATTCGCTCAGCAAAAAATTTTTATAACAACCCCTCAAAATTTTTTCTTTTCCGTTTCAAGGTGCGTAGATTCCAAAAATGCAATGTCCGTCCGCCGTCCGCCGTACGCCGTACGCCGTATCACGTGTACAGGCTTCATTTTCGGTCTAAAAAAGTCGTACTTTCGCACACATGCTCCATTTGGGCCCTAGTTGTGTCCCGAAACTTTTCAGCCCGATCGGAATATACCCAGGGGTGTTATGAGTGAAAATGTGTATAAAAATAGGTACTTTTTGCGTTTTAACAACATGTTAGTAACATGAGCTTTTGAGGTATCTTTTTCCATGTTTTTGAGGACGAGAAGACCGAATATGAAGTCGATTTTGACCAAAGACGCGGAAATTGAGGTTTTACCAAAGGTTCAGCTCCCAAAATTGGTTTTTTATGAGTCAAAAACCTGGAAAACTGTCTGAAATCACCATCAATGTGTACAATAACATTGGAAAAAGTGTAAACAGGTGAATCAAGACCATTAAATGCCACTACCAATGATCAAAGATGATCTTAAAAAAAAAAAAAAGCGTACCTACCTATTTCATGTTTTGGGGGCCAAAATTGGTGGAAATCATCAGAAATAGCTATTTCAATCATTCCACATGAAAGAAACAATACATTTAACAGCCAACAAAAATCTCTAGAACTCCAATAGAATAATAAACCCATGTGACAAGGACTTTGCAGCGTTTTTTATTTCAAATAAAGTTTCAAAATAAATGGTAAATCTCTTATGCCTGCCGGGGCAAAAAGCTTCCCGCCAAACAGCGTTGAAATAAATTTAAGGTTTGGGGTGACGGACAGGTTCCTATACTCATATCCAACAGAGTGGAAAGGAACAGGTTCCCATACTTATATCCAACAGAGGGGGAAGGAACAGGTTTCTATATGCACATCCAAAACAGCGAGGGACGAAGCACCGCGTATGCCACTTCGGCGGGCAAAACGGATATCAATCCTTTTAGCGGCTGAGGATGTTTTGTTGGCGGGTGAATTTTTACAACAGGGTGGGGGGAGGGATATCACATATTGTTGCATTAATCAATCTTTATTTGTTCGAATGCCACATTTGTTTTATCACATTATAATTATGGCATTTTTTGCTCACGTGCAAAAGTTATATATTTATGCTGGGATTACATGTACTCCCCTCTTTCCAGTATGTCGGTACTTTCAGCTGTTGTTACTGACGATGGTTTTCTCACCAAAATCGTACATTGTAGGTACCAAATTTTATTTAGGTTTAAGATGTATATTCAATATCTCCCTGTTGGGAGGAAGTAAGGATGAACAGGAATACATTTATTAGAGTGGAACACAGGAAGGGTTGACCTAAGTTTCCCTTACAGGACATTTCACTTAGGCACGGACACCCTTCACCTACACCTTTTCCTTCTTGAATTTTCACCTACTAGCCTCTTGACCTACAATAATTTGGTTACTGCCTATTGACCTACAAAACAATTTTGCTTGAAATCTTTTCGCCTAAATTCCACCCACCACGTTCAGAAAGTTTCAGTCATGCAGCATGAACAGATGAGCCATTATTCGAAGTGACTTGAAGTAATGAATATTTTCGATGGTTTTGTTATGTTCCGCGAGGGAAATACCCATTTTGGTTTATTATTTTCAATAATGATTGAACTCCCCACCAAATTTGGTGGTTTCCGTTTCAAAGTACCTCGGACGTAGAATCCGAAAATGGAATAAAAAACGCTGCAAAGTCCTTGTCACATGGGTTTATTATTCTATTGGACATACCCACATAAATGTTGGCTGTTTATTTATTGTTTCTTTCATATAAAATAATTGAAATAGCCATCTCTGGTGGTTTCCACCAATTTTGGCCTCCAAAACGCGAATTAGGTAGGTACGCTCCTTTTATTTATTTATTTTTTTTTAATTATCTTT
Organism: Leptopterna dolabrata; assembly: GCA_954871275.1. Taxonomy (NCBI): domain Eukaryota; kingdom Metazoa; phylum Arthropoda; class Insecta; order Hemiptera; family Miridae; genus Leptopterna; species Leptopterna dolabrata. Next base: position 82,901,416 of record OX940975.1, on the reverse strand, counting down.
GATCATTGATAGTACCATTTATTCGTCTTGATCCACGTGTTGACACTTTTTCTAGTGTTATTCTACAAATTGATGGTGATTTCAGACGATTTCCCAGGTTTTTGACTCATAAAAAATCAATTTCGGGAGCTGAACATGTGGTAGAACCTCAATTTTCCACTCTTTGGTCAAAATCGACTTCATATTCGGTCTTCTCGTCCCCAAAAACATGAAAAACGATACCTCAAAAGTTCATTTTACTAACATGTTACTAAAACACAAAAACGCTGCAAAGTCCTTGTCACATGGGTTTATTATTCTATTGGACATACCTACAGAAATGTTGGCTGTTCATTAATTGTTTCTTTCATGCGTAATAATCGAAATAGCTACTTCTGATGGTTTCCATTAATTTTGGCCCTCAAAACACAAATTAGGTACGCTCTTTTTTTTCTTTTTTTTTTTAAACTATCTTTGATCATTGGTAGTGCCATTTAATCGTCCTGAACCACGTCTTGACACTTTTTCCAGTGTTATTATACAAACTGATGGTGATTTCAGACGATTTCCCAGGTTTATCACTCATAAAAAATCAATTCTGGGAGCTGAACATTTGGTAGAACTCAATTTTCCACTCTTTGGTCAAAATCGACTTCATATTCGGTCTTCTCGTCCCCAAAAACATAGAAAACGATATCTCAGAAGCTCATCTTACCAATATGTTGCTAAAACGTAAAAAGTACCTATTTTTACACACATTTTCACTCATAACACCCCTGGGTATATTCCGATCGGGCTGAATAGTTTCGGGACACAACTAGGGCCCAAATGGAGCATGTGTGCGAAAGAACGATTTTTTTAGACCGAAAATGAAGCCTGTACACGTGATACGGCGGACGGCGGACGGCGTACGGCGGACGGACATTGCATTTTTGGAATCTATGCACCTTGAAACGTAAAAGAAAAAAGTTTGAGGGGGTGTTATAAAAATTTTTTGCTGAGCGAATACATAGGTGTATTATTCACAGAATAATAAACCAAAAATGTCTGTCCGTCCGCCGTGTGCCGTACTTCGCAGATTTCTTAGTTATCAAAATTAATGAAATTTGGTTTGTAGGTCCCGTTTGGGGTCTAGTTGGTCCGCAAAGCTCGGCGTTACGTTCAGTCATCTCTAAGGGGTGAAAAATAGGGTTGAAATTTTCAGAACGCCGTAGCTCGAAAACTCTCAATAGAAGGGTAGGTATGTTTTCTTTTTACGTTTTTGAATTGATCTTGAACTAAAACATTTTTTGAGACCACCCGGAGCGTTTTAAGTCCAGCCGTTCTTTTGTACTGAAAAGCTTCGTCAACATGATCGTGAATCAAACGGTATAAATCCGGCCCGGATATCATTGCTAGGGAGCACGTGATTATAATCACGGGTGGCTGTATGAAGTCGAGTTGGTTGTTCTGTGATATTATTTCATTTGAGAAATGGTGGCTCTTTTGGATTTTGTTGATAGGTACTTTTGTAACGGGAAAAAACGTTAGTACTTCATGAATAACAACAAATAATTAATGATTGAATTATTGGATCCGGCGCATTTTTATGAAACTGTAATTCCCGGGCCTGCTCAATTATAAGTACTCGATTTAGTGGTTTCCTGGTGGGAGCTCGAGGGTATCTATACAGGTAAATATTAAACCGTGGTGTAATAATTTGCAGCGTTTTTTCTCACCTGTGGAAAATGAAGTTCAGGCCTTAAATAGTATCAGCGAGATGTGTCACTGAAGGAGGGACAATTCTGGACAACGGTGTTCCATAGGTGTACTCACGGGTAGTAGACTAGACGGTAGGGTTCACTGTCAAGTGAAGGGGAAAGTGATGACGTAGTATTCACCGTCCAGCTGGTCTTTCTTACGTTGCTAGCATGCCCATTTTTCATTTTCGGACTTCAGGAATTAAGTACTATGAACTTTTCATACCTGTGGGTGCCTACTAGGTATATACCTAATGATGAGAAAGCTGAAACACGGAAATGTTATTGAAGGTTTTAACGTTGAGTAGGAAACCATAATGGGACATTCCTACATAAGAACAAAACTCTATGCTTAGAGGAAAATTTTACGTCGTGAAGATACCTAAGTGGGTATTTCAATACTTCTCTTACGAATTTGAGTGCTTTGTATGATATACATCTCAGAGTGACGGCATTGGCTATATCATCAAATGACCAATGTCGACACCAACCTCTTAGTTTTTGAGTTTGGCACGAAGAAAACTGGCCCTCAAAGGCTCGGAAAGATTCTTTTAATTCCATGATTTGGAGATTAGCTGAATTAAGTTGTTCTCGTAGGGCTTGATTCTCCTGTTCCAACTTATATTCTGAGCGGATAAAAATACAGATTCTGTTGGTACATTAAAAGAAGGATCTTCTACGACCATTTCTTGATTTAACTCTTCTTCAGGACGTTTTGATTCGAAGAGTGTATGGTTTTCGGAAGGCGAATTCAAAATTTCTTCTACCATGTTGCGCTTTTGCCGATTTTCTGCCCGTATTTCACGGCCATTACATGGTTGTTTTGGTGGAATGACTGTGCTCTTACGCATAGGCAAAAATAAAGTGGGCACAGCTTCAGGGATAAGTATGCGTCTTCGAAGTAGTTTCAACAACTCATTCATCAAATCAAGTTGAAAATCTGATTCTTGAAAATGGATAGAACAAACACGACTGTAGAAGCATTGTAAGCTCTCTTACACGCGTTTATCCACTTGGATCTTATTTCAGGGCACTCTGGAAACTTGTGAAAACTGATACACAAATCCCTCTGACGATTTGTGTGGTTGGTTCATGTGGCTATTGCACAGCACAACATAGTTGTTACGAAAAACTCCAACAGTTCCAACACAAGAAAATATGAAAAACTCGACTGAAAAACAGCACATCTCGAGAGACACGACAGAACTGAACGTAAAGTGAAGGAAGCGTTGCCCTCTGATGGTGCAGCTCACGTCACACCCTTTTGGGTTTTCCCCGTCCGCCCAGCCGGTGAGCCCTACCGTCTAGTCTACTACCCGTGGGTGTACTTCTTGCGCCACAGTGCCTTTTTTTGCGCCCTGCCTCAAGGGCACATCTCATTCACGTTATTCTGGGCAGGGTGAGTTGTGGACGAAGTATCTGTTCTAGTGTGAAGGCCAAACGTCAGTTTGGTGAGGTTGCTGTAATACCGCAATGTTGTATGTATATTTTCCGTAGGTCGGTAGGGGAAAATATCGCTGGAGGGAGGGTTGGTCAAGTCCTACAAGGTGCTACTCAGAATCAATCGGCTGCTGGTAGAATGTGGGATAAGGAAGAATGCCACCCAATGCTATCTCTATCCATAGATGGTTTGTACCTTACCCTAACTGACTTTTAAAGAGGAACGGACCTGTATAAAGTGACGTCTCCATGGTAATGCGGAGGACACCTCCAACCTGTTTTTGTGTATAATTCTCTCAAAGGGGTCAGTATGAGTGAAGGGCAGCTGGGGTTATGAGTGGGGAAACATGTTTAATTCATGGTTTCTCACTTATTGCTAGCCACCCGTGCCGTCATACCCCAGAGCTTGTCCACCAACCGATATATATCCATCTCGTTGAGCCTTGCACAACCTTCGTTCCTAGCCAGCCCAAATGAAGAAGTGATACAGAGAAAAAAAGTGATTGAGAGAAAAAACTCAAAACAGGCCGGAAGTGATAGGCTGAGCGGTGGGGGGATTGTTCACATGCGCACAGAGAGCACCGGAGGGACCCTGAAGAGTATAATGGGTTTTGAACGGGACGCGTCGAGTTTTCTTTGAAGCAACTCCGGGAACTGCTTTCAATAAAAGATTGAGCCCGAATCAACGGTATAGCGGGAAAAATTTCAAACGCAACGGGATTAAAGCGTCTTCCAGTCCTTTGATATTATAATCCCTTGTGTCAAATATTGGGAATCCAAAGCTTTGTATGTATGAAGGAACGGTTCGTCCCCTTCGCAAATGTAAAACTACGAGAGATAAAATCCTGCGACTCTCAATACAGATATTCTGTGTAGCGATTTTATTAATCGCAAAAACATCTTTCTCATTTATTGCGAGAGGGATGTTTAAAAAACATCCGAAAACGTAGGTTATTTATACACGATAAGAACAAATAGTCCAATCGCTTTAATCTGACGATTTTGATAAATGTGAAAGATTCAAGGAACATATTTATTATCGTTCAATAATTTTAGTTTATTATTCTGTGAATAATACACCTATGTAATCGCTCAGCAAAAAATTGTATAACACCCCCTCAAAATTTTTTCTTTTCCGTTTCAAGGTGCGTAGATTCCAAAAATGCAATGTCCGTCCGCCGTACGCCGTAAGTGTAAACAGACCATCAAGACCATTAAATGGCACTACCTACCAGTGTTCAAAGATGATTTGGAAAAAAAAATAAAATAGCGTACCGACATATTTCATGTTTTGGGGGACAAAATTAGTTGAAATCATCAGAAATAGCTATTTCAATTATTTCACATGAAACAAGGACTTTGCAGCGTTTTCTTTTCCGATTTAAGGTACCTGCGTAGATTCCAAAAATGCAATGTCCGTCCGCCTTATCACATATATACAGGCTTCATTTCCGATCTAAAAAACTCTTACTTTCGCACACATGCTCCATTTGGGCCCCAGCTGTGTCCCGAAACTTTGCAGCCCGATCGGAATATACCCAGGTGTGTTATGAGTGAAAATGGGTATAGAAATAGGCACTTTTTATGATTTAGTACCATGTTAGTAACTGACCGTTTGATGTATCGTTTTCCATGTTTTTTTGGGACAAGAAGACCGAATATGAAGTCGGTTTTGACCAAAGAGTGGAAAATTGAGGTTCTACCAATGGTTCTGCTCCAAAAATTGATTTTTTATGAGACATAAACCTTTTATGAGACATAAATTGTCTGAAATCACCATCAATTTGTATAATAACACTAGAAAACGTGTCAACAGGTGAATCAAGACTATTAAATGGCACTACCAGTGATCGAAGATAATTTGGAAAAAAGGAGCGTACCTAATTGGTGTTTTGGGGGCCAAAATTGGTTGAAACAATCAGAAATATCTATTCAATTATTTCACATGAAAGAAACAATAACTGAACAGCCAGCATTTCTGTGCGTATGTCCAATAGAATAATATAAACCCATGTGACAAGGACTTTGCAGCGTTTTTATTTCGTGTCAGATTCGAATTCAATAATCCACCCGGCATCCATAAGCCTAACTTCTGAGGGATGTCTGTTTCTAAGGGCCGGTTTCACCAACGCAGCTTAAACCTGGTATCAATAAATCCTGGATTCAAATTTGATCTGTGGTTCAGAGCTTCGACAGTTTCACCAACGTTTTTGATCCGCGGTTTAGCCGAACTTGGGTTTAAGCCGAGATTGTTCAGTTTGCATCAGCATTGCTATCCCCAGAAACACAAATCCCGTATTACAGATGACATGGAGGAGAGATGCTCATCCATGAGTTGTGGATCTGTGATATTTCTTCTATGGATACTTAAATTTTGTCCGCCATCCTCTGTTGTGGAGACATTAAACTGCATAATAGTAGCCAGTTGCGGAAGTTTCGCGATTTTTTCTTATGCCTCTAGCCTCTGTCATTCTCATTCTGAGAACTTCTGCTCGACTCCACTCTGTCATTACTACAAAAGACCATCTTACATCTTTCGAGACAGCTCTTGTAATAAATTATAGATAGCCTACCTAGGCTCTTCTATAAAAGGTATCTACTTTTTTACAATAATTCGCTGTATGCAGAAGAAGTTATACATGTACTTATTAGCGCAGTCTGCGAGTACCTACCACGTACAATGAAGGTTTGTTTACCTACTAAATAAATAATGATGGGTCCGACGTTGTTTCCTACCTGGTTTGGTGTAAAATTATATTTATTACACATTTTTGGTTGCACTCACATTTCTGTTTCGAGAACTAGAAGGCTTTCTCTTGCATCGAGCACTAAGCTCATCCCTTCCGTCGGAAGGCGGAAACTCGCGAAAAAATAGCCGTCATCCAACTTGTGGAAATGCTCGACCCTTTCGCGTATTATCGCCGTCTGGGCGCGGCCACTTCCAGAAGTTCATTGAAATATTCATCCAAGGATGACTCAAACACTTCAATTTAACGATTCATCGCACTAAATGTTGATGCAAGATTGCAAGTTGAGAAGTACATTATGAAAAACACTGATAAAATAGATTTCAAAATGGCGATGGCCTGGAGGAGAATCGGAGATCAACCGTAGATCAGAGGTTTAAACCACCTGAAACGAGGTATTAACTTAATACGCCGTTGCCGCGACTTATTCCTAGATTAGGCGTTCGTGAAACTGTCTTTTCTCAGAATCGATGGCTTAAACCTCAGCCGGGATTGAACTCTGGATAATCCGCGTTGGTGAAACCGGCCCTTAGACTATGAAAATGTCAAACATCGTAAACTTCAACGTTGGCATATTTGGCTTTTAGTTGAAGCCAACTATTTCCCTCTGCCTTTCTCTCTCATTTATAGTAACGAAAGTAAAGATACCTAAGGTTCCATGTCATATATCGAAGGCAGCCTTGTATTCATACTAAAACCGACAAGTAGGTGAAGTAGGCGGACAGTATAGTTTCTCTCCGCCGTTACGTTTTTTATTTATTTTTATATTTTTTTTTTTTTTGTAAATACAGAGTAGGAAAATGCTTCATGCAGGAATGGGCCATCCCGAGACGCCATACACTGTTGGACTCTCCTGGTTATATCCAGGCCTACCAACTAAAAACCTCCTCTGTTCTTCTATGAAGGATTGTCCAGCAACTACGTTTGAATTACTTCGGGACCCCGAAGTCCCTTTCCTTGCCTTCCGGCCTCTTCTTCCTTGTTCTCTATTTATTTGATTCTATCCCTCCCATTGTCTGTTGGCCTCTTTGTCTTTTAGCACCTTGTAGACATGAATCCATAATGGTTGGTATGAGTAACCAAGGTTGATTGATTTCATTGTGAATAAAGGGTAACCTACCACTTGTTAAACTATCTATATATATTTATGTCCGCATAAATAATATGCCCATCAAAGTTTTCATTCGCTGAGATAACGATTTGAATGCATTCCAATTGATTCCTTGATTTCCCCCCCCTTCACTTGGCACTAGCCTGGAGCGATAAACATGAAGGCATTCATTGGATAATGATTACAGATCTATGTCTAATGTGATTCGTCTTAAGAAGAAAGAAGACCCAAAAATTATAATTTGTAAGTATCTACCTGTGGAAAGTTGAAATTATATCTTCACTTCTATCTCATAAATGAATGAACACACTGCTTTATAAACTGACAATAATTCAGAATGAATGATCGTGTTCTCTAGGTGCTGAGCGACTACATCCAGCATATTTTCCTTGCATCTCTATGCTTCGATCATAAATGTTTGGCGTGCATAATTAGGTACCTACCTATTTTAATTTTTGTGAGGGTGTGTGATGATGGGTACTGTGGTGGTAAGCGCGGGTGTGCGTGTCACCATCAAGGTTTGAGGAAAATTTTGGGGTCACCGCTGTTGTGATATGTCGTATTAGGGTTCTTTGAGCCAAAGACTTTTTGCTGGGTACTTGGAAAATACTGTATTCCAGAGAAAAGTATAAGTATTACCTTGGTTGGAGCGACCTGGACTGAGGGAGCGAGAGACGTACACGACTAACTAGGTAGGGGAGGCACGAGTATATATACAACCTGAGGCTGTTTGTTAGCCGAAGGTGTTTACTAAATCAGCAGGAGAAATATCTGGGGATGTCCGCTAAGATATAAGACCTAATGAGGTCAACCCCTTTGCTATGGGACCTAATGAGTAACAAACACTGTGATTCAAAGGGATCACAGGCGCTGGTTGACATTTTCTTCAAGTGTACGGACGGGAGGAACCTACTACTAATATCCCGCGAGCATGAACCACAGCAGATATTAGTGGCTTCTTTGGAGTCTTTTGCTAACACCCTGCGAGCATGAACCACAGCTGGCACTAGATGAAAGACAGGGACCTAATACTAGTACCCCGCGAGCATGAACCACAGCAGATATTAGTTGTTCCTAAGGAGTCTTTCAACCAGCACCCCGCGGAATGGACCACAGCGAGTGTCGGCGGAAGGGTAGGAAGGAAAGGAGTCGCAAGTCGTGAGTCGGATCGCCGAATGAAGAGCTGGGCCAGAAGGGCAAGTTTTATAGGGACTTTTCTACCCGACCCCCCTCCACAATCGGCCGTCACGTCCGTTGAGGAGTGATGGCGGTTGGGAAAACCCCTATAGTTACTTTCCTCTTGGCGCTGCCCTACCCAACGTTCCCGTCGTTTATTTGGTAAAATCGCTACTATTACATAGGAGTGGTTTATGTAGAGTTTTGGGAGGAAACACGACAGGTACACCTGTGGATCACTTAAGGTTGTCCTGCACCTGTGAATAACATCTAATTTTCCCACTTCTCCCCCAGCGTGACCCCCGAGGTGACTGGGATATACATTGGTGTCGTCGGGGTGGTCAGCTCCAACAGTTTGTTCTCCTGAACTGCAAAACCTTATGGGTCATTCTCCCAGAAACCTAGAATTTGAAGTTTTTGAATCTCAAAATTTCCAGGTGCAAATACGTGGCCTCAAAAAATTGGAAGCCGTCCTCTATTGAAATCGAACATACTGTGATACCCAGCAACTCAGAACACAACCTAATTAGCGATTTAAAAAATAATTAAGAAAATAGGCATGTGAGTGAATGAACAATGAAGTGAATGAATGAAAACTGTCAGGTGAGGGAATGAATTATGGGGAGGGAATTTCCGGGGGGGGGGGGGGGGCCATGAGAAGAGGGTGTAAGTTGAAAACCATTCGTATCTATGAAAGCTATGGTGTAGAAGTAATTTAAAACGAATTTTTACTGCCATGTGTGTCATGACTTCCCAAACTATTCATCGTAGAGCAAAACGGAAAAAACACATTCAATTCAGCATTAAATCCTCTATTTTAAATCGCTAACAAAACACCACCCTTCTACTGAATGTTATCGAACATAAAAGTAGATAAACTATTGAATGCAGCCACATGTTCACTCCTACGCTTCAGTATTCATTCACTCGCCACCAGCATGGTGAGTGAATGAAAGGTGAGTGAATGAAGAAAACATGATCAATTTTTGTTTCTCGGATTGGTGATGATTTTATCGAGAAAGAGAAGGGTAGCGTATTTAGAGTTTATCATGGCGCACCCAGTCATGGTGCCAGAAAAAAATAATCTAAATTGCTTAACTTGTTGATGAGGGTGAGTGAATGAAGTTCAATTAAAACACGCGCACGCTCAGCTGAACACTTTTTCGCTCGGAGGTCTGTAGGTAACTGGCTGGCTTCTCCGATTGGAGCGAATGATCAGCTGATAGACACGCGTTCGGCCTACAATTCAGTTTCCCGCCAAAATAACGCGCTTCCCGCCATTAGCGGAGAAAATCTACCGAGGTGAGTGAATGAATCAAGAAGCTCGGACACAACCTTGAAAAATCACTGCTGTGATAGTAATTCAGTTAAAAATCTGAACCGGTCGACTTTAGGATCTAGAGGTATCAACGAATCATGTACAATTGTTTTTAACAGCCGAATCAATGTCTATTACCGACGTAGTGAGAGTTGAAGTAGGGAACTTCCAGTTTGGACAAGGTGAGTGAATGAAAAATTCACTATTCCAAGATTTTTTAAGAGTACCTAGAATTATTCTAATATTTCCACTAGATACTGATATTAAAGCACACACTATCTTGTTTTTTATGCATTTTTTTTTAGAACCATAAATGCAACACAAAAGGCACAAAGTCTTCTGGACAGCGATTTTAGGTTTCTGGGAGAATGACCCTTATACTGAAGTATTCTCTAATATTATTAATACTCATCATTAACCCTCAAGCGATATGAGAAACCCCCAGGTGTTAGGTGAGATTTGAAAGATTTTTTCAGCATGGTGGTTGTCGTGGCACCCCTCAAATTCTTATACCACTCCTATGTAATACCTAAATGATTTAACCAAATAAACGAAGGGAAGAAACGACGAGCTGAGCGAACGCCGAAGGGAAAGTAGGAGAAGGGTCCCCTCCATCGACCGCTATCGCCCCTCAACGGGGCCGTTGATTGACGGGGGACGGGTGGAAAGGGGCCTTTATAAGCAGCCCTGCTTTCAGCTCCTCATTCGACTGACCACTGTCCGACTTGCGACTTCTGTCTTTACTAACCTTCTCCTGCACTCACTGTGGTGATAACCGCGGGGTGCTAGCAAAAGACTCCTAGGGAACACCTAATACCTGCTGTGGTGATAACCCCGGGGTATTATTTCCTTCTTCCTGGCGCCTGCTATGGTGATAACCGTGGGGCGTCAGCAAAAGACTCTTACAGAGCACATCCTTCACTCATCCATCGAAACCAACCTCATCCAACCTTCCGCCTGACTGTCATAAGCCCACGCACCGGCTTACGACAGTGGTGTTTCAGCATGCTCTTGCTATGACCTACCGGCCAAAAAGCGTCACGACACACAACATGAAAAAGCGAGTGTTACTAACTGACTCCCCCCCCCCCCCCCCTCCCCCACAATAGAGCATCTGCCTGCCTGGAGTCCCTCGGTCGTCCTCCACCTCTTCAATGGTTCCCTCTCCGCTTCAACACCTCCGTGGTCTTCCCCATTCTGCAGCATGTACAGCTAGCTGTTTCATAGTTTCTTTCGTAGTAAGTAAATACGCATAATCCAGAGTCAAGGGGCACAGCGCCTTGCGAGGTGCGAAGCGCCGAGGTTTTACCTGGATTTAACCTACTTTGTATATCCTGGGGGAAACTTTTCACACGAAAGCTATAAGACACTACTTGTTGTTTACCTTTAGTCCCTGTCGGCTTCACATGATTCATCCAGAGGTGAAGAGCTAATCGCTGGTTGGGTTAGCGCATGCAAGCTTTTCAGACGTTGTATTGATGCCCGCCCGAGACGAGAAGCAGTGACGCCGCGAACCTTTGAATCCCAAACGGGGATATATAAAGATCGGACGCTCTGGCCTCTTTGAAAGAATTTAGAGACGGATTGAACTCGGTTGAGGGTATAAATAGAATCGAAATCTACTACATAGAATATGGGCCAGTGAACAAGTCAATTGTGATAATGATTCGCATCTTATAGAATTGGGCTACTTAAAATACGGTGCGATTGGTTGCTTTAGTCTCTTACGCACTAGCAATTCGTTTCTCTGCCTTTACACTGTCTCTGAATCAGAATTTCGTTCAGAATATTTTCGGTTATTCTTACTGGCAAAGAGTAGGTACAGCGTAACTCCCTCTCATTATAGGATTATTAAGCAAGGTGTAACTCGCTGTTTCCCTTCTAGTAAGATATATGGCAGATCCAACGCTCTGATAATTTCGTACTTTTGAGTAAATGGACCTTCTTTTGTCCCAAACAGTGAGAAGTTTGAACTCGCCTTGGCTCATTGTTAGGAATCTGTTCCTATATTAATTTGTACGAATAAATTTATTACATTTTTCCTCTTGTTCTGGTACATTTTTTTGTGCCAGTGATTTTAATTTTATTAATTTTATTTTTTTACATAATATATATTCGCGGGCAAACGCCCAATTGCCTGCCCCTAAGCATAAATTCGTTTTTAGTTGTATTTAACCCAACAGGTTCCTCGTTTTATACTGCCTCGTCCATATCCATAACCACCAGCCGAGAAACTAGGAATTTATCATTGTTCTACCGCGAATAGGAATATTGTTGGAAACATCCGGGTGATCGTTCCGAATTCAGAATGCGTTGGTTTGTGAGATGATCGAACTTTTGATTTCATTAGTCCGTTCAACTTGTAACAGCACTTGTGAGCGTAGCGTTGACGGAGGGAATCAATTTCAAATGGGTAATAAGAGAATCATTGCCACCCCCCCCCCCCCCCCCCCCCACTCGTTCTCGACTCCGGAGATTGGAAAGCATCAAAACCTTTTTACCCTCGGAGTGGAGAGTGCGATACAAGGAAGGTAACCGGTCAAACTTGAAACCAATTTGGGCTAATGGCGGAAGCACATGAAACAATCGCAGTCGAGTTGGAAAAGTTCGAGGATAAATTCCACTTAGGGGTAGAACTCCCTTAGATACTCAAAGTTGCTTTGTAAGCGGTACATCACCAGCTTATAGAACACACGGTTTTTTTTTACTACTTACACTGCTTATTTATATTTTTACTACTGGTTTCTGAGTTTTCTGCAAATTTAGGTGGGTAAATGTAATTTAAGTGAGGAATTCAAAGACTCCGACCTACCTACTTAATTTTGTCGAAGAGAGTAAGTGCACATTGTTCTTGGCTCCATGTGAGCACGTGTATGTTTCGTAGCGATTTTGTCAATTCATTCTTTTTATTAAAATGAATAAATAAAATTGTGGAAAGCAGCCTGATCCTTCAGTCTGAAATCCCTCATGCCCATTTATTAGTACTGAAAGGTATTTCGCCATTGTTGAAGGAAAACAAGAAAAAACTTGTCATGACTCCAAACAAAGGGGTAGGTAGTGAAGAGGGGTCGAGGTCGAAGGGATGGAGTGTGAGGTCGATATGGATAGAAGGAGGAATACGCTCCCCGCGGTTTTCACCAACAGTACTTAGGAGATATTTTAGGGAAGGAGCGAGTCGGGAAAGAGAGAGAAGTCGAGGGTGTGAGTAGGGATGGCAACCATACATCGGTGTTCTCGAAACATTGATGTTTCGGGAAAAAATATCGACGTTTTTCCATCGATGGTTTTTAGTAGATGTTTCCATGCCATCGATGTTTGGCCGTCGATGGTTCAAAACATCCATATTCCACAACAGCGGTACATCGGTGTTTCTAAATTGCCATAAGCTTTTTTCAGATTTTATTTAAAAATGTTGCAAGTCCTTCCGAATCTTCACATCGGCCCCTTCGATGTATATCGATGTTGGTAAAATTTGCGATTGTAACCTACTACCTACCGAAACGAACCTGTTTTTTGTTGTGATCGTTCTACGTATGTATAAAAAGCTGAAGGAGTCCGTTATTTTGTCGAAAAAGTTTTGTTTACGCGTTATTTTGAATCACATTTTTTGTATATTATACTTACTTTTTTCACCTGCTCAATTATGATACAAAAGTAATAACTTTTTTTTATTAACATGTAACTACCTGTGAGAAGTGTTGAAACCTTTTCATACCTCTAATCTTCTTTCTATGCGCATTTAAATTCACATACACGTTTCATATACGTTTTCTCCTCAATCTCTTGTTCATAATAACAATATTTTTGATAAAACAGATATGTTTCTATTGAGACTATCAATTTTTGTCCTCGAAAATGGCCCTCGGGGTGGATTTTGTCACTGATATAAAACAATAATCCTTAAATAGAAACAACGATTTTTTCCCCAGAAACATCGATTTTTTTTTTTTTTTTTTCAGAAACATCGATGGATTTAAAGACATTGATGTTTCGGTTCCGGTGTTTTCCTACCATCGATGGTTGCTTGTTGATGTTTAGATTTTTTTTGCCATCCCTAGGTATGAGCGAGATCGGTCGAATGGAGAGCTGGGCCAGAAGGGCTAGTTTTATACGGACTTTTCCACCCGTCTCCAGACCACAATCGGCCGTTGCGACCGTTTTGGCGGTTGACGGTTGTTTGTCTGGAAGGGTCCCCTCGCCTACTTTCCTTCGGTTAGGTCTACAAATATTACAGGAGTGGTTTGAATGAGGGGATCACGACAAAACTTTTGACTCTTTTGCAAATGTAGTAGAACAAGGAGTCCACGCCTTTCAGCGGAGTGTTGGAGCGGATGTTGGAGTTGATAAATCCTCCTTTCATATCATCATTCTGGTGAAGTTCCAAAGAAAGTCCAACGATCATAATATGGAGAATCGATCCGAAAAAGATTGTTCTCCATGACAAATTGTTTGTGTATCATTATTTGCAACAACTCCGGCTCACTCCCAGCTTTTGGTTATTGCTCCCTGTTTTACGGTCTTTTCAGTATTTCCGGTCCGGGAAAAGGGCAAGAAGAAAGTCTTCCCCCCTCCCCTTTAGGAAGTTTGGATTTAAGGATTTCCATTCCCTGATTGCAGTGCAGCGGTTTTCCCCTCTATTCGTTGATCCCACGGATAGAAGTCTCTTATTTATATGCTCTCCCACTTACCTCGGACCAGCTTCGAGCATCCTTCGCAGAAGCGATAAGCGAGGTTCCAGCCTGTAAATCTGCCTTTCGAGGGAACCGATTGCATCAATTTCAGTTAGATAGCAGGAATGATCCTGAAGGACATTTATATTACTGGGAATCTACGAACGCAGGTAGCAATACTAATGTTCTCAACTCATTAGCGTGAGTTGGTGTGCCGACTGATGGGTGCTATGATGGTTAGGTATAAAATAGGTAACGAGGAGCACCCGCTTTTTGTTTTATTATTTTCGATAATAAACTTTTGGAATCAAGCATAAAAAAAAATCAAACCCCCCCCCCCCCCCACTCACAAAATTTGATGGTTTACGTTTCAATGTATGGAACCCAAAAATGCAATAAATTTGGTTTGTAGGTTCCGTTCGGGGTCTAGCTGGTCCTCGAAGCTCGGCGTTACTGTCAGTCATCTCTAAGGGGTAAAAAATAGGGGTTGAAATTTTCAGAACGCCCGAAAACTCTCAGTAGAAGGGTATGGTTTTCTTTTTACGTTTTTGAATTGATCTTGAACTAAAAAATTCTTTGAGACCACCCGGAGCATTGTAAGACCAGCCGCTCATTTGCACCGAAAAGCTTCGTCAACATGATCGTGAATCAAACATTATAAACCCGGCCCAGATATCATCGCTAGGGAGCACCTGATTATAATCAAGGCTGTAAGAAGTAGAGTTGGTTGTTCTGTGATATTATTCCATTTGACAAATGATGGCTCTTTTGGATTTAGTTGATAGGTACTTTTGCCACTTGAACAAATGTTGAAGCATTATTGGGTAAATTATTACACAACGGTACATTATTACAAATTTATTATACTATCTACGCAGAAGGGGCATCTATACAGGTAAATTATTACGCAACGGTTTATTATTTACCTTATGCTTCATGAATAACTACAACTAAGTAGGTAATAATTAATTATTGAATTATTTTTGAATGAAACTTCAATTTCCGGGCTGGCTCCATTACTTCATTTAGGGCTTTCCTGGAGGGAGCTCGAGGGTACTGCAGCGGTCTACCCAGAAGGGACATCTTCTATACGGGTGAATAATAAACCGTTGAGCAATAATTTGCAGCGTTTTTCTATTTGAAAGTACAGTCTGGCGTTGGTTACCTTTTTTGGGTTTGCACCGAATATTCGCCTACTTTGCCAGCATTTGCCTATTGCATTTACCTGTTTTGTTAAATATTCGTAAAGATTTTATGCCACCAAAATGGGTATTAGGTAGATAATTATCCTCCGCAGGAGAGACGAAAATTTGTGGAAGGATCTTCTTATAGCCTGATCTGTTAAAACCTGATAATTTAGCCGTTTCCTGTCGATTTATTTTAAAAAATCGTAAGAATGCCCTGGGAAGTACCAGTACTGGTACTTTTTTGAGAAAAAGACGCTTACGCTATTCTTGCTATTTCGAAGAACCGGGAGAATAGTTGTAGATACGATACACATTTCGGGACTGACGATATTCTAGATGTCTTGCTGGAAAAGAATTATTTGGAAAACTAGCGTATCTCCACTCGCGCGCACTCGTGAAGGGGTCGCTTACGATACTTTGCTCAAATTCGATAGGTGCATACGATACACTGCTCCCTGGCGCTTACGATGGTTGGCATAATATTAACATACTGTCATTTTATCGCAAGTTACAGTGGGAATGGGGCATTTACGACAGTGAACAATTTTTACCTCAGTATTTACATTCGACTCGCGACGCTTACGTTCTGAATCAATGGCGGATACGATACTTCACCAAATTGTTGGTTACGAATCGAAAAGTTTGAGGCTGTTTTTGAATGTATTAGAGACGAACGTCGCTTACGATAAGTAGCTAAGCTAGAGAGATGCGCCTTTTTAAGACAAATCCATCGGTTACAAACTCAAAATTGCAAAAAATGGCCCTTACGAAATTCTGCCTTTCAGGGGACGATACAGTAATTTTCTATTCTAGTTAATTCGCCTTTTCTTTTGTTGGACTTATTTGGTTTCTTCAATAAGGGGTTTGGTTTCGACAATAAAGTCCTTCTTTTATCAAAATCCTTTAATGAGGAGCTTTCAACAGCCCTCTGGCTGACATTATCAACTCAATTTCTCAAGGATGAGATTTGATATGGAGTCTGCAGCAGACAACAACTACTCACTACTCTTGGCGTCTATATCGAATCTCATCATTGAGAAATTGAGTTGACAATGACAGCCAGAGGGCTATTGAAAGCTCCTCATTAAAGGATTTTGGTAAAAGAAGGACTTTTATTGTCGAAACCAAACCCCTTATTTTACGTAATTAAGTGACCAAGAATGACGTGACTTTATTCCGACTTTCGATGTTATAGGCACAGAACAGACAGACATGACTCGGTTGAGGTTCACATAGCGCATGGTACTGGTTAGAGTTCATTTCCAAAGATAGGTAATAATTTTAGAAAAAATTTGGATGTTAAATACAAAATAAATATATCTGTCGCGGTTCCCCTCAAATCTCGACATTAACCACTCCTATGTCATATAGATAGATTTAACCAAATAAACGATGGGAACGACGAGCCGGGTGACGCCAAGAGAGAAGGGTCCTTTCCATCAACCCCCATCGCCCCCAAAGGTCATAACTGCGGATTGTGGTGGAGCACAGGTGGAAAGGGGCCTTTATAAGCAGACCTTCTGGCTCAGCTCTTCACTACACCAACAGACCCTCCTCGACTTGCTACTTCGACCTCTCTCTTCTACCTTCTCTTGCACTTACTGTGGTGAAAACCGTGTTGTGCTCTCCTCCTTCCTGGTATCTGCTGTGATGAAAACCACGGGATGCCTCCTTCTCCTCTGGCACCTACTGTGTTGAAAACCGCGGGGTGCTAGCCAACACCTGCTAGGCGTCTGCTGTGGTGAAAACCGCGGGAAGCATCCTCCTCAAACACCTGCTGTGGTGAATCCGCGGGGTGTTAGCCTCCATCTTCCCGGTGTCTACTGTGGTGAAAACCGCGGGGAGCTAACCTTCCCTCAAGCTAACGCCTGCTGTGGTGAAAACCGCAGGCCGTTAGTAAGAAAGACTCCTATGGAGCACGTCCTCCCTCATCCGTCCTCATCCAGCTTCATCCAACCTCTCAACTCCATCCTCATCCAACCCACCCGCCATGTCGTGAGCACAACACACCAGCTCACGACAATGTCCTTAAACCAAATTTTAGAAAATTGAATGAAGAAAAGATTTAAAAAAGTAAAGCTCTACCAACTCTGCATACTTCCACCAGTACAACATACCAAACCTGTGAATTCAGTGGCTATTACTACCCATTCTGTCTTATTGTTTGGAGTGCAATGATAAATTTTTACACCAGAGCATTTCTTCAACTTTTCATATTTTGACAGCAGTTCACTGAAATCATTTTTCAGCTGTTGGAGTATTCCAAACAAACAATAATTTACGCCGAAAATATCGATGATAGAGCAATATATCACATTTTGTTAATGGAATAATGTGTAATTCTTTACACATGCGCCTTTTGACAGTTTCCAAATGCTCTCACATATTATGCTCTAATAAACCCTATTTCTCTATCTCTATTATCTATTTCCGCAGCGAAATCAACTTTTGGAGTTTTGACATGCTTCCTTTTTGCCACATGCAACCGCTAATTTGAATCTTATTTGTATTTTTCAAAAACCAATTACTTTCTCGCGGAAATACGCATTCGTGCAGATGTGTTTACGGTTAGCTCTCTTGAACACAATCGTGTAAATAACTCAAAGTGGCCGAAGTTATAACAGACGATCTTCTGGTTGTCCCATGACGGATTGATTTCCTTCGAAAACGAAAATCATTGCCAAACGACGGTTATTCTGCGTTTTTACTGAAGGTAAATGAAGCCAGTTGATAACTGCGATAGATGAGTGGAAATTCAACAAGGTTTATTGAGTGGAAGCGTCCAGCAAGTGGTCAGTTATAAATAAAAAGGTCTGCGGTTTCATCTTCGGCGGTCTCTGGTTTAATGAAACTTCTCTAGAGCGAGGAGGGAGATCATTGCTGCGTATTTATACTGTTTTAAGGGAAAAGTTTGATATTACTTTCCCGTCGGAGATTCCATTTGTAAAATGCGACTTTTTTTTCTCTCTGTTGGTTCTTCCGTTGTCCACAGTACACCAAGTATAATTTCCGCTAGCAGTGGAAGGCCATGTGTACTCCCTCGTCGCGTAATGGGTGAGCAATACTAGTGGGAAGTGGCTTTTCGAGTACTTGAATAAATTATTGTTCCAGTAATTGTTACAAGGGAGGCTTCGCCCTTCGGCCCCCCCCCCCACCTTTTGTCCGCAATGGGGGGTATCCCTTTTCAGTATTGCCGGGGAAGGAATGCAATGAAGGTGCCGCCTCTTCCTCCCGCGTTATTGCCGACGGTTTTAAACCCGTTTGCTTCGCTCTCGAGAGTTTTACTGCTGTCACAGGACATTTATAAAAGGCGACCTCGCTCTTTCTACAGCTTCCTTCTCCACCGCCGCCCCGTATCGCTTTGCCTCTCGAGTTTCCTGATCGTTTAGGCCAAGGCACGCGAGGAAATAACTGTTTTGGGGTTGATCCATTCTTTCTCACGTTAATAACAAAGACTATTCATCGAGCCTGAGTTTATTAGATTCGCTGGGCCTTGTAGTTTAAACTACAGCTGCAACACCTACCAGTTTAACGTTACTGCCTGTGCCTGATCATAACGTCTGTTGAATATTTAGTTCAGCAGTAAATACATTCGGGCGGCCACTCTCATGGCACTGGGGAGCCCTGCAAATAGAAACGGGTGGGTTTCAGAACTAACCACCGATGAATTCGACAAGCTGTTCTCACTCTTCACTGCTCCTCTTTCGTTATCGTTCATTAGACTGTTAGCGTCTGCGTCTGCGCCAGACTGCACGCCCTATGCACTTGAGTAGATAGAAAAGGGGGTTTCTAACACAGTGGTCACCCTGCAATGTCGAGGTTATGTAAAACCCGCAACACACCAGCCGCCTGCGTAAGGGAACAATTTCTGCAAACGCTGGTTGACTCGAAGGTTCGAATCCACCGTCCAGGCAGTTAAATTTTCGCGTAACGACAAAAAAGTTTGCTTCGGCTGGTAGACTCGAACCTTCGATCCCTGACCGAGCCGGGCAGCAGCATTTTTTTCGTCACGTCCTGCCCCTGCACTAGCTCGTGAGGCAAGGTAGGATCGATCGAGCTTCGATCGAGGAGGAGGGCAAGGTAGGATCGAAGTAACAGATAGTCATTTATCTCTTCTGCATGTATTGTGTCTATCTAGGAATATAATTATACAGGGTGCCTACAGGTATTATAGGACAAACTCAGGGAATCGATTCTACAGCTAATTTGCAACAACGTTTGTCTCTTAAAAATTATTTTTTAGTCCATGGAAATGGTGTTGTGGGTTTTTCTTAACCTCGTCATTGCAGAAGGACCCCTGTGCCAGAAACCCCCTTTTCTATCTACTCACTTGGGTGTAAAAATGTATTCCCATTTGACTTGAAACGCCCGTCTAGAAAGTAATGCCCAAAGAGGTATTAAACGGCTGAGCTTATTGATACGGCTGATGGGCATCTATAGGGTTGGCCCACGCATGATACGTCAGATGGAATATGGAATACGTCAATGACCTTCATATACAGATGTTCGTCAGCTCGGTGAACTGACAGCACATGTATGCGGATGGCTCGGCCGTGGATATGCACAAACTGGGGTTTTTTCGATGCAGATACACTGCGGAATCCATTGTGCTGTTGGCAGCAGTATGGAAAAATCGGGGGTTGGGATTTCGGAGACAGGAAAAGGTGGATGGATCGAAGGTATTATATGTATTATATGTACAGGTATTAAATGTAGGACAAACTCAGGGAATCGATTCTACAGCTAATTTTCAACAACGTTTGACTCTTAACAACTATTTTTTTTAGTCCATGGAAAACACGAGTTTTTCTGCTTTTAATTTTTTTTCCCACGTTTTCGACTCTGCCTCATAAAAACTGCCATAACTCCCTTATTTATCAATGTAATCTCAAATCTGAGGAGTCCGTTGGAAATGACGTGAAATTTCCTATCTCTCTCATAATAAATCCGATTGTTTTAATCAGTCCTGATTTGTAAAAAAAAGGCCGAATTTCAAAATTTGGAGATTTCTTAAAAATCACCGTTTTGGTTTATTATTTCCAATAATGAACCAAAAAAAAATTCTAACCCCCCTCAAAATTTCATGGTTTACGTTTCAAGGTATGTAGCATCCGAAAATGCAATAAAAATATTTCTGTCTGTCCGCCTAGGCCGTACGCCGTACTGACCACTTATCTTCGTTACCATGAAACAAAATTGATGAAATTCGGGTTATAGGTTCCGTTTGGAGTCTAGTTAGTCCTCGAAGCTCGACTGGGGTTCAAAATAGGGGTTGACATTTTCAGAACGCCTATACCTTTTTTTTACGTGAATCGTTTTACGGTTTTAAATAGTTCTTGAACTTAAAGAGTTTTTTAAGACCACCCGGAGCATAGTACGTCCAGACGTTCGTTCACAGTAAGGCCCCGAAGTTTGCACCGACAGGCATTTTCAACAGCAGGGTGAATGAAATTGTATTCATTTAGCCCAAATCTCGTCACCAGGGACGCGCTAACAATCGGGAATTGGCCCGATATGAAATCATTGCTAGGGATCACCTGATTATAATCACGGAGTTTGAAGTCGAGTTGTTTGTTCTGTGATATTATTTCATTTGAAAAATGATGGCTCTTTTGGAGTTTGTTGATAAGCAGTGAAACTTGAACAAACGTTGAAGTATTATTGATGGGTAAATTGTTATTACACAACGGTAAATTATTACACAACGGCAAATTATTACACAACGGTAAATTATTACATAACGGTAAATTATTACACAACGGTAATTATTACAGACGTTAAATTTTTACACAACGGTTCATCGACCAAGAAGGGGCTGGATTTTGTTAATCGGTACTTTTGCAACTTGACCAACCGTTGAAGTATCTATTATTGATGGACAAGTTATTACACAACGGTTCATTATAGTTGACCAGAGGTTAGGTATTGACCACAGAAAACAGTGATCTGCGCAGTAGGGCCATCTATTTCACTCCACATCAACAATTTTCCTTCAGAACTTCATTATTTGCGTTTCTTTCTGCCATTTTAGTTACTGTTTGTCGTCGACAGAATTATTTTAGCAACATTTAACTCGTGATTTAGGTAGGTACCTAGTAACGAGTACGGGGTTAGATACTAACCTACGGAGGGTCTGCGATCTACGTAATATGTATAGTAATATAATAATATAATATGTAATACCTATAGTAATATAATAATATAATATGTAGGTATAGTACATATTATATTATACCTATAGACGGGTTATCTAAACAGAGAGCTGTGATCTGTAACAGGAGGGTATTCTGTACAAAATAATAAACCGTTGTGCAGGGATTTGCAGCGTTTTTTCTTTCATATTTTGCGCTATTAGTACGGAGGTTTTTCGGCGTGCAGTCCTCGGGAAAAACTTGCGCAGAATTTCAGCTTTCCAGTGGAATAAGAAAAAATTTCACAGTGGAATTTGGTGGAGAAAATAACGTTTGGGTCCTGAAAAACGTGGATTTTTAGGTGAAAATCAAAGTTTTCCAACAAAAACCGACTTGCTTCATGAAAATACTCGTTTTTGGGGGTCTCATTTTTTTAATTGATTCAGTTCAAAAAATAGCATCGCGAATAGGGATGGTTCTACAGTAGGTTCTCCTTGCTGAACACAAAGGCGCCTCGTGACGTCCCGTAGTTGGCGAGCATTTTGCAACACCCCGCCGCATTCCTGCAATCTGGAAAACGCTGCAAATCCCTGCACAACGGCTTATTATTTTGTACAGAATACCCTTCTGTTACTAACCCCATACTCGTTACTAGGTACCTACCTAAATCACGAGTTAAATGCTGCTAAAATAATACAGCCGATGACAAACAGTAAGTAAAGCGGCAAAAAGAAACGCAAATAATGAAGTTCTAAAGGGAAAATTGTTGATGTGGAGTGAAATAGATGATGCCCCTTCTGCGTAGATCGCTGTTTTCTGTGGTCAATACCTATAATGAACCGTTGTGTAATAACTTGCCCATCAATAACACTTCAACGGTTGTTCAAGTTGCAAAAGTACCGATCAACAAAATCCAGGCCCTTCTTGGTAGATGAACCGTTGTGTAATAGTTTACCGTTAGGTAATAATTTACCGTTAGGTAATAATTTACCGTTGTGTAATAATTTGCCGTTTCGTAATAATTTACAATTGTGTAATAATTTATACCCATCAATAAAACTTCAACGTTTGTTGAAGTTTCACAAGTACCTACCAACAAAGTCCCTTCTCGAAAGTTTTGCAGATACGGCGTTCTGAAAATTTCAACCCCTATTTTGAACCCCTTAGAGATGACTGACAGTAACGCCGAGATCCGAGGACCAGCTAAACCCCGAACGGAACCTATAATCTGAATTTCATCAATTTTTATTCATGGTAACTAAGAAAAGTGGCCAGTACGGCGTACGGCGGACAGACAGAAATATTTTTATTGCAGTTTTGGATTCTACATAGGTACCTTGAAACGTAAACCCAAATTTTGAGGGGGGTTAGAATTTTTTTTCATGCTCGATTCCAATGGTTCATTATTGAAAATAATAAACCAAAAAGATAATGTATTTTCTTGTTACGGTCATAACTCCATCAATTTTGAACGGATTTTGGTCAGATTTTCAGGGATGATGCGGCGATAGTTACATCAGCGTATGCTCGCTCTACGAAGTAACCAAGTAACATAGATCCACACCTAAACGTACATAGATACGTACGTGAGGAAATGGTTCTGTTCGAGGTTATACTCCGGTAGGAGAAGGGGTGACGGATAACAAGATTCGACCGGCGTAAAACCGGAAGCTCGGAAATCGGTGGTAGCGAGGAGCGTAATCGGTCGTGTGCTGCTTCGACGGTCCTTCATTTGACTGATGGTCTTGCGTGGCGGAACATTTTACCGAAGGAAGGTGAATACAGGAGACTGTGCAGGGCAAAGGGGCAAAGAGGTGGGTAATGTTCGAACCCCGGAACTCCGCCTCTCCGACGGCCTAAGTGAACACTCGGGGAGTCTGTTCCGCCGGCTTCCTCCGGTAGAAGCTCCTCCGCCCATAAACCAACTGATCTGTCCGCACGCAGGCACTGGCCCCCGCGCACTAACTTTTATTGCGGACGATTTATCTGTAGCTGCGAGGTTTCTAGCGGGAAGCGACCTCAAAACGGTTCATTACATGCGGACCCGGCGAATTTTATTCCTTTGGCCCATCGTGCGATGCTGGACGACACACATTGACTGAGAGCGTCCATCACAACTCCGCACACTTCCTGATCGGTGCGGGTATTTAGTAAATTTTAATTCAAAAACGCTGCAAAGTCCTTGTCACATGGGTTTATTATTCTATTGGACATACCTACAGAAATGTTAGCTGTTAATTTATTGTTTCTTTCATGCGTAATAATTGAAACAGCTATTTCTGATGGTTTCCACCGATTTTGACGTCAAAAAGACGAATTAGGGTCCTGTTTTCAACAAATTATCTTTGACATTAATAGTGCCATTTAATCGTCTTGTTTCACTTGTTGACACTAATTCTTGTGTTACACATTTATGGTGATTTCAGACAATTTCCCAGGTTTTTCACTCATAAAAAATGAATTTTGGGAGCTTCACCTTCGTAAGAACCTCAATTCTTCACTCTTCGGTCAAAATTTACCAAATATTCGGTCTTCTCGCACTAAAAAACATGGAAAAAGATAACTCCAAAGCTATTTTTACACCCATTTTGATTTATTATTCTGTGAATAATACACCAATGTATTCGCTCAGCAAAAAAGTTTATAACCCCCCCCCCCCCCCCCCCCCCTCAAAATTTTTTCTTTTCAGTTTCAAGGTGCGTAGATTCCAAAAATGCAATGTCCGTCCGCCGTCCGCCGTATCACGTGTATCGGCTTCATTTTCGGTCTAAAAAATTAGTTCTTTCGCACACATGCTCCATTTGGGCCCTAGTTTTGTCCCGAAACATTGCAGCCCGATCGGCATACACCCAGGGGTGTTATGGGTGACAAATGGGTATAAAATAGGTATTTTTTGTTTTTCCGTGGTTGCGTAGCATGAGCTTTTGATGTATCGCTTTACATGTTTTTTAGGACGAGAAGAAAGAATCTGATGTCGACTTTGACTAGAGGGGAAAATTGTGGTTCCAACGAAGTTTCAGCCTTAAATTTACGTTAAATGTTGATATAAAATCGTCGTTTTTTCCGCACACAGTTCGGGTCCCCATTTGGGAACACATTTGGGTCATAGTTGTGCTGCATTGCTCGGCAGCCAATCGGAATACACCCAGGGGTGTTATGGGAGAAAAATTTGAGTAAAAATAAGGGTTTTCGAGGTTTTCCTGTGGTTTTAGTGAACATGAGCTTCTGAGGTATCGTTTTCCATGTTTTTGGGACGAGAAGACCGAATATGAAGTTGATTTTGACCAAAGAGTGAAGAATTGAGGTTGTAACGAAACAAACAAACAACAACTTTATTGCAAAAACAAAGCGAGCTGCCCCGAAGGACGCAGCCTACTGCCCCACCCCGGGTGGTACGTCTCCATTCTTACGAAGGTGAAGCTCCCGAAATTCATTTTTTATGAGTCAAAAACCCGGGAAATTTTCTGAAATCACCATCAATTTCTATAATAACACTAGAAGTAGTATCAGCAGGTGAATCAAGACAATTAAATGGCACTATGAATGTTCGAAGATAATCTGGAAAAAAAAGAAGAAAAAAAAGGAGCTGAGGTCGTGTTTTTGGGGACCAACAGTGTCGGAAACCATCTAAAACAACTTTTTCAATTATTGCGCATGAAGTAAACAATAAATAAACAGCAACATTTCTGTAGGTGTCCGGTAGAATCATAAACCCATGTGACAAGGACTTTGCAGCGTTTTTGAATCTACGGGTCTTTAAACGTAAAAAAAATAATTTTGAGGGGTTGTTAAAAAACATTTTCGCTGAACGATTACATAGGTGTATTATTCACGGAATAATAAACCAATACGCTGCAAAGCCCTTTTCACATGGGTTTATTATTCTATTGGACGTACCTACAGAAATGTTGCTGTTCATTTATTGTTTCTTTCGTGTGCAATAATTGAAATAGCTATTTCTGATGGTTTCCACC
Organism: Leptopterna dolabrata; assembly: GCA_954871275.1. Taxonomy (NCBI): domain Eukaryota; kingdom Metazoa; phylum Arthropoda; class Insecta; order Hemiptera; family Miridae; genus Leptopterna; species Leptopterna dolabrata. Next base: position 82,875,944 of record OX940975.1, on the reverse strand, counting down.
AATTTTGTTCCCCTGAAAAATAAGAATTAGGCTCCTATTTTTGAACAATTTTCTTTGATCATTGATAGTGCAATTTTATTGTCATTCACCATTTATACTAATTCCAGTGTTATTATAGGTTTTCGACTCATAAAAAATGAATTTCGGGAGTTGAACCTTAGTTACAACCTCAGTTCTTCACTGATTGGTAAAAATGGACTTCATATTCGGGTCTTCTGGCACTAAAAAAACATAGAAAACGATACCTCATCGTTTTCCACCTCCTGCCAACTAAAAATCTTTGAAAAGAACCCTAGCTGAATAGGGAAACGTCAGTATACCTACATATTGAAGAACCGAAGTCTTGATTCACCTTCCTCAACAAGACAAACCTGTGGGATGGGATGGTCGTGCCGCTACCCCCATAATTCTAATCCCTGGAACCTCAGGGTCCGAAAACTGAGAATAGTAAAACTAAGAACACCTGTTTAGAAGAGGGTCTAGTGGCCAACTCTCAACACGCCCTTCTCTAGAAAGTCATTGTTCGGCAACAAACCTTTCAAACCCTTCCAGTATTTTTCCGGTACCCAGTATTACATCTCAATGCAATTCTAGAAGAAACTTCCGGTTAGAATACAAAGCTAATCTGTTCTGGGTACCTATTGCTTAGCCCAGGTGTTAGCAACTTCTTGGTACCCGTACCCCCCTTGCAGTACATGGAATACCCTCCTGCCCCTAGAGACAGAATTTGAATACTCAGGGACTCAAGAAAGAGTCAAACATCACTTTTTTCATAACTGAATTTTTTATTTATTAATGCCAAATTTAATCCAATAAATAATTTATTTGACATAGAGTTAAAAGAGTCATATTTTGATCTTGCTGTTAATACTTGACTTTTAGCGAAATTTGAAAGAAAATGGAGCTATTGCAATGGGTCCAGAATTGTTAGAACACGAATTTTTGAAAATTATTTATATGCAAATCCGTTTCAGAGCATCCTGAATTCACCCTTAGATTTTAACAGTAATTTATAATGTGTTAGGTATATGCAATTTGTCACTACAGACGATATCTGTCCTTGGGTGCGCGATAAAAATTCGAAATTTTGTCAAAATGTTTGTATCGCAAAACAAAAGGATGATTTCGAGATGAGCAATGAGATTCTAAAAATATGGAAAACAATACCTCTCAAGCTCAAGTAGGTACATGAAAACCTCAAAAAAACCTCGAAAAAACCCATTTTTCACCTATTTTTTCCCATAACACCTCTGGGTGTTTTCCGATCGGCTGCCGAGCTTCGGAGCACAACTAGGACCCAAATGTGTTCCCAAATGGGGACCCTAACTGTGTGCGGAAGAACGACGATTTTAGACCACATTATAACGTAAATTTAAGGCTGAAACTTCGTTAGACCCTCTATTTTTCAAAATCGACTTCATATTCGGTCTCCTCGTCCTAAAAAAACGCTGCAAATCCCTGCACAACGGTTTATTATTTTGTATAGAATACCCTTCTGTTACAGATCACAGCTCTATGTATAGATAACCCGTCTATATAATATGATATGTACTATTCTATGCATAATTATTTAGATCGCAGACCCTCCGTAGGTTAGTACCTAACCCCGTACTCGTTACTAGGTACCTACCTAAATCACGAGTTAAATGTTGCTAAAATAATTCTGCCGATGACAAACAGTACCTAACAAAAAGAAACACACATAATGAAGTTCTGAAAAGAAATTGTTGATGAGGAGTGAAAAAAGTTGCAAAAGTACCTACCAACAAACTCCAGCCCCTTCTACGTAGATGGTATAATGAACCGTTGTGTAATAATTTACCGTTGAGTAATGATTTACCTTAGTAATAATTTACCCATCAATAATACTTCAACGTTTGTTCAAGTTTCACTACCTACCAACAAACTCCAAAAGAGCCATCATTTTTCAAATTAAATAATATCACAGAACATCCAACTCGACTTCATACTCCGCCAATATAATCAGGTGATCCCTACCAATGATTGGCCGTATTCACAAATTCCTATTGTGGGCGCGTCTCTGGTTACGAGATTTGGTTTGAATTGTATACAATTTCATTCACACTGGAGTCGAAAATGCCTGTCGGTGCAAACTTCGGGGCCTTACTGTGAACGAACGGCTGGACGTACGATGCTCCGGATGGTCTTAAAAAACTCGCAAGTTCAAGAACTATTTAAAACCGTAAAAATATTTACGTAAAAAAATGATATAGGCGTTTTGAAAATTTCAACCCCTATTTTGAACCCCTTAGAGATGACTCACAGTAACGTCGAGCTTCGAGGACCAACTAGACGCCGAATGGAACCTATAACCCGAATTTCATCAATTTTTTTTCATGGTAACTAAGAAAAGTGGCCCGTACGGCGGACAGACAGAAATATTTTTATTGCAGTTTTGGATTCTACATACCTTGAAACGTAAACCATCAAATTTTGAGGGGGGGTAAGAATTTTTTTTTTCATGCTCGATTCCAATGGTTCATTATTGAAAATAATAAACCAAAACATGGAACACGATACCTCACAAGCTCATATTACTAAACACCAAAAAACCCCATTTTTCACCCATAACAACCTTGGGTATAGTCCGATCGGGCTGCAAAGTTTCGGGACACAGCTAGGGCCCAAATGGAGCCTCTTTGCGGAAGAACGAACTTTTCAGACCAAAATTAAAGTAGATATGGATGATACGGCAGACGGTGGACGGCGGACGGACATTGCATTTTTGGAATCTGCGCACCTTCGAACGCAAAAGGAAAATTTTGTTTTTGGGAGTGTTATAAAGATGTTTCGCTTAGCGAATACATAGGTGGATTATTCACATAATAATAAACCAAAAATTTGAGGGGGCGTTCCAAAAAAATTTTCCGCACCGAATACATAGGCGCATTATCCAGAGAATGATAAACCAAAATGAAATAATAATAATAATAATCTGGCTTGTGTGCCCGGTCGCTCGATGTCAAGTTGCGTTGGGATTAGGCTGTTGGGCCCCACCCTTTCAACACCCCGTTTTTACTTCCCCCGGAAGATGGCTTACTAAATGATGATAAAGAATAATAGCAAGTGCAGAAGTTGTGGCTTTTTGGCTTTGAAGGGTATAAAATAGGTGAAGTCAAAACTGGGGAAAGAAGATTCAGATTCTATTAGCTATGAAAGTCTGCTCATGGAAGGCGCCAAGAGTGATCGGATTGGGTAAAGAGATATTATTACCGGGTAGGGTTTTTTTCCGAGGACCATTTTTAGTTTAAGTTGCTGACCTCACACAGAAAAATACATTTTTCAATGTTATTTTAGAAGAAGATTATTATTTTATTACCACTTTTTTCAACAAACCTTATCAAAGCTATTTGCTAGGGCTAGTACAGCCTCACAATGTCCACTTTCAAACATTTATTTGAGTTCAACGCGTCCCTATGCGTTAAAAAAAACACATTAAACTCTTTCCAGGTAGTTTTAAAACTAGTTCATTCAAGGATTAAGCTTCTTTAATTTTAAGAAACGCGGCAAATTATTACGAAACAGTTTACTATTTACCTGTTTAGATGCCTCATCTGCGTAGATCACTGTTTTCTGTGGTCAGTACCCTCGAGCTCCCTCCAGGAAAGCCCTAAATCGAGTACCACAGCCGGCCGGGCTATTATAGTTTCATAAATATCAAATTCAGTGAATTGGAGAATTCTATTATTAATTATTTGTGTATTGTTCAATTTATAAAAGTACCTATCTACAGAATCCACCACCTCCCGGAGCATTGAACGTCCAGCCGTTCGTTTGCACCGAAAAGCTTCGTTAACATGATCGTGAATGAAACGGTATAAATCTGGCCCAGATATCATCGCTAGGGATCACCTTATTGTAATCACGGATGGCTTCATGAAGTCGATTTGGTTGTTCTGACATTATTTAATTTGAAGAATGATGGTTTTTTGAATTTTGTTGATAGTTACTTTTGCAACTTGAACGAACGTTATGCTTCATGAATAACAACAAATAATTAGTGATTAGTTAGTTGAATCACTGAACCCCGCGCATTTTTATGAAACTGTAATTCCCGGGCCAGCTCCAGTACTAGAGTAGGTATTGACCACAGAAAACAGTGATCTACGCGGAAGGGGCATCTACCTATACAGGTAAATAATACACCGTTGTGTAATAATTTTCAGTTTTATTAAATTCCATATTAGGATACTACGTTCCTTGAAACGGAAACCATCAAATTTTGAATGGAGGGGGGGGGGGGGGGGGTAAAAAAAGTTCGTGCTCGATTCCAAAGGTTCGTCATTGAAATTATATTTAAAAAAAACAGTCATGCAGCATGACTTAATGAGCGAATTTTCAAAGAAATATTCGAATTAATGGCTATGGTTTTGAATAAAGGAAAACTTCTTCCTCCTACTGTTAGTACCTAAATTGAATAATTTGAAATAGATTTTTTCTTTCGTCTTCCTTCTAGTAATACGTGGGCCGGTACTTGTCTATCTATGAAGGTATCATAACAATTATATGTCAAATGGGAAATTCAAGGAGTTGTACTAATCGTTTGCCTCCCCCTTTTTTGCTTCGAACTCTCGTCTTCAATTAATACTTCTCACATTTTTCAATCTGACCACTCTAAGGGGGTGGGGGGGGGGGTAAGAGTTTAAAGATTATCCTAGTTTTGGGTAATTTTTGCGCACTTTAAATGCTCTAATTTAAGAACGGATTTAGATATCTAAAATCCGATTTCACCATCGTGTTCAGCGTGCAAAAACCTTTAAAATGAGGGGTCACTTGTTAGAAAATAACATTTTGGGGATTTTTGGGTAATTTTTGCGCACTTTAAATGCTCTAATTTGAGAACGGATCAAGATATCTAAAATCCGATTCCACCATCGTGTTCAGCGTGCAAAAACCTTTAAAATGAGGGGTCACTGGTTGGAAAATAACATTTTGGGGATTTTTGGGTAATTTTTGCGCACTTTAAATGCGCCAAAACCCTCCTTAGAGTAGGCCAATTTCGCCCATCTTCGAACTTAGCCTTTCGATTGCCAAGATAGATTTTTTGTGCAAATTTGAGCTGTTTATCTCAATTCTATCGAGAGTTATCGTCTGGAGTGACACATATATATATATATATACATATAAAAAAGTGTTAAATTTCAGGAATCGTTTTAGAATGGTCTGAAACGGATTTCTATGAAGAAAATTTCCAAAAATTTATATTATTTAAATTTCGAAGCCATTGCAATAGCTTCATTTTCTTTGAAAATTCGCTAAAAGAAACTGATTGCGCCATTCTTAGTTAAAGTTATCATGAAATCAGCATCGCTCAAAGGCAGCATTTCGGCTCGACGATGGAGGAGTTGGATGCCAGCCTTCTGTTGACTGTATAAACGTGGCATCGTTATTTTCTGATGTGTTATCAACGCTTGCGGAAGTTCTGATCCGTATACACATTGGAGCTCCACATCTAAGGACTGCCCAAGAGGAAATGATGTGGTGGGGGAGGTCTGGATGGGGCAAAGCCTTTGCAGGTTTTGCTACTCTAATAAGTCTGCAGGTAGGTACGCGCCCCGTGTTGTATCAGTCGTCACCGGGATTTAAGAAACGTCGCATACTGAGTCTGGATTGACGCGTGTAACGCTACGTGAGGCGAGCGGAGTGACGCGATCGCGCGACAAGTGTAGCGTTGGTAAATGCATGTTCCATCAAAGTTTTTCATCGGCCAACATCGTGAAAAAATAATCATAAGTAAAACAGCTACAGTCGGACAGCAATGTTTGAGAGAGGACTGCAGGCGATAAATCTGTTCCACTGCACCACGCGTCTGTCGCGTCACGCTGCGTAGCGTCGCGTCCTCAATTAGCGTTAACCCATTCATTTTCCTTCCATTTCCAAGGGGGAATGGAAGTATGCTGACACCGTCAAAAAACGTCTGCCAATTCGTGTAGGCAGTACAGCTTCCTCACTTGAATCACATGAACGTATAGAATAGTTGGGTAGGTTCGTTTTGAAACGGGACCATCTGCGATCCAACCCGCGGGTACCCTCAAAATTTCAGCTCTCTACGACTTTTTTTCGGGTTGTTAGAAGCGTTACAAAGAAATGGTCAACACTTCATGTTAGCGCATGCGCAGGCAAAAGTTCCATTACGATTCCAATGAAATTCATATGGAACTATCAAAGTATTATTCCCGATCGACCTTCCAAATCTGAACTCATTTCAACGATATGTAAGGTAGTTATGGGCGTTTCAAGTATTTCACGTTTGCGCATGCGCAGACAGAACGATTTCCATGATTTTTAAATGGGAACATCAGCGATCCAACCCGCATGTACCCTCAAAATTTCAGCTCTCTACGACTATTTTTCGCGTAGTTAGAAGCATTACAAGGAAATGGTCAACATTTCATGTTCGCGCATGCGCAGACGAATGTTACATTACGATTCCAATGAAATTCATTTGGCACGATCAAAGTATTATTCCTGTTCGACCCTCCAAGTTTGAGCTCATTTCAACGATATTTAGGGCAGTTATGGGCGTTCCACGTATTTCACGTTTCGCATGCACTGACGAAAGTTACGGTACTTTGGCATGATTTTGTACTTTTGGAATGATTTTGGCATGGGATCGTCCATGACCTAACTCGCACCTGCCCTCGAAATTTCAGCCCATTTCGACCATTATTTCGGGTAGTTATGAGCGTTACAAGGAATTACCACATACAGACAGTCAGACAGACACGGAACCAAAAACGTTCCTCGATGTCTGAAACGCAAAATGGTTGTGGAAATTTTCATTTTGGAGGACATGAAATACTGTTTACTACATCACGAATCCAAGGTTTTTCTACCTTCGGTAGTGAGGAAGCGGTATGTGTTCGAGTAAACCATGGAATCTTGTTCAGAAGTGCTAAACGAGTTTCTAGGCGATTTTCCGCTTGATGTCGCTCCGTACGTGTGTATTTTGAAATTTCAAATGTTCATAACTTCCTCAAAATGTGGGCTTTTTCTGATTTCTTTCCTTGGGTTTTGTTCAGCTCGTTGAACTCTTCAATTTGAGATGAGAACAATCTTTTTATGTGGAAAAATTAGGGAGTCATGGCGGATTTTCTATTTCGATTTTCAACGATAACTGTCGTAAAAATTTACCAAAATGCGGATGTCCATCAGGATGTCTGGTTCATGCCTACTAATTTTGAGTACCTACAACCGCATTCAACCTGGCTAACTGAAAGCAAAAAATCCAAAGTGTTCTTGGTTTACTAGCTAATGACGTTGGTGTGGCGCCAGAAGGTGGTTCAAATTGAGATTTTGCAGCGTTTTACGGCATTTATCGTTGAAAATCAAAAAACGCTGCAAATCCCAGCACAACGGTTTATTATTTTGTACAGAATACCCGTCTGTTACAGATCACAGCTCTCTGTATAAATAACCCGTCTATATAATATAATATGTACTATTCTATGCATATTATGTAGATCGCAGACCGTCCGTAGGTTAGTACCTAACCCCGTACTCGTTACTAGGTACCTACCTAAATCACGAGTTAAATGTTGCTGAAATAATTCTGTCGATGACAATCAGTAACTGAAACGGCAAAAAGAAACGCAAATAATGAAGTTCTGAAGGAAAATTGTTGATGTGGAGTGAAATAGATGCCCCTTCTGCAGATCACTGTTTTCTGTGGTCAGTACCTACCCTCGTGGTCAAGTATAATGAACCGTTGTGTAATGACTTGCCCATCAATAATACTTCAACGGTTGTTCGAGTTGCACAAGTACCGATCAACAAAATCCAGCCCCTTCTTGGTATATGGGCCGTTGTGTAATAATTTACCGTTGTGTAATAATTTACCATTGTGCAATAATTTACCCATCAATGATACATCAAAGTTTGTTCAATTTTCACAAGTACCTACCAACAAAATCCAATAGTCCAGTACTTGTCAAATGAAATAATATCGCAGAACAACCAACTCGACTTCATACAGCCATCCTTGATTATAATCAGGTGCTTCCTAGTGATGATATCCGTGCCGGATTTATACCGTTTGATTCACGATCGTGTTGACGGAGACCACAATGCTCCGGGTGGTCTCAAAAAATTGTTTAGCTCAAGGCAAATTTAATAACGTAAAGAAACCATACCCTTCTATCGAATGTTTTCGAGCTACGGCGTTCTGAAAATTTCAACCCCTATTTTGAACCCCTTAGAGATGACTGACAGTAACGTCGAGCTTCGAGGACCAGCTAGACCCCAAACGGAACCTATAATTTCTGTTTCATTTCATCAATTTTTGTTTCATGATAACTAGGAAAAGTGGCCAGTACGGCGTACGGCGGACTAACAGTAATTTTGTTATTGCATTTTCGGATTCTACATACCCTGAAACATTAACCATCAAATTTTGAAGGGGGGGTTAGACTTTTTTTTTCATGCTCGATTCCAATGGTTCAGGAAATAATAAACCATAATTAAAAATGCGTCATGACTCCCTTATTTTTCCACCTAGTAAGCTCGTTCTCATCTCGAACGGAAGAGTTCAACCTGAATAAAACCTGAAAAGAAAATCGGAAGAAGACCGTATTTTGAGGAAGTTATGAACATTTGAAGTTCAAAAATACTTACGTGCACACATACGGAGGCAAGTCAAGCGGAAAACCTTCTAGAAACTCGTTTTGAGCACTTCCGAACAAGTTTCCACGGATTTATCGAGCACCTATTTTTGACGGTATCATGATACCGTCATGGTGCACCATACTTCCTATTATAATAGGCAAATGGAAGTAAAAATAATCCTCCTGAAATTACAACGACTTCGAAGCGAACCATGGAGAGCCTCACAAGTACTCAGACTGCTACGAAACCCAAATTTTAGTGAGCCCATTTGAATCTCGCTTGTTCTTTGTGACCTCTGAAGAGCTTGAAGCCTTTTACAGGAACATCATCAGCCGTGAAGTTTATTGTCTTGGATTGCTTCCGCAGATCGTTTCATTTCATAGCATGGAAATTACTTTACTTAGCAATAGCTTTCCCTCTGTTGGGCGATGATGTACAGCAGTTTTAAGTACCTATAATAACTGTCAAGCATAGCACAAAATCCTTAAATAACGGTTTCAGACGTGAAATCAGGCCGCTGAATCATGTAAAGAACGGACTTAGACATTGCCAAATCAAAAAACGCTGCAAAGTCCTTGTAACTTGGGTTTATTATTCAATTGGACACACCTACATAAACGCTGCTGTTCATTTTTATTGTTTCTTTCATGCGCAGTAATTGAAACAGCTATTTCTAATGGTTTCCACCAATTTTGGCCCGCAAAAACACGACTTCGCCCCCCCTTTTTTTACAGATTATGATTATGCCATTCTAGCCTTCTAGTGTTAATATACAAGTTTATGGTGATTTCAGAAGATTTTCCAGGTTTTTGACTCATAAAAAATGAATGTCGGGAGCTTAACCTTTGTTTCAACCTCAATTCTTCACTCTCTGGTCAAAATCAACTTTATATTCGGTCTTCTCGCCATAAAAAACATGGAAAACGATTCATCACAAACTCTTGTTCACTAAAACCTAAAAAAAATCTCGAAAACCCCAATTTTAAACCCGTTTTTCTCCCGTAACACCCCTGGGTGTATTCCGGTCTGACTGCAGAGCTTTGGAGCACAACTAGACCCAAATGTGTTCCCAAATAATGGAAACCCAAACTGCGGAAGTACGAAGATTTCAGACCAAAATATAACGTAACTTTAAGGCTGATACTTCGTTAGAACCTCAATTTTCCACTCTTCGGTCAAAATTGACTTCATATTCTGTTTTCTCGTCCCGAAAATCATGGAAAACAATACCTCAAAAGCTCACGTTTCTAAAACACAAAAAATACCTACTTTTATAACCAATTTTCACTGATAACACCCCTGGGTATATTCCGATCGGGCTGCAAAATTTCGGGATACAGCTAGGGCCCAAATGGAGCCTGTTTGCGAAAGAACGAATTTTTTAGACCAAAAATAAAGCGACGGACGGCGGACGGACATTGCATTTTCTGAATATACGCACCTTGAAACGTAAAAAAAAAATTTTTGATGGGATGTTATACATTTTTTTTGCTGAGCGATTAGATAGGTGTATTATTCATAGAATAATAAACCAAAACACTGCTGGTGATAGGAAATCCCTTCCTGCGTCTCGAAAATCTGGTCTATAACATTAGCGTGGACTCCCCGTAACGCACTCCGTTTCAAGTAAATCGGGAAGGAGGAATGAAAATGGAACGAAAATGCTCAGGGGCTGGGAAGTCCAATCGAATCTGGCCGATTTTAAATGGAGACATTTCCCGTTCGGTGGTCAGAGAGACTGGTGGAGTTGGTGAACGGCGGAGGGGTCTACACGGAGTAATTTACGTAGGATGTATCCGAATTCGTGCCTTTTCCCTTTTTTCGAATAAAATGCGGTTCAATTCCGCGGACCCTTTCTATAGATGAAGGGTTTCGTTCACGTTTGGTTCTGATTGGTGACCATCGGCGGGGGACTAATTTAAGCGACGCTGTATTCCTCGATTATTCCTGTACGATGGCGGCACTTCATCTTCCCCTACTACACACGGAGGCTTTTATAAATATATCGTAATTATTCTATAACTTTAATGAGCGGGATTCGTCACACAATGTGGTGATTCTCCAGCAGAACTTGACTATTGTTCACGTTTGATCAAATGTTGTAATTCCGTGATTTCTCATGTTCTTAATTTTCCTCATTTATAAAGCAAGTTTTGAGTTGAACAGAACATGTATTGTGAAATCACGGAATTACAACATAATATGATCAAACGTGAACAATAGTTAAGTTCTGCTGGAGAATCACCACAATAACATAACGGACATTTCATGGCACATAAGGACATTAACCTTGGTTTGGCCAGCTTGTGTCCAACAACAATTTTGAAAACGTTGTGACAGTGCGGCTGTTGTCGAGTCGTTTTTTGGTCCGTTGGAGACGGCATCGGTGGGCGGAAGCCTTATCGATATCCCTTCTTAACCGGTGATAATCTCGCTAGTCTAGGATGGGGACCCTCGAGAGTCCACCCCCACTGTCACACACTGTCACACGGTAGCAGAGCGTGGTTCTGTAGTATACGCTGAGCACTTCACCGTACTCCATCCACTTTTTGTGGGCTTACCAGAAGGATAAGCCCAAAGGTTTCCCAGAAGAAATCCTTTACTAACAATCTGTCCCTTTGATAATACATAAATCTATTGGCTTCCCCACCCGGTTCGCCACCTTTAGAGTGTCAGTATAATTAAAATAATATACTGAGCTCATTAGAAGGCGATTGATGCCGTGCCCCAATTGACAAGCCCCAACAGCTGTTCCATCCTAGCGATGGAGGTTGATCACCTAGAGGTTGCCCAGGTGAGCACAATTCACTGGACAACAACCTCTGACAACATTATCCGCCAATACTCGTATGTAGGAGCTTCGATCTCCACAAACTGAACCTTGAAGTTGTTCAGATGTCGTTTCCTGAACCAGAACTTCATACTACTTTTCATTCCCCCTTTTTTCCCCTCTCATACTTCTGCTATCCAGACGTATGTCATGTGGGGAGGAGTGTAACAGTGCGGCTGTTCTCCAGTCGTTTTTTGGTTCTGTGGTGACGGGATCGATGAGCGGAAGCCTAATCGATATCCCTTCTTAACCGGTGATAATATCGCTGGTCTAGGAGGGGGACTCTCGAGGGTCCAACCCAACTGTCACAACGTATATAACATTTTCGCACACTTTCTGTACCGGTTCCGGTCACTGTTCTGAACGACGTACAATTAAAATCGCCTTCGCTATGTATACGAAAGGACGAAGTTCATTAACTGGATCATTGAGGAGAGGTGCCGCGGGTTGAGTAGGTCCCAAGTTGGTCCCATTTAAGTTTTTCGATATCTGGTTTTGCGATTCGTTTGCCCGCGAGCTGTTTCTCTGAAAACCCTGCACTTTGTTATGAAGAGTAATCATTTTGGTGAAATCTGGGTTTTCCTAATTGGTGGCACGGTAAAAATATCGTTTGGAATGACTCAGTTTGTACATCATGGATACGTAGGACCTACTCGTGTTGAAAAAAAAAAAACCGCTGCAAATCCCTGCACAACGGTTTATTATTTTGTACAGAATACCCTTCTGTTACAGACCACAGCTCTCCGCATAGATAATAACCCTTTATATAATATATGTACTATTCGATACATATTATGTAGATCGCAGACCCTCCGTAGGTTAGTACCTAACCCCGAACTCGTTACTAGGTACCTACCTAAATCACGAGTTACATGTTGCTAAAATAATTCTGGCGATGACAAACAGTAACTAAAATGGCAAAAATAAACTCAAATAATGAAGTGATGAAAGGAAATTGTTGATGTGGAGTGAAAATACACTGGAAATGGCGGATGAGGTTGGGACAGAAACAAAAGCTAGACCAGTCATAATGAATTTATTGAAAAAACAAAAGAAAACGATTGATTGAACTATTGTGGACCACGCCAATTTAGACAATTCGATTATAATCAAGCATTATAATCAACGATATTGTATCCAATATTGAGGAGGTGTGGGGGGGAGGGAGTCTTCAATTGATTTTCAATGGTTTTCAGTGGTTATCAATGGATTTTGGTTTATTATTTTCAATACTCAATATTGGAATCGAGCATGAAAAAAAAAAAATTCTTACCCACCCCTCAAAATTTGATGGTTTACGTTTCAAGGTATGTAGAATCCAAAACTGCAATAAAAATATTTCTGTCTGTCCGCCGTACGCCGTACTGGCTGGCCACTTTTCTTAGTTGCCGTGAAATAAAATTGATGAAATTCTTGTCATAGGTTCCGTTCGGGGTCTAGTTGGTCCTCGAAGCTCGACGTTACTGTAAGTCATCTCTAAGGGGTTCAAAATAGGGGTTGAAATTTTCACAACGCCGTAGACCGAAAACTTCCGATAGAAGGGTATGGTTTTTTTACGTTATTAAATTTGTCTTGAGCTAAACAATTTTTTGAGACCACCCGGAGCATTGTACGTCCAGCCGTTCATGAGCACCAAAAAGCTTCGTCAACACGATCGTGAATCAAACGGTATAACTCCGGCCCGGATATCATCACTAGGGAGCACCTGATTATAATCAAGGATGGCTGTATGAAGTCGAGTTGTTTGTTCTGCGATATTATTTCATTTGACAAGTACTGGACTATTGGATTTTGTTGGTAGGTACTTCTGAAACTTGAACAAACGTTGAAGTATTATTGATGGGAAAATTATTAAACCATGGAAATTATTACACACCGGCAAATTATTACACAACGGTGAATTATTAACCAACAGTAAATTATGACACCACGGTAAATTATTACACAACGGCTCATCTACCCAGAAGGGGCTGGATTTTGTTGATAGGTACTTTTGCAACTTGAACAACCGTTGAAGTATTATTGATGGGTAAATTATTACTCAATGGCAAATTATTACACAACGGTAAATTATTACACAACGGCTCATCTACCCAGAAGGGGCTGGATTTTGTTGATAGGTACTTTTGCAACTTGAACAACCGTTGAAGTACCTATTATTGATGGGTAAATTATTATACAATGGCAAATTATTACACAACGGTAAATTATTACACAACGGCAAATTATTACACAACGGTAAATCACTACACAACGGTAAATTATTACACCACGGTAAATTATTACACAACGGTAAATTATTACACAACGGTTCATCTACCAAGTAGGGGCTGGATTTTGTTGATGGGTACTTTTGCAACTTGAACAACCGTTGAAGTATTATTGATGGGCAAATTATTACACAACGGTTCATTATTCTATCTCCGTAGAAGGGGAACCTATACAGGTAAATTATTACACAACGGTTTAGGTAGGTACCTAGTAACGAGTACGGGGTTAGGTACTAACCTACGGAGGGTCCGCGATCTACATAATATGTGTAGACTAGTGCATAAATGTTATATAGAAGGGTTACCTGTGATCTGTAACAGGAGGGTATTCTGTACAAAATAATAACCGTTGTTTGATAATTTACCGTTGTGTAATAATTTGCCGTTGTGTAATAATTTAACGTTGCGTAATAATTTGCCGTTGTGTAATAATTTACCATTGTTACAGATCACAGCTCTCCTTATAGATAACCCTTTATATAATATGTACTATTCTGTACATATGATATAGATCGCAGACCCTCCGTAGGTTAGTACCTAACCCCGTACTCGTTACTAGGTACCTACCTAAATCACGAGTTGAATGTTGCTAAAATAATTCTGTCGATGACAAGCAGTACCTAAAATGGCAAAAAGAAACGCACATAATGAAGTTCTGAAGGGAAATTGTTGATGAGAAGTGAAAAAAGTTGCAAACGTGCCTACCAACAAACTCCAGCCCCTTCTCCGTAGATGGTATAATGAACCGTTGTGTAATAATTTACCGTTGAGTAATGATTTACCATTGTTTAGTTATAATTTACTCATCACTTTGTTTCACTGCCTATCAACAGACCCCAAAAGAGCCATCATTTTTCCAACGAAATAATATCACAGAACAACCAACTCGACTTCATACTCCGTGAATATTATCAGGTGGCCCCTAGCAATGATTTTATCTCGGGCGAATTCCCGATTGTTAGCGCGTCCCTGGTGACGAGATATGGGCTAAATGTATACAATTTCATTCACCCTGCTGTCGGAAATGCCTGTCGGTGCAAACTTCGGGGCCTTACTGTGAACGAACGGCTGGACGTACTATGCTCCGGGTGGTCTTAAAAAACTCGTAAGTTCGAGAACTATTTAAAACCATAAAAACATTCCCGTAAAAAAAGGTATAGGTAGGCGTTCTGAAAATGTCAACCCCCATTTTGAACCACTTAGAGATGACTGACAGTAACGTCGAGCTTCGAGGACCAACTAGACCCCAAACGGAACTTATAACCCGAATTTCATCAATTTTGTTTCATGGTAAGTAGGAAAAGTGGTCAGTACGGCGTACGGCCTACGGCGGACAGACAGAAATATTTTTATTGCATTTTCGGATTCTACATACCTTGAAACGTAAACCATCAAATTTTGAGGGGGGGTTAGATTTTTTTTTTCATGCACGATTCCAATGGTTCATTATTGAAAAAATAAACCAATATAATCTCTCGAACATTTGCCGAAAAATGGGATGTACTTGTAGGCACTAGAAATTCTGGGCCCTTGGAAGTAGCACAGTTTGTACCCGAAATTCACCAGTGTTAAGTTTAGAAATTGTAACAGAGTGGGCTGTTCTCGATACATTTTTTCTTCCGGCGGAGACGGGATCGGTTTGGGGAAGCCTGATCAATATCCCTTCTTAACCGGTGGTAGTCTCGCTGGTCTAGGAGGGGGACTCTCGAGGGTCCACCCCCACTGTCACAAAATTTAGATACATTCTATTGTCGCAAATCCCAAAGTAGGTTCCTATTCGGTATAATCCCAAAATAGGTATAGTACAAACAGAGAGATGTCGCCATTGGTATGCTAGTTGACATATCTTCGTAACTATGCGACATCAATATCCTTTGGTTGAGTAGGCAACTACAATTATTATTAGAATATTGAACCCGATAGTAGTTAATAATATCATTCTGATGAATTCATCTTTACGATATTCTATTCATTCCATTTCTATCCATTTATAATCGCTACCTATCATAAAACTCGATTTATGCGAGAAAAAACTTACTAATGTGACATAGGAATAGGGATGCCAGCGATACATCGATGTTTTCGAAACATCGATGTTCTTCCATCGATGGTTATTAGTCAATGTTTCCATGCCATCGATGTTTGAATACATCGATATTTCATCGCAGATACCGGTTTACACCCCCCCCCCCCCCCCTTCTTCAGCACAATAAACGGAGCACGGAGGAAACACATACACATACACACATCCTTTTTTCGTTATTTTCTCCTTTACTTACTTTTTTACCTGCTCAGTTATTATGCATAAGGAATAACTGGTTTTCTTTGTTTAAAAAACCAAAAACAAACAAACATGTAACTATCTAGAGAAGTGTTGAAATTAATGTTTCCATACCTACCCACTCACATGGAAAGAAGATTAGTGGGTTGGTATGGAAAAATTTCAACACTTCTCATAGACAGTTGCATGTTAATTTTTTTTAAACCTTTATTACTTTATGCATAATTCATGTTTCCATACGAATTTAAATTCATATAACAATGCTTTCTCCTCATTCCCTTTCATGATAACAATATTTTGATAAAAACCGATATGTTTCTATGAAAAACATACATTTTTCTGAAAATGGTCCTGGGTTGGATTTTGTCGTCTGTGAAACAATAAAACTTGAATAGAAACATCTTTGGAAAAACGTCGGTGGATTTAATAATAATGCTTTGGTTTCGATGCTTTGTCACCACCGATAGATGTCGATGTTTTAAAATATGGATACATTGATGTTTCTTTTTTTTGCCATCCATTGGTAATAGTCCATTGGTAAGAAATCCATTGGTAATAGTTGAGAGGTCACCAGTGAGAACGTGTCGCCATGGAAATTTTAGATCGCAGAGGTGGCTCCATTTGTAATTTAGTAATGTATCCTACCTATTTTGGTTTATTATTTTCAATAATGAACCATTGGAATCGAGCATGAAAAAAAAAATTCTTACCCCCCTCAAAATTTGATGGTTTACGTTTCAAGGTATGTAGAATCCAAAACTGCAATAAAAATATTTCTGTCTGTCCGCCGTACGCCGTACGCCGTACGGGCCACTTTTCTTAGTTACCATGAAAAAAAATTGATGAAATTCGGGTTATAGGTTCCGTTCGGCGTCTAGTTGGTCCTCGAAGCTCGACGTTACTGTGAGTCATCTCTAAGGGGTTCAAAATAGGGGTTGAAATTTTCAAAACGCCTATACCATTTTTTTTACGTAAATATTTTTACGGTTTTAAATAGTTCTTGAACTTGCGAGTTTTTTAAGACCATCCGGAGCATCGTACGTCCAGCCGTTCGTTCACAGTAAGGCCCCGAAGTTTGTACCGACAGGCATTTTCGACTCCAGTGTGAATGAAATTATTGTATACAATTCAAACCAAATCTCGTAACCAGAGACGCGCCCACAATAGGAATTTGTGAATACGGCCAATCATTGGTAGGGATCACCTGATTATATTGGCGGAGTATGAAGTCGAGTTGGTTGTTCTGTGATATTATTTCGCTTGAAAAATGATGGCTCTTTTGGAGTTTGTTGGTAGGTAGTGAAACTTGAACAAACGTTGAAGTATTATTGATGGGTAAATTATTACTACGGTAAATCATTACTCAACGGTAAATTATTACACAACGGTTCATTATACCATCTACGTAGAAGGGGCTGGAGTTTGTTGGTAGGTACTTTTGCAACTTTTTTCACTCCTCATCAACAATTTCTTTTCAGAACTTCATTATGTGTGTTTCTTTTTGTTAGGTACTGTTTGTCATCGGCAGAATTATTTTAGCAACATTTAACTCGTGATTTAGGTAGGTACCTAGTAACGAGTACGGGGTTAGGTACTAACCTACGGAGGGTCTGCGATCTACATAATATGTATATAATAGAATAGTACATATCATATTATATAGAAGGGTTATCTATACATAGAGCTGTGATCTGTAACAGGAGGGTATTCTATACAAAATAATAAACCGTTGTGCAGGGATTTGCAGCGTTTTTATTTGAGCATTCCTTTTAGTATGAGGTACCTATTTGTCCAAAAATAAAAATAAGATAGCAAAAAATGGTTTTTGCTTGGAAATTGGGTAATATTGAGAGACCCTCAAGCCCCACTCTATCATGTGACTCCAGAAAAGATTCATTCATTCAGGAATTTGATTTCTCCAGCTCACTTTCTGCATACTGCAAATATTGCACGTTATTTTGGATCTTTTATACAGTTAATTTGCAGATCTATTGTCAATTGGCAAATTCCGTACGTACTAAGTAATAAATACGACAGTCTCCACGAGTAGTTGTATGTAGGTAGGTATTTATTTTTCATCCAAACTGGAAATCGTCTATAAGCGACGCGACTTTGTAGTGATCTCCTGATACTGAATTCGTGACTGCAAAATTATTTCATCCGTCCGTCCTACGCAGCAGCCATGTTCCTGTGAAATGAGTGAGGGCTAACAGGAAAGTCCACTGGTTCAGTTTTGTTCTTTTCTCGCTCCAATGGCCTTCGGGGGCTGCGAAACGGGATGAGGGGTGAAACGTTGAAACAGCACTATGCTTTTTCCAGCTGCTGGCTCTAGTTAGCGCGTTTTCCTACTACCGAGGAATGCACTCGACTTCTCTCATCTAATTACGGCAGTACTCGACGGATAGTTTTTATTTTTTACTGGGGGAAACCAGTTTGCACCATGGAACTTACCTGGCGATGATTGCCCTTATGCTACATATATGCGATTTATGTGAGATGGAGGAAAACAGCGAGAAGGAACGTGAACGAGTCAAACGTATTTTTTGCTCGCAAACATGTCAATGACGCGCACTGGCAAGGGAGTGGGAAATTTCATTAGAGCTACAAATTAATATCCACTTTTATTATTGTCTTCGTGTCGAGCGCGTTTACCGGGTAAAATATCTTCATATTAGCCTTCAAACTGGCTGGTGAAGATTTCCGGGGATGTAGGGGAGCATATTCATCCAGTCAGCCTGTCATATTAGAATTTTGCAGACCCCGGCGTCGTAATTCCGTGTGAATCCGAGCGACACGGCAAACAAACCAACACCAGTCTTCACATCACAAGAGAAGTCGTAACCCCTTATGACAAGCCAACGCAGAGGAACAGCGAGATCGCCAGAATCAGGCGCTAGTCGCCCACAGAGAAGTCGTAATTCTGTGTGAATCCGAGTGACAAGGTGAACAACCAGACACCAGTCTTCACATCATAAGAGCAGTCGTAACGCCTTACGACAAGCCAACCCAGAGCAGCAGCGAGAACAGGGGAACAAGGTGCCAGTCCCCCCTAGAGAAATCGTAATTCTGTGTGAATCTGAGTGACAAGGCGATCAACCAGACAGCAGCCCCCAGCCTCCCAGAGAAGTCGTAATTCTGTGTGAATCCGAGTGACAAGGCGAACAGCCAGACAGCAGCCTCCAGCCACCCAGAGACGTCGTAATTCTGTGTGAATCCGAGCGACAAGGCGAACAGCCAGACTGCAGCCTCCAGCCACCCAGAGAAGTCGCAATTCTGTGTAAATACGAGCGACAAGACGAACAACCAGACAGCAGCCTCCAGCCACCCAGAGAAGTCGTAATTCTGTGTGAATCCGAGCGACAAGGCGAACAACCAGACGGCAGCCCCCAGCCTCCCAGAGAAGTCGTAATTCTTTGTAAATCCGAGCGACAAGGGGAACAACGAGACAGCATCCCCAGCCACCCAGAGACGTCGTAATTCTGTGAGAATCCTAGCGAGAAGGGGAACAACCAGACAGCAGCCACCAGCCGCCCAGAGACGACGCACTTCTGTGTAAATCCGAGCGGCAAGGCCAACAACCTGACAGCGGCCCCCATCCACCCAGAGAAGTCGTAATTCTGTGTGAATCCGGGCGACAAGGCGAACAACCAGACAGCAGCCTCCAGCCACCCAGAGAAGTCGTAATTCTGTGTGAATCCGAGCGACAAGACTAACAACCAGACAGCAGCCTCCAGCCACCCAGAGACGTCGTAATTCTGTGTGAATCCGTGCGAAAAGGTGAACAACCAGACAGCAGCCCCCAGCCTCCCAGAGAAGTCGTAATTCTTTGTAAATCCGAGCGACAAGGCGGACAATGAGACAGCATCCCCAGCCACCCAGAGAAGTCGTAATTCTGTGTGAATCCGAGCGACAAGACTATAACCAGACAGCAGCCTCCAGCCACCCAGAGACGTCGTAATTCTGTGTGAATCCGAGCGACAAGACTAACAACCAGACAGCAGCCTCCAGCCACCCAGAGACGTCGTAATTCTGTGTGAATCCGTGCGAAAAGGTGAACAACCAGACAGCAGCCCCCAGCCTCCCAGAGGCGTCGTAATTCTGTGTGAATCCGAGCGACAAGGCATACAATGAGACAGCAGCCTCCAGCCACCCAGAGACGTCGTAATTCTGTGTGAATCCGAGCGACAAGACTAACAACCAGACAGCATCCCCAGCCACCCAGAGACGTCGCAATTCTGTGAGAATCCGAGCGAAAAGGCGAACAACCAGACAGCAGCCCCCAGCCTCCCAGAGAAGTCGTAATTCTGTGTGAATCCAAGCGACAAGTCGAACAGCCAGACAGCAGCCTCCAGCCACCCAGAGACGTCGTAATTCTGTGTGAATCCGTGCGAAAAGGCGAACAGCCAGACAGCAGCCAATGCAGAGGAGCAGCGAGAACGCGGGAACCAGGCGCCACTTGCCGTCGAGAAGCCGCACACCTTAGGAAAAGCCAAGCCAGCTCCGCAAGAACGCCGGATAACACCAGGCTCCAGCCGCCCAAAGAAGCTACGAGTGAGCCAGTCCCTCTAACCCTACCTCATCAGTCTGTCAATAGTTGTTGTGCTTACCGAGAATAATTCATTCCCCTTTCTGCATTCACCCGCGGCTTTATTCGCAGAATAACCATTACGATTTATATTTCCGCTCCTTGTTTTTTAGAGGATTTGACCAAAACCTCTTCTAATCCAGATATTTGTGCCTTGTACCAATTACTTTTGACAAATTAAATTTAACAGTTTAAAATTATGTGTTTTCTATCTATCCGAAATCTCTCTCATAAGATGATATGTCAACCTGCATCTCGGCTTAGCTATGGATAATGGAGATCATTATTATGATTGTGGCAAGGCGAATGGCCACACATATAGTTATGATGGATGGCGAAAACAAATTAACACAATAGATATGAGGGAACTTTTGTTTCGGTTCACAAAACAGAAGAAGAAATCCATAAGCAACCCACTAAGAAAATCCACTCCCATGGTACGAGTAGAATCTGATGCAAAAATAAAATTTTCCGTGGTGCTGCATTTGGAGCTCGAATATATCCAAGAGTGGGGCTTAAATTAGGAAAACAAAAATATAAAATGTTAGGGCTTCACCTTTAGTTCCGAGTTTGATCCAACGTCAACCCACTGAGGTACAAGCAGAGGTCTGGAAGTTAATTTGAATGGTGCGTACCTTGGCAATATTGTTTTTTTATTTTTTATTTTTTATTTTTTTTTTTTTTTTAAAGGAAACTAGTCAGGGTTTTCCTTGAAAACATGTGAAACGGACCTAGATGTTGAAGAAAAAAAAAGAAGAAATTTATTAGTATTCGGCTGATACTATCTCTTCCTGAACAGGCTCATAAGTGTCCAGTTGTCGTTGAAGGCAAATACGATTGCGTGTGTTCATTGGCATTATAATAGTATTGTATGGGGGGAAGGAACAGTAGAGCTGGGGAAGATACCTGCGCCATATTAGTTATAATGAACCGAACCCCCAAGTAAGCTCCCCGGAGCTTAGCTGGTCTGACAGCGCACCTCGAAACCCCAGGCTCCTGTTCTTGACTGCCCCCGACACTAGCGACCATCCGGAACCTAATTACTCCAACAGATAGATAATAATTAACCCACTCTCACGACCAAACACGACCCCCCCCCCCCCTCCGCCTCATGTAGCTAACGAACAGAGACCCCCCTACCATTCGGCCTGAGTTCCAACCTCCTATTTGCGTAGTCTCGAACGATTCAGAAGCGATCCCAGTGTCGTGTTGTTTGACAAACAGACCCGATCAGGTTGATTATGTTGAAACATCCAGCTGCTAAATCGTTCTGCGACGGGGGGGGGGACCTGTGACGATGAAACAGATTAGTAAACGTAGAAGATAAAGTCAATCCTCTGATCCCCTGGATCTCGAACGGCCTTGTTTCGTATTCTGTATTGTATCCTCGAAACGTTCTATAGCAGTACGAACGTGATAATAATTAATAAGTAAAATAAATTATTTTCAAAGTGTATTTATTGATAGAAAACCTGTGCAAAATTCGACCACACAGTTTATAGAATTATTTAGAATATAATTTATGATAATATGGTATAATATGATAATATACTCGTACCAGTTGTCGTGGCTCCCCTCAAATCTCTGCATTAACCACCCCTATGTAATATTGAAAGATCTAACCAGATAAACGAAGGGAACGACAAGTTTGGTGACGCCAAGAGGAAAGTACCACCCCTCAACAGTCATAACGGCCAATTGTGGACTGGGGACGGGTGGAAAGGGGCCTTTATAAGCAGCCCTGCTAGCCCAGCTCCTCATTCAACCGATCGACCCTCGACTTGAGACTTCTCTCTCGCCCTCTCTCTTCTACCTTTCCTTGCACTCGCTTTGGTGAAAACCGCGGGGTGCTCTCCTCCTTCTTGGTATCTGCTGTGGTGAAACCCACGGCATACCTCCTTCTCCTCTGGCGCCTGCCGTGGTGAAAACCGTGAGGTGCTAGCCTCCACCTCCCAGGCATCTGCTGTGGTGAAAGCTATGGGACACCTCCTTCTTCTCTAACACCTGCTGTGGTGAAAACCGCGGGGTTTAAGCCTCCATCTTCCGGGTGTCTGCTCTGGTGAAAACCGAGGGACACCTTCCTCACCTGCAGTACCTGCTGTGGTGAAAACCGCTGGGTACTAGCCTCCACATCCCAGGTGCTTGCTGTGGTGAAGACCAAGGGGAACCACTATCTATAGCGCCTGCTGTGGTGAAAACCGCGGAGAGCTAACCTTCCCTCCAACTAACGCCTGCCGTGGAGAAAACCGCAGGGCGCTAGCAAAAGACTCCAACGGAGCACATCCTTCCTCATCCAACCTCTCACCTCACTATAACATATCCTCATCCAACTCACCCACCATGTCGTAAGCCGACACCAATAATAAATTTAGAAAATGATTTTATTTATAGAAAACCCTCTTGCTTAGGTCGCTGTTCTGTAATTAAGAGTATTTGCCGATCGGTCAATATCCATAAAAATCCAAAAACTCGTCTCGTCTGCACATCTCCAAGCATTCCTTTAGAAAACTATAAACATCTAGTTTAGATCTGGAGAATAGCTGTTATAGTAAAGCGGAGCTGGCCCACTGACGGGTTCGTGAACTTCCTGTAGGTTCAAGTTAATTGTTATATAGACCCAACAATAACTGAATTATCAGGTGATTACCTACAACGCTAACGTCTGTCAGAAGTTATAGAAACCTACCTGCCAACAATAAGGTAGGCAAGTATCCGAAATCACTTGGGTACCTTATTTTCTTGGACGCGATATTTATCCTGGAACAAGCAACTCGATTTTACAAAACTGAGTGTTTGTCCTGAATCAGTAATGTTCTCTTTCACTGTGACCAAGCGCTCAAGTTCAACCGTTTGATTAACATCATGTTGAGAATGTTTTTTCAGCATAGAATTCTACGATGCCGCCGTAAAATTTGCTATAAAATCGGCATTTGATATGTATTGTGTAGGAAACAAAAGAAGACAAAATCGAAAACTTCTTCGTTAATTTCGTGTTCCAGAGTGCATACTCTTCTCTCAGTCTGTTGTACCTGGATTGAAATTCGGACAGATTTACGCCCCACGCACTCATTACCTACCTGTTGATAGTTCCGAGATTGAGTGCTCTATATACTACACAATGTATCAAGCTATGTGTGATTACCGTCTATTCACAACCTTCCTTGGATGGCTTTGTTCTCAACCTTCAGGTGATCGATCAAAACCGTAACAAACCTGGCAACGTCCCATTATACCAAGTTTTTTTACCTGGTTTTCAAATTTTCGTAGATTTTTTTTTATAGAAACGATTTGATCACGCTCTAGTTGACCGACACCTTACACTTCTATTTTCCTTTTATTGTGACGAGTACTACGATGCCCTCTCATTCCAAGCCAGCTACGCCGATTTCGTGGCGATGTTTTCAACGTTATTAATCGATTCCATCAACAAAACGATGCCTCAAACCGAAATGACCCTTCATACATTTTCCCGAGTAAGTGTTTACTTTGAGTTGTTGACTCGGAGCACTACAGTTATTCAAGAAAAACAGAATACCCTGTCAAATGCGGGGTGTTATCAATAGCGATTGCTCCATTCAACTCAGCGACTTTTGTTATTTTCAAAAGCATTTAACATGGATATTTTTTTGGGATAGGGGACAATCTAAAATTTCCGACCGACACCAAGAAGTGCAACGTACTACCGATAAATAATACTGGTTTCCACACACCTGATGTCCTAGAGCAAGGTAGTTGTTTACTAGATTAACCGTGAGACTAATTTCATTCATGTTTGACCTACAAGGATGAAATTCGAAATGGAGCCACTGTAGAACTGGTGAGTAAGAATGACAAGGTGAGGGCCTTCGCTAATCAGTTGAGAGAACCTTTCTTCAATCCCCAAGTTTCTCCGTTTACAAAAAAATACCTTGAAACATGAACCATCAAATTTTGAGGGGGGTTAAATTTTTTTTTTTTTTTCATGATTGATTCCAAGGGTTCATTACTGAGAATAATAAACCACAACGTCTGCCAATTCGTGTAGGCAGTATAGCTTCCTCACTTGAATCACAGGAACGTATAAAGTGGTTGAGTAGGTTCATTTTGATATGGGACCATCTGCGATCCCAACCCGCGTGTACCCTCAAAATTTCAGCTCTCTACGACTATTTTTCGCGTAGTTAAAAGCGATACAAGGAAACGGTCAACATTTCATGTTCGCGCACGCGCAGACGAATGAAATTCATATGCAGTTATCAAAGTATTATTCCTGATCGACCCTCCAATTCTGAACTCATTTCAGCGATAGTTAAGGTAGTTACGAGCGTTTCAAGTATTTCTCGTTTGCGCATGCGCAGATGGGACGATTTTCATGAATTTGAAATGGAACCATCTGCGACCAAACCCGCGTTTACCCTCGAAATTTCAGCTCTGTACGACTATTTTTCGCCTAGTTGGAAGCGTTACAAGAAAATGGTCAACATTTCATGTTCGCGCATGCGCATACGAAACTTACATTACGATTCCAATGAAATTCATTGGGAACTATCAAAGTATTATTCCTGATCGACCCTCCAAGTTTGAGCTCATTTCAACGATATTTAGGGTTGTTATGGGCGTTTCAAGTATTTCACGTTTGCACATGCGCAGACGAAAGTTACAGTACTTTTCAATGATTTTTGTAGTGGGCGATCTATGACCCAACCCGCACCTACCCTCCAAATTTCAGCTTATTTCGACCATTATTTCGGGTAGTTTTGGGCGTTACAAGGAATTATCACAGACAGACAGGCAGACAGTCAGACAAGGAACCAAGAATGTTCCTCGATGTCTGCAACGCAAAATGGTTGAGGAAATGTTCATTCTGGAGGACGTAAATTTTTAGTTTATTATTCTGTGAATAATTCACCTATGTAATCGTTCAGCAAAAAATGTTTATAACACCCCTCAAAATTTTTTCTTTTCCGTTTCAAGGTGCGTAGATTCCAAAAATGCAATGTCCGTCCGCCGTCCGCCGTACGCCGCACGGTGGGAGGAAACGCGAATCTAGCAGTTCAAAAGTCTGGAAACCTAGCTTTGTTGAAGCCGTTGAAGTATTATTGATGGGTAAATTATTACACAACGGTAAATTATTACACAACAGCTCATCTACCCAGAAGGGGCTGGATTTTGTTGATAGGTACTTTTGCAACTTGAACAACCGTTGAAGTATTATTGATGGGCAAATTATTACACAACGGTTCATTATTCTATCTCCGTAGAAGGGGAACCTATACAGGTAAATTATTACACAAAGGTTCAGGTAGGTACCTAGTAACGAGTACGGGGTTAGTTACTAACTTTCGGAGGATCCGCGATCTACATAATATGTGTAGAATAGTACATAATTATGTTATATAGAAGGGTTATCTATACGGAGACCTGTGATATGTAACAGGAGGGTATTCTGTACAAAATAATAAACCGTTGTGCAGGGATTTGCAGCGTTTTTAAATTTTTATTTGGCCATTCAACCACGTTTCGTGATCACACAAAAATCGACCCCAAGTGCTGATGAATTGGGATCACTCTTTCCTCAGTACTTTCTCAAATCCAGCAAATCATTCCAAAATAATTTCTTCGAAACATTCAAGAATGATCACATTGCCTCGGCTACTCTCGAGGAGTGCAAAAAGACGAATTTTCCCCTCCTAAGGAGTTGGAAATGTAGGTACTTTCTTCGTGTCTTCGCCCTGACGGTTCTTTAACGCCTCCACCAAGAAACGGTCACCTGCGGCGATTCTCGTACCTGAAAAATTTCATAATTCTGTCGCGCCCTTAGGGGAAACTTCGGGAACCAATTTTTGTTTTGAGCCTTTCTGAAAGGTCCAGAGAACGCAAAACTATTTCAGTTTCCAGGTTCCATTAGGTTCTGTGGAAATGGTAGTCTATAAACGGACGGTAAAACAGCTCTATGCAAAAAGGCGAAAAAGTAATGTGCAAAAAAAATTTCTACATGCCTCCCTCCAAGATGAACTACAGCATGAACTACAACCGAATGCAATATCATTCTCATCGGCACTGGTAGTCAAATCGTCTTTGTTTACTCAGACGGTACAACGGGAACTTCCCAAGTTTTATGTCTTGTTTTGATCTTTCTAAGATCACCTCTGATAGGAGAACAGGTTTCCTCCTCCCAAAAAAGGTCTTAATTTTTCAACTTCTGATCCGCTAGATACGAGTTTCGTCCCACCGTGCGCCGTCCGCCGTACGCCGTACCCCGTAAGCCGTACGCCGTATCACGTGTACCTACCGGCTTCATTTTCGGTCTAAAAAAGTCGTTCTTTCGCACACATGCTCCATTTGGGCCCCAGTTGTGTCCCGAAACTTTGCAGCCCCATCGCAATATACCCAGGGGTGTTATGAGTGAAAATTTGTATAAAAATAGGTACTTTTTGTGTTTTAGCAACATGAGCGTTTGAGGTATCGTTTTCCATGTTTTTGGGACGAGAAGACCGAATATGAAGTCGATTTTGACCAAAGAGTGGAAAATTGAGGTTCTAAGGAAGTTCCAGCCTTAAATTTACGTTAAAGTTTGGTATAAAATCGTCGTTTTTCCGCTCACAGTTCGGGCCCCCATTTGGGAACACATTTGGCTCCTAGTTGTCCTCCGAAACACGGCAGCCCGATCGGCATACACCCAGGGGTGATATGGGAGAAAAATTAGTGTAAAAATAGGGGTTTTCGAGGGATTTTCGAGGTTTTAGTGAACATGAGCTAATGAGGTGTCGTTTTCCATGGTTTTTTACGGCGAGAAGACCGAATATGTGGTTGATTTTGACCGAAGAGTGAAGAATTGAGGTTTTAACGAGGGTTAAGCTCCCGAAATACATTTTTTATGAGTCAAAAACATGGGAAATTGTCTGAAATCACCATACAGTTGTATAATAACACTAGAAGTTGTATGAACAGGTGAATCAAGACAATTAAATGGTACTATCAATGATCAAAAATAATCTGTTGAAAGGAAAAGCCGAGCCAAATTCGTATTCTTGGGGGCCAAAACTGGTGGAAACCATCAAAAATAGCCATTTCAATAATTGCACACGAAAGAAACAATAAATGAACAACCAAAATTTCTGTACGTATGTCCAGCAGAATAATAAACCCATGTGACAAGGAATTTGCAGCGTTTTTTTACTCAATCGCGATTCCAAGGCAGTGAGGAAACAAAAATGAATATAAAATTTTAAGCGTAATTTTCTCCGTTTTCAAGGAAAAATGTTGAATGTGGATATGCTGTAGGGTTCTGTCAGTTCGTGAGTCCAAAAACATGTCCGCGAAAGCGGAGAAAATGTACATGGAATAGGTTTGCCTCTATGAGTTTTCAGGGGAAAAAGTTTCACAAGCTGTTTTTACATTGTTGGAAGCGGATTCTTGTGAAATCCATTACGTTCAGTTCATTCTGTCGTTTAATGTGGCATTTGTGCAACGTTCTCGTATACATTTAAAAAAATAGGTAAACCAAAATTAGTGCTTTTGAATTAATTGGGGGGGTTCAAGAAGATGTATATATAATGAGGCGTATCCATGACTTCTGTTTATATTTTCGAATGAAAGGAGGTTCCATTCTAAGAATTTTAAAACCAACCGCACTCTCCGAAGGTGTGCATTCAGACAGTACCCTGCCCCACTGCCCTGCTCTACTGCCTCTGAACCTGGAACAGAGCCTCGAGGTGCTTTAGTGTAGACCTGCTTCCATGATAGTGATAACCTGTATCTCTGGTACCTACAGTTCATCACAATTTTTGTTGAGTTATGCGTGCCTCAAAAACAATTTTTCAAAACATTTTTTTGTGAGGTCCTCATGAAAATTTATAATTAGCACAGTCATTTAATTACCCACCCCTCATCAACCCCTACAGTCGTCCACTAATTTTGAAATAGATTTTGTTTTGCCAAGTTAGGAATTTTACAAACCAAATTAGGAATTTCCCGACCAAATTAGGATTTTTCCAAACCAAATTGAGACTTTTCCAAACCAAGTTAGGTATTTTCCAAACCGAAGTCAAGCTTTTCTAAGCCAAATCGGGAATTTTCCATTTTCATATATATTGCCGTTATTTCATAGGTAAATGGCTCTCCCTCTACGTTGCATTTGTGAATTAAAGTGTTTCAACTTTTTCCCACCGGTAAAACATTTCCCAGTAATACGTCGACGGAAGAACTCGTATAAGGGACTTGGAAAGAATTCGGTAGGATTTTGATAGGCTATTAGACATTATAAAATGATTATAAGACATTGTATGACTAGGTATGATTGAAATATAATAGAACTTATGTACCTCATCAAGTTTTAATGGAGTGCTGTGGGGTTTTAGGGGAACCTTCTATATGAATAGACAGTGAATATGAATTGGATAACTAGATGGGATGGGTCTATAGCAGATGGGCGACAACTGTCTGTCGATACAATGAAACCTTAGCTATTTCAAATAGTCGACAACTCCCGATTCGCGAATAGGCGACATTGTCTGTTACGGGCGATTTTAAGAAGTGCATTGCAAAGCGTCGACACCTTCGGGGTCTTCTACCTGCTTCCTTTCGAGCATAATTCAGGCAATGATTTCCTCAGGTAAAGGCCTAGGTATACCTCAGTCACGCTAATGGCCTGTTCATTGGACTATATATAGGATATTCGCCTGTCATGATCTCTATTCTGTGACTTTTAATTTCCTGGTTTATGACGCATATTCTGGGGATTTTCCGTTTCAAAGCTTTCTGAAAAATTTGGTTCCCTGTCTGTCCGTCTGTGGTAAATTCCTTGTCACGGGCAGAACTCCGAAACTATTGGTCCGATTTTGATGAAATTTGAAGGAATTGTGCGGGTTACCCCCTAGACGGTCCCCTGTGAATTTCATCGTCATAGTACAAATGGTAGCGTCTACGCATGCGCAAACGTAAAAGTCTGTGAACAGCCATAGCTCACTCAGGCTCAATAGGCAGATTGTGCTCAAATTTGTACGGTGTCCTAGGACTACCCTAGTCTGCAGAGATTCCCTTATGAATTTCATAGGGATCGGATTAGTGGCGGGCCTGCGCAAATCTTGGACGCACCAGCTATTTATTACATACTTCCATGTAACGATGTGAGGAAGCCATACTGCCCACCCGAATGTAGGGAAGAAAATCCCTCCAAAAAAAAAATCCCCGGAAAAAAAATCCCAAACTGACCCCACCTGGAAAAAAATCCCGGCGTCTGTCATAAGCGGAAAAAAAATCCCGGACGCGATAAACAGAAAGTTTACCGTTTCTTTCCGTAATCGTACCTACCTAGGTAGGTACTGTTAGAAATAGGTGTAGGTAGCTGGATTTCATTGAAACAATTTTCGACTTTGTCCCATTCTTCCTATCGTTTTGAAATGTGCCAGGCATTCGGAAAATTATTTGCCATTCTATTTCCTTGATATAACTTTTTCAACAAACATCTGTGACAACTTTATTCACAATCAGTGGATCGGAATCATGGAATGAAGAAGTCCAAAATTCTTGGGTATTCGGTATGTACTGAATAATAATCCAAGGTATGTATTGAATAACAACTCCTGCGTTTCGTAAGTTTTATTTTTATTTTTTAAACTCTTTTTTTTCGTTGACTGAGACAGATCAGAGTTGGTTATGCGAAATCGTACACTTTACACATAATTTTGTGAATTAGCTACTCTCTACTAGTATTGTAGAACTGGGAAGGACGGAGAAGGGTCGCTGACGTCACAGGACTGAGGCCAGATGGCGCTGCCTTGTTATTTTTGTGGGTCAACCTTCTCCGCAACCAGGTATACCTGGAGGGTTGTCGCCGTTCCGCTTGTCGCCTATTCGCAATGCTGGATTTTTTCTCATAGTCGTCAAGAGAGCCGTCCGCTTTTCGTGTCGACTATTTGCAATATGTGTTGTTGTTTAGTGTAAAGGAGGTTGTTGACGGTTTGCAGCGTCGCCCATTAGAAAGACTCCCGATGGGATATTATAAGAAGTGTTAAAACGATAAAAGTAGGTATTGATGAAGAAGAGTAGGCACTGGACTTATTATTTTGTGCAGAACACCCTTCTGTTACAGATCACAGCTCTGTGTATAGGTAACCCTTCTATATAATATATGTACAAATCTATACATTATTATGTAGTTCACAGACCCTCCGTACCTTAGTACGTACCTAACTAAATCACGTGTTAAATGTTGCTAAAATAATTCTGTTGATGATAAACAGTAGCTAAAATGGCAAACAGAAACACAAATAATGAAGTTGTGAAGGGAAATTGTTGATGGTGCGGTCTGTTCCGGTGGGGATTTGATCTCGGGGACTTTGGCGTATCAGTTCCTCATTTAAACAACTGAGCTATATTTATCGTCCAGCCAGAACGAAACAGTGATTTGCGCTCTCAACGCAGCTTTACGGCTGCATACACCCTGCTCTTTACGGCAAATTGTATAGAAAATTTTATGGCAACATCGTAGAATGCTCCGGATGGTGTCAAATATTCAGAAAAAATCAAACTATTTAAAAATGCGAGAAAACCAACACCTCAAAATAAAATTTTCCGAGATAGGGATAATGTGGACATTTCAACCCCTATTTTTCACCCCTTAGAGTTGAGTCACAGTAACCCCGAGCTTGGAGGGCCAACTAGAGCCCAAACGCGACCCATATACCAAATTTCCTGAATTTTGGTTCATGGGAACTTAAGAAAAAGCAGCGGATGGCGTTCGGCGGACGAACGGAAATTTTTTTATTCGATACGAGCCATGTGGGTGTGTAGATCACAGAACTCTCTCGTCAAGGTTTGAACTCGGCGCGGTTCGGGTGAAACCGGCTATGTTCGGCCCTTTCCACTCCTCCAAACGTCGAATGGCCCTGACATGAGCGGGACCTACGAGACCAAGGCCGGACATCGGCGGTGATGACTCATTCTAGAGGACCGAGCTCCCAGCCAGCCCCTTTCCCAATGAAAATGCATTGAGCGGCGGCTCCTCGCCGAATAAATAGCTAATTATGCGCTTCCTAATAATTTTTCCTCAATCGGACCTTCAGTATCTGAATCTGGGATATCTTTTCTGTCTACCAACCTATTAAAATGCCAAAAAATGGTTTCAGAAAGTTTAAAAAAAATAAACTCGGCGCTCCGCGCCTCGCCATGGGGCAAGCCCCCTGGACCCCCGGTTACCTCTATTTACATACTTCGGACGAAATTATAGAAACACAGAATGTGTTTTAGCTCACGCGTTTCACATAAACCCGTCTTCAATCTTCGGTTGAAGATTGGTTAACTTCCTCCCACTAATGTTTCGTCGTAACTGGTGGTGCCTTATACACAGCTTCTTATATAAAGTTTGCAATCGTGTTCACAATATAAATTATTGAGAATGATCACCTGTGTGTAAACAATTATTTAAACAATCACGCTCATACCGCAGCTTGTCGGCCACGCACTCCGCAGTGGTTAACGTAATATGGTTAGGTAAATCGAGAGCCATCCAACGAGTGCTGAACGATTTTTGTACGATGATAACTGGCGAAGTTAAAGTTCCGTAGCAACGAATCGGTTGTACGTAAAAATCATTAGAAATGTTGTCGTCCCAGATTTCGTTACGAAATTTCGTTAGCTTTTTGGTTTATTATTTTCAATAATGAACCATTGGAATCGAGCATGAAAAAAAAAATTCTTACCCCCCCTCAAAATTTGATGTTTTACGTTTCAAGGTATGTAGAATCCAAAACTGCAATAAAAATATTTCTGCCTGTCCGCCGTACGCCGTACGCCGTACGGGCCACTTTTCTTAGTTACCATGAAAAAAAAATTGATGAAATTCGGGTTATAGGTTCCGTTCGGGGTCTAGTTGGTCCTCGAAGCTCGACGTTACTGTGAGTCATCTCTAAGGGGTTCAAAATAGGGGTTGAAATTTTCAAAACGCCTATACCATTTTTTTACGTAAATATTTTTACGGTTTTAAATAGTTCTTGAACTTGCGAGTTTTTTAAGACCATCCGGAGCATCGTACGTCCAGCCGTTCGTTCACAGTAAGGCCCCGAAGTTTGTACCGACAGGCATGTTCGACTCCAGTGTGAATGAAATTGTATACAATTCAAACCAAATCTCGTAACCAGAGACGCGCCCACAATAGGAATTTGTGAATACGGCCAATCATTGGTAGGGATCACCTGATTATATTGGCGGAGTATGAAGTCGAGTTGGTTGTTCTGTGATATTATTTAATTTGAAAAATGATGGCTCTTTTGGAGTTTGTTGGTAGGTAGTGAAACTTGGACAAACGTTGAAGTATTATTGATGGGTAAATTATTACTACGGTAAATCATTACTCAACGGTAAATTATTACACAACGGTTCATTATACCATCTACGTAGAAGGGGCTGGAGTTTGTTGGTAGGTACTTTTGCAACTTTTTTCACTCCTCATCAACAATTTCTTTTCAGAACTTCATTATGTGTGTTTCTTTTTGTTAGGTACTGTTTGTCATCGGCAGAATTATTTTAGCAACATTTAACTCGTGATTTAGGTAGGTACCTAGTAACGAGTACGGGGTTAGGTACTAACCTACGGAGGGTCTGCGATCTACATAATTATGTATGGAATAGTACATATATTATATTATATAGACGGGTTATCTATACATAGAGCTGTGATCTGTAACAGAAGGGTTTTCTATACAAAATAATAAACCGTTGTGCAGGGATTTGCAGCGTTTTTGGCTTGTTAGTCCATGGCTAAAACACATTCTGTGTTATAAACACTGTATGGGGTACAAGGTGAATGCATTCAACAATAGATACGATTCTAAAACTTAAATTCAGTAGAAGAAACATTTAAAACACTAAGACTATTTACACGATTATTTACAGGAAGAAACATATTTACAAGAATAATAGATATTAATACCTACTAGCTAATTACAATATATTCAACGAATCGAATATTCGATTATTGGAGGGTGCGAATGGGGGAACCTAAGCAGTAAGGGTGTTCAATTTTCTTGAATTTGATGTATTTTGTGGCAGCACATCTTTTTTCTTTTTAGAATAATTATTTAATAATATGCTGGCAGTTACTGAGACTATATTATGTTTTGTGGCTATGAGGTACCTAGCTGTGTCCCATATCGCATTGATCTTGGTCGACGAGTCCGTCAAAGCTGAGGCAGTTCATTGCAATTTCTGTGGGGTCAATTTTGGTTTATTATTTTCAATAATGAACCACTGGAATCGAGAAAAAAAGAAAAAAAAATCTCCCCCCCCCCCCCCCCCGCCCCTCACCGGCCCATCAAATTTTGATGGTTTATGTTTCAAGGTATGTAGAATCCGAAAATGCAATAAAAAAATTTCTGTCTGGCGCCGAACGCCGTACTGGCAACTTTTCTTAGTTACCATGAAAAGAAATGGATGAAATTCGGGTTATAGGTTCCGTTCGGGGTCTAGTTGGTCCTCGAAGCTCGACGTTACTGTCAGTCATCTCTAAGGGGTTTAAAATAGTGGTTGAAATTTTCGATAGAAAACTGTCGATAGAAGGGTTTTTTTACATTATTAAATTTGTGTTGAGCTAAACAATTTTTTGAGACCACCCGGAGCATTGTACGTCCAGCCGTAAGTGTGCTCCAAAAATCTTCGTCAACACGATCGTGAATCAAGCGGTACAAAACCGGCCCGGATATCATCACTAAGGAGCACCTGATTGGTTGTTCTGCGATATTGTGTCATTTGATAAGTGATGGACTATTGGATAATAAGGGATGGTCATTTGATAATACTTAGAAGTATTATTAATGGGTAAATTAATACACAATGGCAAATTATTATAAAACGGTAAATTATAACATTCAACGTAAAATTATAACACAACGGTAAATTATTACAGAACGGTAAATTATTACACAACGGTTCATCTACCAAGAAGGGGCTGGATTTTGTTGATCGGTACTTTTGCAACTTGACCAACCGCTGAAGTATTATTGATGGGCAAGTTATTACACAACGGTTCATTATACTTGACCACAAGGGTAGGTATTGACCACAGACAACAGTGATCTACGCAGAAGGGGCATCTATTTCACTCCTCATCAACTATTTTCCTTCAGAACTTCATTATTTTAGCGTTTCTTTTGCCATTTTAGTTACTGTTTGTCATAGACAGAATTATTTTAGCAACATTTAACTCGTGATTTAGATAGGTACCTAGTAACGAGTACGGGGTTAGGTACTAACCTACGTAGGGTCTGTGATCTACATAATTATGTATAGACTAGTACATATTATATAGACGGGCTATCTATACAGAGAGCTGTGATCTGTCACAGAAAGGTATTCTGTACAATATAATAAACCGTTGTGCAGGGATTTGCAGCGTTTTTGTTTGTCTACCATACTTAAGAATTCCTCCTCAAACGGAACATCACTTACAATGTTATTCATGAGAATGTAGGTATGTGCAACCGCATCTTTTCACGAGGCAATATCAAACCACCTCGCGAGAGAGTATTTATTAGCAAGTGTGGCAATCCGTACGTTGTTTTAATCGTTTCAGTAATGAACGCGCACAATACCCTCCAATGTATGTGAGTACGGGAATGTAAGTATCCAATGCATCAATATCAGTCTTATTAACCTCGATGTAGATGTAAATGAGGGGGGGGGGGGGGATAGCTGTCCACCAACGCGTTATTCAGACTATTGTCATCAAGCTCATCGCCGACCTCAGTAATCTCTATTTGGTTGAGCATTAGGCAGGGGAAGAAAACGCCTGATCCTTATTTTAATGCTAAGGTCTTTTTTCGTATTTTCAAACTCTTGGGCCTAAAAAAAATTACTCGTTTTGCCATAGCCACAAACATTGACCTATAGTAACATCACAGTAACATCTGCAGTAGTATCTTCAACAGGTCTTTAGGGAATTGATAATTAGCGAGCGAAAACCGCTCGCCTCTATGCATTTCTTATGGAGAGTGGGCTTCGGCTGGGTCCTCTAGCATGAGTCACCAGCCTCGATCCTCCCTCGACGTCCGGCCTTGGTCTCGTAGGTCCTAAACATTTCCCCTTTTCTTGGAGCGACAACATGGTTTCATTCGTGGTAGATCCACTGTGACCAATTCAATGCAGCTACAAGAATATGTCATGCAAGGTTTCAGCCAAGGTTCCCAGACTGATCTTGTCTCAACAGATTTTGCAAAAGCTTTTGATACGCTCTCACATCGACATTTCACCGCTTTGCTGAGGTCCCTTGGAGTCCATGGTCCGTTCTTACGTTGGATCTCTTCGTACCTCGACCAGAGGCGTCTTACCATAGGAGTGAGGGGAGCTTTGTCTTCGTCGTTTGTGGCAACATCAGGAAGGAGTCCCACAAGGAAGTCACATCGGACCTTTTTGTTTCCTACTGGCAATAAACAGTGTTGTTGGTGGTCTGGGGCCTGGCGTGGAGTGCCTTTTGTTTGCAGACGATTTAAAAATCTTCTGTTACGTTGATTCTCCTCGGAGCTGCGGCTTGTTGTAGAGAGCAATCGTGAACCTTGAATGCTGGTGAAATGAAAACAGCCTCTTCCTGGACCCTTCGAAGTGCTCAGTTATCTCGTTTAGCCGTTCAACTGATATATTCCTGTATGACTATTACTTTAGGTGGTGCTCCTTAGGAGGGTTAGTGAGACCACGGACTTGGGTGTGTTATTGGATAGTAAGTTGTCGTTTTCTGGACATATCAACCATATTTCTAACGGAGCCTTCAGGGCTCTTGGGTTTCTGAAGTGGCATACAAGGGATTTCACAGATACTGGTACTCCCGAAGCTTGAACATGCCTGCACAGTCTGGTCTCCCTTCTACGCAACCCATATTTACAGCCTCGAGAGGGTGCAGAACAGTTTTCTGTGGTACGTAGCCTTCAAGCAGGGAATACCACAACGAGATGTGAATTACAAGTCATTGCTCGTCACCTGTAACCTGCTGCCTTTGAGTACTCGATGCTGCATTGCTGACCTCGTGCTGCTCCACAAGTTGATCAATGGCCGGCTAAATTGCCCTGCTCTGCTGGAGGAGATCTGTTTCCTGGCGCCTCGCCCCTGTGCCCGGTCATCGTTGTTGTTTATAGTCCCCTTTTGTGCAACAAACTACCTGATGAACCGTCCATTAGCTAGACTTCCCCGTTCAGCAAACCACCTTCTTTGTGCATACCCCGACTATGATTTTTTCTCCCATTCTTTGTTTATACTAAAATCTTTAATCAACACATCTCCCGTCTCATTCAATTAAGTGTGTACTACTTGTTACTACTCATTATCATCATTAGTATTATTATTTTACCACGACTTGTTCTATTATATAATATATACAACTTGCTTGTAATTGGGTTCGCCCGTGCGTGTTTGGATAAATAAAAATCCCCTTCACGCCGCGCGCCGCACTTCAACCAAGAGGGCCCTGACATGCGCACCGTGAAAAAACACTCTTCATTCATGCTAAGGATTTTATATTATTGTATGAATTTTGAGGGGGGTTAACATGGTCGATTCCAAAGGTTTATTATTGAAAATAATAAACCAAAAAGACGGAGCTTGATTAAATTAATATCAAAATATCGTAAAAGATGATGAATACGCAATAAATATGATGTACAGCTGTCCCTCGATAATCCGACACTTTTTAATCCGACGTACTCGGTAGTCCGACGCGCTGCCGGCAGGCAACATGCATCTCCCTCCCTCCGCTCCGGCAAACTTACTTAAATTTCTTTCCGTATTTCTTTAAAAAACTTACATGTACTGTCATTTTGTATCCTGGTATTAATAAATTACATGTACCTTTACTGTTTCTTCCTTTTTTTTAACTTCATTGTGTTCAAACGCATTAAGAATAAAACATCTTTGATAATATATGACATTTTTGGTAATCCGACATTTTCGGTAATCCGACATTTTCGGTAATCCGACACTCTCTCGGTCCCTTAACTGTCGGATTATCGAGGGACAGCTGTATACTCAAAATGATTTACAGTGAAATATAAGGTATAAGTAGGCATGGTAGCAAAAGAATTGCATAAGAACAACGACATTGTAAAATGATTAAAAGACATTGTATGACTAGGTATAATTGAAATATAATTTAAATATATATACCCACCGGTTCAAGCTTTTCTGTAAAAGCCGTGAGCTGTAAGTACACCTAACAGCAGAACTAGTTGCCCCATGTCACTCTGAAGAGGAGCATTCGCCTGTCACGCCGAGTTATACATGATGAATAATTCTCAGGTCTCCCCGGAGAGCAATTTCCCTCTGAGCTTGAATCGCCGAAACGTCGAGTGAAACAAGAGAATGGGCGAATGGAGTGTGACGCGCCGCAGGTAAATAACAATAATACGGAGGCCCCGCAGAGACTGACGACCCCGCGCTGACATTGTGTACACAACGTATGACGTTGTACTGTGGAATTGGTGGACGGTGAAGGGGATGAGGTGTAGTTTGGCGTAAGGGGTCGGACTTGAGCGCTGGCAGTAAATCTCTTGGTCACTTCTGAACGCGGCCGTCTATCACAACTGAATAGACTGGGGGGGGGGGGTCTCGTCCTTTTCCCTCGATCTGGCCTCTGCCCTTGTTAAACTGTTATGGGGGACAATATATAATCATATGTGAGTGAGTGTGTGTGTGTGTGTATGGGCGGGGAGGTGGATATACGAGAATTAGAATAAATCGGAAGGAAAAGTGGGAAACTTCATAGGTATATATCATTTCCAAGTCAAATTAAACCTTTTCCAAACCAAATTCAACTTTTTCCAAGTCAAATTCAACTTTTTCCAAGTCAAATTCAACTTTTTCCATTTCAAATTTCACTTTTGGTTTATTATTTTTAATAATGAACCATTGGAATCGAGCATGAAAAAAAAAATCTAACCCCCCCCCCCCCCCCCATCCCCTCAAAATTTGATGGTTTAAGTTTCAATGTATGTAGAATCCAAAAATGCTATTGAAAAACGCTGCAAATCGCTGCACAGCGGTTTATTATTTTGTACGGACTACCCTTCTGTTACAGATCACAGCTCTCTGTGTAGATAACCCGTCTATATAATATAATATGTACTATCCTATACATATTATGTAGATCGCAGACCCTCCGTAGGTTAGTACCTAACCCCGTACTCGTTACTAGGTACCTACCTGAATCGCGAGTTAAATGTTGCTAAAATAATTGTTTCGATGACAAACAGTAACTAAAATGGCGAAAAGAAACGCAAATAATGAAGTTCTGAAGGAAAATTGTTGATGTGGATTGAAATCGATGCCCCTTCTGCGTAGATCACTGTTTTCTGTGGTCAGTACCTACCCTCTGGTCAAGTATAATGAACCGTTGTGTAATAACTTGCCCATCAATAATACTTCAACGGTTGGTCAAGTTGCAAAAGTACCGATCAACAAAATCCAGCCCCTTCTTGGTAGATGAACCGTTTTGTAATAATTTACCGTTGTGTAATAATTTACCATTGTGTAATAATAATTTACCCATCAATAATACTTCAACGTTTGGTCAAGTTTCACTACGGATCAACAAACTCCAAAAGAGCCATCATATTTCAAATCAAATAATATCACAGAACAACCAACTCGACTTCATACTCCGTGATTATAATCAGGTGATCCCTAGCAATGATTTTATCTCGGGCCAATTCCCGATTGTTAGCGCGTCCCTGGTGACGAGATTTGGGCTAAATGAATACAATTTCATTCACCCTGCTGTTGAAAATGCCTGTCGGTGCAAACTTCGGGGCCTTACTGTGAACGAACGGCTGGACGTACTATGCTCTGGGTGGTCTTAAAAAACTCTTAAGTTCGAGAACTATTCCAAACTGTAAAAAGATTCACGTAAAAAAAAGGTATAGGTGTTCTGAAAATTTAAACCCCTATTTTGAACCCCTTAGAGATGACTGACAGTAACGTCGAGCTTCGAGGACTAGCTAGACCCCAAACGGAACCTATAACCCGAATTTCATCAATTTTTTTTCATGGTAACTAAGAAAAGTGGCCCGTACGGCATACGGCGGACAGACAGAAATATTTGTATTGCATTTTGGATTCTACATATCTTGAAACGTAAACCATCAAATTTTGAGGGGGTGTTACAACTTTTTTTTTCATGCACGATTCCAATGATTCATTATTGAAAATAATGAACCAAAATGATGGCTCTTTTGGCGGTTGTTGATAAGTAGTGAAACTTGAACCAACGTTGAAGTATTAATAATGGGGAAGAACCAACCAAGTATGTTCCTCGATCTCTGAAACGGAAAACGGTAGTGGAAATTTTCATTTTGGAGGACATGAACTTTTTTTAACTCAATCACGAATCCAAGGCTTCCCTGCCTTCCATAGTGAGGAAGCAACAAACTACGAGGGATTTCCAAGCCTTGGACCAGCGACCTAACGCAATGTAATGTAATACACGTCCTCAGCTGCTTTCGGCGTTTTTCGGGTAGGTAGAACCCCCTCGGCAGTTTTCGGCGGAGTGGGGTCTGGCCGTCCTCCCATCCGCGATGGTGCGGTAGGAGCGGTGGTGAGTTGGGTGGTAGGAGTGGGGTAGAGGGAGTACTGTGTGGGCAACGGGGAGGGGGCCGAGTGTTTACGCGGACGCGGACAGGACGCTCTCCAGCCCGGTTTACTCCCGTAAAAATATGTTCCATGTTAAAAGTTGAATTTGAAATGGAAAAAGTTGAATTTGACTTGGAAATGCTATAGCAATAAATCTCCTTATGTTTGTTAGATGACCTCTTAAAATAATTTCTTTACTTGACGATCTTTAGGTTTATTATTTTCAATAATGAACCTTTGAAAACATGGATCATTTGGACCATGAAAACTTGTTTTTTAATCATCCCTAAAAATGCTATGCTGTCCGTTTCAAGGTGCGCAGAATCTGAAAATGGAATAAAATACGCTGCAAATGGTTAAACAACGGTTAATCATTTA
The DNA here is from genome assembly GCA_954871275.1 of Leptopterna dolabrata. Taxonomy (NCBI): domain Eukaryota; kingdom Metazoa; phylum Arthropoda; class Insecta; order Hemiptera; family Miridae; genus Leptopterna; species Leptopterna dolabrata. Next base: position 82,835,391 of record OX940975.1, on the reverse strand, counting down.
CCTGTGTAGTTGCCCTTCCTGCGTAGATCATTGTTTTCTGTGGTCAATACCTACTCTCGGGCAGTGGCGTAGCTAGGATTGTTGTTTGGTGGTGGGGGGGGGGGGGGGGAATCAGAAATAGAAAAGTTCCAGTCATGCAACATGGTTTTAAGAGCGAATTTTCGAAGAAATATTCGTGCTTTTGTGTAAGAAGATGATAAAGCGAGAAACCATACCATTCTTCGTAAAATTATATAATTTTTTCGTGGTTTTAGCTATTTTTACCGATTTTGAAATTTGACCCACTCGTTTTTCAGAAACGTATTTTGACATTTTCTTCATGTCTTTCATATTATGGCACATAACTCAAAAACCGTTACGAAAATTGTCCCAAATGAGTTTCTGACGATTTCCGCGTACAACCGAGTCGTTGCTAGGGGAATAGTACTTCGTCATTTGTCATCGGACAAAAACCGTTCACCATTCGTTGGAAACCTCTCGATTTATAGAACTAGAATACATTCCTCTCACTCGGTTGCCGCCCTTAGAAAAGCTGAGATATGCGCATGACTTGATACGAAGTTTGTTTGCACACAACATTATGGTCGTTTGGTGTCCCAAATGAGCGGTGTGTCGCCTGGGTACATATACGCAATTGCGTTACGAGTGCTTTGTGGTCGTAAACTTATAAGAGCTATATAATTATGTAAACACAAAAAAAGTAAATTGAAACACACAATAAGGTTTACATGTAACAATATAATATATTGTTACATGTAAACCTTATTGTGTGTTTAATTGTTATAAATCTGACTACTAATACACGTGGCGTATTTACACGGGTTGGTCCTCTGTGTAGGTTATCAAGGGCAGTTAGTCACGCGTAGCAGTGTAATAATCATATGAATTCCAAGGAGTTTTTTGAATTTGTGCGTGATACGGCGTTTACATCACAGACCACCGACGCTGAAAAATATGAGCGATTTCTACAAGTTCACGGTGACCGAAAGACGTTAAAACCAGACACAGTGCGAAAACGTGAATACAGAGAACGAAAGAAATTAGCCGGCAAGTCAACTCCAAAATCAGGCACGGAGCGGCAACGTAAGTACAGGGAAAAATTGAAACGTAAACAACCACCACTTTCGGCCAAAGAGCGTATGAGAGAATATCGTTTACGCAAAAAGCTACGTGCAGCCATAGCGAACACGGAGAGTGACGACGAAATAGAAGTTTGCGAGATAGGCCAACCCCACAATTACGAGTATATCCCACCGCCGCGTTCTCTTGCCGATGTCGAATTCGAAAAAAATTTGTCATCGAATCGCTTTGGTTTCTCATGTTCGGTGTGTGATCGACTGTGGTTCGAACGAGATTTACGACCTGCGCCTGCTCGTGCAACACGCATTTTGGCAGATGAATTTCCCAACGAAATCATTTCAAATTTTCAAACATGCGACAACTGCTACCGATGTCTATGTCGAAACAAAATTGCACGTTTGTCGAGATCTAACGGATTCACATATCCGCCAATCCCAGTACATTTGCCCCCATTGGGTGTTATAACAGAGCGACTCATCTCACCACGTCTCCCATTTATGGAAATTCGTAGATTGAGGTTTGTAAAAGGATCTAAAGCAATCATTGGTCAAGTTATAAACGTCCCCGTCGAAGTAAATAATATGGTGCACGCTTTACCGAGACAACTCGACGACGACTATTCGTTTAATGTACAATAACATGTCTTCATCATGAAATGTCTTCGATTGACAAACGGCGACATTTTCCTGGGGGGGGGGGGGGGGGGGATGACATGAAAATGTCTCAATGTGTTGCAGACTCGTATGCAAGCGTTTTTTGGTTTATTATTCTGTGAATAATACACCTATGTATTCGCTCAGCAAAAAATTTTTATAACACCCCCTCAAAATTTTTTCTTTTCCGTTTCAAGGTGTGTAGATTCCAAAAACGCTGCAAAGTCCTTGTCACATGGGGTTTATTATTCTACAGAAATGTTGGCTGTACCTACATTTATTGTTTGTTTCATGTGAAATAATTGAAATAGCTATTTCTGATGGTTTCCACCAATTTTGGCCCCCAAAACACAAATTAGGTAGGTACGATCTTTTTTTTTTTTCAAATTATCCATGATCATTGGTAGTGCCACTTAATCGTCTTGATCTACGTGTTGAAACTTTTCCTAGTGCTATTCTACAAATTGATGGTGATTTCAGACGATTTCGCAGGTTTTTGCCTCATAAAAAATCAATTTTGGGAGCTGAACATCTGGTACAACCTCAATTTTCCACTCCTTGGCCAAAATCGACTTCATATTCGATCTTCTCGTCCCCAAAAACATGGAAAACGATATCTCAGAAGCTCATGTTACCAACATGTTGCTAAAACGCAAAAAGTACCTATTTTTACACACATTTTCACTCACAACACCCCTGGGTATATTCCGATCGGGCTGAAAAGTTTCGGGACACAACTAGGGCCCAAATGGAGCATGTGTGCGAAAGAACGACTTTTTTAGACCGAAAATGAAGCCTGTACACGTGATACGGCGGACGGCGTACGGCGGATGGCGGACGGACATTGCATTTTTTGAATCTACGCACCTTGAAACGGAAAAGAAAAAAGTTTGAGGGGGGGTTATAAAAATTTTTTGCTGAGCGATTACATAGGTGTATTATTCAGAGAATAATAAACCAAAATGCAATGTCCGTACGCCGTATCACGTGTACCGGCTTCATTTTCGGTCTAAAAAAGTGGTTCTTTCGCACACATGCTCCATTTGGGCCCTAGTTGTGTCCCGAAACTTTTCAACCCGATCGGAATATACCCAGGGGTGTTATGAGTGAAAATGTGTGTAAAAATAGGTACTTTTTACGTTTTAGCAACATATTGGTAACATGAGCTTCTGAGATATCGTTTTCTATGTTTTTGGGGACGAGAAGACCGAATATGAAGTCGATTTTGACTAAAGAGTGGAAAATTGAGTTCTACCAAATGTTCAGCTCCCAGAATTGATTTTTTATGAGTGAAAAACCTGGGAAATCGTCTGAAATCACCATCAGTTTGTATAATAACATTGGAAAAAGTGTAAACAGGTGAATCAAGACCATTAAATGGTACTACCAATGATCAAAGATGATCTGAAAAAAAAAGCGTACCTACCTGTTTCATGTTTTGGGGGCCAAAATTTGTGGAAATCATCAGAAATAGCTATTTCAATCATTCCACATGAAAGAAACAATAAATTTAACAGCCAACAAAAATCTCTAGAACTCCAATAGAATAATAAACCCATGTGACAAGGACTTTGCAGCGTTTTTTAAGAGTTATTTATACACATTTTCACTCATAATAGCCCTGGGTATATTTTAAATTGATCTCGAACTTGGAAAGTTTTTGAGACCATCCTGATCCTGATTATTGTACGTCCAGCCGTTGTTCACAGTAAGGCTTTGAAGTTTGCACCGAAAAGCTGCGTCAGCATAAAACGGTGGAGTTCATGTAACCCGCATGCTTAGTCGCGGAGGGGTGGGCGACTCACCAGGCAGCTTCCCCCCGCCTTATTTTGGTTTATTATTCTGTGAATAATACACCTCTGTATTCGCTCAGCAATAAATTTTTTGAACACCCTCTCAAAATTTTTTCTTTTACGTTTCAAGGCAAAATGCAATGTCCGTCCACCGTGTATCATCTGTACCTACCTAATTTATTTTCGGTTTAAAAAAAGTCGTTCTTCCACATTTGGGCCCTAGTTGTATCCCGAAACTTTGGAGCCCGATCGGAATATCCTGAGTTACCTCCGTCAATCATCGCTGTGATCACGTGAAACATGGGCTCCTGTTCTGGCCTCTATTTCCGATAGTTGCCCGTGGTTTTGGTGTCTGGATTTTTGCATGCGGCGAGATTACACATCGACACAACCCATCGTGAAGTCTCATCAAATTCGACCGTGAGTAATGAGCTTTTTTTCTGATCGGAGATTCCGGTAATTAATTTCGCCAGCGCGATCGGTTGGCAATCGGCTGTGTTGTTTTTCGGCGAAGTCCATTCGGTCCGCCTTGTGATCTGCTGATATCGTCCGTCTCTTTGTGTACGACCTTGACACGTGCGACCGCTAATTATTTGTTGAGAGCTGTATTTGTGGTTTCGCCTGCATCTGTCGGTTCCGTCCGTTTCGCAAACCTTCAACGTCGATCGTCATTGCGGATTGCCTATCTGGCAATTAGCAGCAGTGGAAGCGCTCGTGGCTTTTCGCATGGGAGATAAATATTATCAATTATTCTCATGGGAGTTAATCACTTTCTTTTCGTATGAGTGACATTCAATTCTAATTAGAAACATGAGCAACACGTCTTTAAGCTTGTCTTTAGCTTACTTGGCCACTTTAGCTGATCGGGAGCTCACGGAGATTAAGGATGACTTGGTATCTCTGTTGAGTGATGTCGTTGGGGGCGGGGGGGATGACCGATTTGTCCAGATCGGAGAAACGTTCTCGAGGTTCGTCTTTGTTATAGGTGAGAGACTGGATGAGCTCCACGAGGTGAGGTTGGATGTGTCCTCCCTCCGGAGTGCCTACCAGTCATCCAGGGGGCTGCTGGATAGCTCAGTGCAGGACCACCTTAAGAATGAGGACGCTTGGATGGATGAGAGGGAGGCCCTTCAGGCGGAGTTGACGCGTTGGAAAAGGAAGGCTCGCAGTCTTGAGAGCAGGCTAGTGAGCAGGTTTAACGGTTACGAAGTTAAGGATGTTGATACGCAAACTGTCGTTCCTCTAACGGTTTCTACGCAAACTAGTACTTCATCTACTGCTGATGGTTCTACAGTGACCAAGGCTCTAGCGGTCTCTACGCAAACTAGTACTTCATCTACTGCTGATAGTTCTACAGTGACCGAAGCTCCACCAAGAGTGGAAGCAGCTTCCTGCCAAACTGAGGGTCTTTTACTCGATGATTTGTCCAGTAGACTGGACAACTTGGAATCGGGGATGTCGCGTATTGTGGGGTACGCCTTGGATAATCGTTTTACCCAACGGGATGTAGATCAGACTCTAGACCCACTCGCTTTTGCTGCGGATTCTAGCGGAGGTAACGTTATGGAATCACCATTGCCTACTCGATCGCGGAATCGTCGAAGGTATGCTGGGAGGAGTCGAAAAGTGTTAAATGAATGGATTGTAAGTGAGCAGAATGATCATGCCCGGGTGGATCAGCCTTTCATTGGGAGTCCTGAGCCTCTGACCCCTCAGGTGGTTGTTCAGCAGGCTGTCGACAGCGGCCTTGTCCATCCTGCTCTACCAAGGGCGGTCTCTATTATCGGGGATTCATTCGCGTATGGCTTGAGTGATGAGTTGAGATCTGTCCTCCCGCGTGATTTTTCGGTGTCTTCCATCTGCATGGATGATGCACCGCTTTCCGTCTTGGTTGAGTCATTGACGGAATGGAGGGATCTCCCGGACTTCCTTGTGCTTTCGGCCGGATCGATTGATGTCGCATACAACGAACTAAGGTCTTTCAAGGAGACGATTCTAAGACTCTGTACTGCAATCGGAGGGAGGACAAGGCTGATTCTCTTGTGCGCCCCTTTCAATTATCGGCTTCCTAGCTGGTCAGCAGTTAACGCTGAAATATGTCGTCTAAACAGATTTATAAGATCCTTATCCCACAAGTTCAGTTTCGTCAATGTCGTCGATTTATCTCTGATTGATGCGGGAATGATTCGGTCCTCTTCCAGTCCATACTATAAGCCAGTTGCCAGAGCCATTTTGTGCAAACGCATCAGATCCAACATCATGGATATCACAATAAATATCTCAGCACCACTCGTTATAACTCGGGACGGGTTCATTCCCGACACTTCATGACTATCTGGACCCACCTCCCTTCCAAAGAATGAGTTAGTTATCCAACTGTCAAATGTGCAAGGCATCAGGTCAAAAATAACCCAAATCAATTTGCACGTTTCTACTTGCTCAGATGTCAGTATTTTCGGCATCACTGAACACTGGTGTAGTCAAGAGGAAATCATCTACTATGCCCCTGCTGGGTTCTATTTAGCTTCTTCATTCAGTAGACAGCTAAGAAGGGGTGGTGGTACTGCCATCTTCGTGAATGGATGTTTACCTTCTGAGCCAATGAGGAATGTAAATGAATTGTCAATCGAATCCGTCTGCGAAATATCTGCTGTTAGTGTCTCGGGTCTTAACTTGATCATCTGTTGCATCTACCATCCCCCCACGTCATCTGTCTTTGATCAATTCATTGAATGCATGGATCGCCTCTTGTCATTTTTATGCACCTTGGACAAGATGCTGGTATTGATGGGGGACTTTAACGTTCATTACGAGAATACTGATAATCCTGCTCTCATTATGGAGCGCTGTTCTTTTCAGAACCTTATCGATGGATATGGTTTACACGTCACGTCCACTGGAATAACAAGGTACCCTTCGGGACATCAAACTGGCAAACCGTCATGCTTGGACTTATTTATAACGAACTTTGCTTCAGGATGGTACAGATCAACAGTGCAGGACATATCATTTTCGGACCACCGGGTGACTCAATTGGTTCTTCTCAAGTCCCTTCCTTCCGCTCCTCGGATCAATGTAAGGCTTCGTCAATCAAAAATTGAAAATATTCAACTACTTTGCCAACTTCTGGCTCCCGTCGTGTGGTTTCCGGTTTATCAAGCAAGGAATGTCGAGCTCGCCACTTTGGCTTTTTTGAATATAATTCTCCCGATCCTAGACTCTGCCTGCCCTTGGGTGTCAAAAAGTGTGGGTTCTGGTCTGATGCGCTCAAGACAGGTCTTCCCAGATGAGATGCTCGACCTGAGGAGCAGATATCATAGTTTCAGGGACCTGGCTGCATCCACTCGAAATGTCGATTTCATAGCACTGGCCAGAGATACACGGAACCTGTACAGAAGGGCCATTTCTGCTTTCAGGAGCGACTCTAATGACCTAAGGATCAGCTCGGCCCCGAACAAATCTAGGGCTTCCTGGGAGGTAGTGAACATGGAATTGAATCGAAAGATGCGACCAACTTCGTCTAATAACAGTAATCTGAACTCACAAGGATTCAGCGATGCGTTTTCTGAGGTGTTTAATCGGTTTGTCGCTCCCAAGGACACCCCGGAGTTTCATTCTATGCTTGCACAGGCGCCAAAGCCTTCAGGTGCATTTCAGCTTTCCCCTATCTCAGTTGAGGACGTTTATGCCACGATCCTTTCGCTGAGGAACACTACGGCTTCTGATTCCTTTGGAATGAATGCACCAATGATCAAGTCTGTCGCTTCTTTCATTGTTGAGCCACTTGCATTCATCATTAATTTATGCTTCTCTGAGGGAAACTTCCCATCAGCCTTAAAGACATCACAGGTAACCCCGATCCCCAAAAAGGGCATCAGTGGGGATTATTCTGGGTTTCGGCCAGTTGCTAAGTTGCCCATGTTCGTTAAGGTCTTTGAAGCCTCAGTTTTGAAGCAGCTAAGGGTATTCTTGGAGGATAATAAAGTGATTCACTCGCAGCAATTTGGCTTCTCAAAGGGAAAGAGTACCACCTCAGCCGGTGCATCCTTAATTATTACAGCTCTTCAAGCTCTTGAAGAGAAGCGTCACGCTTCACTCCGGTTGTTCGACTTGTCCAGTGCGTTTGACTTGGTGCCCCACAACCTTCTCATCCAGAAGCTGTCCCACTACGGCTTTACAGAGGTGGCTTTATCGCTCTTCGACAGCTTCCTCAAAGGCTGGACACAGACCGTGGTGTTCAACGGGGAGCAGTCGTCTGGCGTTGTCATTCCCTGTGGTGTGAAGCAGGGATCAATTTTGGGGCCGTGCTGCTTCCTGCTTTACGTGAACGACCTGCTCTACCATTCCAGAGATGATGGTCGGCTATTCCTTTTCGCTGACGATATGACAGCCTTCGTCCATGGCAGGTCAGTTGATGACATCGAGGGAGGATTGGCTTCTTGGGAGGGTGTTGTGGAGGGGTGGTGCTCAGCCAATGCCCTCGCCCTGAATAAACAGAAGACACAGGTTCTTGACTTCGGCCTAGGACGTCAATTGGATCACCACGTCAACTTCCTTGGGATGATCATTGACAGTCGAGTATCTTGGAATAAGCATATTGACATGCTTCTGCCCAAACTTGCATCATGCAACTTCTTGCTTCGCCGTCTGGCGGGCTCTGTCTCCCACAGCGTTCTTCGGATGGTCTACTTTGCATGCTTCGGGGGTCGGGTTTCTTATGGCATTTTGCTTTGGGGAAATTCCTGCCATGCCCATCAGGTGTTCGTCCAGCAGAAGAAGGCCCTCCGCATCTTGCGCAGGCTCCGTCCGAGCGACAGCTGCAGGGGTTACTTCGTAAAAGAGAGAATCCTGACCACGCCCAGTTTGTTTGTGTACGAGTGCCTCAAGCATGTGAAGAGTTGCGTGGACACGCTCCCCAAAGGTGCTGACAGACACCAATACAACACGAGAAGGAAGGATGACCTGTCGTTACCCTCTGTGCGCCTCACCACATCGATGAACTGCAACCCTATGGTGGTGGGAGTTCGTCTGTTTAATCACCTACCCATCTCCGTTCGAGAACTTCCAATCAAGTGCTTTACTAAGAAGATTAAACAGTTGCTGCTGGAGGCCGAACTATATTGCGTCGCGGACTTCTACTCGGTTGTTTTTTAATTGGTTCATTGCCTGTCTACTCCCTTACGTTTATGGTGGTTTAAGTATTTAATTTTTTTATCTAGCAGAGGAATTTTAATCATAGTACTCGGTCTAGTTTATCTAGTACGTGTTTGTTCATCATATTATTTATTTTATTGTTGACTCTTTGTTAAGATAAGATGCGATAGTATAGTCTTAGATTTCAACCGATCAGATTTCATCTTGATGTTTTTTGCATTTGTTTACCATTAGTTTTAAGTCTCTGCCTGACTTTTGTATTGCCATGTTTTGGCCGTTACAAATAAAACCTGATTACCTGAACCTGATTACCTAACATAGGTACATTTGCATCACAAGTCCTACACTGAGAAGAGTGTGCTAATCAATTGAGGGCTCATGCGGGACTTTTATCCATGTGTAACAGTTTCGCCTATATGCCCCCACTCTGCCTAGCAGTCTCCACTCACCTTGAGCAATCAAGCTGCCCAAGGGTGTTATGGGTGAAAAATGGGTGTAAAATCGCTGCTATGTCGTTGTTGTTGGGTTTATTATTCTCGACTGAACACGATACGACTGGGACCTTAGTGAAGAGACCCACAAACCTAATTTGACGGTTTTAAACTAGAATATTAGGTTGCTATTTCTGACAAAATTATTTTATCATGGAAATAGTCCGTCCGTCGTGATTCACCATCCCACACTACGTCAGGTGAATTAATATCGATTTCAGCCCTCAATACCAATTTTTGACGCCCAAAAATCGAAATTTGACTCCTATTCTGTATGAAAAACAATGAAATGGTATTTTTTGTCTTTACTCGCCCTTCCTCACCACATTCAATGATTTCCTATCAGTTGTTTGCAATTTTGGCAGTTTTTACGGAATTTTGTCCCCCAAAATCTCATATTTGACCCCTTAGAATTGTTGAAAATTGCTCGTCTTCGAACTTTACTTTTTTTTTTGGCAATACGAACTTTTTGGCGAAATTTGGAATGTACCGTGAAAAACAATGAAATGGCATTTTTCTGTCTTTACTCGCCCTTTCTCACCACATTCATTGATTTCCTGTCAGTTTTTCGCAATCTTAGCAGTTTTTACTGTCTTTGTCCCCTAAAAACTCATATTTGACCCCTTAGAATTGTTGAAAATTGCTCACCTTCGAACTTACTTTTTGTTTGGCAATGCGAACGTTTTGGCGAAATTTGGAGTTATCATCTACCCAAGGACAAATATCGTCTGGAGTGATGCATGAATAAATATATATAAATAAACGTATAAATTGTATTAAAACCTAGGGATGAACTCAGGATGATCTGGAATGGATTTGCCTATTAAAAAAAAAGTTCAAAAATTCATGTTCTGAAAATGTGGGACCCATTGCAGTAGCTTCATTTTCTTTGAACATTCGCTTATAAGGTTTCACTTTACAAAGCTGAACGTAAAAATAAACCATATTTATTTGGCAACAATGTTAGCGAATTTTCAAAGAAACTGAAGTTATTGCAATGGGTCCAAAATTTTCAGAACATACATTTTTGAAATTGTTTTATAGGCAAACCCGTTGCAGAGCATCCTCAGTTCATCCCTACATTTTAACACAATTTATGCGTATATTTTATATATATATTTATTTATGCGTCAGTCCAGACAGTATCTGGCTTTGGGTACGTGATAAAAATTCCAAATTTCGCCAAAATGTTCTTATTGCCAAACAAACGGATGAATTCTAAGATGAGCTATTTTCAAAAATTCTAAGGAGTCTAGTTTGTTTTTAGGTTAAAACAATAAGTAAAAACGGCTAAAATGGCGATATAAAATCACAGAAAGTAGCACGGAAGTATGAGTAAAGACAGAAAAATACCATTTCATTGTTTCATCCAGAATAAGTGTCAAATTTTGATGGTGGGGGGGGGGGTCAACAATTGGTATTAAGGGCTAAAATATATAGGTATTATTCACCTGACATTGTGTGGTATGGTGATTCACGACAGGAAGAGGGACTATTTTGATGATAGAAATATTTTTGAAAGTCAAATTTGACCTTTTTTTTTAATTAATTCTTTATTTTTTATTTATTTATTTATTTTTTTGTTGAGAAAAATAGTTTTATCATCGAGATCGTCCCTCCTTCACCAGTAAACCATCCCACACGTCAGGTGAATTAATATTGGTTTTAGCCGTTAATACCAATTTTTGACCTTCAAATATCCAATTTTGACCTCTATTCTCTATGAAAACAGCTGAAATGGTATTTTTTGGTCTTTACTTACCACCCTTCCACACCATTTTCAGTGTTTTGATATATTTTTAGCCGTTTTTATACGATTTTAGCGATTAGACGTTAGACGACGTTAGCCGTTTTTACCTATTTTGGTTTATTATTTTCAATAATGAACCATTGGAATCGAGCATGAAAAAAAAATTCTTACCCCTCCTCAAAATTTGATGGTTTACGTTTCAAGGTATGTAGAATCCAAAACTGCAATAAAAATATTTCTGTCTGTCCGCCGTACGCCGTACACCGTACGCCGTACGGGCCACTTTTCTTAGTTACCATGAAAAAACGCTGCAAATCCCTGCACAACGGTTTATTATTTTGTATAGAATACCCTTCTGTTACAGATCACAGCTCTATGTATAGATAACCCGTCTATATAATATGATATGTACTATTATATACATATTATGTAGATCGCAGACCCTCCATAGGTTAGTACCTAACCCCGTACTCGTTACTAGGTACCTACCTAAATCACGAGTTAAATGTTGCTAAAATAATTCTGCCGATGATAAACAGTACCTAACAAAAAGAAACACACATAATGAAGTTCTGAAAAGAAATTGTTGATGAGGAGTGAAAAAAGTTGCAAAAGTACCTACCAACAAACTCCAGCCCCTTCTACGTAGATGGTATAATGAACCGTTGTGTAATAATTTACCGTTGAGTAATGATTTACCGTATTAATAATTTACCCATCGATAATACTTCAACGTTTGTTCAAGTTTCACTACCTACCAACAAACTCCAAAAGAGCCATCATTTTTCAAATTAAATAATATCACAGAACAACCAACTCGACTTCATACTCCGCCAATATAATCAGGTGATCCCTACCAATGATTGGCCGTATTCACAAATTCCTATTGTGGGCGCGTCTCTGGTTACGAGATTTGGTTTGAATTGTATACAATTTCATTCACACTGGAGTCGAAAATGCCTGTCGGTGCAAACTTCGGGGCCTTACTGTGAACGAACGGCTGGACGTACGATGCTCCGGATGGTCTTAAAAAACTCGCAAGTTCAAGAACTATTTAAAACCGTAAAAATATTTACGTAAAAAAATGGTATAGGCGTTTTGAAAATTTCAACCCCTATTTTGAACCCCTTAGAGATGACTCACAGTAACGTCGAGCTTCGAGGACCAACTAGACGCCGAACGGAACCTATAACCCGAATTTCATCAATTTTTTTTCATGGTAACTAAGAAAAGTGGCCCGTACGGCGTACGGCGTACGGCGTACGGTGTACGGCGTACGGCGTACGGCGTACGGCGGACAGACAGAAATATTTTTATTGCAGTTTTAGATTCTACATACCTTGAAACGTAAACCATCAAATTTTGAGGGGGGGTAAGAATTTTTTTTTTCATGCTCGATTCCAATGGTTCATTATTGAAAATAATAAACCAAAAATTGATGAAATTCGGGTTATAGGTTCCGTTCGGCGTCTAGTTGGTCCTCGAAGCTCGACGTTACTGTGAGTCATCTCTAAGGGGTTCAAAATAGGGGTTTAAATTTTCAAAACGCCTATACCATTTTTTTACGTAAATATTTTTACAGTTTTAAATAGTTATTGAACTTGCGAGTTTTTTAAGACCATCCGGAGCATCGTACGTCCAGCCGTTCGTTCACAGTAAGGCCCCGAAGTTTGCACCGACAGGCATTTTCGACTCCAGTGTGAATGAAATTGTATACAATTCAAACCAAATCTCGTAACCAGAGACGCGCCCACAATAGGAATTTGTGAATACGGCCAATCATTGCTAGGGATCACCTGATTATATTGGCGGGGTATGAAGTCGAGTTGGTTGTTCTGTGATATTATTTAATTTGAAAAATGATGGCTCTTTTGGAGTTTGTTGGTAGGTAGTGAAACTTGAACAAACGTTGAAGTATTATTGATGGGTAAACCATTACTCAACGGTAAATTATTACACAACGGTTCATTATACCATCTACGTAGAAGGGGCTGGAGTTTGTAGGTAGGTACTTTTGCAAATTTTTTCACTCCTCATCAACAATTTCTTTTCAGAACTTCATTATGTGTGTTTCTTTTTGTTAGGTACCTACTGTTTGTCATCGGCAGAATTATTTTAGCAACATTTAACTCGTGATTTAGGTAGGTACCTAGTAACGAGTACGGGGTTAGGTACTAACCTACGGAGGGTCTGCGATCTACATAATATGTATATAATAGAATAGTACATATCATATTATATAGACGGGTTATCTATACATAGAGCTGTGATCTGTAACAGAAGGGTATTCTATACAAAATAATAAACCGTTGTGCAGGGATTTGCAGCGTTTTTTACCCTACAAATTCAAATTTGACGCCCTTAAAATGTTTACAAATTGCTCATCTTCGAATAAATCCTTTTGTTTTGCAATACGAACATTGTGACGAAATTTGGCATTTTTTTCATGTGCCCACAGTCAGATATCGTAGGAGTGGCACATAAACAAATATATTATATATGTATATTATATACCGACTTATATGTACATATACATTTTTGTTAAAATCGGGATGAATTCAGGATGCTCTAAAACGGATTTGCCTATAAAAAATTTTCAAAAATTCACGTTCTTCACGTTCTGAAAATGATGGACCCATTGCAATAGCTTCATTTTCTTTGAAAGTTCGCGAAATACAGGCCATAAACAGCTGGTGCTATTGCTTGTCTTTTTAATTTGCCTTATCTTAGGTAGGTCGTCAGGTCACAACGAGGGCACTTGAAGTCAGCTACCTACGTCAGTAGTGAATCCATAACACTGTTATTTAGGTCGCTCATATCGCTCTTGAATAATCTCAACCTCGGAAGTTACCTACTATTACAATGAGGCCATTTCTGACGCCTGGTTAGAGCCGAAATTATAGCGTTGTTGGTAATTTTGATTAAATTCGTATTTGTATTTAAATTCTACTTCAAGGTTGAGGGCGTAGACGCGTAATTTCCGATGAAATTGAGACCACCGCCATGAGATATTGAGAGTTTTTTCTGTTCGATTAGTTTAGTGATAAATGGATTGATGGGAGATAGGAGGAAAGTTGAATATAAAGGCTTTTCAGTGGTTCCTATAATTACACTCACCGATAGTGTCAGATTGATGGATCACGGGGTTTTTTGGACCGTATAATCCACCTACTTGGGGGTAAATCCTTGAGCTGCTGTCCCTAGCAATCATAGGGACCACCCATACCACGCAAGCACTGACTGATGACTAATGTAGGTCGGGTTTTACCGCGAGGGTAATACACACGACCTAGTCCACCTCGTAACAAGTGTCACGTTGTTATCGAGGGCACCCAAGGACTTGAGTCCGCAATTAACATTGAAGATAAAAAGGAGGGAAATTACGAAACTAATAGTGAGATGATTTTAGGCAGTATTTATTGAGTTGAAGTTATATGAAGTTCCTATGAAATGCAGAATATGGGCTTAGGAGCTACTTATATCTAAACTAAGCAGTCCTACCTATACCTCCAGAAGCAATCCTAACGGCACTGTCGCGGGGACGCGTATTCGCGGAGGCGTAGGATGGCAAACGGCGATATGCCCTGATGGATGATTTTTGAGAGAATTGCGAACTAACCTGGTGGCCTAGTCCAGGCTCCTGGGTGTGGAGTTGGCACTGAAGATGGCTAAGCTGCAGTACCTCCCTGCTACGGACTCCTTCTCCGTGTGGACGTCTCAGCATGGCAGGGTGTCCTGAAGACGTACGGTCAGTCAGTGCGCCTCTGCAGATTCGGGCCACGAACCTGGATAAAGATGTAGCTTGAGCAGGAGCACTGGAGAGACACTCGTTCTTGATTTCGGCAGCTTTTCACGAAATGTACGATGGGCGGAGACTTGGTTTCGGAGGACGAAATTTCGGGTCCCACTCGTTCTGATCTATCCAATCGCATTAGGTATGTGATTCCGATCGGCGTTTTCTTATGCTCAATCAGAAGCGATTAAAGATCTGGGGATTTTCGCTAGGGTGTCGAAGTTTCGGTCCGCGCGTGGCTTCAAGGTTTTTCGTGGTCCGCATCTTTTTCGCCGTTTCGAACAAAGGGAAGTTCTGGACCGTTTTTCGGTGGGAAACCGATCCTCAGCGGAAAACTTGTCGTGTAGGTGTTCTCACGTAAGATTTTGATGCTGCCGCCTTATTCTTGGAAGTGCGTCCAGTCCCGTGATCCTCCCGGGAAAATAAAATTTGATATGTCTGGCGCGGGTCTGAATATTCGCGTCCTGACAGATAGGTACATTAAAAAACAACGAAGGGTATGGCTAATGCCTCGAACTTGCTGAATCTCAAACTGTGTGGGCAGGTGGGTTGTGTGTCATCGTCATGTCTAAATTCTTTTAAATGTTGCTCTTATTTTTTCGCCCAAGATTCAGTGTGCAAATTTTTGCAAGTACCTAACAGTGCGAAAAGTTGTTTTAACAGCACACGCACTGATTGAAAAAAGAAAAGCCCGCCCGCGTCATTCAGCGATAAGTTACAGGAGGGTTGTTTACGGAAAAAGGGACTTGTCATCATTTGTTAAGGGATTTGCTCCGGCGAAATCCCGCAGAGAGATGAGGAGGGGGAGACTTCATCAAAGCGCAATTAAGCCGGTGGCTGAACCGAGTTTGAGGGATTAGGGTTATAGGGGAGAATTATGGGTCTTTTACTGAGGGAGAAGGGGAGTGTGGATGATCACATGGAGGGATCCATTATAAAACTTACTTCACCGGTCCAGTCTGGAGTGGGACAGAATGCCATAACTTTGTTTGGGGGGGGGGGTTTTGGCTTGTTAGTTTCACGGGTATTTACAACGCGTGAGTCCACTAAGTCGATGTGTTTTCCTTCGTCAGACGTCGAATTGTGAAATGTTTCCGTGACAAAGGGATAGCGTTTCGACCCATTCGGCTTACAGCCTGTCCACTCTAAGTAATTGCTGCAAATGAACTAACTTTTTCATCAAACCGAACACAGTTATAGAACATCAGCCTAATACTACGGGGTAAGAGATATCAACTCGTCAGAACTACCTACGCAGTTTTTGTTTATTTTAAAAAAAAAAGTTAAAAAAACTTATTTACTTTTTCTTGAAATCCCTTAAGGTAATATTGTGGGTTATGGTGACCCAAAGGTGAAAAATTAGAAGGAAACAAATTATGGAAAACAATCTAGTAAATAATACGCTGCACTATTGTTATCTTACCAAAAATTAAATCAAAATACCGTCTGGAAGGGCATACAATTGTTTTCCTTCCTCACTACCGAAGTCAGGGAAGCCTTGGATTCGTGATTGAATGAAAAAATTTATATCCTCAAAATTTAAATTTCCACTACCATAATTTAGCGTTTCACACATCAAGGAACATTTTTGGTTCCGTGTCAGTCTGTCTGTGGTAATTCCTTGTAACGCCCATAACTACCGAAATGATGGTCGAAATCGACTGAAATTTGGAGGGTGGGTGCGGGTTGGGTCTCAGAGGGTCCCATACATCATTCATTGAAAATGTACTGTAACTTTCGTCGGCGCATGCGCAAACGTGAAATACATGAAACTCTCATAACTACCTTAAACGTCGTTGAAATGAGTTCAAATTCGAAAGGTCGATCAGGAATAAAACTTTGATAGTTCCTTATGAATTTCATCAGAATCGTACTGTAACTTTCTGTGCGAACATGAAATGTTGACCATTACTTGTAACGCTTCTAACTACAGGAAAAATAGTTGTAGAGAGCTGAAATTTTGAGGGTGCTCGCAGGTTGGATGAAAAAAGGCCCGTTTCAAAATCATGGAAATCGTTCTGTCTGCGCATGCGCAAACGTGAAATACTTGATACGCCCATAACTACCTTACATATCGTTGAAATGAGTTCATATTCGGTGGGCCGATCAGGAATAATACATTAATACTTCCACATGAATTGAATTGGAATCATACTGTCATTTTCGTCTGCGCATGCGTGAACATGAAATGTTTACCGTTTCCTTGTAACGCCAGGGAGCTGAATTTTTGAGGGTACACGCGGGCTGGATTGCAGATGATACCGTTCCAAAATCATGGAAATCTTTCCGTCTGTGCATGCGCAAACGTGAAATACTTGATACGCCCATAGTTACCTTAAATATCGTTGAAATGAGTTCATATTCGGTGGGCCGATCAGGAATAATACATTAATACTTCCACATGAATTGAATTGGAATCATACTGTCATTTTCGTCTGCGCATGCGTGAACATGAAATGTTTACCGTTTCCTTGTAACGCCAGGGAGCTGAATTTTTGAGGGTACACGCGGGCTGGATTGCAGATGATACCGTTCCAAAATCATGGAAATCTTTCCGTCTGTGCATGCGCAAACGTGAAATACTTGATACGCCCATAGTTACCTTAAATATCGCTGAAATGAGTTCAGATTTGGAGGGTCGATCAGGAATAGGACTTTGATTGGTTCATGTGAATTTAATTTGAATCGTACTGTAACATTCGACTGCGCATGCGCGAACTGGCTGGGACCTGGCTGGTTTCGGCGTTGCAGTAGGAAGTTGGTCTGCAGAAGTTTTTGAATCGATTTGGCTTCTTTTTTTTGGTTTATTATTCTGCGAATAATACACCTATGTATTCGCTCAGCAAAAAATTTTTATAACACCCCCTCAAAATGTTTTCTTTTCCGTTTCAAGGTGTGTAGATTCCAAAAACGCTGCAAATTCCTTGTCACATGGGTTTATTATTCTATTGGACATACGTACAGAAATGTTGGCTGTTCATTTATTGTTTCTTTCATGCGAAATAATCGAAATAGCTATTTCTGATGGTTTCCATTAATTTTGGCCCCTAAAACACAAATTAGGTATACCTACGCCTTTTTTTTTCCAACTATCTTCGATCATTGGTAGCGCCATTTAATCGTCTTGATCCACGTGTTGATACTACTTACAGTGTTATTATACAAATTGATGGTGATCTCAGACGATTTCCCAGGCTTTTCACTCATAAAAAATAAATGTTGGGAGCTGAACATTTGGTAGAACTCAATTTTCCACTCTTTGGTCAAAATCGACTTCATATTCGGTCTTCTCGTCCCCAAGAACACGGAAAAAGATATCTCAGAAGCTCACGTTACCAACATGTTGCTAAACCGCAAAAAGTACTTATTTTTACACACATTTTCACTCATAACACCCCTGGGTATATTCCAATCGGGCTGGAAAGTTTCGGGACACAACTAGGGCCCAAATGGAGCATGTGTGCAAAAGAACGATTTTTTTAGACCAAAAATGAAGTCTGTACACGTGATACGGCGTACGGCGTACGGCGGACGGCGGACGGACATTGCGTTTTTGGAATCTACGCACCTTGAAACGGAAAAGAAAAAAGTTTGAGGGGGTGTTATAAAAAATTTTTTGCTGAGCGATTACATAGGTGTATTATTCACAGAATAATAAACCAAAATGCAATGTCCGTCCGCCGTCCGCCGTCCGCGCCGTATCACGTGTACAGGCTTCATTTTCGGTCTAAAAAAGTCGTTCTTTCGCACACATGCTCCATTTGGGCCCTAGTTGTGTCCCGAAACTTTTCAGCCCGATCGGAATACACCCAGGGGTGTTATGAGTGAAAATGTGTATAAAAACGCTGCAAAGTCCTTGTCACATGGGTTTATTATTCCATTGGACATACCTACAGAGATGTTGGCTGTTTATTTATTGTTTCTTTCATATAAAATAGTTGAAATAGCTATCTCTGGTGGTTTCCACCAATTTTGGCCACCAAAACTCGAATAAAGTACGCTCCTTTTTTTTAAATAAATTATCTTTGATCATTGATAGTACCATTTAATCGTCTTGATCCACCTGTTGACACTTTTTCTAGTGTTATTCTACAAATTGATGGTGATTTCAAACGATTTCCCAGGTTTTTGACTCATAAAAAATCAATTTCGGGAGCTGAACATCTGGCAGAACCTCAATTTTCTATCCTATGGTCAAAATCGACTTCATATTCGGTCTTCTCGTCCCCAAAAACATGAAAAACGATACCTTAAAAGCTCATGTTACCAACATGTTGCTAAAACGCAAAAAGTACCTATTTTTATACACATTTTCACTCATAACACCCCTGGGTATATTCCGATCGGGCTGAAAAGTTTCGGGACACAACTAGGGCCCAAATGGAGCATGTATGCGAAAGAACGATTTTTTTAGACCGAAAATGAAGCCTGTACACGTGATACGGCGGACGGCGGACGGCGTACGGCGGACGGACATTGCATTTTTGGAATCTACGCACCTTGAAACGGAAAAGAAAAAATTTTGAGGGGGTGTTATAAAAAATTTTTGCTGAGCGATTACATAGGTGTATTATTCACAGAATAATAAACCAAAATAGGTACTTTTTGCGTTTTAACAACATGTTAGTAACATGAGCTTTTGAGGTATCTTTTTCCATGTTTTTGAGGACGAGAAGACCGAATATGAAGTCGATTTTGACCAAAGACGCGGAAATTGAGGTTTTATCAAAGGTTCAGCTCCCAAAATTGGTTTTTTATGAGTCAAAAACCTGGAAAACTGTCTGAAATCACCATCAATGTGTACAATAACATTGGAAAAAGGGTAAACAGGGTAAAATTTTTGCTGAGCGATTACATAGGTGTATTATTCACAGAATAATAAACCAAAATAGGTACTTTTTGCGTTTTAGCAACATGTTGGTAACATGAGCTTTTAAGGTATCGTTTTTCATGTTTTTGGGGACGAGAAGACCGAATATGAAGTCGATTTTGACCAAAGAATAGAAAATTGAGGTTCTACCAGATGTTCAGCTCCCGAAATTGATTTTTTATGAGTCAAAAACCTGGGAAATCGTTTGAAATCACCATCAATTTGTATAATAACACTGGAAAAAGTGTCAACAGGTGGATCAAGACGATTAAATGGTACTATCAATGATCAGAGATAATTTATTTTTAAAAAAAGGAGCGTAGTTTATTCGAGTTTTGGGGGCCAAAATTGGTGGAAACCACCAGAGATAGCTATTTCAATTATTTTATATGAAAGAAACAATAAATAAACAGCCAACATCTCTGTAGGTAGGTATGTCCAATGGGATAATAAACCCAAAAACAGACTACGTTTCTTTAGGTAATTCCGATAGAATAATAAACCCAAGCGACAAGGACTTTGCAGCGTTTTTGGTTTTTTTAGAGATGAACTAGAATTACGAAATTACACCAAATGATGAAGTACCTAATAAATTCCGCGTTCCTATTTTCTTTCCAAGTTGATATGGAGTTTCACAAAAATTTCGTCCATATTTATGACTTGACTGCATTTTTGTATTCCGTATTTATGTACCTGAGATATTTATGTAACTAGTCCAAATTCCGTTTCTATACTCCTCCTCCTGTTTTGTCCTCACATCTGTTTCGTTTGCCGAATTCTTCGTTTTCCTATCAGCTTTTATTTTTGTCGGAGACAATTTATTCAGGCAACATTCAATTTTAACTTTGAGGTGCATACATCCTGCTATTCTTCCCAACTTTGTTGTCATGGAAACAGAAGTTCTTATACACAGACACACATGGATTCCTCCCTCAACTCATACGCGAGACGAGACGACGTCAGAACGATATTAAATCAGCCCCTTCATTATCAAGTTATGGCAATCCCATTATCATTATTTCTTTGCGTGCTCATACAAACCATAATAAATTATAAACCAATGACATTTACAGGAGACCTGTTGTTATTCCATTGTTCAATCTGCAATTTCCTCACTGTTTTGGCTCCTTGTTCATCCAATCTGTTCAAGTATTTGCACTAACTTGCGTCTGCCGTTGTCACTTTGGCTCTTGGACTTGAAATCTGATCTCCGGGAAGGGCGCAGTTCCAACTATTCTCCGTTTCCAAGTGTTTCCACCAGTTTCACGGCAGATCCGCTCGACGTTCTCAAAGTTGGTCGACGGGGTTGGGTGGGTTGGGTTCGAGCCTTCTCTGACTACGGGGTTTCCAGAAGTTAATTTCATTTATACCTAATAATTTCAATTTGTCTGGATGCAGCTGAGAACTAGAAGGGAAACCTATTAATGGATCCCGTTGCAACTGCGTTTGCTACGAAACTGTACCATTTCAATTAATTACGAAACAGAATATCCATCTTTAACTTAGAGTTAGGAGTTTAGCCCTCTGAAGAAGATCAGAATTTGACCAACTTCTCAGGTTTCCACGAAAAAATAAAAATAAATAAAAACGCTGCAAATTATTACACAACGGTTTATTATTAACCTGTATAGATGCCCCTTCTGCATAGATCACTATGCTCTTATACCCTCGATATAAGATATTATACCCTCGAGCTTCCCCCCCCCCCCCCCCCCCAGGAAAGCCCTAAATCGAGTACTGGAGCCGGCCCCGGTATTAAAGTTTCCTACAAAAGCGTGGGATTCAATAATTCAATAATTAATTATTTGTAGGTATTCCTGAATCATAAGGCAGCAATGAACCGTTGTGTAATAATTTACCTTTGTGTAATAATTTGCCCATTAATAATACTTCAACGGTTGTTCAATTTGCAGAAGTACCTATCAACAAAATCCAAAAGATCCATCATTTTTCAAATGAAATAATATCACTCAACAACCAGCTCGACTTCATACAGCCATCCTTGATTATAATCAGGTGATCCCTAGTGATGATATCTGGGCCGGATTTATACCGTTTGATTCACGATCGTGTTGACGAAGCTTTTCGGTGCAAACGAACGGCTGGTCGTATGATGCTCCGGGTGGTCTCAAAAAATTCTTTAGTTCAAGATCAATTTAAAAACGTTAAAAAAACCATACCCTTATATCGAAAGTTTTCGAGCTACGGCGTTCTGAAAATTTCAATCCCTATTTTGAACCTCTTAGAGTTGACTGACAGTAACGTCGAGCTTCGAGGGCCAACTAGACCCCGAACGGGCCTATAAACCAAATTTCATCAATTTTGGTTCATGGTAACTAAGAAAAGTGCTAAGTACGGCATACGGCGTACTTACAGTGGACGGACAGAATTTTATTGCATTTTCGGAATCTACATACCTCGAAACGTAAACTATCAAATTTGGGGGGGGGGGGGGGGTTAAAATTTTCTTTTTTCTCATGCTCGATTCCAAAGGTTCATTATTGAAAATAGTAAACCAAAAAATTCACACAAAAATTCGATTAAATTAATATAAATAGATAAAATAGAATGAAAATTGATAAAGTTCGGAAAACTAGGGTGAATAATTATTGGTATGATAGCTAATGAAAACCACATCCTCCAGTAGTTGGTGGCCTAATAATGCCTAAGTAGTTATGCCCTGCTGTGCTTACGAATTCTATACCCTCCCATACCCTCAAATGTTTTAACCATCTTGAGATGAGTCTTTCAGACTAACAATTTATGCACACACACCCAAAAAATAAATAAATAAGTTAAAGTAAAGTGACGTGTTGTTGGGTGATAAGTAGGCCTGTTTCCTATTGTACGCTGTATATTTGCTTGACGATTGTACATAATTACTCATAAATACTTAGGTACCTACCAGTTTCACCGAACCTACTTCCCACAGACTCCTTCGTACACCCTTTGAAGTTCTGTCCCACGCACTGTGCTCTTAAATCTGTTGTTGATTACTTTCATTTTCGGCTCCATCATGATGAGTCAAAATCATCATTTCATTTCCACGGAACTTGAAATATGGGTCAATTGATAATTCCCAGGGGGAAATTTGAAGGGCTTTGTCGTGAAATCATCTTGCCTTGAAATTATGTGAGACGCGTAAAGGCGAGTTAATTTATCGATAGCTCTTGGTCGGTGATGAGGGAGTGATAATAAATCAATCAGTCAAGTTCGGTGGGTAATATTGATGGAAGAGGAGTGGAGGGGGTTTTGCAGCATAAGGGGTTTGTGAAAGGCGCGCTCCATCTTCCCAAAGTGTTTATGTGAGGATGCTGCAGGTAGAAACGGCTGTGGCTCGAGGTTCGAGAAGGAGCGCAGACTCGTGTACTATCAGTGGCTGTTATGTTAATTACGGGGCCCATTTCATAACCGGCTGTACGGGATCGACAACCGCTTTTCGTGTCGTAGGGAATATCATACTCCCAATTGTTTCAAGATAATAGAAGCAGCTATTTCAATTACTGATTTACATTTACTGTGATTTGTATTAGTACGTTCAGTACTACGTAAGGGCGTGGAATGGGAGTTTCACTGAAACGGTACCACATAGAATAGTGTAGCAGGAGGTAAGTGTACTTAACATATTTATACATATAAGTATTTCTTCGCCATCCCTGGCTATTAGACAATAATTATAAAATGCTCACACCCCATACGACCCATACGTGTGAATTCCGAAGTCTACAAGCTGACTCAACCCTAAAAAAAAACATGGAAAACGATACATCACAAGCCCAATTCACTACAACCTCGAATATTTCTAATTGTGCACCCATTTGTTTATTATTCTGTGAATAATAAACCTTTGTATTCGCTCAGCAAAGGTTTAGTGAACATGAGCTTGTGAGGATCGTTTCCCATGTTTTTAGAGCGAAAATATCGAATATGAAGTTGATTTTGACCAAACAGTGAAGAACTGAGGTTATAACGAAGGTCCTGCTCCCAAAATTCATTTTTTATGCGTCAAAAACCTGAGAAAATGTCTGAAATCACCAGAAATTTCTACAGCAACATTAGAATAGTATCAACTGTCGAATTAAGACAATTAAATGGCTCTACCAATGATCAAAGATAATTTGTCAAAAATAGGAGCCTAATTCGTGTTTTGGGGGGCAGTTTCACTCCGGACCCGTGAACTTCTCAGAAAAAAAGCAGAGCGTCAAAAAAATAATTCCCTCCTCAAGGAACGATATGTTAAATTTAGGAACCTAGTGAAGGAAATAATACGGAAAGCTAAGACATCATTTTTTTCGAATCAAATAGAAAGTGCGGAAGGAAACCCGAAAAAAACATGGGATGTTATCAAGACTGCAATTGCTGGGACAAGCACTAAGGATTCAGTGTGTCCATTGGTAAAGTTTTTGATTAATAAGAATAAACTCCAAACAAACATAGCTCAAAAAACTGCCTGTAATTTGCTCAATACCTTTTTTACTCAAATTGGTTCAAGACTGACCTCAAGCATCCTGAAAAAATCCAATGGAAACATAAAAAATCAGTCCTGCCATCCGCCACTAAACAAATTTGTAGTCCCTTTGATGTCCGAGTCAGATATGGAGAATATTTTGAAAACCAAGAAAGGAAGTTCAGCTCCTGGTCTAGATGCGATCCAACTCAGTACAATAAAAAGATATTATAAATTCCTGAAATCCCCAATACTTCATGTCTTTAATTTGAGTATCTCCATGTCTGTATTCCCCGAATGTTTTAAGGCAGCAAAAGTCATCCCCTTGTACAAGGGCGGTGATGTGAGTGATGAAGGCAACTACCGACCTATATCAATGCTAAGCTCTCTATCAAAGATACTGGAGAAACATGTTAAAGATCATTTATATGCATTTTTAGAACGTAATAAGGTGCTCAATTCTAGACAATTCGGGTTTAGGAAAAGCGCTGGAGTGGAGGAAGCTCTTTATGCCCTAACCTCCGATCTTTATGACATTCGAGAACAAAAAAAGAAAGGAGCCCTTATTATGTTAGATATTGCCAAAGCATTTGATGCCATACATAGGCAACATCTATTCGAGAAAATGAAGGAGGTAGGTATCTTAGACTCCAGTTTACAATGGTTTAAAAGCTACTTTACGAATCGTAGACAAGTTGTTTCAATAGGTGATTGTATGAGTGATGAGCTGAATAATGATTTCGGTGTTATTCAAGGAAGCACTCTAGGACCACTTCTCTTCCTAATATATATCAATGACATTGTGCAGCTAAGAATGTACAAATCCAAACTCTACTTATTTGCTGATGACACAGCGTTGGTGGTGGAAGGCGATACGTGGGAGGAAACATTTACCCAAGCATCCATATCAATGAAACTTTTAAATGACTGGTTTTATGGGAATTATCTGACACTCAACACTAAAAAAACGAAGCTAATTGTGTTTGGTAGTAACAAAGCTGACATTTATGATAGGAAGTTAATATTGGAAGTACAAAGGGACAGCAGTCTTCTTGGAGTATATTCTCGAGAGACTATTGATATGGTAAATTACCATAAATATCTAGGTGTTATAATAGATCAAGAGTTGTCATGGCGCCCCCATATAGACTACTGTTGTAATAAAATTAAAAAGTTTTCCTATATCTTCTATAACATAAGAAAAATTTTACCTAAGGAGAAACTTAAACTAGTGTATTATAGCATGTGTCAGCCTGTAATTCAGTATGGAATATTAGCTTGGGGTGGTACTTTTACCACTCATATAAACAAACTATATTTGAAACAAAAAACTATTCTAAAAACTATGATGTCTCTTCCTCGTCGAACCCCAACTGAGGAGGTTTTTGACCTGGTAAAGGTCTTCAATATTCGTCAACTCTATGTGAAGATTTCGCTATTATTTTATCACAAACACCCAAACATTATAAACGATACAAGGACACCTATTTACTTTACACGCTTTGTGTCTGCAGGAAATATTGTTCCCCCTAGACCCCGGCTGGTTCTTACTACTCATAGTCCATCTTACGGAATATACATAATCCATAGGAGTATAAGCACTAACATGAAATCTCCTATGAACTACACGAGATCTAATTACAAAACTGAAATTTTATCATGGATAGTCAGGAGAGGAATGGGAGGGATTGATAGCTTAATCGGCAGTATATACCTGTGATAAATAAAAATGTTGGCGGGTGTATGCTGTTGATCATGTAACTTCTTGTAACTTTGTGATCATGTAACTCAAGCTTTTATTGAACGGTTGAGTTTTGAATTTTATCGATGGTTGATAGAATACTATGCAATTGGCAACTGATTGCCTAACAACACGGGCATAGCCTATCGTTAGGCAGAATCAATTAAATATTTAGCGCCTAAGTACCATTGTATTTGTTACTCATTTGTCTTATGTCATTGTAAAATCATTTGTGAATAAACTTTATTCTATTCTATTCTAATTCAGTGGAAACCATCAAAAATATCTATTTCAGTTATTGCACACGAAAGAAAGAGTAAATGAACAGCCAACATTTCCAATGTTGACCAACATTTCCGAAATTTCCAAAATTCAGACACCATTTCGGAAATGAATTTTCATTGGCCATATCACATTAATTTATGGATTTGAAGAAAAAAATTCAGTTTCATAAATGTCTGGTTTCGGCAGGAGGAGGTGAAATTTCTTAGGTAGGTACCTACATGATGTATGTTACCGCTCAGGAGTGTCATCTTTCTCATATTCTGATTAACACTCTTTACAGTTTCAACTTCAATGTAGCTACATGAACAGTTGGCGAACACCAAACTTTGAACATGGATCTTGGCGTCTGTTTTTAACTCTTACGAATGTCTTTATAAAAGTTTTAAAAATGGATGCACCAATGTTGTCTCCCTTCCAAACTGTGACACAGCTCATTGTAACTTCTGTAATGAGTTCAGGCAACTTCTCGTGCTCCCTCAATAGGATCTAGAATATTATTAAAACTCCCTAGTGACAAAACCATTTATCAGAAATCGTCGAAGCAACTCAACTTCTATTACCTACTCGTTCAGCACACCCAGCTCTAAAGCACAGATTTGAACAAAACCATTTTTTCTGCCAAGTACAGCAGATTAAAACCCTAAAATAGGTTTTCTAAGTACGTGCACAGTGTAGGTAACAATATACATAAGTAGTGAAGCGAAATCTGACAGTGAAAGTTAAATGACCAATTTCTGATCGTTAATCGTTTAGAATCGTAATATAGGTACAGAGTTCGTCTGAATGACTGCAGTAGCTACATTAGTATAAAAACGCTGCAAAGTCCTTGTCGCATGGTTTTATTATTCTATTGGACACACCTACGGAAATTTTGGCTGTTCATTTATTGTTTCTTTCATGCGCAATAATCGAAATAGCTATTTTGGCCCCTAAAACACAAATCAGGTACCTACGCCTTTTTTTTCAACTATCTTTGATACGTGTTGACACCTTTTCCAGTGTTATTATATACATTTATGGTGATTTAAGACGATTTACCAGGTTTTTCACTCATAAAAAATCAATTTTGGGAGCTGAACATTTGGTAGAACTCAATTTCCCACTCTTTGTTCAAAATCGACTTCATATTCGGTCTTCTCGTCCCCAAAAACATGGAAAAAGGTATCTCAAAAGATCGTGTTACTAACATGTTACTAAAACACAAAATGTACCTATTTTTATAACCATTTTCACTCATAACACCCCTGGGTATATTCCGATCGGGCTGCAAAGTTTCGGGACACAACTAGGATCCAACTGGAGCATGTGTGGGAATGAATGACTTTTTTAGACGGAAAATGAAGCCGGTACACGTGATACGGCGTACGGCGGACGGCTGACGGACATTGCATTTTTTTTGGAATCTACGCACCTTGAAACGGAAAAGAAAAAATTTTGAGGGGGTGTTATGGATATATTTGCTGAGCGAATACATAGGTGTAATATTCACAGAATAATAAACCAAATGACAAATAGGACAAATGCGTTTGAATAACGGCTAGGAACCTACAGTTTTTGGCGTGGAATGATGCATTGCAACTAGCTCTCGTTGCACACCTCCCAATATTAACCGACTGTGCCCTGATTTCAAAGGATGGCAGAGGGCCATTAGCTACTCAGGGAAGAAGAAAAATGATCAAATTAAGTTTTAATCAGTCCAACATCAACCAGAGTTCTTTTGCAAAATTAATCATAATGATCAGAGTTCTTCTGCAAAAGATCAGAGTTTTTTTGCAAAATTAATCATAATGATTATGTTTCTGCTTTGTTAGGATTGTTATAAAAATAACCCAAATAGGTGTTATTTTTTATTGAAAATGTCTAAGATGAGTGGGAGTCGCATCGCTCCTTCCACCACCTACAGCAGTGTGATTCATCAACGTATCCGCCACTCACCAAGCACTGGTTTCTCTCTCTCTCCCTCAGGCATCGGGAAGGAAAAGATATCACATTTTGACGGGTCCGGGTGAGGGAGCCGTCTTCAGGACGATCAGTGAGGCAAAAGGAGGGGAAGAGGCAGCAACAGATATCTCTTATCTAAATACGTTGTCGGCGGTGTGTGAAAGGTGGTGGGGGCTGTGGCGCAGAGGGTCCTGTCATTGACACGTGAGTTATCACAATCTCGTGATTGTTTCATAGGCTTCTCCTCATTTTACCGGATGTTATGACGTCTCTCCCTCTCTCAGAAACCTGCTCCCTTATGAATCTCCCATTTCTCTATCTTCTGGAATAATGTTT
Organism: Leptopterna dolabrata; assembly: GCA_954871275.1. Taxonomy (NCBI): domain Eukaryota; kingdom Metazoa; phylum Arthropoda; class Insecta; order Hemiptera; family Miridae; genus Leptopterna; species Leptopterna dolabrata. The sequence goes on along the minus strand of OX940975.1, from coordinate 82,807,057 downwards.
CACGTCAATTTCAAATCCAACTTCAAAAGTATAGAAAACTATTGAAACTTCGACCCAGTGTTTATTCAATTAGCAACCCATTTATATTTTTTTTTCTCCTAAAACCGGCCATTAAACCGCGAAGTCTTCTTTTTTAGCGCTTTATTTTAAAAAAATGTAAATTAAGTAGTGCTGACCACTCACAGGCAATACGATAATGGACCAAATTAAAGATCTTATCTTCCTCACGCGTCAGTGGATTTATTTGGGCAATTATAGGTCGTATATGGTTAGAAAGTTGAACGAGGCATTTTGCAGGGCTGGCGTGAAAAATTGAAAAAACGCAGAGTACCTGGTGATGTGGGAAATGGCGCAGGAGTTGGAGTTGGATGGCTTCGGGGTGATGCAGGCTGTGGACGAGTTCAAGTACCTTTGGGCTGTTATAGACAGAACAGGTAGATGTGGAAGGGATGAGGATCAGCGTATTGCTCAAGCTGAGCTGCGACACATTCGCTGAGTGGTGTGATGTAGAACAGATGCATCTCCACGCAAAGAAAATAATGGCACATGCGGTTGAGGTTGATGCATTCTCACGTATGGCGGAAAGAGCTAGGCACACAAATCTGTGTGGCAGAGGCGGAAGATTTGAGATGAAGCCGTTGTGTTTCTGGGTTGCAAAGGGTTTGGAATGAGAAGATTCGAAAACGAATCGGCCAACAAAAATCCGTAGTAGATCTGCTTGAAAGTAGTTCTTTGAGATGGTATGGGTACGTGGAGCGATGGCTGAGAAGAGTAGTAAAGTCTGTACAGCGATTGGATTTGGACGAAGAGGCTGAACAGGGAGGTGTGGCGTCTTTTGCTAGCACTCCACGGTTATCACCACAGTGAGTGCTAGAGGAGAGAGAGGAAGGCGCCCTATGGTAGTGATGGGCGTTGGATAACGGAACCGCTTAGAATAACCGGTTATCGACCAAGAACCGGTTATTGCAATAACCGGTTACGATGAACCCTCGTTACTGGAATAACTATTTCGCTTCTCCTGGCAAGGGAGGTGGTTGCCTTCACTACTGCACACAGGTAACTGTCTCGCTCTTGCACCCTTTGATGTTGGGATGGTATGAGTAACTACCTGCCGCCGATAATGCTTTACCTCGCAACCGGTTACCAACTTCCTGACAGTTATCCATCAGCTTAGGACCTTTTGCTTCCCTTTGATGTGAGATGGTATTGTACGCTATAGGACACATCGTACCTATAGCGATCACACTTTACCCTTTACTCCGTTTGTAACAGGTTACCTAGGTACCTATTTTAGGATGGTATCCCTCAGCTTAGTGCCCTTCAAAAAATTAAGGGTTATTCCTCTTTCCCTCAGTTCAAGTTATCGAGTAATAACGTTAAAAATGTTGAAGGGTTTAAAAACTAGTCCCATAATGTTTCGCATTCCAGTTTGTTGTAACGTAGGATGTTCAAAAACATATTGCCGATAATTAATTCAAGATTTTATCTACCTATCACATTAAACTGTAGGTAGGTACCTACCCATAGTTACCGATCTACTAAACTCAATTTTATGGGATCCCAGGGAGGACAGACGGATTTTTTGTTTGTTGAGAGATTAGAAAAATGTTAATATTATTTTTTATTCCTCTATCAACAATATATTTGTATTACATTTATGGTCAGTATTTGTATGTAAGCCCCGTCACTGTAAGTGATAGATTCACAAAATGAAGCGATAGGTACTTTTCGTCATCCCTCTCATGTGAACATTCGTTTGTCTCTCTACCCCATCTCTAAACTGGTAACCGGTTATCAGAAGAACCGGTTATTGGAACCGGTTACTGACCGATAACTGTTAGCGAAGGTTATCACCACAGCAGGTATTCTTAGAAGGGAGTACCCCACTGTTATCACCACAGCAGGCGCAGGAGGAGGGTAGGAGAGAGCGAGAGAGAGAGAGAAGTCGCAAGTCGGAGAGTGGTCAGTTGAATAAGGAGCTGGGGTACCAGGGCTGCTTATAAAGGCCCCTCCCCCCCCCCCACCTATCAACGGCCTGTTACAAACTTTGAGGGGTGATGGCGGTCGATGGAGGGGACCCTTCTCCTACTGTCTTGGTTTATTGGTTAAATCATTTAGGTATTGCATAGGAGTGGTATAAGAATTTGAGGGGTACCAGGACACCTTCCTCTCCTAGAAAACCGTGATCCTAGCTCAGGTTATTTAATGTTGAGCTATCTCAACGAATTCGCAGTTGTTCGAGTCATATATTTATGACAGTCCTAAGTACTCTATAATCGTGTTTTTGACGACGGGAAACCCAATACCCAATGATCATTCGTTGGATTTTCTTTTAATTTTCACTCAATTAAGTTCGATCAACAAGTCGGTAAAAACCTCCTATTCCCACAAGCTTTTTGAAAGGGAGGCCCCTCTATTTATGCATTCAATAAACTTGTAAATAAATTTAAATAACATATAAATAAATTTGTGAGTTGGTCGCTGTAGTATCTGAGTAGGTATAACTGCTTGTTTCTGTGAGTATCTGTGACCTGGTCATATTTTCTACACTGTACCACAGAGTCATAATGACTCCCACACTTGCCTCACCCCGTTAAACTTCATCCTCTTCAATACCCCCCCCCCCTCCCATCACGCCATCAAACCCCTCCACACACTCAACGAAACACCCAGGGGCCGTTTGTGACTCTGTCGCGTCCCTCCTATTTAAATAACAAAGCACCGCTGAGGCCTCCCGGTCTGAAGTGTTTTGTCCACTCGCGGAGATTTACGTTTCCACATAATTGTACTGCGGTGGATGAGGGCCAATGCAGCGGTGGTTGTGGGGGGGGGGGGGGATGACAGGGGCTCTGCCCCTCTTGTACCCCCGCCACGCCCCTTAGTGGCACTTCCAAGTTATATTTATGGGATGATGCCCCCCTTCCCCATCTTCATCAGTACCGCCACCAGTAGGAATGGTGCTGAAACGGAAAGGGGAAACTTTGTACCGTTTGATGGAGAGTAACCTGCTCCGCTAGGTACCCACCTGCGTTATTCACAAGTCAGCTTAACATCATTACACACCACACGTTATTATTTAATTATTAGTTAATCACTCATTAGACTGACCGGTTGCCTAGCTTATGATGAGTAATATAATATTAATGAAAGCGCAAGGGACACGCCCCAATAGCGGAAAGGTGAAGGTTCTTAGCTCGCAAAGTAAAAGGGAAGGAGGGAGTGAGAGGGTGGTCGAGAAAGGGGGGAGAGAGGGAGAGAGAGGGAGTGAGGGAGGGAGAAAGATATCCAAGTTGAAACTAACATGAATTTTCAATTTCTGTTATTTTGATCCCTGGCCGATGGTTATATTAAAAACCCAGTTCACCTACCAAGAAATGGGACTCAGCATTAGTAAAGCTCAGCAGGCGCGAGATCAAATCCCTGCCGCACGTTTACGGCTGTCGGACAGAAATTTTTTTGTTCCATTTTCGGATTCTACATACCTGGAAACGGAGACAATAGCATTTTGAGGGACGGTTGACTACTTTTTTTTCATGCTCGATTCCAAAAGTTCATTATTGAAAGTAATAAATCAAAAATTTCTGTCCGCCCGCCGTACGCTGTACTTAGTACTTTTCTTAGTTACCATGGAACAAAATTAATGAAATTCGGTTTGTAGGCCCCATTTGGGGTCTAGTTGGCCCGCGAAGGCCGGCGTTACTGTCAGTCATCTCTAAGGGGTTCGAAGTAGTGGTTGAAATGTTAAGAACGCCGTATCTCGGAAACATTCAACTGAAGGGTATGGTTTTTATATTGATTAATGATTGATTATTGAATTATTCATTTTTTGGTCATTGATTGATCTGCGCAGAAGAGGCATCTATAGAGGTAAATTATTACAAAACGGTTTATTACACAACGGTTTATTATTTACCTACCTTATGCTTCATGAATAATAACAAATAATTAATTATTGAATTTCGTGTATTTTCATCAAGCTGCAATTCCCGGGCTGGCTGCAGTACTCGATGTAGGGCTTTCCTGGGGGAAGCTCGAGGGTACTGACCACAGAAAACAATGTGGGATAAACACAAAATAAATAAACCTTTAGCTTACCACTAATTTATTAAGTACAAAGCTTTTCGCTCAACTTCTGAGCATCATCATTATGTGAGTACTTACCTGATGATGCTCAGAAGTTGAGCGAAAAGCTTTGTACTTGATCAATTAGTGGTAAGCTAAAGGTTTATTTATTTTGTGTTTATTCCACATTGCAAGATGGCTTACCGCATAAGGCATAAAACGAAATTCGATGAATCATGAACAGAAAACAGTGATCTACGCAGGAGGGGCATCTATACTTTGTGTGATAATTTGCTGCGTTTTTCAAGTTTTGAGTTTACTGGCGTGTTATCTTTCATTTATAACTTGGTAACGTTTGGTGAGTTTCTCAGTTAATTTGTAGGAGAATGGATGGTTCGTTGAATACGTTTGTTGGCGTACTCTTTTTTGGTTTTGGATTGTTAGTGTTCACATCCCGTGCTTATTACTAGCAGATTATGCTTTGGTCTACAACATTTTTCTTTATATTATGTATACATCCTATTTTGTCTATTAGCTGTATTTATTTCCTTTCTTTTTTTCAGGTAAGTTCGTACGCTATGGGCAGTAAGTTCCTATCCTTTCTTTTAGCACAAACAAATTAATCAAAGCAAAACAAAATAGTTCAACAGAGCAACGCAGTATTGAAGTGGTGTTGTTTAGTGTGTGTGAGAGTCATATGTTGTACTTACGTGTGGACATAGTATGACATACTAGTAGATGAAATAAACATGTACAATCTTATATATAGCATGCACAGAATTAAATATAACACACAATGAAATGTGATATGTACCTATTTAATGAAAGCTAGCCGATAAATTCCTATTTTTGTGCTGACGGCTTTCCGACGTTGTATTGTTTTATAATGGGTGTTCGGCCCCTCCAAAAATTGTTGTGTGGGGGGGGGGGGGGGGGCGTTCGGCGCCTCCACCAATTTAAAGTGGGGGTTTTTGATTTCACTATTCTCCTACTAGAGGAATATCCTAGCCCCCAGATGTAAGATCTACTCTAGGCTGTCCCGTTTATCCTTTAGAAGGACGATCTTGTTCTCTAGAGATTACGTCATTAGAGAGTCAAGGAATAATTCCGTCTGATATTCACCTGGAATGCTAATCCGTTCAGGATTAGCTAGGGAGCACATGAATATTATCACGCATGGCTGCATGAAGTCGAGTTTGTTGTTCTGTGATATTGTTTCATTTGAAAAATGATGGCTCTTTTGGATTTTGCTCATAGGTACTTTTGCAACTTGAACAAACGTTATGCTTCATGAATAACAAAAAATAATGACTTAATAATTGATAATTGAATTATTGATTTTGCTTCCTCACTACCGAAGGTAGGGGAGCCTTGGATTCGTGATTGAGTAAAAAAACGCTGCAAATCCCTGCACAACGGTTTATTATTTTGTACAGAATACCCATCTGTTACAGATCACAGCTCTATGTATAGATAACCCGTCTATATAATATAATAATATGTACTATTCTATACATATTATGTAGATCGTAGACCCTCCGTAGGTTAGTACCTAACCCCGTACTCGTTACTAGGTACCTACTACCTAAATCACGAGTTAAATGTTGCTAAAATAATTCTGCAGATGACAAACAGTACCTAACAAAAAGAAACACACATAATGAAGTTCTGAAAAGAAATTGTTGATGAGGAGTGAAAAGAGTTGCAAAAGTACCTACTAACAAAATCCAGCCCCTTCTACCTAGATGGCATAATGAACCGTTGTGTAATAATTTACCGTTGAGTAATGACTTACCATCGTGTAGTAATAATTTACCCAACGTTTGTTCAAGTTTCACTACCTATCAACAAACTCCAAAAGAGCTATCATTTTTCAAATGAAATAATATCACAGAACAACCAACTAAACTTCATACTCCGCCAATATAATCAGGTGGCCCCTAGCAATGATTTTATCTCCGGCAAATTTCCTATTGTGGGCGCGTCTCTGGTAACGAGATTTGGTTTGAATGTATACAATTTCATTCACACTGGAGTCGAAAATGCCTGTCGGTGCAAAATTCGGGGCCTTACTGTGAACGAACGGCTGGACGTACGATGCTCCGGGTGGTCGTAAAAAACTCGTAAGTTCAAGAACTATTTAAAACCGTAAAAAGATTCACGTAAAAAAAAGGTATAGGCGTTTTGAAAATTTCAACCCCTATTTTGAACCCCTTAGAGATGACTGACAGTAACGTCGAGCATCGAGGACCAACTAGACCCCGAACGGAACCTATAACCCGAATTTCATCAATTTTTTGGTTTATTATTTTCAATAATGAACCATTGGAATCGAGCATGAAAAAAAAAATTCTTACCCCCCCTCAAAATTTGATGGTTTACGTTTCAAGGTTTGTAGAATCCAAAACTGCAATAAAAATATTTCTGTCTGTCCGCCGTACGGGCCACTTTTCTTAGTTACCATGAAAAAAAATTGATGAAATTCGGGTTATAGGTTCCGTTCGGCGTCTAGTTGGTCCTCAAAGCTCGACGTTACTGTAAGTCATCTCTAAGGGGTTCAAAATAGGGGTTGAAATTTTCAAAACGCCTATACAATTTTTTTACGTAAATATTTTTACGGTTTTAAATAGTTCTTGAACTTGCGAGTTTTTTAAGACCATCCGGAGCATCGTACGTCCAGCCGTTCGTTCACAGTAAGGCCCCGAAGTTTGCACCGACAGGCATTTTCGACTCCAGTTTGAATGAAGTTGTATACAATTCAAACCAAATCTCGTAACCAGAGACGCGCCCACAATAGGAAATTTGGCGGACATAAAATCATTGGTAGAGATCATCTGATTATATTGGCGGAGTATGAAGTCGAGTTGGTTGTTCTGTGATATTATTTAATTTGAAAAATGATGGCTCTTTTGGAGTTTGTTGGTAGGTAGTGAAACTTGAACAAACGTTGAAGTATTATTGATGGGTAAATTATTACGACGGTAAATCATTACTCAACGGTAAATTATTACACAACGGTTCATTATACCATCTACGTAGAAGGGGCTGGAGTTTGTTGGTAGGTACTTTTGCAACTTTTTTCACTCCTCATCAACAATTTCTTTTCAGAACTTCATTATGTGTGTTTCTTTTTGTTAGGTACTGTTTGTCATCGGCAGAATTATTTTAGCAACATTTAACTCGTGATTTAGGTAGGTACCTAGTAACGAGTACGGGGTTAGGTACTAACCTACGGAGGGTCTGCGATCTACATAATATGTATAGAATAGTACATATCATATTATATAGACGGGTTATCTATACATAGAGCTGTGATCTGTAACAGAAGGGTATTCTATACAAAATAATAAACCGTTGTGCAGGGATTTGCAGCGTTTTTTCATTGTAACTAAGAAAAGGCCCGTACGGCGTACAGCGGACAGACAGAAATATTTTTATTGCAGTTTTGGATTCTACATACCTTGAAACGTAAACCATCAAATTTTGAGGGGGGTAAGAATTATTTTTTTTTTTTTCATGCTAGATTCCAATGGTTCATTATAGAAAATAATAAACCAAAAAATATGTCTTCCAAAATGAAAATTTCCACTTCCATTTTGTGTTTCAGACATCGAGGAACATTTTTGGTTCAGTGTCTGTCTGTCTGTGGTAATTCCTTGTAACGCCTATACCAACCCGAAATAATGGTCGAAATAGGCTGGAATCTGGAGGGTAGGTGCGGGTTGGATCACAGACGTATCAAAATCATTGAAAAAGTACGGTAACTTTCGGCTGCGCATGGGCAAACGTAAAATACTTGAAAAGCTCATAACTACCCTAAATATCGTTGAAATGAGTTCAAACTTGGAGGGTCGATCAGGAATAATACATTGATAATTGCGTATGAATTTAATTCGTCTGCGCGTGCGCGAACATGAAATGTTGACCGTTTCCTTGTATCGCTTCTATCTAACCGAAAAATAGTCGGAGAGAGCTGAAATTTTGAGGGTACACGCGGGTTGGATCGCAGATGGTCCCATATCAAAATGAACCTACCCAACTATTCTATACGTTCATGTGATTCAAGTGAGGGAGCTATACTGCCTAAACGAATTGGCAGACGTTTTTTGGTTATTGATTGATCTACGCAGAAGGGGCATCTATAGAGGTAAATTATTACACAACGGTTTATTATTTACCTTATGCTCCATGAATAATAGCAAGTAATCAATGATTGAATTTTGAATTCCGCGCATTTTTATCAACCTGTAATTCCCGGGCTGGCTGCAGTGCTCGATTGGCTTTCCCACTTGCTTGGAAAATATTCACAATGGCAATGGCATTCTCGTTGTAATTAACCAAACGTAATGTTATTTAACTGTTTATTCATCTTTGATATACCGTTTAATCTGTTATCGTCGTATTTGTTTGCGTCTGTTACTTTTTGCTTCCTCACTACCGAAGACAGGGAAGCCATGGATTAGTGATTGAGTAAAAAAAAATGCTGTCCTCCAAAATGAAAATTTCCACTACCACTTTGCGTTTCAGACATCGAGGAACGTTTTTGGTTCCGTGTCTGTCTGTCTGTCAGTGGTAATTCCTTGAAACGCCCATAACTACCCGAAATAATGGTCGAAATGAGCTGAAGTTTTGAGGGTAGGGGCGGGTTGTGTCACAGATGGTCCCATACTAAAATCATTGAAAAAGTACGGTAACTTTCGTCTGCGCATGCGCAAACGTAAAATAATTGAAGCGTCCTTAACTACCTTATCGTTGAAATGAGTTCAAACATGGAGGGTTGATCAGGAATAGTACTTTAATACTTCCACATGAATTTCATTTGAATCATACTGTAACTTTCGTCTGCGCATGCGCGAACATGAAATGTTCACCGTTTCCTTGTATCGCTTCTATCTAACCGAAAAATAGTCGGAGAGAGCTGAAATTTTGAGGGTTCATGCGGGTTGGATCGCAGATGGTCCCATATCAAAATGAACATACTCAACCACTTTATACGTTCATTTGATTCTTGGGAGAAAGCTATATACTGCCTGCTCGAATTGGCAGACGTTTTTTATTGTTATCATTCTTGAAAATGTAATGTTAACTTGTGATAAATTAAGTATTTGATTTCCAGTCAATGGGTTTTCCAGCCCGGCTACGCCACTGCTACTGTAGTCTCATGAAAATACACTGCAGCTTTTATTTTGCTGGAGCTTTTTCTACCAGCTTTCTACTGTTCGTCTTACTTATTTATTTATTTTACTTTTACGGGAACAAGCCCGATCGCACAGGAACATAATACAAATCAGACAGCGAAACAATTCGCATAATACAAAGATACAAAAAATAAAGAAACGTCATACGGAAATGAAAATAAGGAAAACAGGAGAAAAAACAAAATTCACTAAGTGATGCACAGAATGGTAGGAATTAACAGAAACTTGTCTTTGAATTCTTAAGATGGGACTTCAGTGAGCCAAGTGAGTCGTTGAAAGAGTCGAATTCACAGTGGGTAGTGATGATGAGGTTCGCGGAACGAGGGAGTCTGCGGAGAGGACGGTTGGACGAATAATTCGATGGTGCGAAGGGTATGTGGAAGAGGGGGAAGAGCGCGCGGACAGCCGTGGCACCTGAAGACCAATCTTCGACAGCAATGCGGGGCAATCCAAGTTATTATCAATAAGCTTGTGTAGAAGTACGATGTCAGCATGGCTCCGGCGAGTCTCCAGTGGCAGCATATGGCATGATCGTACTGCATTTCTGAAGTAGGAACACCGAGCTTGTATCCCACGTACCGAAGAAACTTATTTTGCACCCTCTCCAGAGTATACTTATGAATCGCGTAGCTTGGGGACCAAATCTGGCAGGCATATTCAAGTATCGGACGTACTAATGCTTTATACAGCAAGACGACAGCTTCCACACTTGTAAATTCTCGGGTGTTCCGTTTCAAAAACCCCAAAGCCCTCATCACTCTACCCGCAACACCCTCAATGTGCCCCGAGAACGTCATTCGTTCATCAAGCAGCACCCCCAAATCAACCATGTCGGCTGATCACCACATAAGATGTATCTACTCAAACATGATAGGTTGGTTGGCACGAGAGAAGATGACCACTGAGCATTTTGACGGGTTGAGAAATAGATTATTCAGTAGGCACCAGCTCTCGAGTTGACCAATTGCTGATTGTAAGGTAGAACAGTCAGCCAGAGTTTCCACGCGCATATACAATTTAAGATCATCCGTGAAGAGCAAACAGTGGACGGGGCAGACAGGACCCCCCCCCCCCCCTCCACGCGAACCACCAGCCGGCGACACACCAGATAGCTCGAGATCCACTCAAGGAAAGTTCCAAACACACCCAGGGATTCAATCAACGACAGAAGATGAGGATGAGAGAGCTTATCGAAAGCCTTGGCGTAGTCCGTCGAGATAACGTCCGTCATGAAACCCCTACCGAACCCCTCCATGACGAAATCCTGGAACTCCAACAAATTTATGACTGTCGACCTTCCTCGCACAAACCCGTGCTGCTCCATGGCCATTTGTGGGGCGAACATGGCTGATAATTGATCGACCACCAGCCTCTCAAGTATCTTGGGTGAGGTAGACAGGGAACACACAGCCCGGTAGTTCGCAATGGGGCCCCTATCACCGATTTTATAAATTGGGGTCACTTATGAACATTTCCATCTTGTTGGGAAGAATCCAGAAGAAAGGGATAAGTTAAAAATACGAGTTAGTGGGTACGATAGACTGGCGGAATATTCCCGCAGGAGTATCGGGGGGACACCATCGGGACCCATACCCTTCGTGGTATCCAGACCTGAGAGCACTCTAAGAACGTCACATTCAGAAACCGTCAAAGATCCAATTGATACAACGTCTAAAAGAGGATATACAGGATATTTTTTAACAGGAGGCTCGAATACTGACGAGAAGTGGCGCTCCGCTATCTCCTGAGGGTCGGAGCAATGATGATCCCCGAGAAACATATCGTTCGGTAGGGAATTTCCACCGTTTCTATCGTTAAAGTAGTTCCAAAAACTCTTGATATCTCCACAAATGGAGTTCTGAACATCTCCCAGATAGATCTCGTATAGAACCCCAGATTTAGATTTACACTGCCTACGAAGTTTGGAGAATAATTCATAATCCGCACTATCCCCCGTCTGCCTCCAACGAGAATGACACATATTTTTCATCTTTGTGAGGGCAATCAAATCTCCATCGAACCATTTAAAGAAAGAATGCGAATACTCCACTGTTTTCGGAACATATAGTTCTACAGCTTTTTCCACTATTTTATAATAGTCCACCTCGTCGTCGACAGTACCCCAAAGAACATCGTCCCAGTTACAAGATGAAAAGAATGTCCTCATTGATTTGTAATCTCCCTTCTTGAAATTGTAGGTAAAATTTGAATTCGGAAATATCTTGTTATTTCTTGTAAATACCTTGTTCTTATCGTTTGTAGTCTGACGATGGTGCATGATTTGTTCAGCTAGACCTTACGTATTATGGTCCCCATGTGAGACAGTGAAATGCACGTACGTTTGGAATTAGATGTTTATGTTAACAAATGGCCACGTATCGGAAAGGCGAAATCTAAGGTCTTCACAATCTGTAAGCCGATCTTCACTACCGGCTGGCATGGAGCCCGGAAAAGGCAATACAGTTCCCAAGGATGAATCACCGGAGGAAACCGCCGCTGTATAGGAATATCCTGAGTTATGGGAACATGATAGATTGTTAACCCGCTCGGGGGTAACGTCGGTCTTAGTTTGCTACCCCGGTTTACTGCCGTCAATCCTTTCGGGGAGAGGGGACGTCCTCTGTGTTTATCGGCCTCTAACTCCGTCCTAATAGCCGCCATGCATCCTTAGATAACTGCCGTTATGGCGGGAAGCCGCGTAATATACACTCGTCTCGCGGTCGTGAGGAGGCCCGCACCTTGCTCCTCCTTCCGAAGCCTAACCTAACATTTACATCTTCAGACACCCGCATCACCCTTCCCACAAATACACAACATCCTGGCTGAGGCAGTGGGGGACGGAAAAACCAAATCCAACTAAGAAAATTCGTACATTCACCAAATATGACCAATCAACCCGTGTGAATTGACCTTATTATCATACTCCAGATATGCTAAAGACGACGGGGCCTTTGACATTTAGTCACTTCGAATTCATCAGTGTCTGTAGACATAAGAAAACGATGTTCAGTGATAAATCACTCCACTCGTTTTCCTTCTTTCTGATGAACAATAATTATTCGCTCGGCAAGATAAAAATATACCTACGGTTTCATAGATGATGAAACGACGCGGGAGGAGGCTTCAAGTTGCTTCCTCACTCATACTCGTAATTACCTATATTGTAGGTATGGCGGCGAAACTAGTTACAACACAGGACATAATCGATACGCCGGTATAGATATCTTTTGTAAATCTCCTAAAAACATCAGTAAACTGATGTTGAGTATCTACACTACATGTAGCTACATCGGTACATGGATATGTCTTATTTTTCCCCATGTAAAAAATGTCCAATATAAAAAAAAAAACGCTGCAAATCCCTGCACAACGGTTTATTATTTTGTGCAGAATACCCTTCTGTTACAGATCACAGCTCTCCGTATAGATAAACCTTTATATAATATACGTACTATTCTATACATATTATGTAGATCGCAGACCCTCCGTAGGTTAGTACCTAACCCCATACTCGTTAGGTACTATGCACTTACCTAAATCACGAGTTAAATGTTGCTAAAATAATTCTGTCGATGACACACAGTAACTAAAATGGCAAAAAGAAACGCAAATAATGAAGTTCTGAAGAGAAATTGTTGATGTGGAGTGAAAAAAGTTGCAAAAGTACCCACCAACAAACTCCCGCCCCTTCTCCGTAGATGGTATAATGAACCGTAGTGTAATAATTTACCGTCGTGTAATAATTTACCATTTTGCAATAATTTACCCATTAATAATACTTAAACGTTTTCTCACTATACCTATCGACGAACTCCAAAAGAGCCTTCATTTGCAAATGAAATACTATCACAGAACAACCAACTCGACTTCATACTCCATTGTTTAATAATTTACTCATCAATAATACTTCAACGTTTGTTCAAGTTTCAGAAGTACCTAACCACAAAATCCAGTAGTCCATCACTTATCAAATGAAATAATATCGCAAAACAAACAACTCGACTTCATACAGCCATCCTTGATTACAATCAGGTGCTCCTTAGTGATGATATCCGGGCCGGAGTTATACCGTTTGATTCACGATCGTGTTGACGAAGCTTTTTGGTGCACACGAACGGCTGGACGTACAATGCTCCGGGTGGTCTCATAAAATTGTTTAGCTCAAGACAAATTTAATAACGTAAAAAAAACAATACCCTTCGATTGACAGTTTTCGAGATACGGCGTTCTGAAAATTTCAACCCCTATTTTGAACCCCTTAGAGATGACTGACAGTAACGTCGAGCTTCGAGGACCAACTCCCCGAACGGAACCTATAACCCGAATTTCATCAATTTTCTTTCATGGTAACTAAGAAAAGTGGCCCGTACGGCGTACGGCGTAGGGCGGACAGACAGAAATATTTTTATTGCAGTTTTGGATTCTACATACCTTAAACCATCAAATTTTGAGGGGGGGGTAAGAATTTTTTTTTTCTTGCTCGATTCCAATGGTTCATTAGGTATTGAAAATAATAAACCAAAAGCCATGCGTGATTATAATCTGCTGTTCCCTAGAAATCTGGCCTGGAGTTATACCGCATGATTCAGACTCGTGTTGACGAAGCTTTTCGGTTCAGGGCCTCACTGTGAAAGAGCGAGTGAAATGCTCCGGGTGTTCTCAAAAAATCCTAATGTTTGGAATCAATAAAAAAGCAAATTATTACACAACGGTTTATCATTTACCAGTATAGATGCCCCTTCTGCGTAGATCACTGTTTTCTGTGGTCAATACCCCAACGCTCCCTCCAGGAAAGCTCTGAATGGAGTACTGGAGCCGGCCCGGGAATTAAATTATCCTTCAAATGCGCTGGATTCAATAAGTCAATCATTAATTATTTGTAGTTATCCATGAAGCATAAGGTAAATAATAAACCGTTGTGTAATAATTTACTTATATAGATGCCCCCTCTGCGTAGATGGTATAGTAAACCGATGCGTAATAATTTGCCCAATAATACTTCAACGTTTGTTCAAGTTGCAAAAGTACCTATCAACAAAATCCAAAAGAGCCATCATTTTTCAAACGGAACAACCAACTCGGCTTCATACAGCCTTCCGTGATTATAGTCAGGTGCTCCCTAGCAATGATATCTGGGCCGGATTTATACACTTTGATTCACGATCATGTTGACGAAGCTTTTCGGTGCAAAGATAATTATTGTTGAAAATAATAAACCAAAATTGTTTCAGTAATAGGAGCGGTGAACAATTTTTCAACCTTAAAATATGGAGACAGTGTTTTTGGCAGTTGCCCCCAAAACATTTGATGAAACTCTCCGAGACAATGTCACTGCTACAATTACCAAGTTTTAATTAAATTGTTCTAAATGTTTTTTCTTCCTGGTCTTCATGTTTCTATCTTCATTTTGAACTGTCTTGAATAGCTATTAGCGAAGGAGAAACCATGAAATCGCCAACGTATACATAACCTGTAAAGGCTAACCTGTACCTCATGGATATAAGCCCCCCCCCCCTCCCCAAAAAAAGGTATTAATTTATGAAAATATAGAATAAATCGATGGGAATCGATGATGGGGTTGACGATCTGCTGAAAAGTGCGGAAAGCACAGACGTATCTATCATTGTTCATGACACTTTTGGATTATTATGCTGTGAATAATTATGCACCTATGTATTCGCTCAGCAAAAAATTGTTACAAGACCCCTCAAAAATTTGTCTTTTACGTTTCAAGGCCCGTAGATTCAAAAAACGCTGCAAAGTCCTTGTCACACGTATAGATATGGATGATACGGCGGGCGGACATTGCATATTTATGGAATCTACGCACCTTGAAACGTGAAAGAAAAAAATGTTGAGCGGGTGTTATAAACATTTTTTGCTGAGCGAATACAGAGGTGTACTATTCACAGAATATCAAACTCAAAAAAAATGCGAAGTCACATGGGTATATTATTCTATTGGACACACCTACAGAAATGTTGGCTGTTCATTTTTGTTTCTTTCATGTGAAATAATTGAAATAGCTATTTTTGATGGTTTCCACCAATTTTGGCCCCCAAAACACGAATTAGGTACGCTTCTTTTTTTGGTATATTATTTTCAATAAAGAACCTTTGGAATCGAGCATGAAAAAAAAAAAAAAAATTCTAACCCCCCCACAAAATTTGATGGCTTACGACGTTTCAAGGTATGTAGAATCAGAGAATGCAATAAAAAAAATTCTGTCTGTCCGCCGTACGCCATACTGGCCACTTTTCTTAGTTACCATGAAAAAAAAAAATGATGAAATTGGGGTTATAAGTTACGTTCGGGGTCTAGTTGGTCCGCGAAGCTCGCCGTTACTGTCAGTCATCTCTAAGGGGTTAAAAATAGGGGTTGAAATTTTAAGAACGCCGTAGCTCGAAAACTTTCGATAGAAGGGTAAGGGTTTTTTAAAGTTATTAACTTTCTCTTGTGCTAAACAATTTTTTGAGACCACCCGGAGCATTGTACGTCCAGCCGTTCGTGTGCGCCAAAAAGCTTCGTCAACACGATCGTGAATCAAACCGTATAAATCCAGCCCGGATATCATCACTAGGGAGGACCTGATTGTAATCAAGGATGGCTGTATGAAGTCGAGTTGTTTGTTTTGCGATATTATTTCATTTGATAAGTGATGGACTATTGGATTTTATTGGTGGGTACTTCTGAAACGGGAACAAATGTTGAAGTATTATTGATGGGTGAAATATTACACAAAGGTAAATTATTACACAACAGTAAATTATTACAAAACGGTAAATTATTTCACAACGGTAAATTATTACAGAACTGCAAATTATTACACAACGGTTCATCTACCAAAAAGGAGCTGGATTTTGATGATCGGTACTTTTGCAACTTGAACACCCGTTGAAGTATTATTGATGGGCAAGTTACTACACAACGGTTCAATACACCGGAGAAAACAGTGATCTACGCAGAAGGGGCATCTATTCCACTCCACATGAACAATTTTCCTTCAGAACTTCATTATTTTCGTTTCTTTTTGCCATTTTAGTTACTGTTTGTCATCGACAGAATTATTTTAGCAACATTTAACTCGTGATTTAGGTAGGTAGGTACCTAGTAACGAGTAAGGGGTTAGGTACTAACCTACGGAGGGTCTGCGCTCTACATAATATGTATAGAATAGTACATATTATATTATATAGACGGGTTATATATACATTGAGTTGTGATCTGTAACAGAAGGGTATTCTGTACAGAATAATAAACCGGTGAGCAAGGATTTTTTTCTTCAAATTGTGTATGATCATTGGTAGTGCCATTAATCGTCTTGATCCACGTCTTTACACTTTTTCTAGTGTTATTATACAAATTGATGTTGTTTTCAGACGATTTCCCAGGTTTCTGACTTGATAGTATAATAAACCGTTGTGTAATAATTTATCGTTGTGTGATAATTTACCCATCAATAATACTTCAACGTTTGTTCAAGTTCCAAAAGTACCTATCAACAAAATCCAAAAGATCCATCATTTTTCAAATGAAATAATATCACAGACCAACCAACTCGACTTCATTCAGTCAACTGTGATAATCAGGTGATCCCTAGCGATGACATCCCGGCCGGATTCATACCATTTCATTCAAAATCATGTTGACGAAGTTTTCGGTGCACACGAACGGCTGGACGTACAATGCTCCTGGTGGTCTCAAAAAACTCTTAAGTTCACGGTCAATTTAAAAACGTTAAAAAAAACCATACCCTTCTATCGGAAGTTTTCGAGCTAGGGCGTTCTGAACATTTCAACCCCTATTTTTACACCTTAGGGATGACTGACAGTAACGCCGAGCTTCGAGGACTAACTAGACCCCGAACGGGACCTACAAACCAAATTTCATTAATTTTGGTTCATGGTAACTAACAAAAGGGCAAAGTACGGCGGACAGATAGACATTTTTTTACTCAGTGTTCGTATTCTATGTACCTTGAAACGTAAACCATTCAATTTTAATTGGGGGGGGTGGGGGGGGTAAATTTTTTCTTCATGCTCGATTCTATAGGTCTTTTATTGAAAGTAATCCAAAAAAGGAGCCTAATTCGTGTTTTTTAGAAACAATAAGTGAACAGCCAACATTTGTGTAGGTATGTCCAGTAGAATAATAAACCCATGTGACAAGAGTAGATAGATTCTGTCGCTTTCGGAACAGTGTGAATGACCTGTCCAACGTCATGCTGTGAGAGGTGTTTTTCCCCTAATTGCATATGAGAATATAGCAGTTTGCATCACCAGTATAAGAGAGACACGTTTGACGTACCTCGTTGATTGTTTTTTAGAATTAATTGCATCCAATACAACGTCTCGAAGATAACCCCATTATTAACACATGTAAAGTTGAACAAGCGTGAATTCCAAACCATTATTCATTGTGGCCTCCTGCAATTATTTTAAACACGCCTATAGCTGATGAGGTTGGTGCATTTCCATTTAATAATTCTCACGGATGCAAGTACGAACCTGAAGGTAGAAGGTTGATTTTGTTGCACTTGTTAGGCAGTCACCGGACTGAAATGTCGGCAAAAATAACTAATTGCATATGAGAGAAAATAACAAATCTGCATCACTTATCTGGGCGAATGCATGTTTGACGTACCTGTAAGATTACTTTTGAACTTAATTGGCTGCAATACAATGTCTCGAAGATCTGATAGGTGGGTAGGTAGGTAAACCCCTTACCGCATAATAACACGTCAAGTTGAATAAGTGAAGTCTGAGCCATTAGTCATTGCAGGCTCCGCAATTATTTTTACAAAAAACACCAATCCGATGCGCGCAGTGGATTTCCATTTAATAATCGAATATGCAGTTTCCTACACGCTAATGGCATGCAGTAATCTCCGACTGAGGATCCAAAAAAAAAGAAACCAGTACGGAGGCCGACTCAGGCGTCCCTATACCCAAATGAACCAACCAAAGCTGCTCTATTCCCACCTCCTACGTTAAAAGCGACTTGGATTGAACTACGGTGAAACACCCTCATTGTTTTTTCCTTGGTATAGTGGGAGGGGTAAGAATGCATATAAAGACAACGATGAAATTGTTACGGCATCACTTCTCGTGAAGACTCTACGTTGCAGCTTCAAATTCTGTACCAACTCAACACTTGGTGAGTACCAACTTAATCATGAGCCACTCCATGAATTTAAATAAATTGTATATTTGCATCAAATCAAACTTTTTGAAAATAGATGGCTTTTCATATTGTCATTCTTGTGCCAATGAGCGATTTAACTTCACAGAACGTATGGGAAACTCACATTTCAAACATGTTTTACTTCCCAGAAATTCGATGGAGGTTGGTTTAATGTTAACGGAGACCTGTTCTGAATGTGATGAAAACCTTTACAAATGCCAATTTGTTTCAAGTTGTGATGCGTGTAATGACTCACTGAAATATGAATGTAATGAAGCAGAAATAAACTCATATTCGATAGAATATGATCAGTTACCATTAGGTTTCAATCCCCTAGAGTATGAGAGCGAGCTAGAAATGAGTGAATAACTAAAACCGAGGTATTGATACCTACTCTCGGTCCTAGCTTTCAGACATGTCTTAAATAGAGGTGTTTGGAATTGTAATTTTTTTTCTCTCTGTCTTTCCGTTTCATAATGTCACCACGTTTTTTTACATTTATTAAATTTTTTAAATTTAGCTTGAAAAAAGATTGTTTTTTGACGCATGTGCGCAAGTAAATATTTAGTTTTTATGATCACAGATATTGAAGTACGATTGATATGCATCCAACATAGATCAAATTTATTCGCATTATTTTAATGCTATTTCAGGTGGTGAACATCAAGCTTTTTGAATTTCTTTGCTGTTGAATTTATAGTAGCCACTCTGTATACATATCGTATGAGCTAAGCTCATATAAGTAGTATGAGATTTATATGCAATCCTGGCACATAACCAGATGTTTTTTACGCTAATTGTTATTATTATTATGTTCAGTTATTTATTTATTTTCTTTTTTGTAAGATATGGAGTCATTGCTTAACAAATTGCAATCTGCAAGCAACTCAAAGCAGTTGCATCCCAAAACAGTTGCGCTGCGAGACCTTCCACTGAACGAGGAATTCGTTATCCGCGGAATACGGAGAACAATGACCCGCTATGGTGAGACCGCCGTAGCCCAACTCATAAGCAGGGTGACTGCGGGGAAAGTGGATGTGTGGCTTCCCAAGAGGTTTGGGGAGCCATTTCTCAAGTCCACCGAGCCATACATATGTAAGACATCTCGAAATAGATATCCAAGTTTTAAAAAATAGTTGATTAAATCGAGATTTTTTTTTTTTTTGTGTGACTATGACGGTTGTTGTTCAATCAGATTCATCATGAAATATTTCAATTTATTGATTTGCTCTTTAATATATTGTTGTTGTTGTTGTTGCAGCGAATTCATTGATACTGACATACAACGGGATGAACGAAAATACAGGATACAGCATATCGTTTGCCGCGAGACATCCTAACAGTATTGATGGTGCTGATGATGATGATGAATATGATGATAATGATGATGCTGAGGATCAAGATGAAGATCAGCTACCAATCCCGATGTGTAAGCGAAAGATGCCTAATACTAAAAAATCGGCTGAGCCAAAATTAAAAAAAAAAAAAATTGAGTTGCACTCTGTGCAATAGCTTGTTTCAATCTAGATATAGCTATTTAAAACACAGCTGTTTAGAGTCAATATTCATTCGCCCATCAACCTCCAACCAAAACAGTCTAATGTGTGATCAGGAAAAAAGAAAGTGTGAGGATTCACAACCAGAGCATACAGCTCAAAAATTGCAGAGATTGTTTGCTGTGCCCTTACATGATGGTAAAGTTATTGCGAAAGTTGGGAACTCTGCAGTTGATGTGTATTTTAAAAATGTAAATAGTTTTAATTTACCAGAAAGTTTTTTACTAAATTCTCAGTCCAAACTTCTGTCTGTTTTGAATGATTATTTGTCTGAATGGAAGAATGTTAAGGTAAATTTACTTTTAGAGTGTACATTTTATAAAATTAGGGTTTTTGATGATGACAAGAAAAATCCAATAATCGGTGAGGATGTAATTGATGCAAACTTTAAGACAAAAAATGATGAACTGACACAAACATCAGACTTGGAAAAATATTTACAGCATAGTTTTGAGCAGATTATAATGGAAATAGACAATTTTGAATCGAAAGGATCAGGATGGATGCTGAAATCTGTTGATGGCATTTTAATAAGAATAACCAAATATACTCCACTTTCAGGAAGATGTTTCTTTCCATTGCCTAATCTGCTTAAAAAACGCAGAGCAATAATCAATGTGCAGAATCAAGATAATTTTTGTTTTAAATATGCTATCTTGAGTTGGTATCTAAAAACCAGTACTAATAATCACAAAAATTTACATCGCGTTTCGAAATACACTGAACTGGTTCACCCATTCAGTTTTGAAGGTGTTCATTTTCCTGCAAGTTTAAAAGATGTCACGTGGTTTGAAAACCATAATTCTGTATGCATTAATATCTATGCAATAGATAAGAGTCATGAAATATACCCTCTTAAAATATCCACTAAAATAAATTTGGGTTTTCCAACTATTGATTTGCTGTATTTAAAAAATGATCAACTTTCTCACTACTGTTACATATCAAACTTACCAGCTCTTGTCAATTCACAAATTTACAAATCAGCTAGCCACTCCATTATTATGTGTAGACGCTGTTTCAAAGCGTACCGATCGTCTGAGGTTTATGTAAGTGGTCAAACAGCGAAAGAGCGACTAAAAGAACATGAAATATTTTGCAACAAGTTCAAACCATGTAGATATGATTTCCCTGAAAAAGCATTTATTGAATTCGATGACTACCACTGCATGACCAAAGTGGGGTTTGTTATATATGCTGATTTGGAGAGCTTAATAGAACCATTGGATGAAACAGTTGAAGTTAGCTGTAATGATGAAAATATAAAAACTTGTTCAAAAACGACACCTAAAGAGCTGCATACTCCAATGTGTGCAGGTTTTTACTTGAAGTCATATTACCCCAAATTATTGGAAGATCAGACATTTATTTTTTCGATGGAAAATTGCATTTATGAATTTTTAGCAAAGCTTAAAGATGTAGTCTTAAAAATTGAAAAATGCTATGAGATTAACGCCCCCATTTTTATGACCGATGCTCAGAAACTAAAGCATGCAGAAGCTACTCATTGCGAGTTGTGTGGCAAGAAGTTTGATGAACATGTTGTAAAATGTGCAGACCATGACCATGGAGATGGTATGTTTCGATTTACCTGCTGCAACAACTGTAACATGAACAAATTGAGAAAACCTGATTTTGTACCTATTTTCTTCCATAATTTGACAGGGTATGACGCTCATTTCATTATTAAAAAAATAAATTCATTCAATTTAGAAGTTGAGGTTATCCCTCAAACCGAAGAAAAATATATAAGTTTTTCCATCCGATTCGCTGGGTGTAAATTGTGGTGTAGATTCCTGGATTCATTCAGATTTTTGCCCGCTTCTTTAGAGAAGTTGGTTAGCATCTGTAAAGAGTTTCCAGAAATGACGAAAAATTTCCCTGATCCAAATTTAAGGAATCTCTTATTGAGAAAAGGTGTGTACTGTTATCAGCATGTCACAAACTTTTCTGTCTTGGAAGAAACACAGTTACCAATCCAAGACAGGTTTTACAATAAGTTAACTAATGCCCATATAAAGGATGAAGATTATGAGCATGCCCTTAAAGTTTGGAATGCATTTAATATTAAAAATTTAAAGGAATACACCCTTCTTTACTTAAAAACGGACATAATTTTACTTGCAGAAATATTTGAATTATTTAGGAAAGTATGTTATGGTCATTATCAGTTAGATAGTGCGTGGTTTTTTACTTTACCTGGTTTTAGCTTCAAAGCAGCACTGAAAGTTTCTAACATTCGTCTTCAAATTCTCACAGATGTTGAAATGTTACAGTTTGTTGAATCAGGGATTCGTGGTGGAATAACACAATGTGTTAAACGACATGCTATTGCTAATAATATTCACATCCCTGAAACCTATGACCCTCATAAGGAAAGTAAATACATTTTTTATGGTGATGTTAATAATCTTTATGGATGGGCAATGAGTCAGAGTTTACCACATGGTAATTTTGTATGGCTCAACAACTGTGAGAATTTTAATGTGATGGCGATTGAACCAGATGGCAAATATGGTTACATATTAGACTGTAATATTCAATATCCTTCAAGGTTACACCTTGAACATTCAGATTTCCCATATTTACCTCAGCGAAAAAAGCCTCCTGGTTCAAAAGTCGAAAAACTTTTGCTCGATTTTGAAGATAAGCAAAATTATGTTGTTCACATTACAGTGTTGCAGCAAGCAATCAAAGCAGGAATTATTTTGAAAAAAAATCAATAGAGTTTTGCAATTTCAACAAAGTAAGTGGCTCTCAACCTACATTAACATGAACACCGAATTACGGAAAAAAGCAACAAATGACTTTGAGAAAGATTTTTTTAAGTTATTGAACAATGCAGTGTTCGGAAAAACCATGGAGTCGGTTAGAAACAGAATAAATTTAAAATTGGTGACTTCGGAAAAAAAACTTGTTGCCATGGCTAGGAAGCCAAATTTTTTAGATCGAACAATTTATGATGACAATCTCATAGCTGTTCGATTAAGTCAGGAAAAAATTATGTTCAACAAACCGATTTATGTTGGATTTGCCATCTTGGAACTGTCTAAAACCCTAATGTATGATTTACATTACAACCACATGTTACCCAAATTCGGAAGAGAATCCATTAAGATCTGTTACTCTGATACAGATTCTTTTATTTGGGAGATCAAATCAAATAATTTGTATGATGATTTGAAATCATTGTCTCATGTATTCGATTTTAGTGAATATCCATCATCACACATGCTTTACTCCACCGAAAATAAAAAAGTATTAGGAAAACTGAAAGATGAAACCCCAAATATTCCAATCAGAGAATTTGTAGGTTTGAGGCCAAAGTTGTATGCATTTCAGTTTGGTGATAATGTAACAAAGAAAGCTAAAGGAGTTGGCAAAACAGCTGTTGAATCTCTCAGATTTGAAAATTATTTACACTGTTTAACAACAGGAAAGGATGTTTACACTAATTCGAGAAAAATTCAATCAAAATTACATAATGTTTTTACAATGGAGGTTTGTAAAAAATCATTAAGTTTTAATGATGATAAAAGAGTAATCTTAGAAAATGGAGTTGACACCAAACCATATGGATATGAGCTAATATAGATTATAATATTGATGTAGAGATAATGTTTGGAGGGGGCCCCCTCATATAATTTTTCTGGATATTATGTTATTCTTCTATATGTGTACTTTATGAAAAGTTTCACACCTTCTATAATTATTTATTGTATTTTACTTTTAATAGTTCATACTTTTTCCAATGTAAAATAATAAATTGATATCTAAATGAATTTGTTTTATTTCATAAAACCTGATGAAACGATCATCTACATCAATAAATATAGCTATGGCGGACGTCAACAACGTTTTATGGGAAAAATAAAGAATGCCATCAAAGAGTGTTAGTTTAAATCCATTTATTCAATTCCATCGCATTTTTAATAAATTTAGAGCCTTTAACATTTATCACATGTGAACAATCTGGATAGAATCTTGCATGTTCTTGCCAGGGGTCATCATTCAAATCCCATTCGGCAATTTGTCCGCAGCATTTGTAGCACTTCACTAGATCCCCAACTTGGTCATCGTAGTGAAAACCTGCGCTGCACAAATCTTGAAGAAGGTGTTGTAAACATTTTGGCCATAGCTTAAACGTCTTTAATCTTCCATCAAATGTTTCAAGGTCTAGAGGTGTTGTAGCAGTATCAAAAGCTTCACGCTTTGATTGCGTTCCTTTATTCTCAGAAGAGGAATATGGTATATTACCAGTTTGCGATTCGCAGATTTTGTAACCACACTCATCAAAAGCTTCATTTGATGTTGCAGAAGAATAGAGCATATTGCTAGTTTTTGATGAAGAGTTTTTAAAACCGCACACATCCATGTTGTAGAGAGAGAGAGATGTTGACTGCTCAAGTACTTTGGATGGTGTGTATGTATAACTTGTAAGCTCACCCTTTATATGGCTATAAACTAGAACGTTTTGGTTAAATGGGGAATCAACAGTCAAAACAGAATACTCAGTTGAATCAGTTTTTATTCAAACCTATAGAGTTCAATAAATTAATACATTGTTCAGTAGCATAATGAATACGTGCACACGCACATGTGCCTACAACATCGATACCAGCCCCATTTAGTTCGCTTGATGCCCATGTACATGTGTTGAAGTGTAGTCCATTCGCAGTATCTTTGTAGTAAGCCCCCAAATTATCAATTTCCAGCCGGTAGATGCTGTCAATGAGTGCATCCACTCGTACCATGGCTTTATAAAATCCCATTGCACTAACATATCGTAGATACTCGTGGTAAGCGGGTAATGTAGCCAACTTTAAAAGTCCAGTGGTATCATACGTTGCAGGAGTATGAGTTGAGGATGCAGTTTCCAGGCTCGCAACTTCTGTTTCTGTGAAAACCACCACAACGTACGATGAAAATTACAGTTTGTATTAACTGCGTTATCAGCAGAAGTGAGAGAAATAAGATGAGTAGAGAACTGGATCCAGATGATTGGAGTGATATGAGAGTTGAATTAGTCGGTATACATCTGTTTAAATCTTCGTAGACACTAAAGTTTTTACCATGCAAGTTGACATGTTGCAGGAGATCTGCTGGAACACCTGTTTTCAGATGGCTAAACCCCTCAATTAAATCCTCAATAGGATGAGCGCTGCCCTCCATGCTTGTGTGTACTGATATATTTCATTGGTTGGCTTGATCATAAAAAGATACGTTGAAAGAGTGTAACTCATCTTGTGGAGGGGGGCTCACAGGGTTGACAACCAAACCGTTACCACCACTCACAGCTGTAAAATCCCTCATTTTATTCAAAACTGAGTTTATCTTTGGAACTAAATTCATCAAATTCGATGTCGCCTTTGCACTTAATGTAATAGTAGGAGCCTCGCAATGTAATAGACGATCTACCCAACTGGGGTAATAGCTTAAAATTAGATGTTGCTGCGGTGTTGTAGTCGCACACATGTAGGTTCCATGAAAAAATGTAGCATCCATTTTTCGATCTATCTGCTGCAGCTTGCCACTAAACAGTTCCCAGTCTTCAACACAGATGTAGAAAGGCGTACCGCGAGGTTTTCGTATCACAATCACTGTAGTAGTAAGGTCGGAAAGGCCAACTACCACCTGCAAGTTTTTCACACTGTCAATCACAAATGAGCTGGTAAGCATTAACGATTCCATGATGGCACACTGAAAGTTCCTCCTCGCTGTCTCATTATATATAATAATCAACAGTGTTCCCCCTCCCACATGCTTAAGGTTCTGACGTCATTTTCTTCTTAGGTTCAAAGTGTTTAGTTGCATATGACAATGTAATTAAATCTTGAGGTGAACTAGGCTCCCCTGTGGTAATGAGGTGGTAAGATCCAAAATTTAGAGTTCGTGCTCGATCATTTCTTATGAATGGTAGGGAGCCCTGTGTTACAGCGTCTGAAGCGTTTACCCCCGGTTTTAGATTAATCAATCGTTTTTCGTTGAAATCAACTACATTCGGCCTTGCTGTGATTATGTTCTTTTTTATAATTAATTCTTCTAATGCAACATCCAATTCTTTTGCAATTAGCTCTCTCACTAAGTCGTGCAAGTTGTTTGGCTCTGTTGAGCGAGGGGAAGATATGTTAGGTTGAGATCCAAATCTACTGATAGCTGCCATGTTAATGATCATCAAGTGATTATGTTCAACTCTTTTAATTCCTCAATTATGGAGAATATTTCAGGGTTATGGGATGTATTTCCAGCCTGTTTTGACGCAAACAGCAGCCGTAAACGATCGACTAATTCATTTGGGTCATCAAAGTAGACGTAACGTGGTCGTGCATTTACTGCCCGAATAAATCCCTTACCACCAATCTTTTTAGTTGCAAGTAAGTCCTTCAGTAGATACTTATACTTGTGGCCACTCACGTTGTATGGTCTCAATCTTGAATAACCCTGTCGAGCTACATCACTGTGTATAACCAAATCTCTGTAGTTTGCGCGATCAATGGCGGTGTATGTAGCAGGATCCGGTTCCTTTAGGAAAAGTAAATTGAGTAATCCTTCAGTTATTGGTTGTTTCACTTTGTCATCCAAGTAGATATAGTTGCGATCAAGATGTAGCTCTCGGTTCCCTAAACTGAGAGTACCGTTTGCATTTACTTTGGGCCCATATGTAGTATCCAAATTCAAGTCCTTCTTATCACCCGTTATTAGAGCGAGCAGGAAAGGTCTGGCAAATGAGTGAAATTGACGAAATTGCGTCTCAATTTCTCTTTCCCCCTCGGGGGTTTTACTAGCTTCCTTCAAAGCATTTTTAATTAGTGTATCCCTTCTTGGTGTACTTGTAACTGGTGGCGTTGATGGCATGTTTTGTTGAATGGAGGGATTAGAAAAGATAATTTGTGAACCATCCTCTTCAGTTTTAATATAATCACCCTCCGTTTGTGGTAAACTATCTTCGTCCATTTCTTTATTATTTGCTTCATTATCCACAATCGGTGGTTGAGGAGATATCTTCCGACGTTTAGTACGCTTACGCTTTATCAATAAGCGAGGGCGGGTGGTAATGGTTGGTGCAGGTGGATGGTTCGTGGGAGGAAGAGGGGGCGGGGGAGGGGGAGGAGGAGGAGCAACCTGTTTAAACAAGTCTTTCAATGGGTTCATTGACATATCCGTTTCAATTTTCCCCTGTTTTAAAAGTTTATATTTTTTCCTTACCGCCTGTTGCGCTTTTACAAGGCGGCTTGTGACATGCTTCGCTTCTTGCAATTTCATTTCAACTATCAGGTCAACCACTTTCAGGTAATATATATACATCGAATCCCATTCTGTAACGACCATCATTTATTCCTTTATCCATATCTACTAATAAAAAGTTATTTTCTAACCAACATTTTGAGCACATAGTTTTGAATTTTTCAAAATCCATATCCCCTTGTATATGATCGTCATATACATGACGTACATTTAATATATCCATTTTGAAAAGTACAATCATAGTGAGATTGATTCTAATCAAATTTTTAGGTACTAAAACATAACTATGTGTACAAAAAAATATGTCAAGTGCAAAATGCCGTGACATTGCAAAATATTCCCTCAAAATTTTGTAATCTGCCGTTATAATATCATCAAATATTACGATAGAATGCGGTTTTACGGCGTCAGGTCTCAAAAGTTCCACTTGACCATCGACCATCGATGCACCATACGTGTAAAAGCCGATTTCGGGTGATAAAGGTTCTAAAACTCTTCTCAAAAATTGATATTTCTCTTGGTTCAGCGTTCTTGAAAACAAATAAACGTTTTCAAATCTCAATCCGTTTGGATGTAATAACAAAGAAAGGATAGTGCATGACTTTCCAGAGCCTGACGGACCACAAATAAGTGCTCTTATAGGATTTTTCCCAAACAGTAATCCGTGAGGTGAATGTGATTGATCATCAATACCTGCATCAATTTTTTCCCTCTCAGCCTCGTCACTAACCTCGAGCTTTACACCCTGTTTTAGAAAGCGCATTATGCCAACTAACTTCATTACCTTTCTACATCTGCTTAAAATAGGGATTATGAAAAAAAAAAAAAAAAAAAAAAAGTTGTTTATTCATTTTAGATATATATTTGCGCTATAAGTATGTTACATTCCACGATGAACAATGCCTGCCAGAGGTGAGTACGTGACAATTGAATCCTGCAAAAGGAGACAGTATGCACTAGTGTTGGCTGGTATTTCTTCCTGAGTCTCAAAGTCGATGCGAATGTCCACTACATTGTTCCCAGTGCTTGATTCTATCTGATGGCTGCAATCAATCACAACAATTGG
Source organism: Leptopterna dolabrata (assembly GCA_954871275.1). Taxonomy (NCBI): domain Eukaryota; kingdom Metazoa; phylum Arthropoda; class Insecta; order Hemiptera; family Miridae; genus Leptopterna; species Leptopterna dolabrata. The sequence continues at coordinate 82,778,747 of OX940975.1, read as the reverse complement.
GGCGAGGTTTATGAATTCATCATACGTTAACATGGGTTCTGACCAATCCTTGGAGTAGTACGACCGTTGAAAATCAGCATACATTTGGTACAGAATGGGTACCCGTTTACAAGCGAAATCAAGGTTCATTCTGCTGTAGGGGAATACCTGGGAGCCAATATGAAGTCGAAAGTTTGTCACTTTACAATGATTGAAGAGTGTTAAATTTTTATCAACATTCTTCTGCGCATCAGTTTTTAAACCAAAAATCACGTATCGGGGTTTCTCCAAATCAGTACTAGTTTTCAAAGCCCACGAAAACTCCTTGTTCATAGGTAGGGTTGGATAGATAGCCAAGTTCCAACTTCGAAATCCTATAGTTATAGGTTCATCTTTTTCAAGTATTGAGAGTAACTGCAGTTTTTCACTATCAGAAGGTGTCACGTATGGGATATACCATACCATTTTTTTAATAGAAATGTCTGGTGGGCCGGTCGAAGGGGTGCCAGCTGCCACTGGCAGGCGTGGTATAATCATGTTAGCATCTGATGCTGATCTGTTGAGTATCAGCTCCATCCGAACATTTACCAGAACTTGGTGATAATCTTCAGCAAACCCCATCAGGGTGCTTAACGGTACACATGCCGAAAACGCCCCACTGCCCAAATCTACACATGGGTTTACCGCAGTAGCAGTAGATGGCATCATCCAACCAGCTTGATGAAGTCCACTGACAGTCGATTTGCTGAAACTTGCGTATGCCTTCATAGTAGACGTTATTCCTGGATAATTTGTCTTATCCATCAGTTCACCATTTACAATTAGTTTGATTTCATCAAAAGCGTGAGCGATCGCATTTGGAGTGAGGGTGTACCGGTCATATTTTGACAGTGAACCTTCTACATATAAGTAGCTTTTAGATGGTAGTACATATTCACCTGGTTGGGAAAATGGAATTATGATTTCATCTGATGCGTTGTATCTAGCTGATGCAAATGGCTCGTGAGGTCTATACTCCAGCTTGGTCAATCTTTCATCAAATTCTAGTTTCCTGTCTACATCCAACATCGTGGTGTTAAGAGTTATTGACGTTATATCCTAAAGCTTTCAGAAAGTAATAGTTGATCGGTGTCAGTCGCTTTACACTTCGGTTGAAGGTATTGATAGGACTGGTGCTACTATGAGTGGACAACCTCTTTATATTGCGGAGCTGCTGATGATGGTTGAAGATCAACATGCTGACGGGTAATAGTTTATATCGAATTATTACCTTCCTTTTATGGTGAGCGTCTTCTAAAGTGGAGTCGTATCGATATTAGCTCATCGCCGAAGTTGATTAGTTTGCCATCTTGATCAACAATTTTTACCGTGATTTCTTCAAGCTTATCACCAATTACTGAATGGTAGGTTATTGATTGTGGATTTTCTATCATTCTGTAACCGGGTGCTACATTTGGAGTGAACTGATAGATGACATGTGTTGGTGTTCCATTACGGATGTCACCTTGACAACAAGACACAGATACACCAATGTTTAGCACGTTGAACACATGTACAATACCCTCTGACCAATTCCATTTGTCGCTTGGTAAGTCATCTTCTGAGTTGAATCCCAATAGTTTTGAAAATGAATCTTCGTGATTAAAATCTATGCGTTTGCTACATTTTATACCACAGCGTTGCGTATTCAAGTTAACTTGCATCCCAAAATCTATATCCAGTTTTTTCAGTTCCATTTTCAAAAGCTGCCGTAGGTCTGCCAACTCATATGTACCTGTAGGAACTTTGAATATAACACCAGAATATAGTGCATGCTGCTTCCCTGATGGTAGTTCCATTCCATCAACATGTTTCTTTAACGTTGCAGACCACGTCCTTTTTAGTGATCTATCTGCTGCATAAGAGGTGGTGGATGAAGCGTGTAAAACTCTACCCTTATTGAACCCCAAAGGTATCAATACAGAGTCATCACTAGTGTTGAAGAGTGTTCGGTCTGTTTTAATTGTTGCATGGTGCTTCGTTATCGTAACTTGAATACCTGGGTGTGCTTTTTGAAATAGTATAGGAATTTCGACTGCATCGAAAAACTTCCCACTGCCGTCATGTACTGGTACACCATTATCATCGATCAAATATAAAGTGGAATTCACACCCTCAGTTAGATTTGGTATGGAGAAATAGGAGTCAAATGATATCAATCCAGCCTCCCAATCGCTTGATTCGAGTTGGATGGGAGGAAAAAAATCAGCACGCAACTCACTTTTTCCACGTTCAGTGAGTGTTATTGTAAAGGATGCCATTGATAAAGTGGTACTAACTTCAATAAGGCCACATCTTTTTATAATATTCAGAGATCACCCAAAGGTATAGGAAACATAAATGACCACAAATGACGCTTTCCTCCACATCATCTAGCATCTGGAATCTATTAGTGTTGTACAGAACAGTTCTATGTGAACCAAAATACACTTTCCACTCGATCGGTGGTTCTAAATTGCCGTAGCTATCAAAATAGTGGACCTTATTTCCGTCTAACCAATATGCTGTCCAATGAGTTCCATTCGAACTGTCATTAGTCGAAGCCATATTTATTATAGAACACTCAATTTGCTTAGGCTTAGTCCGTGGAACTTCGTTTCGCATACGTACTCCTATAAACCCTATAATGCTGGCACTTTTACACATGCGCTCCAAATCGATGTTAGTAAGGGGGCGATTTGGGAGCGCAATGGCTAGTTTTTTGATCCAATCTTCATCCGTAATCCCTTCCCCGTTTGTTTGTAGGGTCTGATATACAGCCCTCGACCTTTTCCAATGACATTGTCTCTTCTATACGGTCTGATGTAAAGTCCTTGCCCATTTTTTTTCCTGGCCTCATCTTCCATTCTCTTGTTGTGCCTTATTGTTTCATTCAAATCCTCCTGAGATCGTTTAGCGTCAATCACAGTTTTGGCCACGGCTGCACCTCCTCCTACAAGACTACCCACTGCAGAGAGAAATGGGAGGGCAGCCAACAATGCTGGTAGGAAACCACCATGAACACGTCGTGAACGTCTATTTTTTGCTAACTTCTTCGTCTTCTTTACATTTTTCTCTTTGTGATGGAATTTGAGGGCTGATCCCTTTGATGGTTTTCTGTGAGTTTTCAATTTCATCGCATTCATTACCAACCAAGAAGCGGTACGTTCAGAAAGAGGTAGTTGCTTATTTCGAGCCAAATTCCAAGCTCCCCACTCGAGTTTCTTGTCAGCGTCGTACCGTAGTTTATCGTCCTTTGTATTGTGATATGTACGATCGTGGTGATAGCAAAGGTTGTCTAAAGAAGAAACTCCTCGTTGTCCGAGATTGTGTCTCTCCTCAAAGCGTGTTCCAGGTCCACAAAATTGATACCCTCCAGGAAGATGTATTTCTATTGGGAGCGAGTCTATTAAGCGATTTATTATACCACGTCCTCCTTGTTTCACCTTCACCCTCATAATGCATGCTAAATAGGTAAACAAGTGTATTATATAAGTGCTGTTTCAAACTAGTTCACTTTTATCAATCCAGGAATTGTGGGTACCATCGAACCCCAACCATTTTACATACACTTTGTTCCCCCTCGTCTTTAATATTTTTTCCACTAGGTACACATCTCCAACAGTGGTTCTTTTGATTTCTTTGTCATAGAACTTTCCTTTCAACATTTTGTTACGATAATCTCTCAACGTGTAGGTAACTGGAAGAGTTGGTTCGACAGAATGGACAGTAAAGATCTCATTGGTCCAATTAGGTAAATATCCTTTATCAAACACTTTCTTGTATTTACTTATTCTAACCTTATCCCCCTCTTTGAATCTACGCTTAGAGTCATTTACATTGTAGTGTTGGCGATTTTTACGAATATTCCTCATCACCACTTCCTCATTAGTCGAATTGACCTCACTAGGCTTCATTCCAATAGTTCGATGCTTTCTGTTATTATACTCACGTAACAGAGATGGTAATATCCGCAGCCAGTTATAATTTCCAATTTCAGTAAATTTTTGATACATTAACGATTTTAGCGAACGATTGAATCGTTCAATTATAGTCCCTTTTTTCTCACTGTAGGTTGAGTAATGTTTTATACCATATCGTCTCATACACTCCTCAAACTCCCTGTTGTAAAACTCTTTCCCCAGATCTGTTTGTAAGTAACGCATAACATTTCTATTGAGAATTGGTTTGATTGCCTTAACAATAGTAGTCGCTTGTTTGTTTTTCAACGGAATCGCATAGGCATACTTAGTGAAACAGTTGATTACCGTCAAAATATACCTAAATCCTTCGTTAGCTCGAGCATATGGAATCATTTCAACAAGATCTGCTTGATACAAGTCATGAATTCCTTTTACCTCAACATATCTCGTTGGGAATTTTTTCCGCGCTGGTGCGTGAAGTTCTCGTGCAATGGCTTCTCTAATATTCATGACGTTGTACTATATTATAATTTTTGGTGGCTACACCTTCCATACGCTTAGAAGTTATGAAGGAATCGTATACTCACGAGTGCTCATATACCTAAAGGAGAATTCTGGCACAGGGGCTAATGAAGATAACCTGACATACCTGAGAAGCGGACGGTAACAGTAGTGATAACCTTTCTCGCGACTCATTCGGAACTACACAAAAATTAAATATCACGGCTTCGGGATTCGAACCTGTGATCTCCACAATTGTAACCTGGTCTTATAACCAATATACCAAATGTGCTTACTGACTGGTGAGTGAGATATTTGGTTGAGAAAAGAGAGAAAAAACACCTCTCACAGCATGACGTTGGAAAGTTCATTCACACTGCCCCCGAAACCGATATATACCTTCTGGCGCAGGGGTCACCCTGCAAGGCATGTGATACTAAACCCGCACGACACCGATCTTACATCCCTATTGTTTCAAGGTCAAAAATTAAATATCACGGCTTCGGGAGATATTTGGTTGAGAAAAGAGAGTAAAAACACCTCTCACAGCATGACGTTGGACAGGTCATTCACACTGTTCCGAAAGCGACAGAATCTATCTACTGACAAGGACTTTGCAGCGTTTTTCTGTACCTAAATGCTTGAACTCCCAACTACCACCACCTGAAGGTTAGAACTCCGGAACCTCTAATCTGGGTTGGTAGCTTCATTACGTATTTGCAAGCCCAATAAACCCATATGAAACGTCCACACGTAAAATTCCCATACGAAACGTCAACCCAATAAAGCGACAAATGAATAAAAGAGCCGAAGAGAACATCCGCCTTTCAAGAGACCACTTCTGTCGTTGGGAGACTCAGCTCTCGTGCAATAGACCTCTCGATTCTGTCTCCTTCGACACAGCAATCCAACACTTATCGACACTGAGTGGGTGAATGGGCGACCATTCAACGCGGACAGCCGTTCAACAGGCGTCCCCCGTGATAAATTTACAGCCTTCCTCCGAATTAAGGCCCCCGTTCCTTTCGGCCGACTTAGCGAGACGTGACGGGCTTCCCTAAAACCCAAAGAAAGGGAAGAAAAAACCAAAAAAAAACACAAAAAAATATCAAGTTCGAGGGAAAACAAACTTAAAAACTCAAAATCATCTTCTTTTCGTATCATCTCGGCCCCCTGATAATAAATCAATTCGTCGGATAAGCCTTGATCGAAAAAAACTTCGGAATCCGCTCGCAGACGACTACTCCCTATAAAATTAGGTGAATGCGATTTAAAAGGCTTCTCATTCAACCAGCGACTAATAAAGTCTTCGGATCCCTCGCGGAGTTAAAGTGGAAAGTAAGGTGAACATAGTAATTATTATGGTAATGCTACGAAAGCAAAATGGAATGGAACGAAAACTCGGTCGGAGTTGTTGGAAATTTGTCGTACTCCTTCAGCTCCAGGTGCTGAAAAATGTTCTTGCTTACCGAATCATGGATAAGCACAACGCGGTAATTTTTCTGACGTATTACATTCATGTTTTCTAATTTACAACACCTTGCCGACACTGACAGGTTTATTGCCAAACAAAAGGATGAGTTCGAAGATGTGCAATTTTCGAAAATTCTAAGAGGGTAAAATTTGAGTTTTCAAGGGGAAAAATCGGTAAAACGACTAAAATCGCGAACAATCACTGAATGTGGTATGGAAGGGTGAGTAAAGACAGAAAAATACCATTTCAGTTGGTTTTCAAACAGAGCAGGGGCCAAATTTGGAATTTTGGCGGACAAAAATTAGTGTTAAGGGTTAAAGTCAACATTAATTCACCTGACGTTGTCTGGAATGACAAAACAGAAAGAGGGACTATTTCGATGATGAAAACATTTTTCTCAAAAAACAGTGGGTGAAATCTCATCTTTTTGCACCATAGCATGAATATTTCTTTGAAAATTCGCCCTAGCCATACTGCATGACTGGAACTTTCTTATTTTGGTATATTATTTTCAATAATGAACCATTGGAATCGAGCATGAAAAAAAAAAGAAAGTCGAATCCCCCTCAAATTTTGATGGCTTCGTTTCAAGGTATGCAGAATCCAAAAATGCAATAAAAACATTTCTGTCTGTCCGCCGTACGCCGTACGCCGTGCTGGCCACTTTTCTTAGTTACCATGAAACAATATTGATGGAATTCGGGTTATAGGTTCCGTCCGGGGTCTAGTGTTGGTCCTCGAAGCTCGGCGTTACTGTCAGTCATCTCTAAGGGGTTCAAAATAGGGGTTGAAATTTTAAGAACGCCGTAGCTCGAAAACTTTCGATAGAAGGGTATGGGTTTTTTTAAGTTATTAAATTTCTCTTGAGCTAATCAATTTTTTGAGACCACCCGGAGCATTGTACGTCCAGCCGTTCATGTGCACCAAAAAGCTTCGACAACACGATCGTGAATCAAACGGTATAAATCCGGCCCGGATATTATCACTAGGGAGGACCTGATTATAATCACGGATGGCTGTATGTAGTCGAGTTGGTTGTTCTGTGATATTATTTCATTTGAGAAATGATGGCTCTTTTGGAGTTTGTTGGTAGCTAGTGAAACTTGAACAAGCGTTGAAGTATTGTTGATGGGTAAATTATTACACAATGGTAAATTATCACACAACGGTAAATTATTACACAACGGAAAATTAGTACACAACGGTAAATTATTACATAACGGTAAATTATTTTACAACGGTAAATTATTACACAACGGTGCATCAACCAAGAAGGGGCTGGATTTTGTTGATCGGTACTTTTGCGACTTGAACAAACGTTGAAGTATTGTTGATGGGTAAATTATTAAACAATGGTAAATTATTACATAACGGCAAATTATTACACAGCGTTAAAAATTACATAACGGTAAATTATAACAACGGTAAATTATTGCGCAACGGTGCATCAACCAAGAAGGGGCTGGATTTTGTTGATCTGTACTTTTGCGACTTGAACAAATGTTGAAGTATTGTTGATGGGTAAATTATTAAACAATGGTAAATTATATAAAGGAAAATTATTACACAGCGTTAAAAATTACATAACGGTAAATTATAACAAGTAAAACGGCTAAAATCGCGAACAATCACTGAATGTGGTATGGAAGGGTGAGTAAAGACAGAAAAATACCATTTCAGTTGGTTTTCAAACAGAGCAGGGGCCAAATTTGGAATTTTGGCGGACAAAAATTAGTGTTAAGGGTTAAAGTCAACATTAATTCACCTGACGTTGTCTGGAATGACAAAACAGAAAGAGGGACTATTTCGATGATGAAAACATTTTTCTCAAAAAACAGTGGGTGAAATCTCATCTTTTTGCACCATAGCACGAATATTTCTTTGAAAATTCGCCCTAGCCATACTGCATGACTGGAACTTTCTTATTTTGGTATATTATTTTCAATAATGAACCATTGGAATCGAGCATGAAAAAAAAAAGAAAGTCGAATCCCCCTCAAATTTTGATGGCTTACGTTTCAAGGTATGCAGAATCCAAAAATGCAATAAAAACATTTCTGTCTGTCCGCCGTACGCCGTACGCCGTGCTGGCCACTTTTCTTAGTTACCATGAAACAATATTGATGGAATTCGGGTTATAGGTTCCGTTCGGGGTCTAGTTGGTCCTCGAAGCTCGGCGTTACTGTCAGTCATCTCTAAGGGGTTCAAAATAGGGGTTGAAATTTTAAGAACGCCGTAGCTCGAAAACTTTCGATAGAAGGGTATGGGTTTTTTTAAGTTATTAAATTTCTCTTGAGCTAATCAATTTTTTGAGACCACCCGGAGCATTGTACGTCCAGCCGTTCATGTGCACCAAAAAGCTTCGACAACACGATCGTGAATCAAACGGTATAAATCCGGCCCGGATATTATCACTAGGGAGGACCTGATTATAATCACGGATGGCTGTATGTAGTCTAGTTGGTTTTTCTGTGATATTATTTCTTTTGAGAAATGATGGCTCTTTTGGAGTTTGTTGGTAGCTAGTGAAACTTGAACAAGCGTTGAAGTATTGTTGATGGGTAAATTATTACACAATGGTAAATTATCACACAACGGAAAATTATTACACAACGGAAAATTATTACACAACGGTAAATTATTACATAACGGTAAATTATTTTACAACGGTAAATTATTACACAACGGTGCATCAACCAAGAAGGGGCTGGATTTTGTTGATCGGTACTTTTGCGACTTGAACAAACGTTGAAGTATTGCTGATGGGTAAATTATTAAACAATGGTAAATTATTACATAACCGCAAATTTTTCACACAGCGTTAAAAATTACATAACGGTAAATTATAACAACGGTAAATTATTACGCAACGGTGCATCAACCAAGAAGGGGCTGGATTTTGTTGATCGGTACTTTTGCGACTTGAACAAACGTTGAAGTATTGTTGATGGGTAAATTATTAAACAATGGTAAATTATATAAAGGCAAATTATTACACAGCGTTAAAAATTACATAACGGTAAATTATAACAACGGTAAATTATTACGCAACGGTGCATCTACCAAGAAGGGGCTGGATTTTGTTGATCGGTACTTTTGCGACTTGAACAAACGTTGAAGTATTGTTGATGGGTAAATTATTAAACAATGGTAAATTATATAAAGGCAAATTATTACACAGCGTTAAAAATTACATAACGGTAAATTATTTAACAACGGTAAATTATAACTCAACGGTTCATCTACCAAGAAGGGGCTGGATTTTGTTGATCAGTATTATTGATGGGCAAGTTATTACACAACGGTCCATTATACTTGACAACGAAGGTAGGTACTGACCACAGAAAACAATGATCTACGCAGAAGGGGCATCTATTTCCCTCCACATGAACAATTTTCCTTCAGAACTACATTATTTGCGTTTCTTTTTGCCGTTTTAGTTAGGTACTGTTTGTCATCGACAGAATTATTTTAGCAACATTCAACTCGTGATTTAGATAGGTACCTAGTAGCGACTACTGGGTTAGGTACTGCCCTACGGAGAGTCTGCGACCTACATAATATGTATAGAATACTACACATCATATTACATAGACGGGTTATCTATACAGAGAGCTGTGATCTGTAACAGAAGGGTAATCTGTACAAAATAATGAACCGCTGTGCAGGGATTTGCAGCGTTTTTAAATTGTCTTGTGGGAGCGGTCTTGATAAAATTTAGATAGGAAATTGCTGAAACAATGCCGTGACAAGCCATGGAAGCTGTCTTGTGGAGAAGACATTCCCTGGATGCGGTATGTGACGCAGTTTCTTATCATTTACCTACCTGTTCGATAACCCAACATGATTGTAAATAATTAGGGGACACCGGAATTATTTGGCATAAGGGACACAGCCTTTATTTCTCACTACGGCGAGGCCAGAACGCTGTGGTCGCGATGGTATGCGGGGTTCATGGAGGTCCACCTTCCAACCTACTTTCAGTCTCATCAACTGCTTTGATCAAAGTGGGCGGCCAATTTTGTGTTTCTCAAACTGGTCAGTCAATTTTTTGGTTTATTATATCCAAAAATGAACCTTTGGAATCGAGCATTAAAAAAAAATTAACACCTCCCCCTCCCCCTCACCAACACTCTCTCAAAATTTGACAGTTTCCGTTTCAAGGTAGGTATGTAGAATCCGAAAATGGAATAAAAAAATTTCTGTCTGACCGCCTACGCCGTACTTAGCACTTTTCTTAGTTACCACGAACCAAAGTAATTAAATTTGGTTTGAAGGTCTCGTGTGGGGTCTAGTTGGTCCTCGAAGCTCGGCGTTCTGTCAGTCATCTCTAAGGGGTTCAAAATAGAGGCATTGTGCGACCAGCCGTTCGCTTGCACCGAAAAGCTTCGTTAACATGATCGTGAATGAAACGGTATAAATCCGGCTCAGATATCATTGCTAGGGAGCACCTATGGTTTATAATCAAGGATGGCTGTATGAAGTCGAGTTGGTTGTTTTGCGATATTAATCCATTTGAAAAATGATGGATCTATTGGATTTTGTTGATAGGTACTTTTGCAACTTGAACAAACGTTGAAGTATTATTGATGGGCAAATTATTACACACCGGTAAATTATTACACTACGTTTCATTATACTATCTACGTAAAAGGGGCACCTTCACAGTTAAATTATTACACTTATTATTTGCTTCATGTTTCATGAATAACTACAAATAATTAATGATTGAATTACTGAATCCCACGCATTTGTAGGAAACTTTAACGGGGCCGGCTCCAGTACTCGAATTAGGGCTTTCCTGGGGGGAGCTCGAGGGTACTGACCATAGAAAACAGTGATCTACGCAGAAGGGGAATCTATACAGGTAAATAATAAACCTTTGTGTAATAATTTGCAGCGTTGTTATTGCATTTTCGGAATCTGCATACCTTGAACCGTAAACCATCAAATTTTGAGGGGGATTTATTCACAATTGTTTTTTTCATAGTCGATTCCAAAGGTTCATTATTGAAAATAATAAACCAAAACCATCATAAATATCTATAGGATATGATTTCTGTACGTGAACAAGAGGCTTGTCCACATATTAGCATTGGCCATCCGTTTGAAACCTTTTTACAACAAAGAGTAAAGCGTTGGTTATTCCGGGGTAAAAACCTTCCATTGATTCGCGCTTTTATTGCCGATTACCCGCTTGCCAGCTTAGTACCGGCAGGAAGAGAGGGGAAAAAAGTAGACGAAATGGGCAGAGGTCCAAGATCGGAAGTGTCGAACCGTGAACTGCGGCCATTCGCATTTAAGTCCCATCGATAGCGTTGGATGATTCGACCGATGGTGGGGTGGGGGGGAAACCTGTTCTCTCCTGTGACTGGATTACGGGTGGCCGCAGGGGCGCGTTTTCATCAGAATCGCGCATCGGACTCAATTCATTTATTTTTCCCCGCCGGAAATCCGTCTGCAACTACTCGTTAGGCCGGGTCAGTGGAAACGTGAGTATTCAGAGTTAACGGCCATACTGCGACCATCAAAAGCTCAAAACGCGGATTAGTTGGAAAGTTTGTAACTAATACCTACTTTTATAAACGGGTTTTACGTAGGCAGGTACTTTTCTAAGAGAATTTAGTCCAATTCTCAGATCCATGAGCTGAATGATTGGACGTACGTCACAGCTAGGTACTTTGGCTGAATTTCCGTCTCAATAGATTTTGGTTTTTGGTTTTTTTCAATGATAAACCTTTGGAACCTTTGGATGAAAAAAAAAACGCTGCAAATCCCTGCACAACGGTTTATTATTTTGTAGAGAATACCCTTCTGTTACAGATCACAGCTCTCCGTATAGACAACATATGTACTGTTCTACACATATTATGTAGATCGCGGACCCTCCGTAGGTTAGTACCTAACCCTGTACTCGTTACTAGGTACCTACCTAAACCGTTGTGTAACAATTTACCTGTATAGGTTCCCCTTCTACGGAGATAGAATAATGAAACGTTGTGTAATAATTTGCCCATCAATAATACTTCAACGGTTGTTCAAGTTGCAAAAGTACCTATCAACAAAATCCAGCCCCTTCTTGGTAGATGAGCCGTTGTGTAATAATTTACCGTGGTGTAATATTTTACCGTGGTGTAATAATTTATCGTTGTGTAATAATTTACCGTTATGTAATAATTTGCCGGTGTGTAATAATTTGCCGTTGTGTAATTATTTACCCATCAATAGTACTTCAACGGTTGTTCAAGATTCAGAAGTACCTACCAACAAAATCCAATAGTCCATCACTTACTTGTCAAATGAAATAATATCACAGAACAAACAACTCGACTTCATACAGCCATTCTTGATTATAATCAGATGCTCTGTAGTTATGATATCCGGGCCGGAGTTATACCGTTTGATTCACGATCGTGTTGACGAAGCTTTTTAGTGCTCACGAACGGCTGGACGTAAGTTGCTCCGGGTGGTCTCAAAAAATTGTTTAGCTCAAGACATATTTAATAACCCAAAAAAAACCATACCCTTCTATCGGAAGTTTTCGAGCTACGGCGTTCTGAAAATTTCAACCCCTATTTTGAACCCCTTAGAGATGACTGACAGTAAAGTCGAGCTTCGAGGACCAACTAGACCCCGAACGGAACCTATAACCCGAATGTCATCAATTTTGTTTCATGGTAACTAAGAAAAGTGGCCCGTAAGCCGTACGGCGGACAGACAGAAATATTTTTATTGCAGTTTTGGATTCTACATACCTTGAAACGTAAACCATCAAATTTTAAGGGGGGTTCGACTTTTTTTTTCATGCTCGATTCCAATGGTTCATTATTGAAAATAATAAACCAAAAATACAATAAAAAAATTTCTGTCCGTCCGCTGTACGCTGTACTTCGCACTTTTCTTAGTTAACATGAACCATAATTATTTAAATTTGGTTTTTAGGTCTCGTTTGGGGTCTAGTTGGTCCTCGAAGCTCGGCGTTACTGTCATTCATCTCTAAGGGGTGAAAAATAGGGGTTGAAATTTTCAGAACGCCGTAGCTCGGTAACTTTCAATAGAAGGGTGATCTTGAATTAAAGTATTTTTTGAGACCACCCAGAGCGTTGTACAACCAGCCGTTTGCTTGCACCGAAAAGCTTCGTCAACACGATCGTGAATCAAACGGTATAAATCCGGCCCGGATATCATCACTAGGGTTCACCTGATTATAATCAAGGATGGCTGTGTGAAGTCGAGTTGGTTGTTCCGTGTTATTCCATTTGAAGGATGATGACTTTCGGATTTTTCTGATAGGTTCTTTTGTAACTTGAACAACGCCAAACAAACGTCTTTTTGTCTTCATGAATAACAACAAAAAACGCTGAAAATTATTACACAACGGTTTTATATTTACCTGTATATATGCCCCTACTGCGTAGATCACTGTTTTCTGTGGTCAATACCCCCCCCCCCCCCCCCAACAGCATGAAAGCCCTAAATCGAGTACTGGAGCCAGCCCCGGAATTAAAGTTTCCTACAAATGCGTGGGATTCAGTAATAGTCATTAATTATTTTGTAGTTATTCATGAAGCATAAGGCAATAATAAACCGTTGTGTAATAAAATACCCGTATAGGTGCCCCTTCTCCGTAGATAGCATAACGAACCGTTGTCCAATAATTTACCTTTGAGTAATAATTACCGTTGTGTAATAATTTGTCCATCAATAATACTTCAACGTTTGTGTCGTGAGTCCCTCCCGGGAACACTCCACTAGCAACCTTAAAGCTCTCACCAATATCCTTATGTAAAACTTACTTTCCGCTAATAAACATCTGAGTGGGGAGACAGGCAACAGAATCCAGGGGACACAACCTGGAGCCCCACTACCAACTCCCAACAGGGAGTTGGAGGGAGAGGCCTCCAAGTCCTATATAACCCTAGATCCTGGAGCTTTAGCTTCATTCGACACTTCCTCTAACCAGCTCTCTCTTCTCTCTCTCTTACCTTCTCCTCTCAGATGATCGGTGGATTACCGCCGCCTGAGAATTTACCTCCTACCTTTTCCTCTTGTCTAGATGATCGGTGGACTACCGCCGCCTAGACAAGCACCTCTCCTCACCTAGATGATCGGTGGATTACCGCCGCCTAGGTAAATTCCCTCACTCACCTCTATCTCCTCCCAAAGTCGTAGATGATCGGTGGACTACCGCCGCCTGCGACTTTTCTCCTTCACGCCACCGTGATGAAAATTCTAAATTCATCACAGTGGTGAACCCGACGTTCATCCAACCTTCTACTTTCTATCGTCTTACCACCTCATGTGTCGCCCCAGTCTAGTTCGGTGTCCCCAATTTTAAATTCAAATTTCAAACAGTCAGTGTAAATTCGCAATTCTTGGCCCAACCTCACCGCTAAACTCTCAACGCATCTCCGCTTCCGCCGATTGCGAATTTCAAAATTCAAAACTACCTCAATTTTTTGAATTTTAGTTACAGCCATGGACCCGAACTCACCGACGCCGCCGCTCCTCCGACCATCCCTGCTGCAGCCGCCGACCGCTGCGACAACTGACGCAACCGAAAATCCCTTCACCAGCCTCTCACCACCCGGCTCCTCCGCATCCGCCGCCGCCGCCGCCGCCGCCGCTGCCGCCGCCGCTGCAGCCGCCGCCGACATCACGACGGCCTCGGCGTCATTCCCGCTGTCGCTACCCCCCTTCTACACGCACGACCCCGCGCTGTGGTTCTTTCAAGTCGACGCTGCGTTTTCGGCCGCCAACATCCACAGCCAGCGAACCCGTTACTCCCGCATTATTTCGCTGCTTCCGTACGAGATCCTCCTACAGACGTCGGACATCTCGCCCGATGCCACGGCCGCATACGATGACCTCCGCACCCGCCTCGTCACGCTGTACCAACCGTCGAAGATCGCACGGATCGTAGCGCTCGCCCAACCACAGCACCTCGGCGATCTGAAGCCCTCCCACCTCTACCGCCGTCTGCGTCATCAGCTGCACGACGTGTTGACGGCCGACATCGCACGGACGTTCTGGCTGCGAGCCCTACCACACCCCATGCAAATGGCGCTCGCCAGCCACCTTGACGGCCCAGACGAACCGCTCCTGCGGCTCGCCGACACGGTCCATGATCTCACCGCAGCCGCCGGCGTCACGGAAGTTGGCGCACCCCGCATCCCCACCCCGCGGCGAGACCGGACACCGTCACGAGAGCGCCGCCGGCCCCCCTCCCTAAACCGGCGCCGCTCCCTCTCCCACGAGCGCCAGCCAGCCCCCTCCATCGACCGCCAACGCCAGCGCTCGCCCGGCCGCCGCGACACTTCCCCCCCTCACCAACGCAGGGGACGGTCCCCAGCAACAGCGGCCCCCTCCACCTCCGTGCGCCCCTCCCGGGCCGCCTACCTCCCAGCTGACCCCCCCCACCGATGTTTCTATCACGTTAACTTCGGTGGGGAGGCCCGCAAATGCCAGCCCCCCTGCTCCTTCACCTCCAAGCAGGGAAACGCGGCCGCCCGCCGGTAAACCCGGCGGGCCCCCCTCCTCGCCAACACGGGGGGGACCGTGACAAACCCCTCCCCGCCCGCATTCACACCACCACGACCAAACCTCGTTACCCCTCCTACGCCGCCGCCACGGCTGCCAACCTCCCGGCCGCGCCTGCCAGCGCCGCCAAGACCCTCACCCCACCATCAACCGTTCCCCCACCTCGGAACGGCCCCTCCACGCCCGCCTCCAGGGCAGCCACCCCTCCGGCCGCCACTCACGCCGCCGCTCCCGTTCCCCCACCCCGGAACGGCCCCTCCACGCCCGCCTCCAGGGCAGCCACCCTTCCGGCCGCCACTCGCGCCGCCGCTACCGTTCCCCCCACCACGGAACGGCCCCTCCTCACCGGCCTCCAGGGAAAAACCCCCTCCGGCCGCCACTCACGTTCCCCCACCCCGGAACAAACCCTCCACGCCCGCCTCCAGGGCAACTCCCCCTCCGGCCGCCACTCACGCCGCCGCTACCGTTCCCCCTCTCCGGAACGGAACCGCCCCGCCTGCTATCAAGAGGACCAGCCCCCCAGCCGACGCCACCGTTCCCCCTCTCCGGAACGGCAAGAAACCGCCCCGCGTCTCCTTCGCAGGGGACCAACCACCACCAACGCATCCACCCACCGCCGCTGCCATTCTACCGCACTCCACCCCAGCTCACCAGCGCCTTTTTCTAAAATGCGCCAAGACGAATGTCCCTTTCCTCGTCGACACAGGGGCGGCGCTCTCCATTTTCCCTAACAATATTCTCCGGCGACAGGCGCGTTGTTACCGGCAACTCCTCTACGCCGCCAACGGTACCACCATCCCCTCGTACGGGACGTACCGCTCGTCCATCCACCTGAGCGGGCTCGCGTACGAGTGGGTATTCACCGTGGCGGACGTGGAGAAGGCAATCCTGGGGGCCGACTTCCTCGCTTATTTCGGCCTCCAGGTTGACGTCCGTAACGCGCGCCTGCTCGACCCCTCCACCCAGAAGCCGATCCCCGGATTCATACACGCCGTCGATCGCCCCCCAACCCAATTTGAAACACTCCTCCACCAATATAAACCCCAGCGCCGCCCCTCCGCACATATCGCCCAAACACAACCCTACATCGAGACCTCCGGACCCCCAATCTCAGCAAAAGCCCGCCGCCTCCACCCACTCCAACTGTCACAAGCCCGGCGGCATTTTGATAAATTGATAGCGGATGGTATTATCCGCCCCTCCAAATCCCCGTGGGCTTCACCGTTACACATCGTACAGAAGCCCAACGGGGATATCCGCCCCTGCGGCGATTACCCCCGCCTGAACGCTAAGACCACTCCGGACCTCTACAACGTCCCCCATCTCCGAGACTTCTCTTCACACCTCCACAACACGACCATATTTTCAACCCTAGACATCTCCAGAGCCTTCCACCACATTCATATATACCCTCCCGACGTACCCAAAACCGCCATCATAACACCTTTCGGCCTTTTTGAATACATAAAAATGGGCTTCGGCCTCCGGAACGCTGCCCAGACGTGGCAGCGTTATATGGATAATATTCTGCGGGGACTACCTTTCGTGTTCTGTTTCCTGGACGACGTATTGATCGCCTCCCGGGACCCGAAAGAACATCTAACACACCTCAAACAAGTCCTCGACATCTTCGCCGCCGAGGGCCTCACCATCAACTCTCAAAAATGCGTTCTCGCCCAGCCCTCTGTCCGCTGCCTCGGCCATCAAGTCTCGTCCGACGGGATCAAGCCTCTCCCGGACAAAGTGCACGCCCTCACCGACTTCCCACAACCAGCCAAAAAAAACGATAACCGCCCCATTTCCTGGACCCCCGCCCTCACAACCGCCTTTCAAAATTGCAAAAAGGACCTAGTAGACGCCGCTCTATTGGCCCATCCCGATCCCCATGCTCCTCTCTCCATCACCACCGATGCGTCTGACTGGGCCATCGGGGCAGTACTCCACCAACACACCGGCGCCACCCCCCAACCCCTCGGTTTCTTCTCAAAAACTCTGTCCCCAACGCAAAAAAATTACTCCACCTTTGACAGAGAACTCCTCGCCATCCACGAAGCCATCAAACACTTCCGTGACTTCGTGGAGGGCAGGCAGTTCTCTGTCATCACTGATCATAAGCCCCTCACACATGCACTCCTCCAAAACCGTAAATCCGCCTCCCCCCGTCGCCTCCGGCAACTCGAATTTATCGGACAATTTACGTCCGATATTCGTTATTTGCCGGGGGCCGACAACTGCGTAGCAGACGCCCTCTCCCGCCCCACACCCGCGCCGGTGGCGGAGTTACTGCCTTTCCCTTCCCCACAAACCCTCAAAACTCACCAAACTCCATCTTCCGACCCCGCACTCTCCAACCTCATCTCCGCTTCCAAATTGGAACAACTGCCCCCCCTCGATCTCTGGTGCGACGTAACGGCCGATTCACCGCGCCCTTACGTCCCGCCGGAGCTGAGGCGGCAGTTGTTCCTCCATTACCACTCCCTCCATCATCCCGGCATTCGGGCGAGCCGGGATCTGATCAAGACGCGGTACTTCTGGCCCCACATGAACACAGATATCCGTACCTGGGTTCTGGGGTGCCAGAAGTGCCAGATATTTAAGGTCTCGGCTCACCCCCATGTACCTCCTCAACCCATTCCCGACTCCCTCCCGTGGGAACATGTCCACCTGGATCTGGTCGGCCCTCTTCCCCCCTCCGAGGGGAAGAGGTACTGCCTCACCATGATCGACCGTGCGACCAATTGGGTTGAGTGTATCCCACTCGCCCACATTACCGCGGACGCCGTCGCCACGGCCTTCCTCAATCAATGGATCAGCCGCTACGGCTGTCCGCGGACACTCACGGTCGATCAGGGGAGGCAGTTTGAATCAGCCCACTTTGCCGACCTGCTCCGTTCCCTCGGGATTCAAAAAATCCGCACCACTCCTTATCACCCCCAATCCAACGGGAAAATAGAGCGGTGGCACTCGGTCCTCAAGCAAGCCATCTCCACATCAGCCACATCTCCCTCATGGACCAAAACCCTCCCCTACGTATTACTTAGCCTCCGCACTTCCGCCCGTCCTTCAGACAACACAAGTCCCGCACAACACGCTTTCCGAGACCCTATCCGTTTACCGGCCGACATTTTCCCTCCACACAACACCCCGTCCATTAACAGGGAACCGCTACACACCTCAACACCGACAAACGACACCACTTACCCCAAACGCTTTTACACTTCCACGCACATGTACTTGAAAGAGCCCGGCATGCATAAAACCTTTCAGCCCCTTTATGCCGGGCTCTTTCAAGTCATCCGCACAACACCGACCACCGCGACCCTGCTAATGGACGGGAAACCCCACACCGTACCTTTCACCCGCTGCAAACCCGCCCCTGTTCTCCCTCAACCAACATCAGCCATCAGTCTCCCGCCGTCTGTTAGCCATGCACCATCTCTCTCAACCTCAACAGTCTCCCCCGTCGCCGTTTCCGGATTTCGATTCGGATCCGGAAATGGCGGCCATACTCCGGGACGTTTTCGTCCCGGACCCGCTCTCCCCCCTACCCCCTTCGCCCGGGCCGACATCACCGCTTATATTTGTTCCGCCACGGATCTCCGGGTTACCTCCCCGGCCCCGGCGGTGGAAGTACCCCCAGTGGCGCATACTGCGCGAATTTCGCGCAGCGCAAGCCACCGGGGTACACCCTCCTTACATCCCCGTCGACCCTCTCATGTCCTCAATCCTACACGAGTTCCGCCTCGCGGAACTCATGCCCCCCCTACCCCCCGTCCAAATCAAAACCCCTCCTATCACTTCCGCACAACCGCCCCCCGATCTTCAGCCCCAAATTTCAGCCCAATTTTCTATTTTCGACCCCCCAAATCCAAATTCTCCCCCTCAAACACCCCAACCCACCAAACCCACAACACCCCCTTCCCCCCCACCACCGCCGGGGATATCCATAATAGATTCCGCCGGGACAAAACGGCCCGGGCGGCGAAACAGACGGAGGGAGCGTCCCCGCATTCCCCGCGTCCCGGCGGCCAAGTCCTCCGCCCCGCTCTGAGCAATCACGGCGGGGCCTTGAGATTTCGGGACAGTGCTTGTGTTTTATTAACCCACACGCACTGTACCGAACCTCACAGCCCTGCCGTGGCCGCCTCACCGCAGCGGGCACCACCCAAACCCACTCACACACTTCGATCACACACTTCACCCCACCCACACACTCACTACAATTCACCACACACTATCCACACCCAGGGAACGGCGGATTTCAACACCCCGCTCCAATCTGTCAACTCCACCCAAATTTGTAAATACCGACCTTGTAAATACCAATCTTGTAAATACCAACCTTGTAAATACCAACATTGTATATAACAACCCTGTACATATTAGTCTACTATCTCACCATCATCATTGTACTCATGATCTTATAACAACCCTGTACATATTAGTCTACTATCTCACCATCATCATTGTAATCATGTCAACTCACTTCATTGTCAATATCATGCACCTACACCTATACTTATCTTACTTCTTACTTGTACTATCTTACTTCTTACTTCTTACTACTTACTATGTTACTCCTATGTCACTTACCTCTTACTAACTAACTATGCTCCCTATATGTCAATCCTAGAATTAAGTCACGACCTGTCACGTTTCTGCCTTCAGCACACCAATTGTTTGCATCAGCCTTCAGCTTCTGTCACCTTGCGCCTTCAGCTCCCCTTTTGTTTTCCGCAGCCCTCAGCCCCTGTCACCTTGCGCCTTCAGCTTTCCCAAACATTGGTTCGAACTGGGGGGACCTCTGTCGTGAGTCCCTCCCGGGAACACTCCACTAGCAACCTTAAAGCTCTCACCAATATCCTTATGTAAAACTTACTTTCCGCTAATAAACATCTGAGTGGGGAGACAGGCAACAGAATCCAGGGGACACAACCTGGAGCCCCACTACCAACTCCCAACAGGGAGTTGGAGGGAGAGGCCTCCAAGTCCTATATAACCCTGGATCCTGGAGCTTTAGCTTCATTCGACACTTCCTCTAACCAGCTCTCTCTTCTCTCTCTCTTACCTTCCTCCTCTCAGATGATCGGTGGATTACCGCCGCCTGAGAATTTACCTCCTACCTTTTCCTCTTGTCTAGATGATCGGTGGACTACCGCCGCCTAGACAAGCACCTCTCCTCACCTAGATGATCGGTGGATTACCGCCGCCTAGGTAAATTCCCTCACTCACCTCTATCTCCTCCCAAAGTCGTAGATGATCGGTGGACTACCGCCGCCTGCGACTTTTCTCCTTCACGCCACCGTGATGAAAATTCTAAATTCATCACAGTTTGTTCAAGTTTCACTACCTAAACTACCTATCAACAGACTCCAAAACACAGAACAACCAACTCGACTTCACACTCCGTGAATATAATCAGGTGCTCCTTAACAATGATTATCTCGGGCCAATTCCCGATTGTTGCCGCGTCCCTAGCAATGATATTTAGGCTGAATGAACATAATTTCATTCACCCTCTGTTGAAAAAGCCTGTCAGTGCAAACTTCTGGGCCTTACTGTGAACGAACGGCTGGACGTACAATGCTCCGGGTGGTCTTAAAAAACTCCCAAGTTCGAGAGCTATACTTAAACCCTTGAAAAAATTCAAGGTAACGGCGTCGTGGAAATTTCAACCCCTATTTTTCACACCGTAAGGATGACTGACATCAATGCCGAGCTTCGAGGACCAACTAGACCCAAAATGGGACCTATAAACCGAATGTCGTCAATTTTGGTTCATGGTAACTAAGAAAAGTGCGAAGTGCTGCGCACGGCGGACGTACAGAAATTTTGTTATTGCATTTTTGGATTGTACATACCGTGAAACGAAAACCATCAAATTTTGAGGGGGGGGGTTTTAAAAAAAGTTTTCATGCTCGATTCCAAAGGTTCATTAGGTATTGAAAATAATAAACTAAAAATCATAAGTAATTATTTAAAACCTGTTTTAATCCCGCACAGTTTTATGAAACTGTAATTCCCGAGCGGTTCCGGTACTCGATTTTGGGCTTTCCTGGGGGGAGCTCGGGGATCGGTATTGGCCACAGAAAACAGTGAACTACGCAGAAGGGGCATCTATACAAGTAAATAATAAACCGTTGTGTAATGATTTGCAGCGTTTTCACTAATTTCTACTGCCAATGTTACGGTCTGTTCTTGAACTACAACTAGGTACAGGAACAAGGCAGATAACGAAATAACAGTTGTTACAATAGCGTTCCGTAATCCGACATTCCGTATTCAGACATGTTCCCTCACCTCGTTTGGTGGAGTAAAATGCAACACGGCGATGAAAAACCAGTAAACGAATTACATGGCCACGGCCCTCACCGGATAATTCAACTACCTTTTTTAGTATATTTTTTCTCTCAGAAAAAGGTTTTGATAAAGGATAGGACACAGAGAAACCTCCAAGGAAAGGGGTAAGTCGAGGAGCGGCGGCTGGAATAATGTTTCAGGCGATATTTGCTATCGAGGCTACTGGGCTGGGAAATTGAGTTATTGGTTTGTCCCTTGTCTCTGGTGCTTCCTGTTTCGTTCTGTTTCGAGCCCTAACGTGATTCAGGCTGTCGTCTTTGTGGCTTGGTCTTTCCGACGTACCTTTTGTCTCAGAGGCCTCTCACGGGTTGATGTATTTCAAAACAAAGGCCCTCGCGGTACCCAGGTGAGAGTGTTTGTTTCCTCCGTTCATACCGAGAGGTAGAGAATAACAGGAATATTGCCATCTTTGGACATGAGCAGGTATAGGTTTTTTCTGTGTATTGGTAAGAGAGAAAATTAAAAACCCTCTCACCGAGTCCAGTAGTACCATAACTCTAATTTTGTTGTTGCGAGATAGATGGGAAAATTCTTGTTTATATTTCTACCAGGGGCGTTGCTTCCAAAAGTCAACTTGGGCCACTGCCCCGGCACCCAAAAACACTAGAGTAAAAAAGACCAACCATTGTTCAGTTGCCATTTGAATTTCCCTCCACACACTGTACCTACTCAGTATTTTGGACAAGTTCAGCAGCCACACGCCAGAGTTCTCTGGCTATGGATATTCAGTATTCTAGTAGAGCATCCATGGTGGCTCCATAGACCAAGCATGTTATCGGAATAAAGCGCCAGTAATCGATGTCCTGCAATCGAAACCTAGGCTCCTGAAACTGGAAGGTGGGTCCTGGGACCTAATGTCCCCATGGCAACCGAGAAAAGTGGCCCATCCGCGCATGCTCAGTCGTGTAAAAATGTTGTTCGCCACGCCTACTTTGGGCTCCGGTCCCATAATTTGATTTCAACCCCAAAATCGTTCATTCACCATCGATCCGATCCCTTCAATTCAATTTGTCATCTCGATACGAGATGCTTCTTCTTCTGATTTGTTTTTTGTTGTCTCTGAATCACATGTCCGACATCGGCTTATGTCCTACATCTACAGATTACAACTAAAATGAGAATTTCACTCCGCTGAATCACATTCGCTTTCTGTCGGTCAGTTTTCTTTTTCTTTTTTTTGCGTAAAATTTTGCGCGTTTTGCGTTCGGTCCGGTTCCGATGACAGATTTTTATCTGTGGTACCTACGTGCGTTTTGTCCTGTTTACTGTTTGTGGACTGATCGGCGTCAACACACAAATAAAGACTATCTACATCAATAGCTTCTCCATTCAAGTAGTTCCCGGCGGAGGTGTCATTGTTTTGTTGTATTTTAGTTTACTATAGTTTTATAACACATGAATTCGTTGGCTAATTTGCAGTAGAAATTGCCGACGTTTTAGTACGACGATAGAGTGTTGATTACAAGAGATGAGCTTTGCTAAATAAGGGAAGGGTGTTGTTGCCTTGGGGTATTTTGTAGACATAATTATCTGTTGGTTTTGTGTTTTGGTCTGGTGCCCCACCGGTTTCAGACCCCACGCACCCCTACTGATTTCTGCTACGGTTTTCCTCGTGGTTCCACCAAAACCCACTTCAAACCGTGTTGTTCGGTAGAATTTTATTGGGAATATTGAAATACTGAGTTTTTTCCAAAACCTAAAAACAGCAACTGATGATTCATATGCCTATGAATATATAGGTGTGAATTCTTGGCTTTGGGGACTCTTTGAGGTGCAGTCAGCACAAGCCCCCATAACCAAGCTTGCAACTATACGCCGAAGACATAGGTATCCAGCTTATTTACAACAATGAATCTTTGGAATGAAGCTTGAAAAAAAATATAACCCTCAAAATTCATGGTTCCCGTTTCAAGGTACGTAGAATCCGAAAATTGAATAAAAAACGCATTATGTCAACAGGCATTCACGTTTAGCACTCCCAGGATTATAAATTATCGGTGCTTATTCTAAGTGTGAGATTTCGAGTGGATGTCTTTATAAAATGCTGCAAATTATTACACAAAGGTCTATTATTTACTTGTATATACCTTTATGCCCCTTCCGAATAGGTCGCTGTTTTCTGTGGTCCATACCTACCCTCCAGCTCCCTCCAGGAAAGCCCTAAGTCGAGTACTGGAGCCAGCCGGTCAATTTAGTTTAGAGTTTCTTTAATGTGCCAGCCGGTCAATTTAGTTTAGAGTTTCTTTAATGTGCCAGCCAGTCAATTTAGTTTAGAGTTTGTTTAATGTGCCAGCCGGTCAATTTAGTTTAGAGTTTGTTTAATGTGCCAGCCGGTCAATTTAGTTTAGAGTTTAGTTTAGAGTTTCATTAATGTGCGGTGATAGATTCAAGAATTCAAACTTTAATTATTTGTTGTTATTCATGAAGCATAAGGTAAATAATAAACCGTCGTGTAATAAGCTTTTGTGTTATAATTTACCTCTATAAAATGCCCTATACATTGTCGACAATACCGTTAATATTTTACTTTCGGAGCCAAATCGGAATACTTCATAAATATAAGCAGAATCGACAAAAATTGAAAATGTTGGTAAAGTTACACAATGTAAATTAAAATAAATTTAAAAAACCGTTCGGGGCCAAGGATTGTTTAACGTTTTGGATACGGAAAAAGCTCGTAGTTTAATTAGGTTCGGTACTTGGAAAATTCACGCCCGAGCTCATGCTACCTACATGATTGGACATTGTTCTTACGTTGGGACCCATCATAGTGATTAGGTACCTACTTTGTAGTTTTTTGAAGATTGACCACATTATAAATAGTAAGGTTCAGTGATATTATGGTGATATTATTATATTTTTGTTGAATGAATTTAATCCGGAGCAGGAGCCCCAAGGCAAGTAGAAAACTTTTATAACTATTGAAGGGGATCAACTTGCAAGATGCTTCCGCGAAAATCTAATTAGCTATTGAATTTTCAGAATGTCTTATTTTCGGAGAGTTCTGGTTGTATCACATTACACCTGTCTTCCAACTTGGAATTTTAATAACGTAACTAAACCTCTCCCCCTTCAAGAAAAGAAAACTTCGCCAGGACATTCTCAAAGATGGAGTTTAAGATGATAAACTCCTGGAATCTCAACATCGTTAAGTCTGCCCCTTTCTGTGCAACGTAGGGGTAAAACTCTCTTTTCAAGGGGAGGCGGTATCTTGAAGGTTGATTAAAGACCCTTTGCATGGCGGGCGTTTTCCCTGGGTTTAAGCGACATCGGAGTAAAGTCCCCGACGACCACAAAAACGACGAACTGATCGACTAGAGGGGGTATTTTAATTATACCCTCCTCACCACTCCCACTCTTACTCTTACTACAACCCCCTTCTTCTCCCTTCGCTCACACTGAGCTGCTACACCCAACCAACTTTTTGCCTTTACTTCCTGGAGTATTAATCTTCGTGTGATACATCAAAGCCAAACAGTTCACAAGCTCTAGAATTTTTTTAATAACGCTACCCCCCTTTTCCCGTCACTCGTCATCTTCCCCTTTTCGTTATACTTTAATACCCTCTGCCTTCTTTATCTTCTCTCGACAAATTATAATAAAAATCCTTTTTATTCCCATCTGTGAAGCCAAATAATTTAGACAAAGGAATAAAATGTAAATGAGAAATATTCCTCTTCATTAGGTGTGAACCTTTAGGTGATTTTTCTATTCTTCAAGTTAATCAATATTCTCTGAAAGAATAGATTGAATATTTTCTTCTCGTTCCTTGATGCGAGCGTTCAGATCACAGTCATATCTTCTACAAGAAGTGATCTGCTGCTCTCCCAACTAACTGCCGAACGAATTCAGTAAGCCTTTACTCTCGCCTTTCTGTTTGCCTGCCAGTACCGCAATAACGTCCCTCCGAATGGGTCCATGACCTTAAAATGGTGTATTATGCTCGTGTATATAGCATTTTAACTTATGCTATCATTGTCTAGGAAGGTACTTATGCGTCTAACTTTAATAGTATAAACATAGCAATGAATACAGTTTTGAGAATCGCAACATATCCCATGAACGTACTTAAACTAGTTACCTGTACTAACATCTTCGGTATTCTCACTCCCAGAATGGCTTGTATTCACAGAACTGTTTTATATGTGCAAAAACACCTGCATTTATTTACTAAGCTAGCGGTGATTAGACCGACACGAACAAATGCCAACTATGTCCTCCAGATACCACAGGCACATAATGATTTCTACACTCGACAGTTTCCTATTAGGTATAAAATTTGATTAGAGAAGCCGAGAATAGTAATAAATTAATACAATTATTCTCAATGTTTCCATGGCCAGCTCCAGCTCTATTTGAACACCAAGACTCCAACACCAAGACTTCAACATCAACAGGAAATTTTAAAAAACCAGTTCTAGAATATTTTGAGCTTGAAAATAACGAAAGTACCTACTGTTATTAAAAAAAGTTTAAATTATGATAAAAACACAAATCAGCCTTCGTAGCTATCTTTTTTTTTACATTTGTATTGAATAGTATTGAATATAAACGAATTTTATTAACTAACTAATTAGGAATAACCTGTCTTTACTGGTTATAAATACTGTTAGTATACTGTTAGTTCTTGATCAATGTAACTCATTCTCCAAACACTTACGGTGTGCTTTGTCAATGAAACTCCTTATAAATAAATACGCAGTAATAAATAACAGTAGAAGAGACGAGCCTGGACGGGTCACTGACCTTAGGCTCATAAACCAACATAAGGTTAGAACTTGTATTATGTAAATGTAGACTCTCTAAAAATCATTATATTTGTTGTATGAAGTTTTTGTTGAATCAAAAAAGTGAATTGAATTGACGTCATCTAAACGCTAAACCATCCTGAAATCACTGTACTATTTTTCCGCTGTTTAGTGATCATAATGGGAATTTTCAAATCGTCCAATTTGAAAATTTGACGAGTTGTACAGTTTCAAATTGTGAAATTTTTAAAGTTGACTATTTGAATAATTTTCCAATTTTCAAATCCTTCACATTTTTGAATTTTTTAAAATTTCAAATTTTTCTAACATTTAAAATTTTCAAATCAAGATTAGCTCAATTATTCTACACAAATTGTACAATAATGTTAGAAATTACAAATTCTCTCCATTTTATTAATGTACACAAACTTGAATTGAACTTGCAAATGTTGAATTGAAATATTTCAAGCAGGTAGCGATTCGAAACAACTCCTGGCCGTTGCTGGAATCTTGTCTGCTATAGGATTGACGTTAACTATGAACTCGCTCTGCGCTTTGTTCTTCCTGTATACGAAAGACTCCTCATCAGTTCTGGTCAAATTCATCGTCCAGATATCTTTATCGATGACTTTCTGTTCAGACGACGGGTCTTTGAGATCTTTCTCGATCCCTTTCAGTTCATTCAGCAGTGGTAAGATGAACGAGCTCAAGGCCTTGCTCACGTCGTCGTTGACGTTGCTTGAATTGACGCAGCTGGCGATATTCTTCAAAATGTCACTCGTACACTTGTCCCCGAGCTTGTCCATGCATTCTTCTGATGCTTGGTTGATACCTTCGTATATAAAACTGGCCACCAGGGACGTCCAGAAGTCGCCAACCTGTCCGATTTCGGCCCTTTGGTCCTCGACGGTCTGAAGCGTGTTCGAAATCACTGTCTGCTTACCATCACCCTGAAAATCGTTTTTATTTTAATTTACAAGAAAAACTTTGCAAAACGGTCCATAGTATCAATTTTTATTAAACTAGGTAATCAAGAATATGTAATAAAAAATGGGTAATCAAGAATATGTACTTCCGTATGTTCCTAAGAATATGTAATCAAGAATAGGTAATCAAGAATATGTAATCAATAATAGGTAATCAAAAATATGTAATCCATTATAGGTAATCAAGAATAGGTAGTCAAGAATATTTAATCAAGAATATGTAATCAAGAATAGGTAACCAAGAATAGGTAATCAAGAATAGGTAATCAAGAATATCTAAGGAAGAATGTCTAAACCGCTTGACCGATTTTTAATGAACGTCTCTCAACGTGATCAGCGAGATCCTGAGACGGACGTAGGCTATGGGAAAATCGCCCGAAACGTCCTCATTTGACGTGAACAGGGGCTTCGCGACCTAATTGTTTGGTTTCTACGAATCACGGAGTAAAATTATTTGTTGCGTGGTTGCGGAAATGTTTTTGAAACATTCCCAGGCGTAGCCGGGTACAAAAATGCTAGTGGTATATAAAAATGTATTGAGTAAAATCCTTGAATTGCCTATAATTGCAATCCGTACAAGAATTGGGGGTCAAACCGATCGTTCAACTTGAATTGTGGGTATGTATGGTGTCGTGGTTCCTATCAAACCTCTTCGGGTTATACAACTCCTATATGTTATAAGATTTTACCAAATAAACAGAGAGAACGATGGGTCGGATGACGCCAGGGAGAAAGGGGCCCTTCCATCAACCGCCACTGCTTCAACGGTCGTAACGGCCGATTGTTGACGGGGGACGGATGGAAAAGTCCCTATATATTCAGCCCTAGCCCAGCTCGTCATTCGACCGATCTCGCTCTTAACCTCACTTCTCTCTCTTGCCTGACTTACTCTCTCCCTCTCCGTGTACCTGCTGTGGTGAAAACCGCGGGGTACACCGTCCTGGTATCTGCTGTGGTCAAAACCGCGGGATAACTCCTTTTCCCCTAGCGCCTGCTGTGGTGAAAACCGCGGGGTATTAGCCCCCTTCTTCGCAGTGTTTGCTGTGGTGAAAACCGTGGGACGCTTTCTTCTCCATTAGTACCTGCTGTGGTGAAAACCGCGGGGAGCTAACATCCTATCCAAACTAACGCCTGCTGTGGTGAAAACCGCGGGGAGTTAGTAAAAAGACTCCTACGGAGCACATCCTTCCTTCATATCTTCGTCCAACCAATCACCTCACTCCTTTTCTCTCCTCAACCTCAACCCCACCCCTACCAACCCAATCGGTGTCACAAAATATGGCAAAAAGGACCTCAAACTTGATGAACATTGAGTTTTGGGATTTTCTGAGATGTGGTTTCCTGCGGAATACGCTGGTTTTGACGGTATCTATTGCTTTGTTATTTACTTTATTTTATTTTATTGACTGACGCGGGCAAGGCCCAAATTACAAGGTATAAAAAGAGAAGAAGATTAAAAAATTATAAAGCGAATTGACAATAAAACTTGAGTACAGAAAAACTTGATCACAGAAAAACATATAAACTGAATGAAAACAATGATGATGTAAGTAACTGAAGTAACTTAAGGAAAAGACATATTTAAAATAATTTATAAACTACAGGCATGCCTCAATACGATTTATAGACCAGTTGAAAAAAGCCAGCTCTGGATTTATACAGAAGCGGGGATTATGCAACTATCACCTCGCCTCCTTACTGCCTTTTAATTTTTCTCCTTTATCTATATCCACCGAAGCCCTCCACGTATTCATGGCACTACCAAAAACAATAATAATTGTTTCCCTTCAAAATCCCAATTTGGCTGTAATTCTGCGTGTCCGGACGTCAAGGGGATAATTCCCCGAGTCTGTCCCCGTAACCGCCGTTATGTTTGAACTCTCAATCAAGCTGACATTTTGAGCATACGTGAGGGTAGGCCCCCAGAGCGTCTTGATACCGCGAACTTGGTGGATCCACGTCTACGTTCAGGACAGTTATGCATTTTCCCTGACAGTCCCATTTGAATCGGCCAGGTTACGAGAATGCCACAATGTTCGTACATGCGCGGACAAACGTTGCGGTCGGATTTTGATTAAATTCATTCATCGATATTCAGGAAGAGCTATACAGTAAAATGAAAAGTTTTTACCGTTCGTTATTGCGAAATTTTATGTGTGTTACTGAGAAGATCTGACTTACCGAAGTAAATGCTTTTCTGAAGTAAGGTTTTGGTAATTTACAGCTGAAAATTAAGAGTAGACCTCTTGTATTTTCATATTTTCAGTTCATTCCCATACCACCCGGGACTTTTCTTGTACACTCCCACCCACCCCCCTCCCCCCTCAACGCATCATTGCCCACTGATGGCTCCTTGGAAAAATATTAACTTAAGCACCGTAGCTACCTCGATAGTACCAATAATTGATCAGATCACACAGCTTACCAGGGATAGGCCAACGATGGAGGTTAAAAAAACCGGTAACACCAGCACAGCTGACAGCGCCATCCTCGAAGTAATATACCTACACAACTAACACCACAGCGGAGAAGAGAAAAAACGAAATTCCTTATCAGAACCACTTCACCTGATGATCGTTTTTCGAGGATCGTGCAAATAGAAGATAATTCTGCAAAACCTTCGATACAGCGGACGTATCCCGTGTCATACCAAAACGTGTGTTGCACCGTTTGTTTTTCAACGACGAGTAGCTTAAAAAGGATTATGTTACACGATAACGTCGTCTCTGTTTTGGATATGACAAGCCGAGAATTTCCAACTCCGTTTCCACGCCGTATTCCGTTTATGCCACATCACTGGGCGGAAAAAATGTAAATCCTGTTGTAACTATACGAAAACAAAAAAATATTAGCTCTCTAACGTTAGGCAAAATTACAGTTTAAAAAAATAATAATAATATTGAATTTATTTCATAAAAATACATATTACAACTTCAAATTTGAATCAGTATAATGCCACAGGTCGCTGAAATATTTTTTGAAATTCTGAAGACCCTCGAAATGTATTCCCATACTAGCGGATTACCCAGGCGTTGCCCCGGTCAGGGTGCATAAATAACTAGACGTGAAGTTCCCCCTCCCCCGACCCATTACCGACTATGTACTCATGGTGGGTTGTGTTGGATGCAAGGTTAAAAAGTAGCTGTAATATTATATAAATGTAGTATATCTGAGATTTTCATTCGAGTGTTTTGAGATAATGAAAAACAGTTTTTACTGATTTTATTGTAGTGGTAGGAAATAGATCAACATCGTTTTTGCTTTTTCCATTTCGGTAATAAAATTGATGTTTACTCGTTTATTTTAATTCATTTGCAAGAAAGAAAAAGGTAATTGGCATGAAATGCCCACATAAAAAAAAGTAAAAACCACAGTCATGCAGCATGGCTATAAGAGCGAATTTTCGAAGTTTTTGGCATCTTCCTCCTCCGCCTAAAATTTTCTGAAAATTAATTTTCGGCCAATGTTTTCCCAACTTGATACCATACAAAATTAAAACAGGAGTAGTTTTACGCAAAGTAAAATTTGGGGTGGAAGGAGGGGGAGGGGGAAATCAAAAATGTTTTGAATACCAGAAGAGTAGGTATTGGGTACCTACGTAACAAATTTTTTGTTCCATTTTTTGCCGAGTAACACCTCGGTTTGTAGATTTTCCAACGCTGAACACGATGGTGAAGTCAGAATTGCGATATCCCATTCCGTTATCAGATTAGAGCAGACGAATCAGGAAGAACATCTCAAGAAATAACCACGTTCCTTCATCTTCAAAGTGCTCCAGTTTGAGAATGGAATGAGATATCGCAATTCTGATTTCACCATCGTGTTCAGCGTACAAAAACCTTTAAAATGAGGTGTCACTTGTCAGACTTTTTCATTTTGGGAATTTATGGGTAATTTTCCCCCCCTAAAACTCCCCAAAACTCCCCCTTAGGGTGACCCGATTCTGCCCATCTTCGAACTTAGCCTGTCGATTGCCAAGACAGATTTTTCGTGCAAATTTGAACTTTTTATCTCAATTCTTTCGAGAGTTATCGTCTGGAATGATACATACATATATAAATATATATATAAATATATAAATATATAAATATATATATAAATATATATATATATATATATATATATATATATACATATAATTTTTGGTGTCTTTCGGCAGGGAATTCAGGATGGTCTGAAACGGATTTTGGTATAAAAATCTTTCGGAAATTCGAGTTTTAAAAATTTTGGACCGAGAACAATAGCTTCCTTTTCTTCGAAAATTCGCTAATAAGGAGAATTATTGTAACGCTCTGGGGTAGAAATTGTTTTTTGTGTGGCCATGGCCATCTGGAGAATACATAAATAAGTCCGATGGTTTGCCTACACATGAACAGGCCACATACAGTGTTGTCCATGTGAAGAGCATAGATGTTCTAGATCCAATCCACATACTTGTAGTGACTGTCTTCGAGCTTTATTGAAGGTCATAGCTAATACGAGTCTTACTGGAAACTGCAGTCTCTTAAACTCAAAAGGCATATCTATCGGAATCATAGGAACTCTAGGCAATAGCACATCTTCCCCTTTAAATTTGCCATTCAATATTGTTGCCTCAATGATGTTGTCCATTAATTTTTTGATTGCCAGTCTCGTTCCTTGCAAAGTCGTGGCGGATCAATATTGTGAAGCAGAATGATTGGTACACCAACTTTCAAAGTCAAAACGTGTGGTGGCAAGCCTGGCAAATCAAGTGAATTCAAAAATTCAACTGGATAAATTACAATTTCATTTTGATTCATGACGCAATCAGTTGAATTGCACGTTTGAGGGAAGGTTGAATATTTTTATTCCATTTTCGTTTATTATTCTGTGAATAATATACCTATGTATTCGCTCAGTAAAACAATTTTATAACACCCCCTCAGAATTTTTTCTTTTCCGTTTCAAGTTGCGTAGATTCAGAAAATGCAATGTCCGTCCGCCGTCCACCGTATCAGGCATACCGGCTTCGTTTTCGGTTTAAAAAATTCGTTCTTTCGTGCACATGCTCCATTTGGGCCCTAGTTGTGCCCCGAAACTTTGCAGCCCGATCGGAATATACCCAAGGGTGTTATGAGTGAAAAATGGGTATAAAAGTAGGTATTTTTTGTTTTTTAGGACAAGAAGACCGAATATGAAGTCGGTTTTGACCAGTGAGTGGAAAATTGAGGTCCTAACGAAGTTTCAGCCTTAAATTTACGTTAAATTTTGGTCTAAAGTCTTCGTTCTTCCGCACAAAGTTTGGGTCCCCATTTGGGTACAAGTTGTACTCCAAAGCTCGGCAGCCCGATCGAAATACACCCAGGAGTGTTATAGGAGAAAATGGGTGTAAAAATAGGGGTATTCGAGGGTTTTTTGAGGTTTTAGTGAACACAAGCTTGTGATTTGTTGTTTTCCATGTTTTTTAGGGCGAGAAGACCGAATATGAAACTAATTTTGGCCAAAGAGTGAAGAAATGAGGTTGTAACAAAGGTTAAGCTCCCGAAATTCATGTTTTACGAGTCAATAACCTGGTAAATTGTCTGAAATCATCATAAATTTGTTTAATAACATTAGAAGTACTATTATCAGGTAAATCAAGACAATTACGGCACTATCGATGTTCGAAGATAATCTAAGAAAAAAGGGAGCCGAGGTCGTGTTTTTGGGGGTCAAAATTGGTGGAAAACATTAGAAATAGCTATTTCTATTACTCCGCATGAAAGAAACAATAAATGAGCAGCCAGCATTTCTGCAGGTATGTCCAATAGAATAATAAACCCATGTGACAAGGAATTTGCAGCGTTTTTCTAATTCAAAAATGGTCGTAATGAGCTACAGCTGTTGGTGGTCCCATTATGAATTTAGTCGGACTGTAGCGTTGTCCACGCATGGTCAGACGTAATGTCCTTGTGTCCGCATTGCTGTTCCTACTGTGCGATTATGGAATGGTTACGGTCTGCCACAGCTGCTTTAATTGGCACACGTGATTCTCCTGGTCAGCGAACCCACCAGAACTGTAATAAATTATACAGCGCGTTACTATGTGAATAAATTGTTTGATTTCGGTTCACAACTTTTTTGACAGTCGCCAATTTATTTGTACGCGTCACACAACCGCTCGAGCTGAGGGCCACGGAAACCCGGCCCTTCCGCCCTTTCAATCAACGGTCTCTCGCCCTTCTAGAGATATCAGTTTTCCCTGCTAACACCCGATGATTAGGTACCACATCACGGGCACCGGCGGGCTGAGTGAGAAGTGACAGATTCACTGCTCGGATGTTAAATGCCGTCGTATCAGTCCCCCGAGTTATTTCCTGCCTCGCCCACCTCTGATCGTCCACTATAAAAAACTTCCGACCCCTAACCGACCCTTTGCCCAGATGTTTTGCCCGGTGAGCCTCGTCGGTACAGGGGTGTTTCGCCTTCCTCTGATCACTGGCCTCTAATGAACATCATTACCATTTCTGGTTCTGCAGTTGACGGCGGTCATCTGTAACCCGGTAGGGGCCTTCTTCTTGAATCCTGATTTCCCTAACTTCCGTCACATCCGTCTTTCCGGTGATTTCTCGGTTTTCCTGTTCAGAACCATTTTTTGACAGCCATAATCTCTTCAAATTTGCCTTCAAAAGTAAGCCCTTGCAATTTTCTCCATAGTCAGTATAATGCTCACAGAATGAGATGAACTGTAGCTGACACTTATTGATATGGCTCATTTTCACCTACGTAGATCTATTTAAAGTGAACCCTGAAGTAGGTAGGAGGACCAAGATGGCTGTTTAATTTGTAACTGCGTCTGCCGTCAGTGAAAATGGTCCGGCATTTAGTCGACCGGAAAGGTGCGCTCAGAGCTGATTTTGACTGACATTTTTTCAAACGAATTGTGAACCTGTGCGGATTCTTCGCATCGCAGCACTTTTTGTTTTGCCATTACACCAAATTTACAGTGGTAGAGCAAACGTAAATTTTTCGTGGACTGGATTAGAATGAAACTTGCATAGGTTATTGTTGTGATTCCTTCTCAGAATCCACTACTGTAATTTTGTGTGATTACACCAAATAATCGCGGAGAGCGTCGAGCTGGTAAACAACACGGGGTTCCCCCAATCGCCATCCCCCTCAAACGACCGTAACGGCCGAGTGCGGACCAGGGACGGGTGGAAAAGTCCCTATAAAAACTCGCCTTCCTGGTCCAGCTCGGCATTCGATGACTCGACCTGCTGCTGGCGAAAACCGCGGGGCGCCTCCCTTCCTGGTATCTTCTGTTGGTGAAAACCGCGGGATACCTCCCTCTCCTCTAACACCTGCTGTTGGTGAAAACCGCGGGGTGTTAGCCTCTATCTTCCTAGTGTCTGCTGTAGGTGAAATCCGCGGGGAGTTAGTCAAAAGACTCCATAGGAGCACATCCTGCCACATTCATCATCTCACTCTTCTCACCTCCATCTCTCTTCCGCTCCTATCCAAAATTGCGTGACTAACTGACGACATTCTGGAGACCCCTTCTCTCCAACCTTCTGTCGTGAAAACCCGCCGTTACAAGTGGTGAACACACACATTGCCGTACATCACAGTGGTGACCCCGGCAATTGAATCATGCAACACACGCGTTCACCACACTTATCATACAAGAGGCCATGATAAATTAGGAATAGAATGGTAACAATATTTATTGTTTATTGTAAATTACACGGGCAAATGCCCAATTTCAATACTATAACAATTCTGCTTGTGAGTAAAATTCACTTTGGATAAGAAAATCTCATAGCTCTAATTTGAGGCATCCTAGGCGTGAGGGTTGGTTCAAAGAAATTCTGCCTACATTTTGGTTGAATTGTGTTCTACGCTTCTTTTGAAGAACTCTGTTTTGTGTTGGGTTATCTCCAAAGCGTGTATTGTGCTCGTGGGTCATGGAATGGTCAGATTCAGCAGACAGATGCATCTAATGGAAGGTTAGGACATCATAGATGTAGAGCGATGGCAAGTGGAGGATGTTTTCCTCCTACAGTCCCCTGCATGAAGTAAGTGGCGGAACGCTCCCAAGAATCCTTAGTGCTACTTTTCATCACTATATAGTAACATTCTTAGGTTTTACCTCCCCTTTGATTAGGACTCGACTCAATCGATAATTAGGTACCACTGACGCCCGGTTGGCTGAATCACATACGACTCACAGTCAAATGGGAATCAATGTCCTCTAAGTATGAATTACGACCGTTACCAGGGCTGGAGTTTCAATTTAACTGAAGTGAGGAACAATCGAATTTGATAGCCGTTACTCCCCGCTACCAGTGATATGGAGCGCATTTTCATCAGATCCCAAGTACAGCAGGTATCGCCATACAAAGAACCCAACTCAACTACCCTCAAGTTGAGTGACAGAGGAATTCCTCTATAAACGTCGGAACGCAGGCACAAACAAGTACCTAGTCTTTAAGCGTGAAGGTGTATTACATTGGAGTGTCAAGCTCCAGCTCGACGTGGCAGCTCCAAGTGAGTGGCAAACGTTGGAACCACTAAAACTTCTTTTCACCCTTCAAACGGTCGGTACGTAGCATTAAATATTCAGGATGCATAGAATCGGTCACCACAATATCAGGTAATCAGAGGAAACTATTTAATACCTGAAGCTACGTGTATATATTATGCAGAAAGGATATTACCTATCGAGAATTATTTTTCGGAGTAATAACGAATGAGCAATAATATATGTGAAACTACCACAAAGATATATTGGTGCTACTCTCGCGGCCGGCATCTTTGCACTAGGATTGTTGTTATTATGATCCTGTCAGTGGCGTAGCCAGGATTGTTGAATGGGTGGGGGGGGGGGGGGGGGGGGTTATCGGAAATAGAAAAAATCCTGTCATGTAGCATGGCTATGAGAGCGAATTTTCAAAGAAATATTCCTGATATTGTGTAAAAAGATGATACAGCGAGAAACCATACCACTGTTCTTAAAATTATATAATTTTTCGTGATTTTAGCCATTT